>JACJUM010003174.1:12197839-12485854 GCA_020976665.1 Heortia vitessoides | reverse complement strand
GCGGCGGCGCGGGCTGCGGCGGCGGCTGCGGCGCGGGCGCCGGCTGGACGGTCGGCGCGGGGGTACCGCTCGCCGCGGTCGGCGGGGCGGACGTCGCGGGCGCGGGGTACTCACATGACACGGGCACGAACGGCTGCTGGAGCTGCATCAGCTGCTGGTAGGTTGTCGCCGGCTGGTACACCGGCACGCCAGCTTTGTCCGCGGCGGGTCGCTTGTACGGCACCACCCCGGGAAAAGCCTGCCGAATGAAAGCATCTTAAGTGTTGGCAGGCTCTCCGGGGCCGAGATAGATGAGTCATCCGCCGGCAGGATACTTACGAAGTTATCGTAATAGAAGGATCCGACGCTCTTCATGTCCATCTGAAACGAGAAACGAACGGTTGAGAGGAAGTCACGGGCGCGAAACGAAAACGCGACGGCGGCGCGGGCGCGGGGCGGGGGCGGCCCGGGCCTGCGCCGCCGCCGCGGGCGCGCGGAGGAGTGCGGGGTGGGACGGGGCGGCGGAGGTGAAGCGTGCAAAGCTGCGGCTGTACCGGTGGCGGCTCGAGCTCGGGGGGCGCCGGCCGTTTCTTGCCCGGCTCCGAAGTCGCGCTCGCTGCCTGCTGCTGGACTGCGACGGCCGTCTACGTGAAGCGAAGCGTCGCAGGACGGGACAGAAACAATAACGATGTAGTAGATGCACAGAATACACCTAAAGCTGGGCGTAAGGTGATATTATGCGAAAGATAAAAATAAAAAGTGAAGCGTGAGTGCGACGGAAGCGTGGCCTGCGCGAACTGAACAGAACTAAGCTCTGCGAACGAAAGCGGCGTCGCGGCGAGACAAAGCGGAAGAAGAGAAGCGAGCGCGAGCGAGCGAGGCGAGAGCGTGCAGCCTGGTGGCGTACCGCGCCGCGCGCCTGCGCCTTAAGGTGCGCCTGCAGGTGCAGGGGAGGGTGGAAATAGCGGCAGGGGTCGCGGACGCAGCGGCCCTTGACGGCGTCCATGCACACCGTGACACAGCCGTCGTCGTGCGCAGTGACGGACGGCGGCGGGTGCGCGAAGCGACACTCGGACTCGGCGCGCTTGCACGCGCCACGCTGGAACTCCCGGCACACCTGCACGACCACACACCAGCCATGTCCGCCGCTCGCGCCCCGCGACTATGGGCTCGCGGCCCGGCCCCACCCATCCCTATCTACTCGCTAACCATCTCTCGCGCCTAGTGTTGACCACACTACTAATGCCCTTAACATCGCGCATCAAAAAGAATCAGAATTTTTTATTGAATACAAACTAAAACTGCACGCGGCAGCTAACTATCAAACCAACTGAAGCTAACTTTGAATTTAGTTTTCTCTCGACCCGACGCCGCTTTTTAACTATAATTCTTCGACAAATCAAAAGTCGTTAGGTTACGCATCCGTCGCAACAATTAACTTCCACTATTACAAAGTATTATTTTAAAGTTAATTTTCATTTAGCAATAATTTAAGAAATAAATAGATTTTACAAATACCTATAATATTCTTTGGATCAAGTACACGTTTCGAATTTTAAGCGTTGGCGCAACTACACTGGGGGCGCAAGTAAATACAGAGCGATGATGCATATACAGACAACTGACAACGGTGTCGGTTAATATGTAAGTATGCGTTTTTATTTTATTGCGCCCACAGCGTATGTCCTTCCACCAGAGGGAGTAAGCGAGTGCTGCTCGCGAAGCGCTCGCGTGACGCACCGGGCCAGTGCGCCCACGCGCCAACACCGGGACGGGCTTAAGGCTCCACGATCGAGAGGACGCATCAGGGACCGACGACTGGGCTGTACATGGCACCACCAACATTAACACACAAAAGGTCGGTCCCCAACGTGGCAACACTGGGAAGCACTACACGAGTGTTTGTTTAGTGAAATCGATGAATAAAAGGTGTGCTGTCTCACCTCAAGGCGGTCGGTGCGAGGAAGCTTCTGTTGCAGCACAGGTTGCTGCATGACGCCAAGCGGCGAGGCGGCGGCGGCGGCGGGGTCGTGCCCCAGCACCGCCGGCACCAGCTGTGGCGCGTAGTACTGCGCGTACGTCGAGCCCACGCCGGGCACCCCCGACAAGTACGGCGAAGTCGCCTGCGACGCAAACGGGAAATCACAGCATCCCCTCTCATCACTGACTTAATTTTCCATCACAAACCAAAACTCCACACAAAATAAACATTATAACTAACCGCAAGCAACACCATCTAACCAGTGCAAAAAACATTATACAATTCAATTAGAACATGTATTAAAATTTCATTGTAGGTTTAGTAGCCAAACAAGCGAAAACATGCATCAATAAGAAACGAATAGAAATATATAAAAGCATACGGTTTATCCAGTCTAGCTATCCACCGGCCACCAGAAGAACGGGATTGTGGACGGGTTACGATCGGCTATTGAAGTATACAGCTAAGCGGTGCTAGTGTCAAATCGAAGAAAAGGAGGAAGGTCGAATAGCCATTCAAGGTGGCCGGTGGCGGTGCGACGCGTCCGACGTTACCTGCGGAGTGAGCAGGGCGAGGCTGATCGGGTCCAGCGCGGTGAGGTGGCTCGCGGCCGCGCCCGCTCCGCTCACGCCGCCCACCTCGACACAAAACCACACAAACACGCTACTCATCGTGCGAGGTACCCGCCTCCGCCTCTGCTCCTAGCGCCTCGGCTTCGCTCCAGGCACCGCCGCGCCACTACCGATCGAGACATCAAAGCACAGCCTCTATCTCAACTACCCGGAAGCTAGGGTGCCAGAAGGATCGCCGAGGAGCTAGGCCGCAACGTTAGCGACAGTGTGAACAGTGAGGGATATATAGTATAGTCTCGTGATTAATCAATTCTGTTTTACCACTTAGGCCCAGATCATTCAGTGTAAGTTTTAAAGTAGACATGCCACTTAATTAACGAATCGTACAACATGCTTAAAAGCCGTAAGAGCGATCGGCCACCGCCAGCTGAGTTTAAGTTGTGCCCGAGTGTTAACGATGCCTCAATAAGTACACGCGTTGCTTTGTTTTTCTTTTGGTAAATTTACGCACTCGAAGCAAAAGTTTAAATTAAAGCGCAGAGCTCGCCCTGGCGTATTTAGTGCAGCATCTTGAGGAAAATAAATTACCATTAGCTTGCTTACGTGTACATGATTAACTTTCCAGGAAAACTTCACGAGGGACTCGAGTTAACTGATAAAAGAAATTGTTTTTAGCTATCATTATGAGCAATTTATTGTAGTTCATTATTATTTGTGGTAATTAAAGGCACAACTTAAACACGTTTGTTTAAAAAAAAACTACGTGGTTTAATAAGAATAATGCTTATAAAAGTACAGGGTAGCGAGTACACCGAAAGCTGCGTGTTGCGTGCACAGATTACCTACAGTGTAGAGGACCGATCGCTCAAAGCATTTAGGGCAGGAGAAAGAAGATAGAATGACGACACTTACCACGGCTGGCACCTGGCCAGGCAGCACCTGGCCAGGCGTAAGGCCCATTTGCTGCATTAAGGCGTTCTTCAATGCTAGGTGATTTCTACCGTTGATCAACAGCTGGTCCTTCAGGTGTTGAGGAGGGTGGAAGTACTTGCAGGGTGGCTTCTCGCGGTTACACCGACCCTGAAATTGAATATAATAATTTCGGTATTAATATGTTAGTAACAAATAATATGTTCAACTGACAAGACAATGTGAACAGAGGTGATGTTTTTATTCTTTAAAAACACGACAAAAATATTTATCTATATCGCATGGTTTGGTTGTGTACCGATTTCATATCGTCCTTCGCACCGGTAGATTATCTAGAAGGATTTTAGGGGGTAATATAAGGAGATAAGATTGTGAGTACTCCAGGTAGGCGGTATTTGGGTTCAGAGTATAGACGAAAATGGCGGACCTCATTCGATATCACTCCGATAAGCAATATGTGTCGGGGCGGCGGTCGCGGCCCGGCTCAATATCAGGCGAATGTGCGGAAATCCCTCCATGCATCACAATTGCGGTGAGCCGGCCACGTAGACACCAGAAATCCTCCACTCGATTTTTCCTTATAACCGTGTCTTAGGCGGTGTCAAATATTTCTGAGGCGTGTCAGGGGAGGCGTTGCTCGCTTTGCTCATTTTCGACGCCAATGAGGCGCGAGATAATTGCCTTTAGGAATCGAAGCCCTCCGCCGCACCCGTCTATGATGATTTATTTACATCCGCGTAATTAACTGTCGCACTACGTGACGGGAAGAGCCTCGCGGACGTTTTATCGTCGCGCGCCGAGGCTCCAGCGCAATATTTTATTCGCTGAAAAAACGGAAAGGCGCTTATCGCCGTTTCAAAGAAATACGTATACAAACAAACGCCATCTGAATATTCAGTACTACACTTGGGGACGCGCCTACTGATAATGTCCGCGGAACGGCTCTCGGCTGATTTATAGACTAACTTTTCTAAAGTACGTCGGATAAAATCAGAATAGTTATTTAAACGTATAGCGGGGGCGGAATTCGAAATGCTAAAAGGATACGGAGAAATGTGGGACGATTCTTTAGCCGCAAGTCGAATCAAATGCAGACTTGTTTCAAATTTCTCAGTTACCTATTAAACTTGTGCTGTGCGTGCCACAAGTCTAGCTAGTGAAAGCAACCGGCTGCATTTAGATTAACTTGTTACTGGCAGGCATAATGTTAGTTGGACGTCCTCTCGCAGTTTAAGCTCGGGATAAAGTTATTATTTCCTGTTACTCGGCGCCGTCTACTTTAGCCGAGTTTCGATTCCTACCAACCCGTTTGTGAAACTTGAATGGGTGATCACGTTTCCATCATAACTATGATAACTTGGTCGCCTCTATCAAACTCGGATTTATTAGCTGGGACGGATTTGGCTATTATTAACTTTGTAGTTGGAGCGTCCAATTCTCGTCAAAGCTTGTTGAATGAATTGAACAGAGATAAGAGGTATTTGGTAGAACAACAACGCAAGAAGATCGATTGATTCTATTGATTTGTTTATAATGCGAGAGTTAAATTACATGCGTATTATGATGTAGTAGTTAGCATCGATTACCATAAATTATGATTTATTTACGACTCACTTAATAGTACTATTTATGAAGCAACTTCTTAGTACATTAAACGTCTCCAATCTATTTCTAGAGAAGACTCATAGCATTACACAATGCCTGTGTGCCGACAGGTGAAGTTGTCATGGTTGCAAGTGATTCACTTCTAGCCAGGTGTTGCAAACAGCGGTATATTTATTGAAGCCGGTAAAAAAACTGTACAACTTTCACCCAGTTTCTAAAGCCAATTTTAGTGCTTTAATACTTTTGTAAATCAACTTACAATGTTTGTTACTCTTATATTTATTGTTAGCGTAGGTATATTCAATGCATCGAAGTCTATTCTAAGTTATTTTTGTCGAAAAACTCGCAATATAGTTTTATAGAACTCGAGGGGTAAGTAAAGATTGATAAATAGGCATTGTGCTTCCGAGTCCAAACAGAGTCGAGTTAAGGATGTCTTTTTTCAAAGACGTGCCATCCAACAGCGATTGGTGCGAATGCAATGTCGCACTGTAAATGGCGCGGGTAGAATCTGATGCCGCCATTAGCGTGCCTTCCGCGCCATTCCACTCATGCGGCAGGTCAGCATGCAGGTGTATCGAGCGATTAGCGTGACGGATGCCCCTCGCGATACAAATGGCCGCGTCGCCTGAGACGGATGGCCCACGCCCGGGCCCGGCGCACACATTACGATACATTAATTGCTCTTCGATCACGCTCAATATGCATCGGTACTAGCGCGGCTTTTCGTATCCAAACACTACTTTTTTTTACGAAACATGTCCAATCGAACGAAATAGAGATTGGCGTCATCTATTTGGACAATTCGCCAGATATTCGGGCCGGGCGGGATTAAAACAAAATCTTTCAATATGCCTTATTTGTTTTGAAGAGGCAACGAGGGTCGGCCGGGCGCGGGGTGGGCAATAACCGCCCAAAACTAATAACATTTTTGTGTGATAGTGGAGGAGCAAGCCGAGCGCTTCCCTCACTGTGTCCTTTATGACACAACAATGCGCACTTGCAATACAATAAGGGGTTAGATCGGAGTCGGTTTCGTGTTTACTTTTCTGGAAATAACTATCGTGAAGAATGTGATGTGATAGCTGTGTGAGATTTCCGCTTAAAAATGTAACGTCCCAGATTTAGTATTAAACGTTAAGTTAAATCTGGATACGTAGAGTAATTCTTTCACATTTCCTTTAAATATTTCATTAGACAAATTTAAAGCAAATGAACTCCGAGTTTATATATGGCTTGAAGGCAATCCGATGTTGAGAGGATGAATAGGTTTGGCAACGAGTTGGCAGCTGCGCCAGATTAAGGCAAAAATGACATCAATGAAGTGAGGCGGGCGCCTCGTTACGGCGAGTGCAGCAAGGCGCCGAGTGCTCTCTCCTGTGACGTGTATAACGAACGGCTCTCGAGCGAGGGACTGCTGCCAGCCGAGCCACTGCCTCATCTCCTACCCCTTGTTATACCGTCTGTCTGATAAATTATGTATACATTCGAACTGATGAAACCATAACAAATTATTTATCGATTAGTTATCACCAATACAAATACTTTAATGCCAACGGAGTGCGGAAATCATAATTCACACTGACATAACTAAAACATTAACGACGAGTATTACTTTTTTAATGCCAATATGTCAACAACTGAAATAAGGTTCAATAAACTACGAAATACACAAATGAAACGCCAAGAAAATGTAGTGCGTGTTAGCTTAACGCAGTGTAGAATAGATTAAGCATACATCTGACTAGGTGATTCAAAGCTAATGAACGTAGTGCGATAGCGTATCGGAATATGCGTAGTCCAAATAGTATGCATAGAATGGCTGGCAGGCCAGACGGGCGTTCGTTAATCGATCAGAACATTCGATCACGATTGATGGATCGACGACGTGCCGGCGGCGGGCGTACAGCGAAACGAGCCGTACGCGCGCGCATTACTCTATTCTATTCTACTATTGGACACGCGCCGCGACAAATCGACACTAGAGGAAAACAATGAGATAACGAGCCGATGAATGACACGCTCCCGTCACGAAGCCCGCGGGTACGCACACGAGTTGAGCCAAAAATATTTGTTTAACAGGGACAGCTCGGAATAGAACGGACGGCGCGCCGTGCCAACTCCTACACGTTGGTGGCACTCGGGGCACGTGCCCGCTGCTCAGCTGGAACGCCTCTTGATGCTTTAAATTTTGTTACCATTGCATTAATGAACATTCGCTACAACCCGTTTGCAGTTCACTATTAAGTTTTTAAGTCTACTTCGTCTTTTCTTGCTTTGCAATCAGCATTATAATACACTTTAGAAGTATTAATATTTCATTGAACGGATAAATTAGGTCGTGGTACGATTTGTGCCGCAGGAGCGGCTAACACGATCACAGGCCGGGATCCGGTTCCGGATGCCGCAAATATTTTTTTCCCGTGAATCCAAAGCGAGGGAAAGGTGAAATTTAATTTGCAAAATTTTGTGGCTGCGAACGGAATTAGGTAAGCAAAGTCAATTCTGAAAGTAAGTAGAATTTGAATTTAAAATGATTTATAGAGGCGCAGGGGAGTGGCTAATGAGGCGTCATGCGAGAGGGGCGCGTGTTCGCGGCGGTTTTTTCGCCGGCTTGGGCGGCGCCGCTCACCGCCGCGCGCCCTGACGTAACGGCCGTTACGCCTACATGCCAGTGCCGGCTATCGAATATATCTGAAACCAACGCCACCGATAAACACTATCCAAAGGATTAGTGATACAACGAATTCCTAATAAAACCAGAATTCACGGAATCATAAGGAAAATACAACAGGTAATTGTTTCTTACTATTTACCTGAGACTCTACAATTACTCAATTGTTTTAAATATAAATGATCACATCAATACTATGATCAACCAAGTTATATGCAGTAAGTAACATAAGTTTTCTTATAAGTTGGTTACACTACGGGTAAAACTGAATTATCATAAAAACTCGACCATGGTCCATAAGAAAAAATATCCAGTCGAGTGAAGTTCCCGACAAGTTTTGCATCGCGGCACCGTAGCTTAACGCTAAAATATGCATTCGTGCGGGAGTTGTCCCGGCCACTTTAGCCAGCGCGCCGGCGGTCACTTGTTTGTCCCAACTCTGCATTAGCTTCTAAAAAACTAATATCGAAGTACTGGCGCCGCTTCGAGTATTACTTCTACTTTAGCCGACTGCCGAGGTGACTTTTGCCTCTTAAAGATAAAATTGCTTGAGAAAAGTTGGATCATTTTAACTATGCATTCTCCGGAAAAGTAGGTAAGCAAGTGACGGCCAGAAAAACATGTGAATCTAATGCAATAGTGGTTAGTAGTCTAGGTATGGTTGAAGGCAATAATTTGGCAGGTAGTAGGCGAGTCCGGCGGGCGACGTACTGGCGGCGGCGGCGGGGTGCGAGATTAATGCAACGGAAGCCGGCACGACCTCTCCAGGTGTTTCATTAAATTGCGCGCGGCGCCTCCGCCGGCTCGTACGGCCATTATGAAAGCTGCAAGCTCGAGGGCCATTCGCTTTAAGAACGCCCGCGCCACTTTGTAACGGCCTTAATGAATCTTGTTACTTATAGGCTCGCGTAAATTGCCTGTTTTACTAACGCGCCCTGGGGTGCAAAATCATTAGGTCAGTGAACGTTCTCGTACGAAATGCTCTCAATGTTTTTGTACTCGGCGCGGAGTGGTTTCCCCACCGCTGCGAACTAAATAGTTCATTAGGAGCGAAATCAAAGCAATTCTCGACTAAAAGGATAGTAATCTCGGTGTCGGCACATAAACTCTGTTGGGTGAATGTACATTGGATTCAGAAAATGCTTAGACATTCTGTTAGAGGAGAGGGATTAAAATGCACTGATACCATGAAAGCTATGTATGTAGTTATATGTGCTTAGGCATCCTCGTTCTTAGCCAATGATCCATGTACGATACGGAGCTTGAAATGTTCCAGCGCTTTAATCAACACTGTGTACAGATGCATGTTGGTGAGTAAATACGAACACGTGCGCGCGGTTCACGTGTAATCTAGTGAAATAAGCGTGTAGCGAGCGAGTGGAGCGCGGAGTGTACCCTGAAACGATATGCAGCGACGTCACCGGCCGCCCACCCGCCGCCCGCCGGCTCTGTTAACAAGTTTAGCCAGGCTCCTGCAGTAATTAGTATAAGCATCTAGACGAAGCATCATCACTTTGCATCGCTGTCGCTCACCTCACCCGCCCGCCCGCCTGCCCGCCCGTCTGCCCGTCTGCTCACTTGAGCGACAAGCTCGCGCCATTACTCAACCGGGTATTAAACACACCATTTTCGACTTTCGACACGAATTATCTGTTATACTTGCAGACAACAATACTTGTATCTCAACAAAGGTTTCTAGGACGTTTCCGTAACGGTATTTTCTTTGCTTTTGTGTTGAAGTTAATAGAAAACGCTGAGCGATATCGGGTTCTTTCAACGCGGTGTCGGCGAGTGGTGTCTGTTACGAATGTAGCTTATTTAATTTTGATCCATTTTACTTTTCCATCCTCGTTAGTTATAGAAAGAGAGAATGCCTAGTGTTTCCAGGGGCTAACATCTTAGGATCATAAAAGGGAATCGGGGTCCAGTAAACAATGTCAAGGACTAAGATAAAAGACGATAACAAGGGAGCGGACTAACTACAAAATAAAGCGCCATCAGTAGGTACGATAAGGGAACTTTAAGAGTTTTCGGGCGCGGGTCGCACCGATAAATTGGGCGGCACTTAATTATGATCTCGGGCGGCATCTTGCAGGCGGCTAATGTGCCCGAGTCGTTTAATGCGCGAACTTGTAGCCTCAGCTCCGGCGGGCGTTATAAATCTTCATCTACCCGCTCTGCCGGCCCGCCGGCCCGCCGACCCTGCCTCGTGCGACGCACGCCGACTTAAGGTCTGTGCATACGTGACGGGAGGTGGCCCGGACGATAGCGGTGAAATATGGTGGCCCACACAACATTAATGCAACCTTAATATGCTGATAAACGTTTAAATTATGTACCTTAATACCCAACTAGAATAAATCAACTAGATGTTGAAACGCTTGACTTTCTGCGTTCGAGCTTAATGTAAAAATTTTAATGATTTCTTTTTATCAACTCGTAAAGTTTATATGAATTTCTTTATTAAAGCTAGAAGACTGGTAACGTGACGTCGTAAATCAATTTCCGCAGCAGCCGAGTTACAAACTGGTGATTTAACGTGAAAAAATGGAGGTTGCTCTGGCGGAGTTTTACGGTGAGCGTAATATTGTTGCGTGATTATTTGTGTATGGTTGGCACATTAGGAAGAATGGCGGAATGTTACTGGTTACTGCATCGCGTTACGTTAATGTGTCGGAGGAAGAGGCCGAGTGGGGGCGTAGGGCGCAGTCGGCGCCGCATTATCTAGGTATAATTAAAGCTGGCAAGACGACGGCGAGACGTTACGCCCGTCCTAACGACTTTTATGGCGTATGTAACATTGCCGGCACATAAAATAAATGTGCCGCATCCAGCACCCCGATATAGCGGTACCTATTGCTAAATTAATCGCCAAAATGTTTACTTGCATGCAATACGAAAGGCGTTACATACTTTTCGTAACATATCCTAGGACATGTTACACGTCGGTTTCAATGTCTATAAAACTATGGACCCATCACAGAAGTAGCGTTTCATATTGAGTAAGGTATTAAGCGGTCACTTTATTCTACAGAACAAGTCTGAAATTGTAACTCATGTCACATGCTCCTGCTACCCATCAAAGTGGATAACAGCAATGCTGCAGAGCGACCGACGTATTCTTCTAAATATGACCTGGTTTTCCCAGCATCTATGCTAATGCTATAAGCAACCGACAATGAATTATCTTTATAACCAAACATGTATTAGCAATTATATAGGTACAAGCGAACAAAGGGCAGGTAAATGGTCGCGATACTTTTGCTCGGGTATTTGGGAGCGGCGGTGGTCATCCGGTTTTATGTGCGCACTCTTAACAAGCGGCATTTGTAGCGTCATGGCGACACATACGGGAGGAGACGGGCGACCGCTCGTCATTTAAATCTTTATACGTCCACATTAGCTTTATAGGCGGCGGGGGTGGCCGGTGTTTGCGTCGCGTGAGTGCACTTTTATTGGGGATGAAATACTGTAATTGCCACTCGGCGCCGGCCCGTGACCGACGCCGATGTACGTGCTAATTGTGCCATCTCTCAACGTCGTGCCGCGGCTGCCGGCAGGTCGAGCGTGACGCGGCCACGCTAAAATGAGATTTATCACATTACCTTAAGGCCGCCCGGAATCTACAATACCAGATTGACGTACAACGTGTTACGCTTTTAGTTAAACTGTACTGCGTATAATCACAACACTATGTGTTATCGAATTTTAATCATTTATTGCAATACATTTCTGATATTGTTTACCTATATGAACTACAACAATGCCGTTAATTTAGTTCTTTACGAATTTTATGATAATATATAATCCTCTTTACGAATGTTGATTTTAACAAACTGCTTTATCATCCAAAGTGTATCAATTTCATAAACTCGGCATTCGCCAGAGCGCCTTACAAATACAATTTATTTTTCACAATCCGTACTATTCCAGGCCAATTCGGATTTTACTTTCCTCCGGAGAGGAGATGGAATTAAGTACGATGGATAATATCGGAAAACATAATGAGGTTTTTACATCGGGAATCATGGGGCTCTCGCAAAAAGGAGCCCTTATATAAAAAGGGAAATATTCAAAACAATAACCGCTTTTCATATCTCAATCCCCAAACAGCCATAATCTTGACAAATGACGGTCTTTGGAGTGTAGTCGGCACTACGGGCCGCATTGACAAAGCCCCGAATAAACTGACACGGACACATAAATAAGCATATTCGATATTTTATTGAGTGTAGGAAATAAGAAGGAAATAGTTTCCCGCGTCATTACGCCGCGCATCAATCAAAGGGCGTCCACTAACTGCGGATTCGGGAATGTTGGTGCCGCATCGATTTACTCGGCCCTCTGCTTGTCAACCATTTCCGGACACTTATTCCGATGGCTCTCGTTGGACATTCATGGTAACACTCATTTACCGTCACAATATGTGAGACAGGTTCAATTTCAGAACTTAATTTGAATTCGGGTTGGGTCGATTTTCCGGAAGAAAAGTAATTTTCGTTTTATAATTTACGTTTATAGTGAGTATAAACGTAAATTATAAAACGAAAATTACAAAATACATGCTAATTTTAAAAAAGTATTCAAAAGTTAAACTTTTCATACGTACTATAAATACAATACGCCTGTGTATATAGGCAGAAACTCGAGAGGTAGATGAATCTCCATTTGTTTCGATCTTGGCATGCCTCATACACGTTCTTTTATTTTTGGTACTTCTGACCTGGCCCTTCTTTAATACCTCTTTAAACTTAAAAAATAAAATAAAACTTTTCATAAAATGGTTATATCATGTTGGAAATACCTTTAGTAAAAAAAAGTCATAAAAAAACTGAAACGTGTTGTCGCGAGCAATGTCGAGAGCTACACAGAAGTCCGGAATACGCTAGGCACTCTAAACACGCAACTTCTGTCTTTGGTGTTTAATACCGTAGCGTCGGAGTTGTAATCACCAACATATGAATAATGAATAAAGAGAAAATTGTGTTTTTGTCAATTTAGTCTTTTGCTTGTATTGCTACTAAACTTGGCTTTTACCCACTAGTGTCTTTGGTGCGGCATTAGTCTGGCGCCATAAAATTAGGCCCTGAACAGTCGGTAGTTCAAGTCGAGCTAGTCCGCGCCGTTTCGCGTGGTCGTAAACGGCAATAAAAAGGAAAGCGTGAGGTCCGCAACTGGTATGGAACGGGGGCGAGTGCACGATATCTGCATTGTGGGGCGGCGTCGCGGCGCCGGCGGGTCTCGGCGACGCGGCGGCGGCGCATACATCAGGCACGCGACTGCCGCCGCCGCACCCCGCAACCCCGCGCCACACCCGCGCCCCGCGCAACCCTCTTCCCCACGACAATAATCATCACTTCTATTTTTAACCTATCAATGATATAGTTTGCGTATTCGCCGATCGAATAATTAGCTCACGAATCCATAAAAATCTACTTAATAACTTCACGTAGTTTTGATATGTCACCTAGTTATGATAAAGTTTTATGCTACGTAGCAATGTAATCTAATAATAATGCGTTTAACAAATGATAGCATGACGTAGATGATTACACCACGGTCGATATGGTACGTGGTGATAATTTAATTAATATTGATAGTGGATGAATAACAATGATCCGAACGCGGGCCGAGCATGAGTCAACGCATAGATCTGTTACCTAGGCTCGCACTGTCAATAAAGTTTAACTGGCTAGATGATTATTGCTGTATGCGCGCTCACATACTGCGATGGCTCCACAATTTGCATTCATGACTCACAGATATATTATAAGGCATTGTTATCTAATAGTTGTTTCACTGCGAACACTTGAGACTGAGTAATAAACACAAAAGTCAACGTTCGATAGAGGTCTTAATTAACGTTTCTAATTAAAGATGTGGGAAACTTCACAGATTTAATGCGCAAGAGAGGTAAGCTGAATCCGGTAGCAAATTTTGTAGTCTAAAATGCTCTTTGGTCTGAGTTCCTCTTTGGGTAAATTATACAGTTAATTTTAATAAATTCTACTAAATACTTCAAACATGTCATTGTGTCATTGATTGGCCCAATAGAGTATTCGCTAGTGTGCTATTATTGTAGGTTAAGAGTCGTGGGTTTGATCCCCAAAACAGACAAATATGTGTACAATGAATATTCATGTTTATTCTGTCTGGGTTGTTAAAATGATATAGCTGATTTAAACAACATATCTCGGAGTCATGACAATTTATGAGATGTGTGAATTTATGAACTTTATACACGTATTTTTATTTTCAACTTGAGAGCCAGCAAGGATATGTGCCGTGCATTACCATACTAAGCGTAGAGTCGCGTCGCGGCCGGCGCGGCTTTGCGTTCACGTGCGCCGGCCGCCATTGCAGCGGCGCGCTGCCACGCCGCCCTCCATTATCCTATGCAAATCCGGATTTCCCAAATATCGTGCTATGCCGCGGGCCACCTCGCTATCGTGGCTATTAATAACGGCGTGTTACAAATACGGCCCCGGAGCTGAGCCGTTTAGTCCGCCGACGAAATACACTGGCCGTATGTTACACTGCGCCGTTGTCTCGACTCCCGACGCGCTCTCGTCCACCGGTTTACATAATTAGCTCGGCTTATAACCGAGCCGGAGAAATTCTGCAAAATTTGCAATTTACCGCATTCAAAGTAAAATCATTGAGTACGTGTCGACCGGTAGTTCACTTTGTTTGTTTTTCAATCGGCGTCAAACTAAATTTCATATTTCTACTAGTGATGGAGATTTGAAAATTGGTTTGAATGATACTTACCCACTGGAATCACACTTTCTTTGCTATTTTTGTAAGATTTAATAAAATTTTTGATATAATAAAAAAATAAATTTAAGTTATTAATTAAGCTATTTGTATCAGACCCATGAAAACTGGTCAAGTCTTTATGAAAGTTATACCGTGTCTAAGTGACTTTAATAATAATATTTTATATAGTTCCTTTTTCATCCATAAACATAATATCTGTCTTATATTGTGCAGACTATTAACTGAGCTGAAGCTCGTACAGTTTAGACTACTTAACATAATTAGGTACCTTTTAAACTTGTGCAGTATATATTAAAGGAAATAAGCAAGCAAAATTTACTATTCGTTCCACTTTTCCATTAGCATTCAGTGTTGCTAGCATAAATCATTATCAAATTAAATTTCATATTATTTATGTTTATACTTTTTTTGGTCCCTTCCGATATGTTTTAACACAACAAAAAAAAAATTACTCTAATTCTAAGTCGGAAAAGGCTGGAACGATAAACAAGATTTTAAAACGTTCGTGCCGTGACGGCGCTCAGTGAACTCACGGGTTGATGGTCAAATTTTGCTAATAATACAATTAATTAATTAGTTTTGACGTATGTCCGTTGCAAGTACAAATACATCATACGTGTAGAGGAAACTACAACGTTCTAAAAATAGGCCGTTATCCAATTAGGTGGTCGTCGCGCTCGTGGCGTTATTATGTTGATGTTAGTGAGTAAATTAAATTGTTTTTCACGTAATACTGGGGGGACTATTAGGCCCATATTAATATTCAAGTAGGTAGAGTGTTTATCGTGTTAATCTCATAAAACAGGTTAGTCGAATGAAGGGTGTGTAGATCATGGTGCGAGGTCAAAAGTTTGGGGGTCAGGTCAGCGTGGGTCGAACGAAGTATCCCTTGCAATTAGGGTGCGTAAGAATGGCGTCTTATATATACGCATAAAAACATACGGCCTTTTTGAATAATTTTCTTTCGGTTTTATAAGTTGCTACAGCAAAGGGTTACCAATTTGGAACGTGTTCACAGAGTCGGATTTTATTTAATAATTATTTTAGAATGAGTTGTAAATTATATTATTGCCTGCAAAATACATCTGAGTCATTTACTTATTTTTAAAAAATTTTCATTACGCAATCGGTCTCCGATTTTACTAAAAGCGGAGTAATAAATCTGTTAATCCCACTAGGATTGTAAAAATTTTACGGCCCACACCCGTTGAATATTAAAGCACGTGTTTGAAATATTACTATCTGATACAAAATGATCAACCAAATTCTTATGAAACGTGTTTTTCAATTTTATTCGAATATGTTTTACAACATATATACATCCAATATATATATATATATTGCGCAAAAAGAGGAAAATGGTTTTACAAACAGTAGGTAAAATTAATATGAAGCATGATCAACATTTTGACGTATAAATGTATCTGACCTTCTTAACTATACTAATGAATGAAGAATAAATTTTGAAATGTAGTTATTCGAACGCATCTGAGCGAACCGTCGGATATCCCGAGCAATAAAGTTACCTAAATTAAATAAATTACAACTACGAGTATATATCGAATAACTTTTACTAATTTAGAAACGTTTTACAAATTGAGTCCTATGAACTTTCAGTGAAGGCTGTGAAGGACGTCGTAAACTTTCGAGCGGTCGTCGAAAATACCGTTGTTGAAATATTCCCTTTGAATTTTACAGGACGTGATCGTAATTTCATTTAAGTTGGGTATTGAAACTTTAAAGTATTTACAACAATTACTTTAATGTTTAGAAAATTAATTTATGTAATATTAATCCCCAAAGTCAATTCTATATAAGTAGTATTTTCGAATGGGAACCCATGAGGAAAAATGCAACGTCAATCGTACGCTATAATTAAATGACGACTGCGAAATTACCTTCAAAAGCGCCGCACTGTGGAGTGGTGTGTTAGAGGGTGGACTGAAGGGGGAGAAAGAATGAAGCAAACTGCTTGCACTAGCTCCTTACAAGTTTTTTGAAGAGCGCACTGGATAATTAGATTAGATGCCGTTGCCGACGAGACGTGCAAACTGCAAAACCGACGTGAACTTCCTTTTCACTAAGTAGATAAACGTTAAATTTTATTTCTGACGTTAAATCGCTCGCACAAAGTTTAGAAAACTCCAACCGTGATAATGGATTTCTTTATACAGACATTGGAGTTTTGAGAACATTATTAAACTTAAATACATACGAGTGCTTCTCCAGTCTGTTCCGTTTGGATGACGACGGAAATGCGTTGCGGTTCAATCCTCAGTGAATGTAAATGCAAAATAAATACTACAGGCGAATTCCCTCTTAACTAAAGATTCTATTTAATTCAATTTTCTCAAAAAGAATAGAATAAAACAAATAGATTTCGATTTGAACGGATTCAATTAAAATAAGTCTCACCTGGGCGGCGGACTCCAAAAGCTCGGTGACAATGGATAAACTAGACACAAAATTATTCGTCCGCACAGAAAGGCCGCCGTCTACGGAATGGCCCGTAGCGACGTCCACCTACAGGTTCAATTTAATTAAATACGGCTTCAGATTAACTTGGTAAGGCTTCGCACAAACTATTTTGTTTCATATTTTTTTTCTCTTTCGTACAATGTGTACACTGAACCCTCACGCCTGTCAGTAATATCCAAGTATCATACCTGACATTAGCTTTACGATATAACTGCACCACCATTTTAAAGGTTTACCTGGAACAAAAACATAAAAAATTAGGCGGGATTTGGTGATTTGCAAATGCAAAAGTCAATTAGCCTAAACAATGTCTGCAATAATAATAATGGCAGGAGTGACGAATCAAAGTTACTCTGGTGTAAAGTCTTGACTTTGATAATAATGGGTTCAGTTGGGGCGAGAGGCGCGGGGCGCGGGCCGCGGGCCGCGGGCCGCGGGCGGAAGGGTGCGATTGTATCGCATGATAAACACTGGCCGCCCACCGCGCGCCATCCACGACTCCCAGCAGCTAATTAAACAACAACGGAGAAAATTAATTTGATTGTTTCGGAACTGCGCCTCTTTGTTCCGGGCCTCCGAACGAGTTACCTCGGAAAAATATTTGACTGACGCCTCTCGATTCCACCACTAAGGATTTTCACAACTCCACGGTTAATTTTATGGAAAATGACACAGTGCTGGCGCGCACCGACGATGACTGGCAACAACACACTGTAGGAGCGATTGTCACCCGATGGGATGCTTCCAAGTACTATCGGGTCGATAGCGGCTAAGTGCGAGGCGAGGAAGCGAGTAGGTTTAGTGGCGTGTCGATAATTGAATTATTAATATGCACGTACTGGGAAATTAATAGTAAAAGTTAGAGATACGTCATAGGCCACAAAGAGGTTTTAGTTGACGTTGATGGCGTATACGCGTGATGAGACAGGGGTTTATGACAAATGATGTATGGTTGGGAGCCTGTGTTCGCAGTTCCGAGGTTACAAGGTTGGCGCGGCGCGTGACGAAATCCGTCCTCGGAGTAGGCGGCGCGGCAGCGGCGGCGCGGCAGTGTCGGCGGCGGCGTGCGAGCCGGTGTCGTCTTACACCCTCGCATTCTCGGATACGTGTACACTCCGACACCGCAATTCCCTTGTCATCATTAATGACACGTTGTAATTAATTACAACAACGTGTTCATATATTCTATAAGGCGAATACACATGTTAACAAGATCAGATATGTTCAACAGAGGCGTAACGAGATCATAATATAGTAGAATAACGATACGGCCTATTGTCACTTCATCACCATTACGGATGAATAATTTATAGAATCCGCTTAAAGTTTCGAGCTTCGGGTGTCAATTAAGAGAAGTATTTGCGAAACACCCTCGCAATAAACAAGTTGCGGAATTGAATTTGGAAAATTACCTATGAATAGATACGTGGCGGAGCAAAAACTTTAATTCGTATTCGCAATCAGCCGTGTGAGTACGTGGAGTTGTGTACGGTTGTTCCATTCGGTGCTCCGACGGGAATGTGAATAATTTACGCGGAGCCACCGCCCGAGACCCGCCCGAGGCCTTCCGATGGATCAGACCACTTTTTGTTTACTCACTTCAAGTAAAATTGTTTCGATTACTTTCCATTAGTGTAGTGACTCGGCGAGGTGCGGGCCGACGGGCAGACTAACTTGCTGTCTGCGTATTTACTGAATGGACTAGCGTAAACTAGAATTGCTTCAGAGTCAAAGTTATAAAGTTTGCATATCAAAACTTGAAAGAGTATATCGACAACTGGTGTTCTACGTTAAAACCAATTCCGTGTATTTAATGTATTTTATGAATGAGAACTAATTAAATAATAAACTAACTTATCAAATACTTTGAACATAATAAAATTGTTTTTTCCCAGTTGCGGCGCACACAATTTCTGATAAAACTTCTTTCCAGTTGCGTCGAAGGGAGGAGGGGGATACCGATCGTACGTTTAGAAACAGCAAAACAAGAACTTTTAATGTTAAAATTCAAAATGAAAAGTTGCAGAGTGCTTGCGGAACATGATCGGGAAGGGTTGAAAAGGGATATGGGGGGGAGTCATTATAGGATGCGCGGTTCATCTCATTCGGGCCGGGACAAAAACGGTCCGCTGTCTGTGATGGTTTGGCCAGCAATTAAACACAAGAACGACCGGCGACCGCTCATTGGAAAAGCGCTGAACAAGCGAACAATACAACTACTATCTAATTACTTTGCCGCCCTTGCTACAATGTCACTACGCAAAGTAACTTGCGGTTTTCCACGCCGCTGGCGGCTCGTAACTCGTGTGTGTATCGATGTTTGCAACTATTCGAATTAATTGTTATACGGACAAGAATACAGAGCGATTAAGAACTATTTCAGTGTAGGTGACAAGCGCCCAACATAAACAAGAAATACTACTAATATATATTTTTAAATACAAATAAACAAATAGAAACCGTTCTTTAAAGCTTGTGGATTTAACCTTATAGTAAACGGTAATACAAAAACTTTGCTATTACGATGAAATAATAACTATTATTGAAAAAATAATGAAGTTAGAAACCACGTACAATAAACGAAAGGATAAATGAAATACGAGACGAGCTAGCGCTCTGCAGCATTTTATTGCAGATGTGGAATTTCAGATCGGTGTCGGAATTAAAGAGTCTTTGCGGTCATTAAGTCATTAAACGTGGGAGAGGTGGGGTTCAACACAATCGGAATCGAATTAAGTTCATTGAGTTGCGGCGGTGCGGCGGCGAGTTGAATCAGTCCTGGTTGGCCCGAAACTGCCGCGCAAGAATTACCATTGAGCAGACGAATCCCTTCTCCATTCCGCGTTTGTTAAAAAAACACAGACAGGCGAAATCCAATTTAACTAACTGAACGTTAACAAAAGGCCACTAATTTCTATTATACCTATTCCGAGACTTGTTGTAATCGGTAGAGCTTCAACTGAACAAATGCAACAGCTACCCGAATAACCGTAAATATGAAACCGAGTGAGAGCAAACGATATGGAAAGTCGACGCTGTTTTAATATGCTTAATGCAATCATTTTTATATTTAGCCCCTGTTCGCTGCAAAATGATAAAGTAAAATGTGTGGAAGAGGAAAAGAGCGATTGCAATCGTACGTGCCGGAGTGGATTCCCCCGAGATCGTGTGAGTGAGAGAGTGCTCATTAACCGGTCCGAGGCGAGGACCGAGCGGGGCCGCTGTCGCGACAAATGAACCCGAACTGCGCCCGATTATTCCGCCGTATGCACCCGCCAACTTACACACCCATTATTATGCAAAACAAAACTCGTAATTAATCGGGTTTAGAGTTTAAATCACCACAACGGCTGGAATAAAGCTCCGCGAAAGATTTATATTCTAGGAAATATGAGCTTTCCGAGTAATTAATGGACGAATATTGCTGGGGATTACTGGCACGCACGCGGGCGAGCGGACGCCGAGTAGACGCTTCGGGAGACACGTCAAACCGGGAGTCCTGGCGGGGTTATGAGCTAAGCGCTGCGAAGTTTCACGTCGGGAATGGATGGTCGAATTAATTGAAATATAGCGTCGCGCCGGTGTGCGCTCGTGCGGTGGCGGATTGGGGATTAAAGTTGCAGCAGCGAGAGGAGCAGGTGCGGGGGGCTGCGGCCCGCCATCGGCTTGCCAAACACGGAGGCGAACCGTTGAAAAATTGCGCCGAACGTCTTTCGGTGCCGCCCCCGCATCGTTGCGGGCCTGAGCTACATACAAATCAGATGCTGCCCACGATGCGCCGGGAATGTCGACGGCGTACTCTCGGATTGTTACCTTCTGCTGAAATAATCTTTTATTTTTAACGATAAGACTTCCGACACATACCTTAAATATTATATGAATGTAAAAAAGCACGGAGAAGTATTGTTAAAGTTGAACAATAAATAAGGCATGTATTTATTGCATTTATAATAATGCATTATTCTATAACAATCGAATATATTTAATGGCATAGCAGCGAAATTTAAGTCCACACGAGTTATTACTAAAGGGTTAACGGTTTCCAATCCAGCTATAAAGACGGTTTTTCAGATGTGTCAATATATGAAATGATATCTCAAAGTCGAGGATTGGGGAGTGCAGTAGAAAATATTGCTGCAAAGCTTAGCGCAAGTTTCGCAATGACTCGGCGATTTCGCGACGTCGCAAGGCATCGGGCTATCTGTTCGAAATATCAAAATAAGATTATTTTATTTTGTGTCTGCTTCCATCGAATAACGGGGAATTTATTTGAAGCGATCCTCGGACGCTTAACTCTCGAACGTATATGCTCCGATCGGTACGCCGGCTAGGAATAGCAACATGAGCATGTTGTGTAATAACAATCGGAATTATCGTGCGTAAATCCGTAAATAAGGATATCAAGTGGACGCTAAACTTTATTAAAGGGCCGACAACGCCAGGGGCCGGCGAGCGACCTTCATAAAACAAACTTTATGACAAACAATAACATTTATTACATAGTTGAGTATTAACGCACAGTCCATTTCCAGCCGCCGCCGTCGCCGCCGCCACCGCGGCGCCCTGCATTGTGACCGCGTCGCAAACATCTTTTTACGTTTATAACTCACCCCCGCGTTACGCTGCAAACTTATGAAACGAATATAATCCTAATCTAGTACCCTATTACATCGGGCCGCCATTGTTGTCGTGTCCAGAGCGCGAGAGACTCGCTAAAGTGACGCATTGAACTCGTAAATATTACAAGTCGTTTATTTCAAGTAAATCCCTAGTTGAGATAGTGCGACGTCGTGATACGCGTTTGTCTGGTTTATAGTGGAAATAAAGGAGACAACATTTAATAAAAATAGGAACCGTTCCCGGGCGCCAGACAATAACGCGTGTCGACTCGTTCTATCTCTGCACTGCATCTAGTACAGATTTTACAGGCGTAAGTAATATCTGTTTTGCTTTCTTTGCAAGCCGATGTTAGAAGGAAAATCAATAGGCACATAGCTTTGATTACACTGCGTTATTGTAACTATTTAGCCTTATAGGTTTAGAATTCTTTATAAAATACGTACTAAAAAGCACACGTAAATTGTACAAACAATTTACGAATACAAACAAAAGTAAGAAAGTCGAGTCTACGCCAATAAAAATCGCAGTACTATTTTGCAACATTCCGAGAAGAGGTTATTTTCCGAGTCAATGGTACAGTCATTTGGATTTCGTAGTCGCTTTATAAAAGGATAGATTCAATAAGGAATATTACAATTGCAATAAAGCCCTTGATAACGAAACATTATTTAACGGTTCTTTAAGCAAGTACATAACCTTTATTTTAGGAATGTATATTTGAAGAACTACCGCATATGGCATGTCAGTAGTAATTCCGTTAATGACATTACAATACGCAGGTTCTTTATTAAAATATCACTTTAATTAATATGCTTAAAATGTTAATTCTCACGCGTCCGCCATGTTGTTATATTTCGATAGGCGTTTTTACGCCATATGTTTGGTCGGAGGACGAGGGCATTGAATAAACCCTAGAGGACATGTGTCAGCCGACTGATGTGGGAAGGGACCGTTTTTACACACCCCGCCGGTATACGATAGGCGAGTTTAAGCGAATTAATACAGGAACAGCTATTTGAACGCGTGTTTGGTTGATTGTATATAACGATAAAAACGTACGAGACGGACGCAATTGGCTTAGTGTTGTCACTATGTGTGGTGACTTACGCACGATGCCTTGATCTGGTATTTGTCTACAATTGTCTGACCGTTTCTTTTGTACAGACCTTCAAGGAAAATTTAGTTCAAACAGAAGAACTGACATTAGAATACGGAACATCTACAACGGTTTTGCTAACTCCTTTTTGTTGAGTTCGAGATTCTCGGAAGACAAACAGAACTTATGCAAAAAAATAAGGAAGTTGCGTGGTTAATTAGAAAATGTATAGTGACCTTACATGATGTAACTTTATAGCGTTTGACATACCTATTAGCCGTTTTGCGTAAATTGTAGCTAAGACAGGACAACGTCTGTCGGGTCAGCTAGTAAACAATAAAAGGTACTGATTACAGGTTGAGCAGAGAAATAAGATCCCTAAGATTTGAGGAGTAAAGGGAATTATATAAATTGATATTGGGTCCCGTCCACGCGTGCATCTAGGCACTTAGAGTAAGGAAACGCCGGTTGGTGAACCGATCGTTATGCGAATCGCCCCCGAGGGCGCAGTTTGCGCGCGCGCCGCCGTTCCGCTCCACCCGTCAATTTTAACGTTCACCGCTCCAGTTACCTCGTTAAATGCGACCTTCGCAAGAACTTGCCGTGATACTCGGCTGCACTTCTCCATTTCGTAACCTCAGTTCACTTCCCGCAGTGTAAAAAACTCCTTTGTGACTCGCCTCCAATTACAACGTTTCGTTATCATTGGTCGAGTCCTTGACTAGTAAATTAGATTAAGCGAACTTCTCGCATTTCCGTCGACATGTTTAGTGAATATAAAATATTGTTTAATTTTAATTATTGTCTTTACACCAAATAATACAATATTTTGGTCCCTATTTATTTACAAGTATCAGGCCATCCATTAAAATACGTTTAAGCCCGTGTCCATTTAACTGACATTAGCATACGGCACGAAACTCTGAACGCACATGGGAGCTACGCAATCGTCGGTTGGTAATGTGTAAGCGTAATCGGAACGTTTACGGGGCTCGTCGATGCTCATTTGCGTATCTAAGTGGTCCCGCAGAGGCCATTAGTCGGCGATCGAAGACGTCATTACTCGCGTAGTGTTCCCGATAAGAGCCGCGGGCGGCGACTGGCGATGTGTCCTAACGACGCGCCTTGCGGGGAAGTGGACACCGTCCCTCTTCCATTCTCCAATGCTCGAAAAACCTCGACAGGCTTCCGCAGGAACTGACTCAGATGTTAAATTAGTTTTCTGCCGTTGGTAGTAGTCCATTATCTTATATATAACAAACTTTTGCTAAGGCATTTCAATTCACATCATGTAAAAATATTTTAAATGGTAAGACACATATATTATGACTCACAAGAACGAAATCTACGCCAGTTAATTTCACATTAAACCTTGAAACAAACGTACCGAAGTAAAGACAGACATTGTTCAGAGTGAACTGGTTTTGAGTACGTGGTGTAGAGTATCAGGAATAGAGGAAGCTGGTTATGATAACTCAATTATGCTTCTAACTGCACCACCACACTGGCGTGCTAGTGGCGGCATGTGATTTCATAAATGGTAGTGAAATGCCATTGCCGAGTTTCGTCGTAGATTTTAACGAGATTGTCGGAGTCGCCGGCGCCGGCCGAACTTGCAGAAAACCCTCCGACGCAAGTTTACAACTTATTAAAGCAGATCTCTCCGATTTGATATTAAAAACCGGGCGAAATACTTTCAATTTATACATTTTAACTTCTACGATTTCAGCGTTTAGCCAACTTCAATGTGTTGCCGGTGTTAAAAATGTAATAGACAGCGGCTATAGTGGCTTAGTGGCCAAGCGTATGTTAAGAAGTAATTTAACAACCGTTTGCTATTAAAAAAGGATGTGAATACGCGAGACGTCAAAGACGCAATGTGAGTGACAATCAGATGGATAAAATAGCGTTCAACAAACAAAGTCGCTACCCTAATGTCCTGCAGTAATAAGCGGTTACCTTTTTTATTACCTTTTAAAAATAAGTAGCTTTTACTCTGTCGCCGTAGGTCGGCACTTAGTCTAATTGAGTACAATAATAACGCAGAGGGAGCCATTTTTATCAAAGCTATAACTGTATATTCAGGTCGGTGCGGACTGTTCATCATTAAGCGCTCTATGGGCGAAACTTCGAGTCATTACTTAGTAACTAATGAACCCTAAAGTTGACCCCAATTAATAGCGAATGTGTTACGTATGAGGACGACTGTTTGGGGCTACGTAAATCACGGCAGAGATAAAATTAAAACCCCATCAGAAACGGTTCAAGATGATTACGTTCAGTTGTAGTTCGTAAGCTTTGGGTTTAGATGTAAAATTTCTAACAGATATTTATAGCAGGGTCTGGCTAAATAACGTCGCAGAATGCGTAAATAATAAAAAAAAACACTGTAATTATTGAATTTTCAATGGCGACCATTTTCAACTTTAATAATACCGGAAAAAATTATTGATAACACACATACTCAATGAATCGCAATTCTGAAGTTGAAAATAATATAAAATTTTTGATCCAATAATTTAACTTTTTTATGTTAAAGATTTTTTGGATTTCCTTATACGACACAAAAAATTTCATCTCAATAGAGCAACTACAATATAATTTTGGTTCGGTATAATCAAATATACCATTCCACGAAAACTGTCATTTTTCTTTTACTATACTCTAATAAGGGTTATGTAATACAAAACCTCAACCCATACTATTTTTACAAAAATCTTATTATTATTCTTATAACGCTTCTATCAAAAGAAATAATAAAAATGCGAAGATAATGGAAATGCAAACAGATTTCCGAAGCGGTTTGCTTCACTCGCGTCAAGAGCAGTGGCAGTCAATAAACCCCTATTTGATTTGGATTGCATTAATTGTCAGTTGCCTTGGAGGAAACTGGTGTTTTGACGTACTTCTGTTTTTTTATTTATTGTAATGTGCATAGGAACAACGCTGAGCAGAAAAAACTTTAGGTTATGCCGCCCTGAATAAGACTACAGCAATAATAAATAACAGAGTATTTTAAGTTATTATAGAAACTTATTTTATTCAGCAGGATGTATTTAAAGCCTTTTCTATTTACTTTTATTTTTTTATGACATAGACATTTGCAGGTTTATTAAGGTTAATTAGGAAGGTTCAAATATAAATTATATTGTAAACGTTTGTTGGATAGAGACGAGTAGTCGTAATTTATAAATCAGTAAAAAAATAAATTCTTATACGAAGTGAAGTGAGGACGAAATACCTTAGAATAATTTATCATTGTTTTTTTATTAATTTTAAGAATCCATAAAATAACTGCCATCCACCCACGTAAAGCTTAACTTCTTCTAACTGCAAATGTTTTAAAGTACTTAAGGACTTTAACTGCTATATTGGAAACTACTTTCGAGATTTTACAATTCTTGGACAGTAGGATTATGTCTTGAATTTACAAAGTTTTATAAATCTTCTAATATACCTATACCTCAATGTTATATAGAGGACCCGACGTTAAGGGACATACCGCTTTATTTATAGACATTAGTGACATTGGAAAAAGCAAAGCCCGGTTTAACGTTAGGTTGATGACATAAAACATTAAAAAGTATCAAAGAACAGTTTATTGGTAAACTACAAAACAACATACGCCAACCATAAAGGGCAGGACTCTATTCTTAACTTACGTACAAGTTCGTACACAGTCAACATTGTCTACGGCTGAAAAGACATGAACATTCACCCAGAAAAGCAATGAAATGTTCATGGCAAACATACAATGACAAATTCTTAGGAATTTGACGAGAAATATTCGCGACAAGTACACTTGTGACGTCTCATTAAGTATTCATGCCGGTCCCATCTCCCAGTTTACTGCCTACGTACCTAATACGGAGGTAAATAAAATATGTGAAGTGCCAGTAATAGTGATCGATCTGGACAGTGTCAAGGGACGGCCTGTTCCCAAATGTCTAGCCCGGATCTATCAGCAGATATAGCTGTACATTTTTTAGTAATACAATTTTGTAGACGGACTCAAGCACGTCGCAGTTCCGATGTCTTGTAGTTTCTTTATGTTACTATTGTAATTCACAACAATCAGTTAACACGCCTGTTATTATTTATTCCAGTATACAATAGATCGATGAAAACTACTTCATTGTTTGCCACCGGAACATGGCAACAAAGATTAAATATACCCAAATATACATATAAGTCTACATGTGCTTGCAGTGAATAGTGATTAGTATACCGGCGGCCCGGCTTGACTGACAGTATCGAGGAGGGCTGCGGCAGATTGCGACCGGTTGCACTGACGCATATATTATTTACGCAGTACATTAGCAACTGCTGGTTTGAGCTTATCTGACATTTTCAAAAGTGACGGATTAGGCGTTACATTTTCACGTTGTTTCAAAACAATTGTGGTCAAGCCGGATTGGATTACACAGATATAACAAGTATAGTAATATCATATGAAGGGGCTGAAAGGTATTGACTGGCTTAGTTACCAATTACTTCAATAACCGAGTAGAACTTAATAAAATATGCATTGCAATTAAACATTCAACCTTTTTATTTCTAGTACAATATTGGACAGCTGGTGTGTGGTTTTATTAAGTACCTTAAGCTCTGATAATGAGAGCGAGAGGTGACCTGCGTCCGGTCCAGGCATCCATGTATTATTCAAGCGAAACATCTCGCGGCGTGCGACACGGCAGGCGGCACGGCGGGCTACGACCGGCGGCCGGCGGCCAACGCTCATTACAATACGGCTGCCGGCGCCGGCCCGACGGGCAACTTCTGCGATAGCAGACTACGAGACCGATTAAAATTTCATCTCTCTTTGTTCCGAACAGAGATAGCGGATCGATGCTGCTAATGCCTCACCAGCCCGCCGATCCAAATTGGATTCGATGCAGATTATAATCGGTAATAACGCAATCTACTTTTGAAGTCCGTAACATTTTATACATACAAAAAACTATAGAGTGCCAGTAATTCAAATTTGTGGAGATAGTAACAAGAATCGTAATTCAATACTTGGAAGAAATCCCTTGACGTAGGGAGGGTGTCGGAGGAATAGATGCGCGGAATGTTTACTGAGAGCCCGGTCCTTGCCAATTAATCGGACGGCGATTGGAAGCGATGTTCCGACATGGAGGGGGAAATAAAAAATAATCGTGAAAAGTGCAACGGACCGCTAAGCCCCACTCCTCCCGAGAAACTTATCTCGATGCAGCTGTTAGTTACTCGGGCTCATAAATAAAAACGCGCGGACAATCTCGGAGCCGCCTGGAGGTATCTGAATAACGCACGTAGCGTCTTCGAACATAACTCACGTACTAAAATAAAAAGGCGACAAAGGAAGCCATTTGTTTTGGTATTACGCTATCGGCTCGCACCACGATGGCGGTGGAGGCGTTGGTTTTGCTACCCATTCGATTTTTCAGCAGACGCCACTCGAAGCGTCTAGGCGAAATTGTGAAAAATAGGCGGTCATTTGTATCGGGTATTCTGAGCGAGGCGTGAATGTTTCCTCCCGTCGCTGACAGTATGCATTCGCTGCGTTCTAATATAGTGTTGCGCGTTTTATTATTTTCATTTGGAGTCCACTATTTTCTCCTTTCTAGCGGTTAATTTGGGGAAATACATAGGATTGCTTTATATTCCCGTCACAACCGACGTCGGGGCCTTGGAAGCTATTACACTGGCCGTAATGAGATTTAGAGCGCTCATATAAAGTTATTTATGTGCAGAGTGCGACAGTGCGCACGCAGCGGCAGCATCATTGTCTCAAAAAGCCTTGTTATGTCAAAAGTTAATTCTGTTACAGTATATACATACACCCATGGATATTGTTCACTTTTTGGTTATTTGCAAAAAACTGTGGTGTTGTGGCGTTGACGGGATATTTTTTCTATCGGTCGGTGAGGCTTCAGGGTGGGTGGCGCGTGACGTCGGCCGCCTGGTCATCCATCAAGAGAGCTATACTCTATAGCGATGATAATACATCACCTTGCAAACATGTTTACGATCTATCGTTGTATCCTGATAGAAGCTTCAGCATTATGCGATATAACCGACAGCTTACTTTTTGCTTAAGTGAAAATCTGCTCTAATTTTTGTATTTTTTTTAAATAAATAATTAAAATATTTCTGACACGTAAAGCGTAATACTATTTCGTCCATTACCGCGTGTAGGTAGACTTCACTTCACATGGACTTCCATATCGCACATAAATATATCCTAACATATCTCTCCACATACAAGTTTCCACAAAAATAAATATTATTAAAATAAAACCTTTATTTAAAATTTTGTCATTCGTTCCATTGTTGAGTACAATTAATGCTGAAGGGGTGAATGGAAGTCACAAAGAAAACCTCCCACTTCCGACATTGTTAGCCGGTCAATATTATTTCGAATGGCCAAAACTATCGCTGACACGCACGCCTCATTTGGACAATGGCTCCGGCCGTATTATTTATTATTATTTTTATTCGAGGTGGTAAGTGATCGATCGTGCGGAGGGCTCGCTGAAAGTCCTTTGTTCGGCGCGAGATTAATCACACGCAAGTATGACGACAGAGATATTCATTAGAGCTTTGCTTTCCAACAAGTCTCATCTTCATATAAAAATGCTTTCCTAGTACGTTCATCAGTGTCGGTTAATAAAATTAAATTCCCAAAATGTCAGCACTTTACGATCCAATTCGAAATAATATACAATTTCTTATATTCAGTAGTTACGACACGCTACACAATTCAAATTTGTAAAACTGCATGCCATAAACGGTCATTACAAGTCGGTTCACGTACGAACTACAATTTATTCGGGCCATTTAAGGAATAAAATAAATTTCGCGGCAGTTTTACCTTTCCGAATGGGAGGCGGAACAGCGAGCTCAGGGTGTATTCTAGGTGCCGTGTGACGCCGTGCTGACTCAGCGCTCAGCCGCTCTACGAGCCTATCCGAGGATGCTGACGCGACACATTTTATCAGAATTGCAGATACAGAATTCGGGAGATTTATTGTAAAGCTGTATTTGAGCGCGGATGTTTGTACGAGTACAGGGGTTTTGGGATAAATAAATGTGAGTTATCAGCAGGTTTGTGCGGCGGAGAGCGCCGGCGGCGCGGCGCGGCGACATCACCAGTAACACGATAGCGCAAACAAACGCTCGGACACCGCGCCTCGCGATGTCAATTAAGCTAATTAAACACACAGTGGGGTAGAGTGGTTGCAACCCCCCTGCCCGCACTCGCCTCCCAGCCCTTAACTGACGCATCATTTTAACAACAAAGCCATTTCTCACAGAGGCGGAAACAATGGTCAAACTACACAGACTTCTGTCTGCGTTTATAGCTGGATGCACGTCGCGAACACACGATGCACTTAAACCTGAATACGACACAAATAACAAACGCAAACTCTGAAATGAACCGCTAAACAACTTTAATGCTCGCGGTTCAATTCGGTATCAACGGGTGAAACTTTACAAGGCAAACGACAACAAAATATGCAAACAGAATGAGAAACGCCCCGTGTTAGTGGTAAGTAATTACTCGCCGATGAAATTATGGAAATGAGCGGTGAAAAGACAAATAATAGAATGAGTGCTAACAAGAGATAAGACACGGCTTAATTAATAAAGTTGGCGGGCTTGTCTCGGAGCGTCGGGTGCGGGAAGACGCCAGCGATTCTGGATCCGAATCGGATAATCGCATTCGGCTAATTGAGCGTTAGATTGACGCTATCGGGTCAGAGAGACTGCCGACGCCTATCCCGCGCGGTCCGCACCCTGATCCACCCGCTAATGCGACCAAATCACAGGATCAACCTATAAAAGGAGAACTCCGCGGTCGACAGCACAAAGGTATAAAAACCCCGGCACTCAAATATAAGAAAGTGAAATGGGATAAACTCGAAGACACTGGGCAACCGAGTAATGGGAGCTGTAGAAATATAACAAAGGGTTGCAAGCGAGCGTCATATTACGGAAAGTTATAACGAGAGAGCGACCGCTGGCAGAGGGGAAAGGGTGCGTGTCACGCGAGCTTCTATCAATGTTCTTTCAACTGTCACTGTTAGTACCACATTGCATGTTTGCACAATTTTACTTGTATTTTGAAACTTTATAGCCAAAATCACACTAAACATCGTGTTCTTTTCTTTCTTTGAACAATTTTTTTTCGCATTGTCATTTAATATGCGCGTATTATGGAGTTATTTCGAATATATTGCAAAAAATACTCACCTCCAAAACTCATTTCTTCAAGGCTGGATGTCGTTTGTCGCTTGATATGAACAGCTGTTCGATTTTTTGTTAGTTTTATATAGTAATGCAGCATCGAACGTTTGGAGACAAGGTCGCTGACACAGGTGTCGTCTGTTATCGCACGCAACCACACATTTTTCTTTGACATCGTTGCACACTACTGGCCAGTGTTGACACAGCAAGCATTGACGTAACTACATTATGTACATTACACACACTAAGTCCACTTAACAGGCTATATCGTGCCAATTGTATTTTTATGTCTCCATTTTTGACTAGCGCTACCTATAATATCCCAAGATACGATAGGTTCCAACGGCAGTTCGACTATAGCTAATGAACCAAACGCAAGGATATTTAAGAAGGCGACAGGATGACTAAGTACTTTGTAAAAAGCGTATTTGCACTCGACCTCGAGCAGTGGATGGAGGAACTTTCGTTTCGGGGGCTTTATGGACAGAAAAATTGAGAAAAGTTGGAGCGTAACGGCCGGTGGCGACGCGGGCTAGGGGCTAGGGCGGCGGCGGGTTTAATATAATATGTAAATCGAACGGCAACATCGCGACCTCACGCTCCGCAGTGGATACACGCCGAACTCATATCGCCTGGACGTATTACACAGGGAGTCGTAAATTATTGTGAAGGCGAAGCAGCAAGTTTTACGCTGCCGAGCCACGGATGAGGCTGCATATAGCGAAGGAAGACCGAGCAAGGGTTACGAGCCTATGAATGCAAATGAGCATTGCCGCGCGGGCGGAGGTCGGTTTATCGGCGTCCATTTGCATAAAACCCTAGGAAGCCGACCGACGAGCACGCTTACCCGCTTATTGTCATGATCATATGCCAATGATAAGTACCTGCAAGAGAGAGAAAGCACAATAATTAACTAAATTCGCTATCCGGACATAAAACAGAAAGTGAGAGCGAGCGATAGGTAATCTTATCGCCAGTTTGATCATACGAGTAATCGAAAACAAATTAGATTTGGTCTAACTTCTAATCAAGCTCGATCGAGATAGCCAAGGCTGTCGTGAGATTTGAAACATGCTTAATTTCTAGCCGATAGAAAGTAATAGACTTTATATTAGGTATTATTTTCTGCATTTTTTTGTGATGTTTTAAATGGTATCGTTATGTAAATGTAATGAAAAGCAGTGCAGTTATCTAAATCGCATAACATGTGTGACTTAGTGCGGGGACGAGTTTACGCGCTGTTTATTTTCTACGAGTAGTATCTGCGCGCGGATCGCTCGTAAACCCGTCGAGGCGACTATTGTTTTAGTATCGACCGTCTGTGATCTCCACACTGATATTCCCCTTCACAATCTGTCACCATTCATTAACGCACACTGACCAACTGCTACCAGACTCATACTAAACAGTTTTATTTCTAGGGACCATCTACGTAGTTAATTATAATTCACTGAATCTGTCTAGGCGCATTATGATTGTGTAATATAATCATTGAATTATTGAATTGTATTTTAGAAGACAGCAAGAAAGTTACGCCTATATTAAAAGTAGTCAAAGTTATCGGAGAGGAGTCGGGCACGTTCAAAAAGCGAGCTCTTTAATCGTGCCAAAATAATCTAAAGCTCAGCGGCGGCGGACCGTCGACCCAAAAGTTTCCTGCTGCGATGTTTACAAGGCATCCAACTATACAAAAACAACGATACATCAAAAGTGAGTTACAAGTTAACTGGCGCTATCCGTCGCGGCCCACGGCAAAATTTCGATTTAAGCTGACACGGGTAAGGGAACAGTCGATAGCAGCGACCTCTCTGTTCACTTACTGCGACATTTTCCAAGTTGGCTATTACTTAATAAAAGTGGTCTTGTCTAGTCTGCGGCCATCTTTTCAACTTGTGTTATACAAGATTTATATAATGAGGGCTCAAATCTCTGGACTATTGAGCGGCTTTTACTAAGAGTAGCGAATCATCGACTTGTAAAGCACTCACGTGTCTGTTCAACAAGTAGAACAGTGAAAGAAGCGAAGGGAGGAGCGTCAAGAGGGCTGCCTGAGGGCGGAGCTTTAAAAAAACCAGTATCGTGGCCAAAGCACACATGAATCGCAACGGTCGCTCTCTTGTTGCTAGGAGATCAAGGGCACATGTTTGGTCGTTACATTGCAAACTAAAAAATTCGCGGCCCCCTCACTGTCTGGATGTACTCGTATACGATGCAAAGTTCAAAGCGTCGAAGTTTGCACACAGCGATTTGTTGAGAAAAGTAGATGTTTAAATTTTACGCAGACGAGCCCCGCGAAGACAATAAAGAACATAAAGTGTACAGTTTAAAAGTTTTCACAGAACGAAACAGTGATGCGACGCCTCCAAAGTTGCAAGACGAAGCCGCCGCCGGCAGCGGCGGGATCTGCGCGATCCCGCTGTCAAAGTAAGAAATATTGCCGCTCGGGAAGGAGCTCGGATTCTTGCGACCTCGCAAAAACCGCTTATTTACGTACTCGCTCAGTGGGTCGGATCATGTCCGCCAACAACAAATTGCCGGATAATAATGAATCCCAAAACTCTCTCAAAGCGAACTGTCTCGAATTATTTATCTTGAATGTAAATGTAGCGATGAATGTTGGCGTCAAAATAGAAAAAAAATCTATACTGCAGTATATTGCGTAGCGAGCAGATGTAGCGTCACATGGAAACAATAGCCGGTAATATAAGAGCGGTGATTGTAGGTAGTAGTACGTAGGAACAGTGTAAGCCGGTGATCGCATCACGCTGTCGCCCGCGCCCCGCGCCCCGCCGGCGCCCGCTAATCCTATTCCCGCGACAAATTAATATGCTCATCGGCAGCCGCGTCACTAGATTACGGCGCGTTCATAGCGCGATTGTATTTTAAGTGTATTATCCAATTTGGTGGATATTGTGCGTGTGGTAATCCGCGGTCGTCGAGCCCGTACGAACGTTTAGTCGCGAGCTATGCGAACGCTACAATGGCTGCATTATCGCACGCTGTGATGGAGCAAGCTGGCGCACTTAATAGATTTTGTTCCCGCAGCTTCCAGAGCGGTCAGTCTATTGCAAACTGAAGGGATTATCGTTCGAATTTGAGTTTAGTGCCGGCGCGGAACGTCGGAATGTGCAAACTCGTGCGTGTAAGTTATGTATCGCATCGGGCGGGGAGTTTTGTTAGCATCGATTTAACTTAAAAGAAGCCTTTGAACGTCTTCGTTAGAGATCGGATCTAGGTGCTGCCCTCTCATCTCGAGAACACTTGTCGCGAGTTTCTGAGTGTCTCATTATCCCGCATTGAATTATCTAAGAAGTTAAGAAATATTTTGTTACCTCAAAAGCGAGGATCTAAAAATAACCTCTTCGGAACGGAATTATAAAAGCATTTGCTAAAATAGTATCATCGAAAAAGAAGTTATGCTATCAAATATCTTTGCTAAATGTTAACGTATAGTAAGTATAATTTTCATATACATATTAATGGGTATTAGACTTGCAATAATAAAGAGGCGAGCACACTCGATGGCGCAACACGGCGGAATCGACAGAGAAGTATGCAGATAGGAGAAACGAACTAGCGTCGAAACGGCGCGAGTAATTAAAATCGGCGCGGACCATTAAAAGCGCAGTTTATAATAGGAGAGTGCAGCGTCAAGTGTCCTCCATGTAGGCAGTTAAAGAGTTGGAGGAGCGCACTTGAGTACGAGCACGTACTGTGGCGGCGCCACCTCGCGCCTAACGAACCTGCCGACAAAAACTAGGTACCCTCCCTTCCACACGGAACGACATTCGCTTTGTACAAGAATAAAACCCACGGATTGTGTATACCGCCCTAACATTTATCTTACGTCATCAAACGACATCAAACACTTTAATGTTGGTCTAAAAACTATTTAAAGGGAAGGTTCGTACTGTTTTATACTTATTTTGGTTGTTAATATAGAATGAGCGCATTTTGAAATCAATCGATAATATTTGTTGGAGCTATTTTAAGAAACAAGGAATACAATGGATCATTGCAATGCTATTTCTTGATAGGAGCTAATATTATCTAATAATTATCGATTAATAGACATTATAAAAATAGATATCATATTAAAATATATTATGGATAACTTAGCATTGTGTTATTGTCTGAACTTTAACATTTCGAAAGTGCTTGATGTCTAACATTTGATTTGATTTCTAACATTTACGCGATCACTACTAAAAACGAAACTACTATATAATAGTTTTAAAAAGCGGGTTATTAAACTTTTTACACTTTCTGTGTGACGGTATGGTCAAACTTGTAAATCTAGAAAATATCCACGGTATTTTTTTCAAACTTTGCTATATTTAGCATAGGCCACGCAATTTAAAACTATATACAACTGAAGTGTAAAGAAACAACACTACTACTAGATATATATTTTATAATAAGTGCTTGACTTAAGACAGTAATAAAATAAACAGACAGATATTAACTCAAAATGAAAACCCGAATCACTATTACAATTTAAAGGGAAGAAAAAAAAAATGGATTAGTAGCTGCGACCGAAACGGGGAAAACAATTGAAGGAGCGAGATTCAATTTATGTTCTTCCGCAAGAACCGTAAAAGACAAATGATCAAAAGCACGCGAACCGGGGTACAGATTTTAATATCGAGATTGCGGCTTCGGCCTTAGGGTCATTAAACTGGATCCACCGAAACGAGGTAAAGCTTAAGCTTGTTACTCAAATTAACAGAAATTGTTTGCTTAAAATTTTTTATTGGCGAAAATATATTGCAAGCCCGGAGAGGGCACCTCTGCCCTCTCCGGGCTTGCCATATATTTATACCGGGCGTGCTTACAAAAATAGCTATATTCACTATATTTTTTGTCCACCACAAGTAACACATATAAGAGCTAGTTGGTGAATTAAAAATGCTATTCATATACAGCTTTTACCAATAAAAGGACGCTTATTAAAAAATACACCAAATAAACACTTCGAAAATGACAAATTATAAACAGACGGTGCCAACATGATAAGCGTCATTAACTTCGAGCATCTAAATTAATGACGCCGCTAAAAACACGTAATTATTAATCATTACCATAGATGACTATTCGTTTGTGATTGAGAAATGGGAAGCCAAAATTACATAAATTATTTGTGTAAAACAGTAACAACTATGTGTAGAGCGAATGTTGTAATGCTATATTGCAGGCGACCTCCCTAGCATAAGCGGTTTACGCGGAGTCGATCGCGAGAGTATTACGTTCAGTTGGATACTCTATCCAATTTATTTAAATGCATTGGCCATTCAACAATACAGCGGGCACAAACTAAGTATAATTACTTAGTAGTTCACGATACGATCGACACCAAATAACAAGAAATAAACTTATATTTCTCGTGTTTGTAGTAAGTGGTATAATCTGGCATTTCGGTCTTTGCCGCATGAATAATGATAGCTAAACTATTACTAGATAAAGAGGTCCGGAAAATGAAACTAATCCCACGAGCTTGGAGAATTACATAAAATAAAATATTATATTCGTCGAAGCTGTACATACTAATCATAATATTAGACCTGACAATGACCAGGAACGTGTGGAACGGGAGAGGTGAAAAGGCAACGTTTGCAAGCGGGCAGAGTGGAAGCGCAACAAAAACCAGTTATGCTTGTTTATTTTGCACGCATTCCAGCCGGCCAGGAGGGAGCGAGAGGCATTCCCGGATCAGGAACTCGATCCCGAGCACGAGTGGCCTTGAATCCCAACGACTAAATGCGTCTATGGTAAAATATCATGAAAACCATCTCGTAAGGACTTATGCTAACGACAATTTTATTTTGCTAATAATACGATGCGAAACGCGACCTGTTTCATATTCTGCTTGTATTTGATTTGTATGAATACTGATTTCTTTGAATTCAGACCATAAACAATAAACAGTTGGAGCTACGCTTTTTTATTACCAAAATATAATATTTTAGTAAATCCTTGAGTTAACAGTAAAAATATAACAAATGTGTTAGTATCCAAGGAAAATAGCGAAACACGAATCGTACAGGTTTCGTGTCACGTTCGCAATGAGAATTCACTTTAATTGGCAAATAATACGTAGGCCAATTAAGGATGCTAAGTCGGGCGGAGGCGCGTGACACGACTAGTGAACGTATTCAATTATGCAAACGGAGTCGCGAAAGAACAGCCAGGCTCCCCCGCCTTTCCCTGTTATTGACCGCTTGTGGATCGCATTTTTTTAACAACATAGCCAATATATTTCTTCTCTAGTAGGCTTATTCGCCTTTCACTTATAACAATACTCATATGTAGAATGTTTCGTGCAAAAGTTTCACTTCGTCGATAAACGGACGGCAAACAATGTCGAAAAATCTCGTGCTTACTTTTTCCTATATTGTATAAGACTGAAACTGTTAGATTGCCGACAGAGCAGCATCTGAGCGGCGTCTGCGCCCGGGGGACATCGCAATTGTCATGTAAAGCGTCGCCGGGTATAACGTGGCACATCGGTGGAGCACCGCCTCCGGCTGAAAATGCACTTTTGCGAAGCAATTGCCTGTCGATCTGAGTTATTCAGCGTCGGCGGATGGCGGCGCGGCGACCTAAGTGCGGATAACGATCAGCTCGAGTGTAACGGGCGTTCGATGATAAGATCTGGGTAAAAGCCAGTGCCGAGGAAAGCGGTTCTACATATGCGTCATTGTTCTGCCTCGCATTGTTTACGCCATTATAACTCACACCTAGCATCTGCATTTTACGGACTATCATTAGGACATGATTTTTGACTTCCTAGAATGTTTTTTTTAAAGCAAATCGTCTAATCTTCCGAAGTCATGTAATGAATAGAAGTAGTGATGTGAATACAGAATTCGGCGCGTATGGCGCACTCGGCAAGTGCCAAGGTCGGGGCCGATGCCGATACACGACGCATGTAAATGAGCGCAGATAAGTCGCGTTCATTAAGCCGATAGCAGCACCGAGACCCGCCAGCGACATTATGAGCCTGCCTTGGAGCTGTCTTTACTTTATTATGAGCGGATGTATTGAGAAAGGAGGTTAATGTTGTCGAATTACACGCATTATTTCATCTAGCCATTGCCATGGCAACAACACGAGTACACAACAAATAGTAAATGGTCAAGTATAAGGCACCCGCACTGGAGTGGAAGATTAAAAATGGAGAATGTGGACGTCGAATAAGTTCCTTATCAATGGAGTGGACTAAAGCACGCGGAGAAACTTTGGGAGCTATTTACGTGATTTTCCACGTTGCCTGTGGAGACGTGTCTCTCGGGCCTCACCGTTTAATTAAAGGGCGGCGGGTTGGGGCCTAGAGAGGGGGTGAGGAGCAGGGCATAATGGCGGCGCAATATCGGATGGAAATGCGCGGCATGTAGGAATGCGCCGCACCCGCCCCTCCTCATTCGCGAACGATTCGTGGTATTTTTTATTGACGACTCTAGAAATGCTATAGTAGAAATAGACCGTCCGATTTCCATTCTACCCCACACTATCACATGATATTATAGCCAGCATTGAGTTGAGAAATTTTGATTACTACCTACGGAGATGTCGTCCGCCGTCCAGACAGAAACTGGAAGAGGAACGAAAGTTTATGAAGTTGAGAGCACTATCTAAAAATATACTTTGCCTAATGGACATGGCACGATAGTATTTTTCATCTGAGCTCTGCGCTCGTTGGAAAGATTAAATTTAGAGACTGACGTTTTTAGAAAGCATGATTTCAGTGAACACACGGAAAACATTTTATTCTACCGGAATTCAGCTGCGTTTGATGTGAAAGTAGAACGGAGTAGTTTGCGTAAGTATTCGGGCTGTAGTATTACAATAATTAACTGATTACAAGTGGTTGAGAATGTGTCGAAATATTCGATCGAGCCAGTTAGTTATCTTGGCTGCTGCGGTGTGCTGGAGTGCGCACGAACGCCGGCTGGAGTGCAATTTGAACGGCGAATGGCGAAATCCGAGAGCGAACGAAACGTGACACCCCACTTATCACGCGATGTGAAAGTTGGACATCTTATTAAATTCTGTTATTTATAACTGCGTAAGAATTTAGACATGGGGCTGTGAATCTTATTAAGAAACCCTACATTTCGTTTTAATTCGCGGACGAGCATTTATTTATTTTTCTTGTTCCATTTAATTAAGGGTATGTTTTCAGTCACCGTGTGGCGATCTTCATTAGTGAGTGAACAATGGCTATCAAAAATATTGAACGAACGAAATAGCTGGCACAATTAAAATGGAGACCAACAATTTATGCAGCAATTACTTGAGGCGGGCTGCCGTTCAATCTGGGTCAGATTAAGTGATTTTTAAAACTAATGCAAACGATAGCACGCGAGTGTGCGCTGCCGTTCCGTTGTGCCGGACTGCGAGTTAATGAAGGTCGGAAAAACACCGGTTTGTAGACAGACGGTCTTGAATTTTCGTTAGGGCGAAACAAAAGCGAGAAAACACTCGATCAAAACTCCAGTACCAGCATAGAAATTTACATGAATACATTTGTTCATCTAGTAGTACTCATTACATTTACCTATAAGTGGTATTGTCAATGACTAACTTCTAAAAAAGCTTTCAGAACTAGGAGCGTGGGATTTATAAAAGTTGAATAGAGTAAGTGAAACTATAACATATTCACAGTTAAGTTTCAATGTACAACACATTTATGTGGCGCTGAGTGAGTGGGGGGGGGGGGGGGTCGGCGTTCGTAGGTGTATTAAATCACATAACGGTGATACGAATGTAGCTCGCCGTCTCGGCCGCGTCTGCATACCTACCTATACTCGAGAATGCTCACGGACAATCTCCAGTGCAGACTTCGTTATTTGTGAACCAAGTCAAACGGTATCTCAAATAAATAATGCGCAATGCACGATACTACTTTGTCTTAAGATATATGTCAGCCCGTGCTCATCTCAAGCATTCTGTTTGGAGTATAAATGGGTATCCGGAACTGAAAACTTAACGTATTTTCGAGATATTTTAGATCCAGAGTTGTTAAACTTGTTAGATTTAATTCTATTATTGTTGTGTCTATTGTATAAATCCCCTGAATTTGCTAGACAGCTAGAGTTTTAGGTCCATAAAAACTCCATCATCGAGGAGGAAATAGGATTGATTAAAATACTTTTTTAGCAAACAGCATTGCGAACAAAACGCGAGACGGTTCCGCTCTAGCTTTACAAAGGTTCAGCCGAACACTTAGCAGAGGGGTTTGGAAAACCCTTCAAGGGGACTAAAGCTATATAGCCTTTTCACCAGCGCGGTAGTTTTGCTCATTTGCAAACGACCGTCCGAGTTCAAGCATTTGGAGTTTGTCAAAGCTTTTTTGTTTTCATTTTTAGAGGAAATAAAGCAAATTAATTTTCTTCCCTGTGTTGTGTACCGGCTCCGACGACAGAGAAAGAATTGTGCATTTTTTTCGGTATTTACAAAAAATAAAACACGAAAGTTTTGCAATATCGACTGAGTTGAGGGAATAGCTGGAAGCAATTTATACTTTCTGAGAAGCAAGGATGGCGGCGTGCCACTTCGCTGGCTAATTTTGGGTTGTAGTTACGTAACGTCTTATTTGTGTTTCTTGAATATTAACTTTGTTCTGACCGTAGAAACAAAATCCTTCCGCGCCAGGATTAAGGTTGTTATCGGATCGTGTCATCTGCGCTCTAATAAAGTCGACGAGAAGGTTCATGTTTTGATCCGGGAGTGCGAGACGGCAGTAAAGTTCGCGACACGATGAAAGTGAATGAGTGGGTGGACGGGCCGGAGCGGTCCCTACGTATATTCTAGTAGTGGCTCAGCGTCGGCGGGCGGTGAAACTGTCACTGCACTGCCCACGTTGCTGCGCGTTAAGGTTATTATCAACACACTTTCACTGCCTTCCCCGCATAAGTAATATGTCAAATAATAACTAAACAGACTCTTAGAAACCTAGAGTAAAGTACTTAACACACGTTTAAAATATATTTTCTACTCACAACATGTGATTAATACCGATCATTCAATAAATATTTACGATGAAAATTTATATTTTATTTCTAATCATTTATATAATTTCATAATTTGTGGAAATGATTTACACGAATTATGAAATTATACCTCGAGCGAGCATAAAGTTTTAAAATAAAACACAATTAACGCACGAGTGGCTGGCAAATTTAAAAAAAAAACTTGACATGACCTCCCGATCTACCATTTAACTCGTAAAAGCAAATCAGTCTACTGAAAGCATTGATAACATTACGTAAAAGATAAATCAAATACAATCGTAACGGTTGGTTATCAATTTTCTCGCGTCGAATTTGGCCTGGCTACCCAACCAAGTACCGATAAACCGAAAATAACAAAATAAAATGCTTGTCTGACTGACGTCAGTCTCGCTGATTTCACAACAAGTTTAGTTGAAACCGTGTCATAGGCATGACATAATCAACGTGTTTCTTAGTGCAAATGAATGCAGCCGTCTTAGTACACCTACAGTTCGGTGGACATGACCCAAGTCTTGTGGCAAAATGTATAGAGGATTAAGTTGACACTCACACTAGCCCGTGGGTGGTAATAGCAGATATCCTTTCAAATCTAGCTTGAATTTAGAATAGGAGGTTCAGGGTCGTTTTAATGTCAACCAGGTTTGTTAGGACATAGTGACGCCAAGATTCACTGTTAAATCCGGTTTGACAATGTAGCGATATGTTGATTGGTAGATATAACGTGTGGGTGAGGTAAGTGAATAAGGCAATAAGCTCGGTTTAATCAACACAACACGTAGCCTAATCAAATATGACCCCCTCGTCATATCGCGTAATTGAAGGCTTAATCACGGGAGACGTTCCGCGGCGGCAGACACGGGTAATCCAGTCAATGTCTGTGAGCAGTGGCTCAGTTTACAGTGCATGTACGCTGCTACGAGCTGGGAACAGACTCCCAGATCAGCTCAATTGGTCTACAGAACAAGCAGGAGTGGCGACTGGCGCGATATACCGCGATTCTTTGATGAATAAGGGGAGGGAACAAGCGAACACATCACTACTCTGTTTCCGACTAACGCATTGTTCAAACATTTCCAAGCCTCCCAACTGAATAGTTACGTATTTAACTCAATGACTCATTATCTATGGCGCGATGTCACAGACGTTCATCAGTCCGTTAACGATAGTATAAACGAGTGATGCTCTCAAAAATGTATGGTTTTAGTTGAGCTGCGGTTAGTCTTAGAATTGAATATTTGAACTGATCCAGAGCATAACCACACTAGGTGGAGGTGTGTTGATGCGGGCCGCAGGACGAATCGCAGGTTGTTTGATCGGAGTTCAGTGACAAGTTTCATGTAGGTAGCGAGTATTTTACATTTGTTTGCTTATCTTCAGGGTATGATGCTGCCGTAAACTTCAACGGTCGATCCAAATTCTGACCAAAAGAAAGTTATTGTGGTACAGTAGTGTTTAATTAATTCTAAATTAATGCGGAAGAAAGGGCCGACAAAAATATTAACGAGATGCACTCCTAAGTAATTCCTAATTAAATAATTGAGCAGGTATCTAAGATTGAAAGCAATATGCAAGCTAAATGATACTTCCGATTGAGTTAACCTTATTATTAGAATATTGTTTTTGACGTTATTGCGGAAGCTACAACAACTCGGGCATAATTATGATTGGAGACACTCAATTACCTACCTCATATGTAAGAATATTACACGTCTAAAACTCTGCGCAAATCTGTCCTAGTTTGTAATAAAAGACCTTCATTTTTCAAGTAATTTAATAAAGTCTCAATCCACAAACCGATTGGACGAAACAACTATACGATAAAGAACACAGCAAACAACGATGCGAGTTTCAAGAGCAAAAGAATGGAGTTTCGCTTTACACGATTAGGTGGACGATGGGCCGAGCGCTGCCTCAAAGAGTGGAGCGCTCCACAAAGTCCCTGTTTACTTTTTCATCCTCCCCGTTAAATATCTGGACGCTCCATCGACGGTCAACAGTATAAGTAGGCTGCATGCTTTTTATCGTGCAGATTAGTGGTGCGGAGACGCGCTGCACTATCGCGCATTCTCTGGGGGATTATTTAAAGTTTTCTCGAGTCGTTTGTGTGCGGTTCTATCGACAGGCTCTAGCAGACAGCCCACTTTAAAGTATTATTGTCTGAGCGTTGCATGCCGGGGGACGGAATGCTTCCCTCTATGGTTTAGTTTTATCGTTCGGTAGACTTTATTGCAGCGAGTGCGTATTATGAAAAACCTTTTGTTTGAGGCAATTTTTTCCTGAATTGTGTTTTTAGCAGCGCACGTTAGGCAATTTATTTGTAATATTATACAATCAAGCTGTAATAATAATAAACTCACACATCTCATATACTGACCTTACTTTGAGATAAGTCGTTTAAAAGAGTTATGTTACAGACACCAGACAACAGTATCAAATAATTTTTTTTTAACTTAAATACATATTTAACACCCAGATACAAGGCAAACCGAAATATTCATGTAAATAATTGGCTTGGGTGGAGGTTCGATCCACGACCTTTGGGCTGCGACATCGGGCCTGTGTGTATATATAACAGAAAATTTTATGTAGAAAAATACCAACATAAATTTGATTGTGCTCGATTTGTTAACGTTTTAAAGCGAAAATGGAGAATCGGATAAGGTGAGATAAGCCGTCATTGGTGGTCTTGTCTGAAGCGCGGGTGCCACGAGGGTATTATACGGTATGTGCCAACGAGATGGACTGATACTGGGATGCACAAAGCCCGCACAATGTACGCCCGCCTATTGTTTACCGTCTCGGACAACACGATGCTTCGCTTTAAGCGAATCACCGCATCGATCTTTATGAACGTACGTCCTCGGGATATCACGAGTTTTGACGTCATCGTCAATAGGCGTACCTCGGAGCACAAATGTTTGGAAAAGTGTTCGGAAATGTTCGGAACAAAACTATTGGCGTGATGTCATTTTTAAAAGTACTTGTAAATTTTGCAAAAACTACCGCGATTACTCGCCTGTCTTTTATCTGCCATTTATTATCATCATCATATCAGCCGTGGGACTATCTATTAGATATTGACCTCCCCAAGGAAGTGTTCCCCTTTTTTTACCCCCGCTGTATCGGATTGGTATACCGCCATCTGTCGGCTTCGGTACCTCAGTCGACTCTTACGATATACTCTACCTACCACTCTATTGGCACATCACGTCTATTAATTTCGTGCTACTATTTTCTAACGTAAACATATTAAGGGAACTAAATTATGAACGCAATACCAAAATAAACTATTTATTTTTCTGTATTGTTTGCAACTGTGCTGTAATCACAATAAATCACACGTGTTTTAATTTTGGCACAAAATAAGAATGCTGATTCGTAGAGTTTGTAATAGTTACAACTATATCTGAGATTCTGATGGAATATTGCCAATAAAGATTTGAGTGGAAAAAACGAAAATAGTTGGTGACTTATCACCGGCAATAAGTGGGTGTTGTTGAAAATATACACAACACGAAACAAGTTTCGCCAGTTTTTAGAGCGGCCGTGTGTCACTCCACCCACGGCGTAAAGAGAAACCAAACCGCTGCCGTCGTTGCCTGTGGTAATGCTAGATTCGCAGCATCGGTACATTGAATGGTCTACGAGTGATCCTAATCTAAGCTAGAAATATAATAAGTACAAATATTCCGTTGGACACATAACTCTTAAAAGTTGTTTTAATTTAATATGTAATAGAACATCGGTGTTAATTTGAACAAACATAAACGACGTCTCTGCGCATACACAAAATTTAAGTGTTTGTTAGTAGTTCTAAAATAACAAAAGTCACTAAATGTAAAGTAATGATACATAAAAATATGTCTGTCTGCATGTTGCGTGCGACTAATTTTTGAAACGGCTGGACCGATTTTAACTTTCACTGGCAGATAGGTGATGTTATAAAGAGTAAATTAGGTTATTTTTATTATTTATTATTAGCAACGCTTCGCGATTTCACCCGTTCCCGTCAAATATGAGTATAAAATTCGTATTTTACTTGCTAATAATGTAACCCTTTTATTAGTAAAAGAGTTTTTAAAATCAGTCCGGAGGGTTTTTAGTTTGTTTGTTATAAACGTACAAAATACAAATCTCGTTTACATATATCTATTTTCATAAGTCACTACGACTTTATAATATTAGTAAATTTTTTTTTTATAAATACTGACCTGCAGTACCAGTTCAATCTCAGCCTAGTCGTAACAAACAAAAATTTATGCAGTATAGATTTATACGAGAAAGTTATCAATACGGGTGAAGCCGCGTGGTACTGCTTGTCTAATGATATATGTACATATTAGCAGTACATACGCTTGATGCGTACGATGTACGGAAGAGGTGCATCAGTCGGACCATCTCCGAATTTGATTTCTGGTGAAAAATATCTGGTGAGCGATAGGGCGCGGCCTCGATCTCGGTGCGTTTTATCTCTTGATCGCGTTATTCAGCCGAGCATCAAAGGAAAATACGAAGGGAAATATTAAGAAACGTGAAAGTACCTTTTATTTATCTCAATTTCTTTGTTTAGGAACCGATTTGTGTTATGCTCGGTACCACGAAATGTATAAAACAAATTGATGACGCAGTTTTACAGCTCAGTTGAATTATTAGCAAGGAAGGGTAACTTTTTATTGTTCGATCGCAAACAGTTTTAGTTTGTGGCCTGTCTGATTGTGGGCCGGACTTTGATAGGCTATTAGGCTCGGGGCGATACTATGGCGCGCTTTTGCGTTTAAACGACAGTTTAAATTTTTATCGCGAGCGTCCTGTGTCGTCCGAAATGCCTACACGTTATCACGTCATTTTACCGGGCAGATAACAACGTATCATGTAATTTGCCGGCCAACTGCCTGACTCGGATACGGATTAAGCTTTTCAGCCCGCGGCCAAAAACATTGTAGGTACCCATCATTATATTCACATCTCTACAACTATTTGTTATTTTGTTGATTACACGTCGGTAAATTCTGCAATCATTTGAAATAAGTGCTTCTTTTTTCTTTATTCTGCTAGTAAATATAAGCGCCGTACACTTTAATGGCAGACAACATAAATCTGAAATGAATTATTACGTCCTGAAAGTTGACTAATGTAAGACGGTGAATACCACAAAAATATAATGGAATGGAGTAAGTATAACAACAAGCCGAAGCGTCGAGTCATCGTCCTGCTCATTATGTTAGTTCGATGCCAACTGCCATACAATGGTAGACGGCGGGCGTGCGGTGACGTCACCGATTCCAAGCTAGCCTTGGGATTGAGGTCGGCGAGTGGAATGGCGGCGGCGAAATGTCGCCTTGAGGGGTTGCTCTTGTTCACCCGGAAAATCGAACCGAATAAGTCCGAATAGGCTCTGTGCTTAGTGCTTACGAGCCGATTTCCCTTGGAAGTTTAGTATACAAATAGTAACTGAGCTGTCTAATTAATACTTCATCGATAAGGGCAATCCAACTAAAGAGGCTTTGTTGCTGGAATTTTGAAATTTCTCTTGGCAATTAATCATTCAGACCTAATTCTTGATTCAATCAATCTGTGGATGAGAAATATGAAATACAATAAGAGGTGGAACTAACCTTGATACTATCGTAGCAGGCGGTGACCCTTCCATTCTGCACCTCGACGGTAGCCGGAGGATGCGCGAACTTGCATTCGGTGTCGGGCCGCGAGCACTTATTCCGCTGGAATTCGCGGCACACTTCGAGCTGCAGCCAGCGAGAGTCCTTGCCGTTAAGGAGGCTATTCATGTTCACCATGGTGGCCATCGTTGGCACTTGACGGGGCGGTACTCGCACAGTTACGCAGAGCTAGTGCGTCGCATAGGCCGCGGGGGGCGAGCGCGCCCGCGCGCTCTGAGCATGCACTCCTTCACACTGCTTGACGCACGCTTGTGCACTCGGCGCCCGCGCTGTCACTACCACACACTTCTACACACGCGCACGAACGCGGCACCGCTGCGATACACGCACCTACTACTATTACTTACTAACGATTAATATTATCTTACGAGTTAGAATTAAAGACACCGACGTTGCAAGCTTATTTAGGCGAGTAGTAAATTATTATTATTATCACACGCGTTCTTGTCGATGTAGACGGTTGAGTTTAGTAGAGGGCGAGCGGTGCTTGGTGCGCGAGCATTGCGGCGGCCGGTGCGGGTCTGGGCGGCGACGGTGGGGCGCGAAAAAAGCGAGATTAGCGGCTCGGCGGTCAGCGAGCAAGCCGGTGCGGTGCGGGGCTCAACTCTGCGAACAACAAAACACACTGGTTACTCTCCGGGCATCTCGCCCCGGAGCCAAGCTCAAGCGGCTACCGGGTTAGCAAGCGCGCGCGGCGCCGATATCGGGCCCGCGCGGACGCATCGCGCGAGGCGCAGGTCGAAGGCGGATTAGGTTTAATTTTGCTCCCATGATTGTTATTTGCCGGCAATAGATGCAGCGTAACTAGGAAGGTGCGCAAGAAATATTAGCAGTTATCGTTCAGTCAAATGCTGGCTGTGTAGTAAGATACCTTAAAGAAAGAAGCCCGTCGCCTCGAACCTGCTGCCCTGCCATCTTATTGTTAATATAAAATAAATTACATTTATACAAAACTCTATTAGCTTTTTACCATACAAAAACATAATAAAATGTATCAAAATTAGACTAATTACAAACTTTTTATTATGGATTGTATTTCATACAAGTAACTTCTACGTTAACATGTCACGTGGAACGGAGTCGCCTAGTGGACCTAATCAGAAAAACCTGATGTTTACTAGCTGAATGTACCCAATCTACTCATATTGGCAAAAACAAACCAAGCTCACCTCGCGTAAAAATTCTCAACGTGGGCGTCTGTGAAACCGTGGCAAAGTACGGCCGGGAACAGGGAAAAACTCGTGAAACCAAATCCTATCGTAATGTGCTATTTAAAGCATAACTCGGTTGAAAATAGCTCGGTGTGCGGCAACGCAACGTCGCGCTCTCCATCGTGCATAAATCTTTAAATTTTATTTTCGACATGGATGCAACGGTGTTTTTATCGGGGCCGCCGGAGCGCCCCTCTCGTTCAGACGTCATTGTATGAGTGGAAAACAACGAATCTAGTTTTCGTTCCAATTTTTTGTGACTCCGGCGGACTACGTTAGATGACATTTATGTAATCAATGATAAAACAAGAATAGATAATGTCCGACACTAGCACCAACCGTGAAATTGAATTAAGTTGTAATTAGATAAAGCAGATTCGATGCAATTAACTTGAGGAGTCGTAATTTACCGATTAATTATCAATAGTTGTATATTAAGATATGTTTTAAACAGGAAATTTAATATTAAATTTTCCCGACAGCAAATATAATTTACCATGTGATAGAGTTTCTTAATCCCAAGTCTACTCTTTGTGTATTAAAAGTCTAAAAATATGCAAGCTCAGTTATGTATGTACATTCTGAATACGCCGAACGATTGAGCGTGAAACAAATAGGCATCGTTTTATTTTGAACATTAAACGAGAAATTGAGAATGGTGGCTTCAAAGGAACTTATTCCATTCATGACGTCGGCGCCGGCGGAGGTTCCTTCAGAGCCTGACACGCACGGGGAAGACATTCAATAACCTAGTGAAAAGATTACCAAGAGCAATCAGACGGAAGCGAATCTAAATAAGAATCTCGTGAGAGCGGTCGGCGAGGGTGGGGAGGCAGGGAGAAAAACAGTTGAGCGGGGCCTTTGTGCCATCGTCGATTCGATCAAGTTACCATCGAAGAATTTATCATGTCAATTCAACTGATACCCCCTCGCTAAGAACGGTTGAGAGCATAAAAACAGAAATTATTTTTACCGATCAAACCAGACGGCTCGTCTGCACCCACGGTCTTGACCGGGACTTGAACCCGGGTCTCCCGACACTTAGTGGGGCGCTCTTACCACTAAGCTATCAAGACAATAAAAATGCGAAGAGCCGAACTGGAATGAATTGTGTGCACATAATAAGCTATAATTGTTAATTCTTGCGAGTTAATTGTGTACATTCGCAAAATGTAATTGGTCAAGATCATAAAAATTCATATTTATTATTTTACTCAACCGCACTTTTGCATGTTGGGTAAGAGGTAATTCACATCTTAAAATGAATACAACTTGAAAGTAAATTTAAGCCATTATTTTTTATGTTAAGTTAGCAATATCACATAAACCTTTCATACTGTTACGTAAACGGATATTCATATGAAGTTCTTACTTGGTGGTTTTGAAATGGCCCGAAAGTTCAACGCATTAGTCAGTAAAAGGTCTGTTATCTTATTTAACAGAATTAGTTTGTTCTAGAGCCGGCATAAGGTCACGCACGTGGCGCCTTTCGAAAGGTGCCGTTGTTCTTTGCGTTACCTTCACCGATAAATTGTGCCTGTCACTTCATAATTTGACATTTGATTTTGTTGAGTAAGACACCGATACTCAATATTATAACCTATTCAGAATAATTGCGCACTCAATGGGCTATTGTTCCAGTAATACCGCAATTAATAATTTGAGTACTATAAATAAATCAACAATACTTCAGCTAACAAGTATTGCTGCGGTCTCGAATAAATTACAGTGATAAATTGTGTTCAGTTTGCGCCAAACGAGCAGCGGTCGGGTTTGTCCTCTTTTGTTATCAGTGCTGACCATGCTTATCTTGGCCGGAGATTGCAGCTATAAAATAGAGCGGTGAGGTGGGCAGTGATAACTGTTCTACAACGTCAAGGCCAGAATGTTCGTATGGAAAGCTTCTTGAGCCCAAACGACCTTGGTGAGTGGTGTTGCGGTCTGCTGCAGCCATGACGCAAACAGTGCAAACCGACCACCAGGCTGGCCTTAGACACGCCTCATCGACGCCTCTGTGAGTCGCTGCGCTACGACGACCATTCAATTATTCTTCGCCATTTGCATCCGACAATCGACCGATCCTTTCCCTTGTCATTTCAAAAGTGCCTTTCGATTATTTGCGGAATTTCAGGCCATTGTAATCTAATGACGCCAATCATGGTTCAATTTGTGTCACCAAGTTACTCGCTAATGGAATTAATTTGTTTGTGACAGATTTAATTTTAGATGTTCCTGCGTCCCTCAGCTTTGCCTATAAACAGTAGTCCAACATCTTATTTTGTTTGGACAAATCTGAATTTGAGTCAGTTCGGAATGTGCAGAAATCGTAACGATAACGGTCTGACAATATTAGGCTGCGCCCCGTGCGTAAATCATATTTATGTACTTACGATACGTATCCGAGTCATGTTTGTAATTTGTTCGCGTTCAGGGACACATTTTAGATAGCTACTGGCGGAGCACCGTCACTCATAAATCCTGGGGTGATGGTTGAAAATTGAACATTTATGCGTTTCATTTCGCATGCGGGGCTAGCAGACGCGCAGTGATGTCAGCGTTTGTTATTCTACGTATGAGTTCGCATTTGTTGGTCAGGGGCGACGGTTGACTCACGATTCGCGAGCATTGCGGAAAATCAATGAAATAAAATTCAGCCTATTTAAGTTGATATTGACATACCCGTATGATTATAGCTGAAAAACATTGTTGTTGGGTTTAATTGACGAGTATGTATGAAACCTTGAAATTATGGTTGTTATATGATGTGTAATTTTGTAAGTGAATTATACTGTTGTATATGATATCATATTTAACCAACTAACGACCCTGGCTTGGTAAAGGGACAGCTTGCCTTTACAGACAAAATGGACCATAGTTTATTGCTTGATGATAACACATTATTTACAATTCGTGTTCATACAGAAAATAGCCACCGTCTAACTGATTCTGAAAAACTTGTGATGATGATGTGATGTGGTTCACATTTAAACAGTTCACATTTAAATAGCAAACTAAGAAGCTAGAAGAACTAAAGCACGCGGAGCCGATGACTTTGCGTAGGTCAACCAAACCAAAACAAAGGCCATTGTTTAACAATGCTGTCCCGGCTAGCCCCAGCCACTCTTGCATTCGGGACATGCGCGGGGCACATTTAGCAGTCTCAGGGGACGACGGTGGACTGGTAATTAGCAGGAGAGGCGAAAAATTTGCGACGGCTTAAATTAACGAGGCGCAAATTACACGATTCCGGCGCTATCGCTGCAGCGCGCCCGTTAATGTGCACGCCTTATCGAACATGGTGGGAGCCTGCCACGCCGACATTAAACTGATCGCATCAACAAAACGTACAAAAATACAATACTGGGATGTACTCGTAGCGGCGCCGGCACCACCGAAAATGTTCACAATTTAAACGCAGACGCCCGTACAAATTTCTTTGCAAATTTACAACCGCGAATGGGGGACGCTTCTTACGTTTGCTCTTTACCGCCTCCGCTGTCTTCATAAAAAAGCCTCGCGTTTTAAACACAATGCACATTTAAGCTCATCAACCATTGCGTTAATTTTGTTATGACGTTTGAAAATGCTTTTCTAAAATTATCTCAGACCTCGGTACTGTCGAATAATGTTAAGCATTTCTTTTTGTTTTGTATTTATATATTTTATTAGGTAATTGTATTAGGTCCTCACATGTGAAATTAGCGTTTTGTCGTACTGATCACTTTGATCTGAAATATTACCTCGTTGGTCAAGAATTCAAAATTCAAATAAATTCATTTAGCTGCTGCATTTTAGATTTGAAAACAGTCATTCATTTGTTTTTTTTCCTCAATGATGTTTATTGAGCGTCGCTTATTACCACATCATAGAAAACATGAAATATCGCTATATTTACGAGTACGAGTTTTACCGTGGCACCAGTGCTGCAGAAACAGCTCGAAGGATTAATGATGTGTACGGCGTTGGTGTTTGAAAAAAAGTACGATAAGTTTTTAGTTTCAACGTTTTCATTCTGGTAATTTCCACCTTCAGAACCAACCCCGTAGACGGCCGGAGACCAAAGTGGAAAATGAAGAATTAAAGGCTATTGTGGAATCCATCACAAAGCACATCAGGAGATAGCTGCATGCTTCGGGTTAAGTGAAAAAAACTGTATTAATCTACTTGAAGCAAATCGGGACAGTAAAAACACTTGGACGGACGGTACCTCATGAATTGAGGACTTGCGCACAACACACGTCAACTGCTGTGTTACTTTGCACAATACATTATAAATTTACATAATAATTAAGGCATTTGAAATCGAATCATTACTTGCGATGAAAAGTGGATGATACTCTACGATAGTTGGAAGCGCTCGTCGCAATGGCCAATTCTGAAAACCCAAACAAATCCTGCCCTAACGAAAAATTTTCTCATAAAAATGCCGGTGTTGTTCACTACAGCTTTTTAAAATCTGGCCTAATGATTACAGCAGATATCTATTGTCTAACAACTAGCTGCTAAACAGCCGACATTGGTCAATCGCTCAACACGGCCATTGGTGCTTCACGACAACGCTAGACCAGACCACACACTGCATAGCAAACAACTATCTACTAAGTAACTACAATTGGAATGTTTGTTATATCCACCGTAATGCCCGAACCTTTTTTTCTTTTGCTAGAATTTGGAAAACTTCTTACAATGAGAAAAAATTAACAAAAAAAAAACTATATTCCTCCCGTACAATATGCTTTTTTTATATGTATGGACACAATACAAGGTTTGGGTGAGTCGTTTTGAGGTCGACATTAGAGAGTGGTCTAAGAGACTGAGACTGAAAATATTCCAGAAATACGCTTGCGCAGTTTTCTTATCAGTGATTAATTTCGTTAAGTAATCGGTAGTGACGACGTGTCTCACATTTTTTAATTTTCGCGATAAGATAATTTAGTGATAACGGCAAGACCTATGTTCCAGTAGGATTTTTAAAAATAACTGCATTTTTTACAGCTTCTACAATAGCATTTTTAACGTATTTACCATACTTTACTTAGTTTAAAACGTGTATGTTTTGGGAACTAATTTATAATAACTAATAACTGACACAAAGAATTGAATCAACACATACTTAAAAATATATGCATGACAATATCATCGGATAATAAAACACAACAACTATGACAGATTTTTTGCCGTTATATACCCCATTTAGATAAGATAAATAAATATAAGACAAAGTAATTTGACTTAACAAAGCTGATAAAAGGTCCAGTGAAATCTATGTTTCTCCCGTCAACCGAAACAAACACAGAGTAAAGGTACGTTTATCTAAAGTAAAAAGTCGTGATGGTATTAAATGCAGTGTTATGATATTTTTTTCATAATCACGATGCCGGGTTTTGATTCTTTGGTAGAGGTTGATGTTTTAGGTTAGTAACAAAATTAAAGAGCGAGTGCGAATTAAAGATTGCGGATTGGTTTTAACTCAAGTCGTACGAAGTGTTTTTTTGTAATCATTAACAACAGCTTTGCACGTTATTGATACAGTATAATCATAGAGGTTTAAACACCGACGTAAAAATAAAGCGCTATCTTGATTCGTAAGCTATATAAAGTTACATAGTAAAGATACATATTAACTAGAATCTCTTACAAATTTTCACAAAAAAAAATGAGTAAATCATATAATTGGTGACTAGCCAATAATCAGCTAATATTATGTCTAGCTACGTACTTTGTACTAAATTCTGAATTATAATACTGATAACAAAGTAAATTCCCGTAGATAGTGTTTTCGGGTGGTTATTCCTGAATTCTAGAGTGTGACACTTAATGAACTGAAAAGTGCAACTGTCAGCGCCTAGAACTCGCTATTGAAAAAAAGACTACTGTTTGGGGGAACACAGCTATTCAATAAGCTACCTAACACCATAAAGGAGTGTGAAAGCATAAATATATTTAAAAGTTAAAATTGTATTTAGAGTCGTGTACCGGCTATTTCTATATTTTTATTAGAACTATGATAATACCTCATTATAAATGAAATGTAGTTTCGTATGGGAATAAAGATCTTTAAACACAACTGGCATTTTTTCGTGTCACATTAAAGGTTTGTAGCGCAAACAGCCAGCAAATTTTTATTCTTTTTTTGAATTTAAATTCGGCTTTACCGACTTTGGTTTGTTGGATTGCAAATTAATATAAATAATTAGTTAAATATCCCAATTAAAACGAACTCTGAACTAATATTGTTTATTAAAAATATTGCTTAATCAGTTGTAATAATAATTTTGGGGGTGCTTCTCTATCGGCATACTTCATTGTTAGGAGCAGGTAGCGACGCAGCTGTTACCCTTCCGAGGTCCACAATGTACTTTCCGAGAGCGTTGTGGGCCTCAGTGGTCACGGGGAAACGTGTATTTTTATAATTCATACGTGAAATTAACAGTGACAGTGGCCGGCACCACGTTTTAGATACGTCATTAGCATTATCTATATTTTTATTGATACGGTATTTCTATTCCTAACATGGACGTAAAAATAGATTTAGATATTTAATGTAAAATAAATTTTTTTTTAATATAAATCTGTTTTTTTTTTTAAATAAATCTGTCTGTAATTATGAATATGAAATACATACAATACAATTAAATAATTTAATTTTAACTTACGAATCTTTTAAATTACGGTGTAGTAAATATTTATTTGTATTTCGATTTTTTCTTGGAATATTTTCGAAATTTTGACCTGTTTTTTAGAAGAGAGTTCTCATACTCATAAAAAATATTTTAGACACAATATATACACACAAAAAATGGTATATCGATGTCGATTTAAATATAATTATTACACTATCAGTTACGTTTATCGTGTCAAGTGGTCTAAAAATACTCTTGCTTTGACTTACCTGCAATCAGTTGTTTTATTAATTTGACTTTTGAGTCAGTCCGAATGTTATCTGTCTAGTTACGTATTTTATTGTGTGATGTCCATTAGTCAACCTTGGCAATTATAAAAGTGATGTCATTCTTGAGTACATTGGCTATGTGAATATTTGTAATTACACTGTTTTTGGCAAGCTTTAGTCTCAGGTAGTAGTTTGTTTTAAAAGTAAAACAAAAATATTTTTTTAATAAGCGGTTTTGTTGCTTAGTTTCGAAATTGTAAGTATTTTTATTAATTATTTTTACTCCCTACTGTACGGATGTTGCGAAAAGAAACCAGTAGAGAATGAGTTTTGGAAACGGGATTTATAAATTTAAAATAGATTTAGATAATTTATAAAAGCGAATACTGTGAACGAAAATTATTTCTAAGACAGAAAATAATAAGAAGAAACCACTTTTAGGTCCCCTCGTACATTAAGTACATTCTGGTAGCAGCTGCCACTTGAAATGATATCAGAGCAAACTTCGAGAATAAACGATAGAAAATAAACTTAAGGGGCAAGAAGCAAGATAGATGTAAGAGACATGTACCCATTACATCCCTTACTACGACCGAAAAGAAAACGCTAAATAAGTTGGGAATATTGCCGAGACAACAAACTACGAACGCAATATTAGACAGAGTTGAGTAATGAGGAAGGAAAGTTTCGTCGGGGGATTAGGAAGAGTTCTCTACTTAGCGTAACTTTTACATTATAGGCAATATCGATGAAAGCTTTAGCGTTGATGTGGCGCTCGCGGGTGTACCAAGCCCAGGCTCATGCGGCATCGCGGACCGAGCAGCCGATCACCAGTGTTAAACAGTAACCCTATCGGTACAAACTTTTACCAACGAATTTGAGAAATCGTCGGCGAACGACTCCGTCCACGAACATAAACACCAAAAAATAAACGTGACACGCAGAAATGCACCAGTCCTCTTATATTTTAATTCACAAACTTTCACGAACACTTCGACGCGAGTTCCGAATTGAATAAAACAATTTCGGAATTTAAAAAATTAGCGGTAACACTTACATGATGAGGGGTAAACAAGCCGGGTAAGGGGATGTAAACGTCCAAAAGTTAAAACATAGCGAGTTGCACGTAAGTTAGGAGAAACGATTCGCCGGTAGCGTAGAGGTCGCGGTTCGCGGCCACAGCGGGGCGGCACGCGTCGTGTTCGGAGCACGAGTGCGGTGCACGGAGCGGCGCGAGTCACACAAGCACAAGCAGAGTCGGCGGGCGACTGACGGGAGGCAAGTGGCGCGGCGCGGGGGCTTCTGCTGCGCGCGCACCCCTCACCCCGCGCCGCTGCCCCGCGCCCGCGACCCCCGCGCACCCCGCGTCTGACGCCAACCGGCCGCCTTATCACACCGCGCGGCGCGCCGCTTCCTTTCTCCTCATGCAGTTGCGAGCTTTTCGCCACTGCCACACTTCCGCCCGCCCCGTCGATTGTGTCGTGTTTTAGCCGGTCAATGTGTTGCACCGATTATTTCCACTTCTTGAGCAAAAGACGGAGCTTTTTGTTTTCATCACGCTTGTAATTTTTGTTTATGACATCATTCTGCGATAAAGTTTTGATTAGCTCAAGCAGACCCGATAGTGGAATGAACTAGATGACATTGAGGGGGGACAATGGAAAATTTTAACGAATGCAGTTTTATTTTTCGTATGTTCGAGATTTACTGGCGCTCTACACAAGCTGTTAGGAGAGCGAGGTTCTTGGCGCGGGTTAGGTTAGGGTAGGGTTATGAGCAAGCGAGCGAGCAACACCGCCGGCCGCGGGCTCAGCCGAGGAGCGGCGAAAGTGCGCCGCCAAACGAGTTTGAGTGCGGCGCGTGACCTGCCCGAGGACACGCCGCGCGAACCACTCTGCAATATGCACTCTACTGTAAACCGGTATCAGGACTCGATGACCAAATTTTGCTTTATACATCAACTTGTGAATTAATTTTACGACACATTGGTCATTATGTAATAATTACGTCTACGCTTTTAGTTTTGAGCTCGATTAGGCTTATAATTCTATAATAGCAATAATCATAAAATAATTTTATTGTACAACCAGTCTTACATGCTATCAAATTTATGAAATAGAATCTTCATTGCTTGATTAAATTCGAAGAAGGAACGAACATATATATCTTTGTCATAACATTGAGAGGTCATCTAGCCTTTCCCTATTGATAAAACGTCGAAAATTCATCAATGTGTTCAGAGTGGTTCATGCAGCGGGGCGGTCAGACGGCGCGGGCTGCGCGGGCGCAGGCAGTCACGAATGCGACGTGTGCTGCTTTTTGCCCAACACTCCGCCAACCGTGACTTCTAAAAGCTCGTTTATACGCTTCTTATAGACGTTTGACTCAAAATACCTAGCTGTTTTTACAACCAGCTATCATCTTAATAATGCAGAGCTGCAAACCATTTGTTGTAAGACCGTGTCAATGTCCGAGACAAGGCCAATTTATTGTTACCTTCAACCCAAAAGTCTATCATGGACTAAGCTGAGATTGATAGATCGTACTTAGCCGAGTTATTCAAACCAGTTTCGGAATTGTTTTTCGCGTCTGTGTTCGCGTCTTCAGCAGCGTTGTTGAAAAGTTAGCAATGAACATTTAACAACGTTTGGAAGTGGAATGTGGTGTACACATTTCAATTATGTCATTTCTGCATTACCTTAACTTCCAACACTTTAGTGGTCTGTAAACGTATCAAATACTAAATTATTTGAAATTATTAAAGAGAAATAAAATAGGTGGGCAATTAAATGTTACTTGTATAACCAGTAAATGGTAGTTAGTAATAACGTTACCACTAGTCGGCTAACCTATATTGCGTTCAAATGAAAGCCCCGTTCTGAATTTATATTACACATTATCTTAGTCTGTGACGGCCCCGCTCTCTTCCATACAAAGAGCAGCAAGATTATTGCGCTACATAAATTTATAAAGCACACATTCTTCCCGAACGAGACGTGGAATGAGCACGGAACGGTGCTAATTAATTGTTTTTGAACAATTTTTTCAGCAACTAACAAGTGGCCAACGATACACCGACAGCTGTTTCTACGTGCCGCCCGCCCGCCTGCTCACAATGCGTGCCCGCGGCGCTACACGCAACCAAAACCCGCTGCAAACAATACTTGCCCAAATGCATTAAAAATTTGTCGACAACACATTTTTCCTTTCTCTTTTGCCCTGAAATAGCTCACAAGCCACCGGATCGATCAAAGCTAAATTGCCAGAAACTTAAAGCTTAATGCGAAGTTAATGTTCGCAATGCGTTACGAACCTTTCATTTTGGTTGCGCAACTCCAGATAGATTGACGGGGTGATAGGAATTGTGACTGCAGTTCGTTATAAAGAGAACGAAGATGCGCTTCGCTGGCGAAATTCGGTGCCGAGACAAGCGTTGGGGTTCAACAACCTAGCGTTCATCTCGCGCCCGCAAAAAATGCACTGGCCCGTCCCACGCCGAACGCAGCACCCACACACGGGCGGCGGCCGTCGGCGACACACACCACCGCCGCACTGTTGCCAATCGCCGCACATGTAACCGTACACCACCTCTCTCCTTGTTCGGATACCGGAGAACAATTCGAGAACAATGTTTATTACCGTGTCTTACAGACACTCCCAATAAACAACACAAACAATCTAGTTTGTCATGAGCACAAACTGTGCATTGGCACTATGAGTTTGATTTTTTTCACGCCGAATCAAACTTAAGGAGATCAGTGAATTCAAAGTAATTTCTAAAAGTATGGGATCTAATATCTTATAAAATGATCGATTGGTTCATATTTTGATTATATGGATATATCATTATATCGATAATAGTCATTATATAGTAATAATAATAAGTTACAAGTCAATATTTATTAAAGTAATATATATATATACACACATTCAACATCCAGACAGAATAAACACAAATATCAGCATATACATATTTGTCGAACCGACGACCTTTGGCGCACAAGATTAGATCACTACCAATTGCGCCATCGGGCCCGACGAATATGTAGTCTGAGAATGACCTGTTGTTCATACAAACAAAGTCTTCACATTTGAGTAGCCAATTGTCGAACAAATAAGCCGCGGGGGTGCGCCCACGCCACTCATCTCCACATCTGATTACTGCGCACGCGCCATGTTTCCTGTACCATTCACATCACATCACACTTGGGGCACCCACTAACGATTGGCCTTTCCTTTATAGAAGATGTTATTACGATACGGCCATGATGACATCACCATGGATTAGGAGCTTATAATGATGCGTGATTAAAATGTTTTATTTGAAAATATGTGCTCGGTGCGTTCACGATGTAAATAAATATAGTAAACAAGTTTGTTATGCTGAGAGGGTTGCAAGCCTAGATATGAAATCGTATTTATATATATAGTTCGGATAAACTTTTGTTATACTAAATAAAATTAATGCTCATTTATCATTTTTAACCTAAAAACGATTGCAATTTGTCCAAAACCACTGTCTACATGGCGGTGGTGGTCTCAAAATCTGATTTCATCTTCGTCGATGACATTCACCTTTGTCGAGGATAAAATGAGGAAATAAACTCGGTCGTTTGTCTTGAGAATCTTCATATTATAAGTGATAAGATAAGTAAGTCGAATGAGTTCGGTGTGTAATCCGCGGGGGTACCGTTTCAAACGCGATTTCGCCAACAAAGAGGCACAGATTCTCGGTCGACTGCTCGCTCGTGTATCCACACCAATTAAGCTAAATTAAATATACGAAGAATTTAGAAACTGGTTAGCTTCCTTGAAGCGCAACGCTGTAATTGGCTAACCCGCGCTAGGAGTACGGAGCCAGCCCCTGTCATATTATATTTATTGCTTCTTTTTCACGGGCTAACTTACACTTCAATATTTATTTTATTAGTCTGCAATTAGCGTTTCCGAGATGATCGTCGCGTTTATCATTGTGGAAATTAATTGACGTTTATATTTGATTATTTTTTAACGATCCCACTTTCACGCGAAGAGTCGAGTTTGTGTGATACTTTTGATAAAACTAATTACACGATAATGTCTGAAATAACAGTAACGTTTCATGCTTAGTTATTTTCTGAAATGATAAAATGTATAACCGTTAATTTAACTGGTCTGTATTTGTATAGTTATATTGTAAAGTTTTGTAAGAAGTAATGAAAAGACTCGGTGGTATTATTTCATTATTTTTTAAAGATTGCTCTCGTTCAGAAAACTGTCGGTTGAGTGGATTGTGGATGAGCGTTTCACACCGCGGTCCGGGGTTTAATTAAAAGCGGCGAGGAGTTCCCGGCCGGAGCAAGGCGCCCGCGCCTCTGATGACTGCGCATAAACGGTAATTAACCTGCTCTAGCTTACGGTTAAAACGGTTTACTAGAACTGGGGGGAACTTCATTCACTGCTTTGTTTGTACTGCAACAAACTTGTCCGACGTGAAGATGAATCACAAAAGTAGAACGAATACGGACCAATGAGCTTTTATAGGCAGAGAAAAAGGTCGTCTTTCTTAACGTTTTCACGTCTCGAGTAGTGCTTTCAAAGACTTGGGATTTTAAATGTTACTAATGCCCAATCCGAACGATAAATAAGCTGATGACATATCTTAATATAATTCAGACCCAGGGCAGTATTACTTTTGCAAAGATGATTTGAACAAGGGCCTCATTTGACTAAGGTGATTTATGTCCTGCTCAGCTTCCAAGGTTGTCCAAATGTTTTATTTTATATTGTACTTTAATAATTATTGAACCAACGAAAAGTTCAGATATCCTATTAAAAATATTTATTTGAGTTTAATTTCAACTCAAACAAATTCTGTAATGACTAAACAGCTACTGAACAAATTTAATTGGCCTGATCACAGTAAACGCATAATTTAAAAGCTTTAAAATTCCAATACATTTCATTTCAGTTTGCATTTGATTCGCAATAAATATTAAATATTGAGGTACTCTTGCAGAGATCGCCTGCGTACCTCACTCTCACCTATTTCTACCGTCAAACGCAGTGTTCGCATTGCTGTGTTCCGGTATAAAGGGTGAGAGAGGTAGTGTGGTATGTGTGGCATTGTATATTTAGTTCACTAGTGATGTCTTGTGTCGACATTAGTGTCTACAGGCTGCGGTCACGTTTATCATCAGGTCGGAATGCTTGTTGGCTTCATATGCAGATATATGTAGAAAACGTGTAATTTTATTTAGATCGGTAAAGTTTCCTAAAATCTAACAGACAACAAAAGGTGTTAATATAAATACACCATATCATCTAGCTATTACGATTATTATATAATACGACTATAGAATATATTACAATTATTTTATGATTCATTGCGCAAAATCGCAATGGTACCGTACGTTGTTGAACGCCGAACGCCACCGATTTCCGTTCCTCGGCTGGGACGAATCTTCGTCCATTTCGGGTGATCCACGTGCTGAAATGGGTTCCGGATCCGTGACGTGGGCGCGGAAATGAAAGACTTCTATTGGCATCCATTGATATCTTCTGTTGTTATCCGCGCGAAAAGGTTTTAGCTGGAGCGGCCTTTGTATAAAAATACTCTAACATTTACAGCGGCCATTTTTGGCCGGATCTAACCGACGTGTATAATGTATGTAGACGCGGAAACGTACGAGACGTGCGAGAGCGTTATTAGTTTTTATAATTTCTTTAATTGACTAAATAATGGAGATTTATGGACGGCCATAAACGTAGCCATTATCAAATTCATGAACGCTAATTAGTATCATTCAACAGCCCAGTTACATTTATAAACTTAAATCTTACTTTAAAATAATAGTTAGCTCTGTACGTTTGCGCCGGCTACAACATGGTTGGCTGCATAATTGTGCAGTGCTCCATTGCGCATTACTGTCTACTGTCTATTCCGTACCTACATACCTACAAGGATAAATATGTGTGCATGTAACTGTGCTATGCCCAGACAATACGGAATAGAAGACAAATTGGAAACAGTGGCCGAAAAGCAACCGGAACGTCGACAGTGAAATAAAGTTAACCGAGTCCCAAAACAATATCTATATTAACAAAGAACAGTGCATTCACAATGTTATTGAACTTCTAACTTTAAAATGGCATTCAAACAATAATAAGTATTTAATTAAGTGTACTGAATATACTGAACATTAGGCTCAGATATCCCAATTGATTAGGTACATTATTAACAGAATCACTCCCGAAGCTACAAGAAGCGCAGCGAGGGAACGCCGCCGAAGCTACGGTGTGTGCTAAGTGGCTTCTAAGGTCGCTTACCTCATTCTATCGAGATGTCTGACTGTTCATGCACGAATTTAGTACGATACTCTTTGTTTATTTGTTCTACTTGCGTGTGCATTGCGAGGCCGATGATTTTTTAAAGATGTAGAACACAAAAAGGAGGTTTCTAATTCGGACGTTCAATGTGATTATGGAAGGAAAGACATTTGCCTGAAATGTTTAGCGTGGCAGTGCCTCTTGAATGAAAAATATTAAAAATCATTCCGTAGCGTACTAAAACATGAATAGAAATAAAATTATATAATTAAATGATATGTTTAATAAAAAACAGCCAAGTCCGAGTTGACTTAGCGTGTAAGTTTTTACACCTAAATGATTTCTTTTATTTTTCTAGTAAATCATGTAAAACCGCTTTCAAATGCATTTGTTTTTACAGTTTTAAAACCTAGCAGGTATGAAGATAAAGTAGGGTAAACGAATTAATGATTAACATTAAAGGACACTCTAGTATTCAATATGTTTTCATCATAGCGTTTCATGCACAGAACCTTAAAAATAAAGTCATGTACGCGTCTCGTACTAGCTATAAACAAAAAACTCTATGAGGAGATTTTAATATATTTACTCTAGTTGTTTGCAGAAAATGGTTTATTTTGATTACCGTGTCTTTTAAAACTAGCTTGTCTCTTGTTGAAACAAAAAATAGCAAGGCTTTGTGAGTACCGAATATTTTAATTTCTTACTCAGTTTCTTGCCAGAACAACAAAGAGACTTTTTGCACACCTTTTGAAGGCGCACAACACGACACGAGGTGGCAATGAGCGATTTACTAATAGAGTGTGTTGAACTCGTCTGTTGCCCAAAATCCGCCGGGATTGCCTTTTAAGCTCGTAACTTACAAGACAAATCGAATCAAGCCAATTAGGCGGGCAATTGTAAAAGTTAATCTCATTTTAGTCAGCCGATTGTACTGCGGACAAAAAAAATATTGTACGCATAATGTGTGTGTGTGATTTTTGTTAGTAACGTGATGCATGCGCAATGAACGTCCGTCTGTGTGTACTTGGTTCACTGTGCGAGGCGAGGCACGCAGCTTCGCGTTATGTGCGGTGCGGTTTGACTCGGCAGCCGCAGCCCGTAAATAAGGGCGTCTCATTGCGAGGCCATTATTAATGAATCTGCCGCCCCCCACCCCCACCCGGCCGTATTCGCCCGTAAGCCCAAATAACAGGTGCGCCTAACCCCGTTCGCACAATCTATTTTCGATGTCTTACAACCGTGCAGAGAAACGCTCGATGCGTTCTCCCGCTCTAAATATTCATACCATATGCCAGATATTGAGATTTGTTAGGGCGTCATCTGCGAGACATCGCCGTTTCTAAATAAGCGCGGTCTCGTGTTGGCTTTGCAAAGTTTCATTAGCCGTCTGGGAACACTTACTTAGGGTATCATGTTGCTCGAATTGTGTGCGGAATTTCGAGCTCGCGAAAGGAGTTTAGAGATAAACCGGCAAAGGACTTTATGAATAAGATAAAGATTTACCTATTGCTTGCTTTTCTTTTAAAAAGTTGAAATAAAAATCAACCTAAATAATTATAAACTTATTGGTGTTTTGGTTATTAGTGTACGACATAAATAGCAGGAAAAATGTTGCGCACTGACAACTGAGTATTTATTATACGGCTGCTAATAAACAAAAGCAATGAGAAGTGATGCAGGTTACAGGTGTATAATATAAGGTTGCAATAGTTGCAGGAGGCCGCGGCAGTTGTCTCTACTGGGTGCACGGGGCTCTCTGACTGCCTCTATTATTTCCTCCTCGGAAAACTGCTTTTCATATCAGTAGCAGCGGGCCGCGGAGGCGCACAAAGATGTCTCCCTCGCAACCAACATAAATGCATTTACTTTATGAATGACGTAATCGTAATATTGTTCCGAGCTCGGATTTGTATTCCATGTTCCGTTGCAATCAGCTTCGCATAATAGCTGCGGAGCTTCACTGTTGTTGCCATTAAACACACGAATAGAATTTTGCTTTGAAATAAAAACAAAAGGTTCGCTTGAAAGATTAGCGTGACGAATGGCTGAACGATAAGCAAGTTGAGGCTAAACAAAACGTGGCGTCATATATCACATGCAGAGGAAACACCAATAGTATGGCCGGCAGTGAGCGCGATGACACGTATGAGTGACAAGGACGCCGATGGCCCGAGGTCGTGCGAACGCGCGATCAGTTTCCACGCCTAAAATGTTCTAAACTGCGTCTCAAGGAATGGAGCAGATCGAGTGAATCAGACCCATGATGTCATGAAGGAAGTCGCCACTTGCCTGAACCGTGCCTACGCACCGTCGAGAACACTGCCATAATAATGTAAAAGTATTGCTCTGGGTCAACATCGGTACCTACTGTTTAATTAGATATCCTCCTAAATTTACATAATAGTAGCGATCTGACGCATAAATTATTATATTATGATCCGCTGTTCAACACAAGTTTCTACTTCGCAAACCGCATGGCGTCGTTATCATGAAAATTGATCTTGCTGCTGAGAAACTCAACGTTGTTGCTGTATGGTTTTATGTATGTCAGAAGTCTCCACTGTGACCCGTGCAAGTAGTATGCCTACCTAGGAATTATGTAAATTTATTTTGTAGAACAAAATTTTAATACTAGGAACATTAAAAAGTTGTTTCGGAATTAATTTTGATAGAAGGTTGTTTGTTTAATTTATGCAATCGGGCAAGCAAATATTAGTATTTACGAATGCGTTCGGTAGAGTACTGGTTTTGAGATCAGAGCGATAATTAGCAGAGTGCTGAAAGTCGATGACGTCACGCATCTAATTTGATTACATCGGGGCAAGGTCTTTGTGGTTAGCAGCGGTGCGCGCCGCGGTCGCTCGTCACCTCACCTACACGTATGAGAGCATCGCCGAATTACACCAGACCCATGACAATATCACGCGCCGCTTAATTTGTATAAAATAATTCAAAGTTTATTATCGCGACTGTACGGAACTTCAAAGAGTTCACAACTCTAAACTTTCACAAAGGCTCTCCGACCAGATGCGGCCATGTCGAATATGACAAAGATTTGTTTCGGGAATTAATTGATATACTTTGGTGATGCTGGATCAAACGGCTTCCAAAAATGATTTGGGATAGTACGGATGTTTGTCAAACTGTTTTTGTATTAAGGCGAATATTAGTTTATAGTAGACAACTCTCAGCGGGTCGCTCCAAATGGAAATCCAAATTAATCGGACAACAAAGCGTTTGCTTAGGTACAGGGAAACAATGCACGATGCTCGTAGCGCTTTTACACTTAATCGCCGTAAAATGTTCCTTGAAGTCAAACTAACCGCTCTCGGTACAAATACATGCGTTGTTTACTAGTTAACGAAAACACTTTACGGAAACTTCATCTTCACATAATTTCGTTGGAATTTTTTACTAGATATAGAGCAGGTAATTGTTTCTTTTGGCGAGTACATAATATTAGGGCATAACATTTATAAACAGTCGTTCTTAAATACAGAGATTGTAAATCATATAATAGAATTATTCATCATTATTATCATTATATCATCTTCCCAAGAATAAACCCCCTGTATATGATATTACCCATAATTGCCGCCCTGGGCAAGCGTGTTGGCAATTGTAGAGCCTGTACATTTGAGCAAACTTTTTTTTAACTTCTTATAATTCTAATAATAATATAATTATTAGAAGTCATTAAATATTTGTAGACCCGTTTGAAATATAATACCTGTGCACAGATGTCCGGGCGGCAATTATTTCTACAGTATTATTTTAATGTTATTTAAACAGCAGTCGGTAAGCCGCGGTGCGTGCCTTTTTTGCAAATATTTGGTAAATAAAAAGATTATCATTGGAAATAATTTAGCATTAACTGTCACGTCATTCGCAGTGAAGCAAAGATAAATGTATGAATTTGAACATTTTGATAGAAAGCTAATATATATTAATGACGAACAAAAAATATTTTTTTAAATTGTATTTAATTGATTTATGTATGATATTCCATTATGTGGTCATTACTTCTTACCTATCAAAGGTATCAATCAACCGTGCTTTTCCTTACCTGGTATCAATCAACCGTGCTTTTCCTTCGGACCTGTATCACTATTGCTAAACCAGTGTGATTTTTCACTGGAAAGGCTTAACTCATAAATAATAAAACCTCTTCCTGCATCGTCAGACAAGAAAAGGGTATCTTTAAGCAGCCGCTAAATATTCCGTTACAAATTCTCACATTTCCCCGGGATTGGGCCCGCATCAGCGCGGGTCATTTGAATTATAAAGTGAGAAGTGAGTGCGAGTGCATGCCGAGTGCATAAAATACCTTCTCTATGTAAATGAGGGTCTGGCAGGAACGTGCATCTGCAGGTCGCGTGTGATACGCTCTTTTGCTTTTGACCTGTGATAGGGTCAAGATTTGCCCATGCAACTGGTACCAATTATTGCCTCATTAATACTTGAAAGTGATAAATTATAATAGCTACTTTATATTAATACTGTTATTTTTAATATTATACTATAAAAATATCCTAATAGGAAAAAACAACATGCCAATAATTTTAACGATTCGATTAAATATCAATATTTAATCGAATCGAATTATATATAACGAATTAAACATTCGTAATATATAATTATTCAATACAATATTACGAAATTGCTTAAAAAAGACTCTGCCAAAATATTCTGTATCTACACACTACATATGCAACTCCAACTAATCTCCAATTCAAATTAATTTCTCACAAATATCAAGTAATTTTTCTGTTTTAAAATAATACTTAGTAAAATATGAATGGGCCCTAACATTGCAGTATTATAAACAACATTCAAACGGATTGTAGAATAAGTTTAACTCTTACAACGATCCCGCGACCGTTACTCAAAACTTTGACCGGCTTTGTTCCCAAACACGAAACTAATTTATTCGTATCTCCGGGACCATTCCGACGTACTAAATAATCGAACAGCAAATTATAAATGCGTATTAACGGTCAAGTCATAGTTCAAAGATTAGGACAGGGGTAACCATTCACCAGGAACGCGCGGCGAGGTGAAGAAGTTTCAAATTAAATCGGGTCACCCTAGGGCACACAAGCACACGCAAGCGATTTGATATTTTTATAAAAGCGGCAACCCTTCTATTGACTGAAATAGTTTAAAGTAACGAACATATTGCAGTCGTTTTGTGTTGTGTGAACCGAGCCATTGTTTGAATGTGAAACAGTAATTACAGTTCGGGGGCAAAATGTGAATGCTCGGCGTTTTCAGGAATCAAGGTACGTTAGCCGCGCGAGCTTTATGCAGCCTTAGGCGTATTTTTTATTGGTAAATAATAACAATACGTTCAGCGAACGATATCAGGCATTCGAGGAAAGGTACACTAACAGCGCGGGGAAATACCCTTGTAGGGTGTACGCTACTAAATATTCCGACGGAAATGCAAGCCCTTATCACGTGGCTAGATAGGGTACCTAGGTAATGACTACATCGCGGTGGCGCGGCGTCGTCGGCGCGGCGGCGAGGCTCGGACGGCGACCGTCGCGTGTGGCGCCGTTAATGGATATTGATGGCGATGGCGCGACTAATTAGCCCCCTGCCACCTTTCTGGTATCCTGGTCGGGTGGTTTTTTTACCAGTCGAGTGATACGACACGACCGCGCTTCGACGCTCATCAATCTCAGCGAGCATATCTCGCGCGACCACGCGTGCGATTTGTACGATCCGAACATTGATTTTTCTTGATTAAATTGAATGATTTATGTCAAGACATGTTCAGATCCAGATAATTAATTTATTGTTGTATCGTATTGCAGGGACATGTATTTGAGGTTCAAAATTAAGATTTTATTTATCTTCAGGATTATATTCATGCATTCCAAAAATTCATAGTATTTATTGAGACTGTCAATCGAGTCATCACCATCACAATTCATAATCATATTTTACGAAATCTAGAAACGATAGGTTTTGATTTACTGTTATGAATTCAACAATCAATATAATGCATCTAAGTTAAGTCACATTGGCAGTTATATAGCTTATACGATAACAAGGCAACGCGATGGCGATGCAATTGATCTTTAAGAGTTCAGAGTCACGCCATCTTCTCGTCCATAGAATCATGTGAAGATTCAAAGAGCCATGCTAACACAGCACGATGAGATCACCGTGCGCGGCCGGCACTCGCTGTGACGTGGAGTGTATCCAAACAATATAGCAATCGAATTAGAAGCCGTTGCTGCGGCGGGCGGTATCAATCACCGTGGGCGGGCGGTGCGACATTGGACTTCAATTAGGCGGGCGGCGCGTGTGATTGCTCACTCCTTTACACGGCCAAAGGGTTACTTGACCCAGTTATTAGGGCGGACGTACGCGTACTTCACTTGCGCGCTGGCCGGAACGGAATATCGTTCCTATATCCACAGATATATTAAAAAGATTACAACTATCTTCTTGTCTGATTTAAAAACAGGCCTATAAAATTAATATTGTCACTCGTTAAACTCTAAATCTTGTTTTGGTTGATGCTATAACATGCTTAAGAAGATTTTTAATTGATAGTATAGTTTACATATGTAAAATTCTTTATTGGATGTAAGTTTAGACAATATGTATATGTTTTAAATTAGAATAAAAGAGCCTATGGATTTTGAATGAATAAAATAAAAATTACGTAAAATAGAAAAGTACCTATCATGAGCTTTATGAGCGAAGCTTATTTTAAAAACTTTCGCATACTTTCAATTATTTGAATTTTTATTTTATACTACAGTGGGTATTAAATGCATAATATAATTTTTACAGTTGTCCTAAATCTTTCAGAAACGGACTAAAGAATATTTACATGCACACAATAAATAAAAAAATATTTTGTTCAGGGCAGCAACATTTCGCATACAAAATTCTGGACATTTGCGGACATGTACTCGTATCTATTTTATGACCGCGCCGCGGTTGGTTTACTTTGATTGAGAAGGTTTACGAAAAGAAAATTCCGTGTTTTATCTTGTGAAGTCATCGCGTTGTAACCGAATGTGGTTTTTTTTACGAAACTATGTACAAATTTAACCGGCGACCGTGACGGGAGAGGCGATAAAAATAATTATGTATTGCTAATTACAAATCCTAATTGAGACCAACCCGGGTTAAAATAGCTCTCGAGAAGGCGCGAATGATATATTCTGTTTAAGTTTATTAACGTTTGGATGATGCCAGAACAATTTTATTAAATGCCAACTTGGAAGTATTATGGAGAACTAGTTTTAATACATGGATGGCTTCGTGGCTCCGATGAATACTACACCAACGGAGAATTTTTCTAGAATGCTTAACCTATATTTTCATCAAGTATTAAGTTTTTTCCATACCTTTTTATACAGAAATCGATATAGCGGTTTCACATCGCAATAATCTTAAAGATATATTTTTTCTTGTACTCGAACCACTAGGCAGAGTAGTATAGTACCGCCCACTGCATCAGGTGTCGTAAAAGGTGACTAAGGTAACCAGAACTGACAGATGTCGGTATATCTATTCGAAACAGTGCAGCTCAAATGCACAGCGCGGGGATGGACAGCAGTTACGAAGGTGCGGTCTGCGATGCCAACACTTGCCCAGCACGGTAATTATGGGCAAAAAACTCTTAACTTGGAGAGGCCTGCGCTCTGCGATGCAAACACTTGCCCGGCACGGTAATTATGGGCAAAAAACTCTTAACTTGGAGAGGCCTATGTCCAGCAATACCAGACTTCTAACGGCGGGTTCGACGATGATGATGAAGAAAAAATAAAGAATAAACCAAGCGACACATCAGTGACATGTAATTGACGAACACCTTCGAGCTCTAAGTAAATACCTTATATAAAAACCTAACACAAGCCTTTTATACAATTAATTAAATAACATACATTGTCTGGTGTTGAAAACGAACCCAGGACTCGTTTACGGTTTCACTACACTGGAACGATACTGACAGTCAAAAATTGGTATGGCAAGATGTCCGTCCACATGTCGGCTTGTTTGTGGCAGGTAGTTAGATTTTGATGCGGTTGACGCCGACTAGGAGACCTGACCGCAAATAGGTCGCGGATTGAATAACGACGCTCGACCTGTACACGTTTCTAAATATGTTCAAAGCTATATGATTGAAACCGCAGACGATATTTCGCAACGTATCCCACTACTTTTCAACGGGCCCGATGTCGCATTCGATAGTGCTGCTCTCTTATGCACCATATGTCGTGGGTTCGAACCCCACCCGGGACAAATATGTAGATGACTCAATGAATATTTGATATATGTATCTAAGTGATTGAAACCGCATATGAAACCCGTATCTTATAACAATGACTACAAATGCTCAAGGCGACTCGCGGACTCTGGTCAATATATGAGAAGATGTGTCAAATTATTATTATTATTGTATTGAACGAACTCGCAAGCAAACGGCTGGGATCACAGATCAATTTTGTTCGCGGCGCCGTTTTTAATAACAATATGAGTGCCGCGACCCAGATTGGGGGGTCATCCCCTAAGATATTGCAAATTAAGAAAGCACGCTCGCATGGATACACTTAACGATTTTTTTCGATTTTGATTTTTTAGTTTATACTACATAATTGTTCAAATTTAACATATACACGTAAACCATACCGAAATTAAAAATAGTTTTTAATGCTTAGACTTATTTTGGCCAAGTATAAAAATAACTTCGTCTGTACTAGGTGTCTTAAGAAGCGACTATGGTATCAGGACCGACGGGTGGCGATATATCAGAGCTCCACACGTCTATCCAGAGTATGAATTGTGAGAAGGAAATCCTGACGTATAATACTATTGAAAATCTCTAGGAGAGGACTGTGTCTAACAGTGTCTTATCTATACTAATGTTATAAAGAGAAAAGATTGGTATTTTTCACGAATAGGCTTGAAATCTACTGAACTGGTTTTAGAAACGAATTCGCTAATAGAAAAATACATTCTTATGGAGCAAGATAGACTATATTATATATCCAAAATATTTCATATCCTAATGAGGAAAGCAGAGCGCTGCTAGTAGTACGAGTATATAATGATGAAGAGGTTGACTGATTACAAATTGTATTCTCATTTAGAGAATTATGGCCTCATTGCACTATGAAGCAATCACTAGTTTCTAAGAATTAATAAGGAAAAGAAACGATTTTAAAGAATCACACAAATTTTTCAATGAAATAAACAAACTATATAGATAAACCGGTTTCGAAAAATTACAAGGCTATATAGAATATCATGAAACTGATTATATATAATTAATCAAAACTGTCTTGAATACGTTCCAAATATAGTTGTGTGTACGTTCTAGGTATCGTTGAGGAGCGGACGGCGGCGGGTGTAATTAATTTGTGCGGCCGAAACCCGCGGGCAACCGCTAGTTTTTCAATAAAAACACTGTTACCCACATCAAAAGACCTTTCACGCCTTACGCACTAATTTTGTTCGCCGATCGATATATGTTCAGTCTTTATTTGCATACAATTCAGTAGAGTTCTCAATTAAAATATTTAAAATGTTCAATAGTTTTTTTTCATACACGCTCGTTTGTTCTTGGTACTTCTCACCAGGCCCTCCTTTAATACCTATTCTAAAAAAATATTGCGATGTATGTGGTTTGTCTTTTTGCACAGGGCCCTAACTTATTTTTCAAAAATAAAATTAGCCATTAAATATCAGACGGAAAAAGATGAAACGGCAAAATTCATGAGAAAGAAATAATTTAAAAAAATGTTTGAGCTTTATTCGATTGAAATTGTATGTATGAATATTTGACATATAGCGATATCGCAAATACAAGCTGGTAATGGTATTTTTAAAGTACAAGAAAATATATATTTGGAAGATTACAGAGCGATTTATAGTAATGATATATAGATGTAGGTAAATATTTATTGTATTAAAACAAAACGAAATAATACTTTGTAACTTGCGATTCCTCATACCTACAAATACCTTCTAATCTAATCTTTAACTATCACATAAATCTACAAATAATATGAAAATCTCTTAAGTCGTACTTAAATAATTGCAGCCCCGTACAAAATAAAACGCGTCTAATTTCTTGCGATATATAATAATATATTCAAAGATATAATAAATAGATTTATTCATGTACTAATGTTGTTTTCGTAATAGCACGACGGTAGCTGACATTTAACACCTCTATGCCAAATATCGAAGTCTACTGTAAAATTATACATTACACTTACAATGTAGGTCTGTAATTAGAATGGGTATCTATGTTGGCATTTTACTTGATTGGTTAACCTATTTCTGAGAATCCGAGCCACTAATAGCCCTGTCATAATCAGTTTCTCGTATTAATTTGCTAATAAACAATACTTACATTATGGAATACGTTCCGAATGGAATCCGTTAATTTATCATTGTCTCGCGCGTTCGGGACGCGCTTAGGACAAACTTTATACTTGTTATTTTATACTGAACACCTAGTCAATCAAGCCTCTATGGCGCAGTTTTACACTTTTGTCTTCAAAGTGTATACCTTTTAGATTCGATTGACTCAAGTCAAAACCCAAAACATATAATGATTAATTAGAAGAGGCTTGCTTTTATTTGTAAAAGACTTTTTTTATACTGTTTGCTTCTGTTAATTGTATTTATAATTTTGATATCAAATACGTGTCCATTCTTTATGGGTGTCTTCTTATATTTAACTCATCATAATCACGTAACGAAACGTGGGGTAAGATAAAAAAAACAAACAAAATAAAGAATTGATAGATTTATCTCCGAGCAAACTTTTAGAAGTTTGAATATATTATTTATGTTTGAAACAAGAATTTCTGCTGAGTTCAAAGTAAAGTCAAAAGGACGAGCGAATTGAATTAAAAATGAATGTGCGATGGAGCGAATTGGCAGCACGGCACATCGCCACCTCGAGACACTCGCTCGGTATGCATGCTTCGTATTACGGCCTAATTCAGCTGAAATTTTAAACTTCAAATAACATCAGTGGATTCTTTTGATTCCATTTTTTTATAAATATCGATTAATTTGAATGTTGTACTAAAGGCTAGTAATATTACCTTTTATTTTAAAATAGGAATTTATTTAATTATCATTTTATTCTTAATAATATGTCACAGTTTTATGGAACACAGTTGCTTTAACCAAGTAATATACACGTTATGATCTTGTGGTCCTACGCCTTCAGACAGTTGAAGCAATAAATAAAAAAAACGTCTGCTCGACTGTCTCATTCGAGGGCCTTGAAAAGTTAAACGCTACGCTGACGTCACGAATTCTTCACAGTTTACACTGTTTACAATGTTTTTGGCACGGAGATCGCTCCGTTACATCATCATACCTCTAGCGAACCGACCATGGAAGGGCGAGCTTGTTTACGCTCCCAATTTGCGTGAAACGGAACGCTATTAAATCACATACACGATTGTGTGACAAATCAATGTATGTCTTTATAAATGTGTCTATACTAGCAGATAAGCTACAAGTCAATGCCTTTACAAATATAGTTTCCTAGCTATGCATCGTATGTATATATCAAAAGAACTCGTCTAGTGATCGTGACTAATAAGTAAGATAATCATAAAACATGGTTACATAAAACGTACCAGACAGGCGGCTTTAAGGCGTAACACCGCAAACTTACCGCAGAATATTTTCTCAAGACCCAGGAAGATTTAGACTACGCTTAAGATTAGAGCGGACTTTTTAATCAGCCGAGAACACGAGTTCATTTTATGAGCACCATCTTAACAGTTCTTTTTTAATTGCTACTCGACGGGGGCAGCCCGTGTAATGTGCAATTTAATGATCCTTCAAAATGTAAAATGCATTACTGCACCATCTTTATTTTACTATCTGCCATAAGACGAAAGTTCGCGAGTATGGCGTGCCCAGAATCACATTAAACATTACTTGAACATTTTTATTGCAGTCTCGTTTTAATCATTACACATTTTATTGTGCATTGAACTGTGAGTATTAAGTCGAAAAGATGAACACTTTCTTATTATAATACCGGAAATAATATTATTGTGAATAATCTGAAAATTAATCTGCTTTTTTTACAACGTGAAGCTTACTCTTTTATTTGTTAATTTTTATTAAGAATGAAGCAGTTAACTTGAAATATATTAGATTAGAAAATAGTAAGATTAGGTTGTAGGTATTAGTTGTCAGCGGAGCAAAGCTTTATCACGGTCGATTTGCAAATGTTATTCTATCCAGTTATGTATCTAGTGATTTACTAAATTAATAAAAAAAAATAACAAAAAGGTAGTTATATATTTGAAAGGTCAATTGTTAGACAAGGCCGACCGCTAAGATTGGTTATAGATCTCTACATTAGGCACTAGTAAACACATATAAATCAACAGACTGTTTGTTTGTTGTACTGTGCATATCGAACAAGTTTGCAAAAGTCGATGTAAAAAAGCGGTCGACAGTTCAAATAAATTCGTTTAAATGGTTCAGAAATAGACGTAACGTTGTATCTGTATGTCTGGCTCGGCACGCTGTTTTGTTCTGGTCGTAGATCGACATTGAGCCGATTCGATATGCAGACATGACGGAATTATAAAAACATGACCAATCACAATTCCACAGCCAAATGACATTTGTGTAAAAAAAGTAAAATAGATTAGTTTTTCATTGGACAAACGACGCGTGACTTGCGAAATAATTCCAAGTATCTTACGCAATTTCTATCGAGACCCCGAACGCTGCAGTTGTTCAATAGAATGTTTAGCACGTTACGCGGATATTATTTGGCGAAATGTTGTATATTACTTGCAATAAAGTGTGCAGACATTTATTCACATAGCGCCGACGTAATATTAAATACCGACTGCATACTACCGCTGCGGGTGGATTCATGCTGAGTCAGGCTACCTCTGAAGCGAGGGCATTAAGTTAACTGCGTCCCAGTAAATTAATAGACGCCAGACCAAATTAACTCACAATAGCGTGCACAAAATGTCTTAGTGTTGTGTAGCCATTAGACGAAAAAATGTTTTGATAATGTCAAAGAAAACGCCTACTTGCATAAACATGAACGTTCGAAATCACATTTAGATATAAACGGTCGGTCTGTCGGTTCGGCGATACTGTTCGCTACATAAAAATAATGTCATAATATTACGTGCAAAGAAAAATGTATTTTCGAATTACGCATGCACCCTCTCACGGGTCGCTGTCGCTGGCACCTAATTAGAATATAAATATCCACCGACAGCGTTTAACAACTGACCCGGCTATTGTAATCTTAATAACCAGTAGTTCCATAATAAAAGGCGATGCGACGCTATGTGAATTTGCGAATATATTGTCGCGTTTCCCGCTGTATAGCGCCGGGGTGACAAAAAATATTTACACGAGCGAAACATAACGCCAAAAATGGCGAAAATTGTCACGCTCCGTATTCGGTACACTAAATTAGATGACACGTCGCACGGATACGTATATATAGTGATTTTTTGTGTCCCTTCCGAGTGTAAACTGTGTACCATCAGTGGAAACGCGGCTTGCATGAGATTATTAGTGCATCACATTTACGCGTAACAATTTTTCATGTTGCTAATAATAGTGATTCAAAGAATAACATTTATTAAAGCATTCTAAAACACCGTTATCCTTGATATCAACTCGATGAAGCCGTACACGTTTGGACGACTAAATAAATATATTTAATAAATTTAATTGGTAGCGTTACCTTGACAGATTCAGTTGTTGAATTATTGGCAGTTAGCAACGTAGATACCGATCAACATCTGGCTTGGTCAGAGGCGAACTGATTAGCTGCGGAGCGTGGATCACCCCAATCGGTTGCAACCGGCAGGGTTGCCGGCACATGGGCATCGGCACATGCAACAATGGGCCACAACCGGTCGCAGGACCGTTACAGACGAGCCGGCCGGCGGCTGCGTGAATATGCATGAGACGGCATGACCTCGGGTTATTGGAACGGCCGCGAGCGTGGGACCCATCCTAGACAATCGACATTTGACATTTGCTCCGACACTTCTTAGACACGACGCGTTCCGGTGGCAGAGGTTTGTAAATGATTTTCGGGGTAATTGAAAAGGAGTTTATAAATTTAGATTCAATACACATTAGGGATTTAAACCTTTTGAAGTATAGTATTATACTTAATATAATAATAATTCAGAAATTTTTACAACCATTGTGATACACGCAAGATTTTTTCTCTTTGATAAGGATTCTTAATAACTTCGTATAGTACATAGGCTATGTACGTGATATAACTTAATCAAATAGTAAAGACGGCAGAAAAGTATATTTCATAATAGTTTTTTATCCAGAATTAAACATGGGAGCATCCGGAGTACAATTCACATGATGTAAATTGTCACATTAAAAGAAGTATCAACACGCCTTACCTAAATATTTTGGCTGGTTAGTTTAAATTATAAAAAAAGTGGTAAACTAAGCTTGAATAACTTACTTTTTTGCCTTTTCAATCTATAGAGGTATATTAAATTAGGTTCTAACCAAATACCTCATCCTAACAACAATAGCTAAATATATACAATATGTAAGTAAACAAATACATACATAGTTTTAACCGGCCAACATCTAGATATTTCAAGTCCAGTAACAATAATTAGGTGCGCGGCAAACTGCAGACAAGTCGGGAGGCGCGAGACGCGGCCATCAATCAGGCGGTCACGGGTCGGCCCGCGCCCGACCACCTGTCGCGTCCGCCGGCTCAAAGCAATTGCTAATCAGTCACTAAGTTACGCCAAATCTCGGCCTGACAGGGGCACTGCGCCGTGTGGGTAATGGCATTTTGACGAACAAGGGTATTAGCCTGCACGACACTCTGGATATGCCCGAAACACCAATACGCTCTTTTACGGCCCACGGAATAGTCCACAATGTAGACTTAATATAACATTATATGTCCCTGAATAGCAATGCGCGTGGACATACAATACATCAAAGAACTTATTTGCGAATTGCCTCACTCCCAAATTGTTGGAAGTCTCTCCTTAATCTCCAGCAATAAAACTAATCCTATAAAGCTCACCCATTGAACAAAAGAATTATCGCTCATCGACGGCCGAGCACGAATTCTAGCGTAAAATAGCAGACATTTTTGAAATAGCGGTAGCTTGTCATTTGTAGCGGCGGTATCGAAGTCCGGCGGCTGGCGAGCCGCAGTGATCGCTGTAAATTTCATCGCAATAGTGAATGTACACGCGAGACTAAAAATAGACATGGCGGCCACAACGGGTGTAGTCAGCCGATACTGAGATAACAGCTCCAGTAATATGTGTATCGCCGCCACAATCCGGCGCCACTCTCAGTTGTGACACGCGAATACGCGTCACATGTACACCCGGCTTAATTACTCGAGCTAAATTTATCCCGTTGGCTTTTGAGTGGGTGCTAAAGACTTGTTTTGTTTAATAAGAGGGGATCTCTCGATCCATATATTAAATACGACAAATTGGAATTATTAAAACACTCGGCGAATTTAAGGGAAGGTAATAACGTGAAAACATACGCAATATAGTAAAATGAATTGCCGACGATCGCTACGATTTATATCTACAGAACAGAGTTATAATAGCTTTAAAAGTTTTTGCAGGGTAATTTATGATAAGGACGGGCGGGCGGCTTGAAATCAGGAACGGAGAAAAAATACTGTAAGCCTTGAAAAACTTCTTAAAACATTCGAATCGAGTGTGATCTCGAGAAAAGTAGGGATGCCTGTTCAAAATATGAATTTTATGAAGAAGTTACTACAGAAAATATTCGCGGTACGTCGGGTACGCCAGACTCAAAATTGTGTATCAGAAATATTTACGTCACATTTGACTGTATACCGTTTGTCATCCCGAGGCGTTATATTGGAAACGAAGCTTTAGGAGCCGTGAGATATGGATTCGAAGGGAATGGTACAAAAATGTAATGCGCTTACGCCTTACACGTCACGGAAACAAATGGGCGAGGAAATATTCCCAGTCGGCGGGCGGATACCATCTACGGTGAGGCAGAAAATCATTTCTGCTATAATAATACGCAAAGCAGCAAAAGTGTGACGAGCAGAAACAAACTCGATTGAAGTGAGGAACGGAGCAATAACGTCGGTCGGCTTTATCTCGGCCAGATCACGTTCCTGGAACAAAAGGAGCGCTCGCCGAGCCGGCGGAGGCAAAACGAGCTAAAAAAGCTTACGTTCAAATGGAGCTTTTCATACTTAACAAACTCTGTGCTCTTATAGAGTGCTCGGAACGACGCCGGCGAGCCGGTGTCGCTTTAATAACCATTACGTTCCGAATTCTTATACATATTTAATTCGTCAATGAATATCAATATGCGTTTCTAGTTTCGAGACGATTCTCGAGTGCGCCGAAGGAGCACTGGAAAGGGCAAACGTTAGTTGTGAATGTGCAATGTGACAACTCCATGGAGCATTAAGAAGACATTAGGGGTGGTGGCAGGCACGGCGGAGGGCGAGCATTATTTTGCGATTTATCAAGTATCCGATAGCTGAAGGTTCATATTGAGCAGGTTCAGGCGTTATGAAACCTTTCCGTGCATCTGAGATGATATTTTATTAATAAATAAGAACCTACCAGGCCCTGTCTGGAATTATCTCAAAATATTTTGTTATAACAGAGTCGGCAGACAGATAGAGTTCTCTAAATAATAAATGTATATAAAAAATATTCAAACGTAGAAGGAATGTTGAATCATTTTAAATTTCAAACCTTAACGCAACTTGCAAAAGATGAAAAAAAATACACTACTGTCACTTTCGCTCGGGTCGCAATGACTCGGTCGAAATCACAGCGCGAAGCTTTCATCGCACGCCGCTGCGAGCTTTCAAAAAGCTTTCAGTGGTCGATTGCGCACCACGATTATGAGTCGATACATGGGCTCTGATCCAACTTATTGCTAATGTCTAACAACACACGTGGATTTTTATTTACAAAATCAGTTGGCATTTTTGTACACAAAATTCGGTACTTTTGCAATTACTAAAATAATAATTATACCAGTACGAATGATTCAGCTTCAGAGAACTAATATGGACAATACATAAGAAGAAGATAATAAATCAAAGGGACATTAAAAACAGGAAACACGGTAAAATAACATCGTCGATCAGGCGAAACGTGTCGTCCCGACCAACCAATCGGCCGGCGGGCGCGGCGGACCACGAGCGTGGTTGCCAAGCGGCCGCAGCGGAAAATTTGGCGACCTGATCGACAGAGCGTCGAAAACTATGCATTTTAAGTCATATCCATCGATGGGCGGTTTGAACACGTGTGCTAGTTGTTTATGTACCGCAAAACCGCTAAGTTACGAGCCGATGCCAAAATTGGAAATGTTGCCGAATTAGCATTTATAGAGGCAACGGAAGAGTAATGCGCTAAGAACAGGCGATGGCAGGTCACGTTTACATAAAGAATTTAGCTCTTTGCAACGGGGACGAGCAAATATTTTTCTTCAAATTCTATTTAAGGCTGGTGACAAATCCGAACAGCTGAGCTTTATCGCTGATGTCGTATTTATCAGATGCGATATCAACTGTGTTATTTACAAGAATATACTACATACATATTCTGCATTTAAGTATAAAGCACATTTAGTACAATTATTTATTAATTATTTGTGTAAGTTATTCGAAGACGTCTTCAGTGAGGTATTCATTTAGATTTAGGTCTTACAGATGCCTCCTCCAGTAGTCTCAAAAGGCATGTGTAGGACATAACTATACGCACATCAAACTGGGGACATGACGTCATGAATGTTACAAAAGCTTTTAGGGATCCCCGTGAGAGGAGTTAGCGGGCACAACTCAGGGCGTCATTACTATGGCAGTTCAGTGGTCTCCGTCAATTTCAGCCCGTGTAATGAGGAAACCCATCTCGATTTTCTAGCGGCGTAATTGAGCACTCGCCGGGTTATTTAAACCTGACTTAGTACATTATTAACGTTCAAACGGCGTACGGCCCAATCAGACTTTTTGCATTACATTAAAACCGCCGCTATTCCGTGTAATTGAACTCTCGGGTCGTTCCCGCTAAAAAATAATACTAGCAGTCCGTTCCTATAATGTTTCTGAAAAATTCAACGCTCAAAAGTGAGAGATAAGTTTCTGCATTCAATTAAAATTAATTAGCGCAGTGGAAGCGTCGTTAAACCGCTTTCCTACAGCGCACAGGGGCTGTTTAACAGACATGTGATTAACATTCATTGTATAAATATTTGAAGAGTGCAGCGCCGAAGAAAACGAGAACTGGTAAGTTCCTTTGTTGATTTGCTTTGAATAGAAAGTTTAGTGAGCCGATCTAATTACAGTAGTTTCTAGCGAGCGATCTATTATTTAGATGGCTTTATTTTCTACGAATTCCTCTTAAGCAACTACTATGTAGCTATTAGTGTTTGATTTACTTTTTTTAAAAATAGCTAACTTATCTATATTGTGTTTGAATTGTGTATTTGATGAAACGTAAGATAAACAACGATTATTAATTTATTATTGCTAACATAATAAATAACTCGGCATTAGATTTAAAATGTGTAGCAAAAAGATGATTGCGCCTACTTATTATAATTTACTCAGGTAATTGAACAAATAAAAGTTATATAGACCAATTACTACTGGAAACTGTAAGGGCTTACAACAATAGCTTCTACAAGTGCACTTGAAAATTCAAGAAACTGTGGTCGGGGCGGTCGGTAGCGGCGCGTCGCGGTACCGCGGCGTACCCGCTCCCAGCGTCATAAATATTTTACTGCACTCCTTTATGGTATTGTGATTAGATTGTCGCGCACCTAGCGACTGGAGCCACGAGCATCGATCCCGTATGAAACTTTCAATAAGGCGACCGTGTGGCGTCTATTTTGCGTGCGATCATTTTAAAAATATGGCTTTATGGAACTATAAAGTTGGTTTATCTGCGTTTCAGATGTTTCCTTAAAATTGTTTTATTATTTCATATTTTATGTGTTTTCAATCTTTGCTATGAAAACTGAACGCTCCTTTCGTCGAATGATGAACTATTTCTACGATAAAATGTTCAGAGTTCAAGTTTGACTGTGGTTTGCATACATTTTCAAACAGCTTAAAGAAAAATTCCCGGTTATCGATTTGTCGGATGTCGATTGGCTTTAGCGTTACATCATTCAATTCTGGGCAGCCATTTTTATTCGACTCAAAGTTGGTAGGCGCATGATTCTCGTTTCATTATTTTATTTTTTGTTTACATTATCATGTACCACGAAACTTTGTACGTGAAAACCTAATGAGCAGAGCGGTTTCGATTCAGTCTCGGCGGCGAAGAAACATGACGTATACACGGTGTCAGCGAAGGGAAGTGGCGAGGTCGCGTTACGCCGTTTGAAAGTGAGATGCGAGGCGCCTGGAGAGCAACAAATTAAGTCTCTGCGGGGACCGCCTACGCTCGCGCCGCTCCCGCTTTTTAAGGACACTTATACACGCACGATGTTTATGAAAACCTACAGTGAACTTGGATCATATATTAATTTTAGTTAAAGAACTCTAGTATTTGGAATGTTTACCTGGCTTTTTAACAAATTTCAAAGAAAAGTTCCAATAAAAATAGTGGGTCTCGAATAGTTGTTTCGTACAGGGATCGCATACTGTTGTTGTTGAGCAGCGAGGTAATCGTATTCACTACGCTTTCTTAGATGTTAAACTTTTTTCATAACTCTGTTTCGTGACGTGACGGGTCGCCACTCGAGGAAGTCCTATGTTCGATTCCTGATAGATACACGTTTAGTAATACAAATATTCCGTGGTCTACGAACTGTGAAGCATTGATTTCTATGAATTTCTATAATGTTAACCCAGTTTTATTGCAGTTTTTCTATCAATGTGCTTTAAACCTAACATTTAATACTTGGAATTGCCAGTACTCAGTAAGTAATAAAGCTCCGCTAGGGGGAAACCTTTGATTAATAAAAGTTCACGTTTGCCTTGACAATTACTTTACTGTTATGAAAGTTGTCTTTACACGCTATTACTTACGGCACTAACATCTTTGCATTAGAATAAAATATTTTACTAAATCTAAGTAAAGGATAAAATGTATCCATAGCCAGAATTTTAAAAGTATATATTAGCTCAAGGGAATACTGTAAATGTATCAACAGTTCATCTGATTGAATACGCTATACCTAAATGCAATATATATAAAATATATACACCTAAGGCTGTAATACTCGTTAATAAAATATTTATATAAGGGACCAATGTCAGAAAATGGCGCCTTCCCCTCTGTAAGGTGAACGCAACATTCGTTTTTATTGGTCAATACGTTTTCTATTTATGTCTTACAAAAAAAAGATGTAGGTATTTCATGAGAGAAATAAAACTCTTACCGCAACATAAAATTTATCACTTGAAGTCAATAAATATTTTGTATCAATATCGTTCCCCTCGCTTCTGGTATGCCTTTAAACGACGGAGTTAAGGGGACTGACTATCGACTTTAAATGTTGACATGTCACGGCGCTTGTCGCAAAACCAAATTATCATTGTATAGTTACTCGAGTTTCAATAGAGAGAAACGTCCAGGCTTTGTTTGCGAGTGCAAAAATATGGATTCAGTAAATTAAGTAACAAGTTGAAATCTATTTTGGTAACAGATTTCCAAATCTATGTTGCCCATCAAACAGAATAGCAGACATTTAATCTTCTTGCGGCTTGAACTGGTGAATACAGGGGAGCATCTAATATATTTGGGAAATTCCGCCACACACTTCTAAGTGCCTCCAAGCGGAAAACAACCAAATAATCGTTTCTCAATTTAATGGCAACTTCTGTATTTGAAGTGACATTACGGAATTAACGAGGCGGCAGAGCTTTAAAAACAAAAACGAAATAATAAACGTGCGATACAGTTAATGACGGGCCTATAAAAAGAAGGAAGAAATCTGCCAATAGCAAAGCTTAAGCGAGGGTATAAAATTAAATGGGTAGAAGCGTTTTTACAAGTTTATCGAGCGTTCCACATCGGGCAGACGTCTAATGGACTCTCAGGCGCCGCGCGCGCTGCCCGCCTGTCTGCGCCCGTGGCGGCGGCGGCGGCGGCGGCCCGCGCCCAATCTCTTGGACCTTACCAATTTCCGATCGATACGCTACGTAAACGACCACGTACATGTCACGTGTTACAGATCAAACGATAATAGATTAAAGAGTTTAGACCCGAGCCGAGAGAGAACAAAAAGGTCGAAATGGCGGCTACTTATAGAGCCGCGCGGTTCGCTGCCCCTGGCCCGCTTTTAATGCGGATTTATCGACTCAAATTAATCGTGTAAGTAGAGAGCTGCCTGAGGAAACTTGCGTGAAACGCGATAAAGGACCACTGTGTTTGTTTGGAAAGTCGTTCATTGCGATTTAACTAAATTCACTTTCGCAACTACCTCCTCTAATTCGACAACGTATGATATATCGGAAGACATAGGCGGTTCCGGACAATGGGTCGAATAGTCATCGATAGCTATTATGTTTTCAGTAATTTGAATTCATAAATTAAGTCCGCTCTGTAACCAATAGAAAATACACAAGCGGGGGTTTGTGGGTATTATATGCCTTATTTTGTTCGGCATAAAGCCAACAATCAATCAACAGACGGCTAGGAAGATTGTCCGGACGGCAAGAAAACAATGGACGAAAATAGATTGGGCTCGTAAAGTATGGCATGAAAGAGATAGGATCTACATATTTAGGTCTATAGGAAAAATGGTATAGGGAATTGGACTGTATCACAGTACGGCGAACGTGCTTTAATACATTCAGAAGGGAGTGGTTCCAATAAAGTATGTAGTGTCGGGTTGCGAGGCGGACTAGTTCGGGTGTGGAGAGCGACTGAGTCTCCGGAACGACACGTCAGCCCACAATCTCATTTGTGCGTCCCACTAAAACGAGCGACACGTAGGAAATGAGATGCGATTAGCTTAGCTCACCCTGCTGGTATACGTTACCTAGGTACATCAACCGCGTTCTACAATTGAGATACTAAATCTGTGCTGTTACATCACGATGGAGGTATTATACATATTTATTGGTGACACTGTGGAATACTTGTTTGAAACTAACCGTAAATTTCAACTGTATTATTTTATTGCGCAATTTAATTTATTGCTGTTCTTTTATGATTGCTCTTTATACGAGTTTATTTAAGATATTTCCTTACAGAACGGATATCACAAAATATAAAATGCTAATAAATGACGAAGTCGTCTCAAGTGAAGTTAGAAGCATAAACATAGGAGTCAGATCAAATGCGCGTAATTTATGAAAGTTATTCGAACCGTTATTACCTCCGAAGTTTCCGAATAGAGAATCACAAAGAATAGCTGTGTCGTAGTAGTAGCGAAGGCGATTCTCTGCATAATACATCGCGGCGAATGCACCGCTCTGTGATCCCTTTCTAGACAAGGTAAGTACGACTGTACCGAGAGGAAAGTTCGCTTGATGTTACCTCCACTTTTGTGCCAAGTGCGGGCAAGAGCTGGCGACGGCTTTACTTTTCGAGGAAAATTGACGAAGTTTTGACGACGTCATCGTTTTGTCTCCATCGGAGGAATACTAAGCAGGCTCAATTTACCATACAAGTTTAAGATATTTTTTTGAAGATGTAAACAGTATTTGCATTCACATAGTTTTATGTGAGCAGATATGTTTTTAAAAATATTTTTATGCCTACCTATGGATAAACGTTAATTTTATACAAACGTATTTACATGGTTCTTTTAGGGATTTATTTCTTCTTCATTATAAAAATTTATTACTTATTTTGTAAACCAGTAAACTTTTCATTTCGATCAATCGGACCATAATAGCATTTCTAAATAGGTTAGTAGGCCTTGGTAATAAAGTGACACATTGAATTCCAAGTCATTTACTGCAAAACTACGCGATGGAATAAATAAACTTCCTATCAACTCGTAAAACAAAAATCTCTACACATGGTTGCGTTTAACCCGCAGAAGATAGTTACGTAGACAATTTGGCACGAAATAGAGATAAAATGGGCAGAGGAGAGAATGAAATTATTAAATTTAATAGTTAATATGTAATTACGCCTCTAAATTTATATCTTTGGAAACGTAAGACAAGGACTATTTGCATTGTTAAACCGGGGCGGTGCATTGTTAAATGGTAGAGCTCACAAAGAAGCCACGTTTCACATCCTACACATATAATAATAAAAATCGAGCATACACTTTCTAGGTTCGCCGAAAACATAGGCCAATAAGAGTATTATGTTTGTATATATGTAATAAGTCTCTTGGAAGGCAATCTGGCGTTTATTAATGCGGACCGCTCGGTGGGCCGGCACAGAGACGCATGTCTCTGTGCGATTGGTTCCCGGCACGGCTGCACGCACCAAACTGTAGGTAAATGAGGACCTACATACGTTATTCAAGAAGGTAAGAAGAATAAACAACTACGTACACATCTTTCATAAATATCTGAGCAGCTACTTTATTAGACCGGTCCACTCCACTCTGCTCATTGAGGGGTAAACATTGTACTCGCAATGCAATGACATCTAACAACGCAATATTATGCTAGCATATAGCATCTGATACAAAATAACTAATTGTTTTAAGTGTCTAATAATGAAATACAAATTTAAGCTCAGATAATGCGATCTGATAGTAGCACAGATTATTTTTTTACATTCACTATCAAAGTTCACAGAGGCACAACATCAAGTTTCTAAAAATCAAATAATAATAGTAGGCTTCGTTCTCGCGCGTTTCAGGGTGACAAAGCCAGTGAACGTGTCCAAGCATATTGGCACAAGGTCAAGATATTTCCGTATTCGTCAAAACGAGATAAAATTACAATTCTATTAAGTTACGTAGCAAGTTATGCAAATTATAACACATGTTCGAAATCGACTTTGAGACAGGATAACTTGTACAGCTCCGATGCGCTGAGGTCATAATGCGATCAGTCTAGTGAAAGTGAGCTATGAATGTCTGTGCAATGCTCCGTCCGTAGAGTCAGACAGTTTAGTGCTCGGCGACACGACAACTTTACAGATTTTTTATTATCACTAAATAGTATAAACAAGGTAACATCTCGCTGTCTGTCTGCCTGATCTTTAAAACTACGCAACCGATTGATGTGGTTTCTTAATAGATAGAGTGATTGAATAGGAATGTTTATATGTATAAAACATGCATAATGTAGTAGAGATGGCGTAAATAAACTTTATTATTTTGCGATTACATCTCGCATATCTGGAGTGGTATATGTCCATCTGTTGGGGATAACCCACAATAACCATTTTTTATCCTCATTGCACCCGTGCGAAGCCGGGGCGAGATGCTAGTATCTTATATACATGAAGGAAACGGCAGCAATATTAGATAAGTCTACGAGTGTTTACTTGTCTACTTTGTAAATGAATGATTAATTTTGGGACCATACTTGCCAAGCCAAGGCTAAAGTTGGAACAACTATGCGAATTAAGTTTCTATTATAGACCAAGACAGATATTTGAGGGTAACTTGTCAATTATATAGGCACATTCAACTATAATTGAGTTAGAGACGAGACGACAATCTGAATTAACCATTATGCAATAAAAAAATTCTATATTTTTTCCAGAGAAAAATATCTAGGAACATTGAGTTATTTTGCCGAGCAAAAGTTACGAAAGATAAGCGAGTAAGATCTTGGTATTTTGCCAAGAGAGTAATCATGAAAAATATGACAGAGACACAGCACGATATTAAAATACAAAATAAATTTTCTGCTAGACGAAACACAAAGCAAAATAAACTTTGAGGTGTGACCTGTTTAGATTTAAATAATAATAATTGCTGAACTTACATTTAAAAGAGCTTCTTTACAATGATATATGACTCCGGGCCAAAATCTGAAACAAAGTACAGTATATTGTTAGTTGATACATAAAAATCTGTAAAATAAAAAAAATGCTTAAGCTGTATTGAATATTTAAGCAGTTCAAAACTAAAGAATTATATTATTAATCATCACAAGCAAATTCAACTTTTCGAGACACTGTAATACTTTACATACACGGCGAGGAAAACAACTCGACCGAGGAAGATCAATTCCTAAGTGATATCATTTAAGTTTACTCGGCACACACTGTCGCGCGAATATAAAACTAAACCAATTACAAGTTTTCCAATATGCCCGGCAAATTATACCAATGTTAAACTCGCAATAGCCTCCGACGTGGCTTCTTGCGAAGTTCTCTTTAAACTCAGCTTATTAAGACGTTAAAACCCCGCTAGATTCAGATTTGGGTGTTATGAATAATGAATTAAAGTCTGAATAAGTATAAAAACGTGTTTTAGCTGTGGTTGTATAACGATAAGATAACTAGACAGAATATATTGATGACGTAGACCGCATATAAAGGTCGCCTGCCTTAGTACCTCACTCTTACCTATTTCTACAGCCAAATAGCAGTGTTCGCATTGCTGTGTCCGGTTTGAGCGGTGGAAGAAGCAGTGAAATTACTGCACTTGCAGTGTAATTGTGAAATAATATCTTTAAGTCACAAGGTTGCCAACGCGCTCGTAAAATCCTTATGATACTACGAGCGTCTATAGTCTATAGGCTGCAGAGACGCTTTCTATCAGATGGAATGCATGCTAGTTTATATATATATATATATATATATATATATATATATTCATTTTAGAAACATAAATTGTGTTTCAATTTAATTCAAAGTCTGTAAATGAAACACTTAGGGTTTGATAAAGATATAAAATAAGATGAACACATTAGTTTCCCCCGAAATGGTGGTCTCGGGTAAGAACAATCCGGAATATAAACAAAATACGTCTAATGTAATATCCTCTTATCGTGAGCAACCCTACCTGCTTCAAGGTTACAGTCGTTTAATTCGAGGGTGTCCTGATTCTCGCTCGTCATCCGACCACTAGTCCTCTCCTAGAGCAAAATGGGACAGTCAATAATAACCATGAGCCCCTAATGTTAGAATTCATTAGGAACTCGAGACTATAGATTTAATAAGTGCGGCTGTAATACATTCTGGTAGCGCCTTGTTTACTTGAAAACGTAATTCGGAACAATAGTTGGAGGAGTAGCAGAGTGCAATCACGTCGCTATTCTTGTTACATAATTTGCTTTTGCATCTCGGTGCGAAAAAGCTGCGCTCAAAAACTCCATTACTGGGCGGCATTCGTTTCGCCGTGACACAATACGCGTTAACCTACAAAATGAGAGCGTGGCGCAGCTAGTTACGGAAATAAAAGCCGTTATTATGAATCGCGAGGATGGAGGCGGTCGGCGGCGCGCTGGAGTCCCAGGTAAACACAGTTATTTGCATTACACGCCCCGGCCCTTGGCTAGGATTTGTGACATCCGCCGGTAAGCTCCGTGAGCGCTCTCCCGCGGCAACTCTAATTATTGTTGAATTCATTACGGAGCGGTGACATGTGCAAGATTGGATTCTGTGTAAATATACGTACCTCCACTGAACGTTGGGAATTCCGCTGGCGGGACCCTCTCCGAGCGTTATTTAGAAACTAATTTTCGAAGCATCAAAAAGCTATAAGTTAGGACATCGTGTATGAATTTCAAAGCGCTACTTATTAGCCGTGGAGGGTGTAATAGTTGAAGTGGCGGGGTTAAGTTGGAGTTAGCTTTTAAGTCGTAAGATGGAAGCGTGGCTGCGCGCCCGCGGTGGAATAGCGGCGCGCACGTCTTTTTAGGTTGAGCGAGGCTGAATTCAAAGGCTCGAGGTGAATTCACGCGGGCCGCCGCCAAAACAAAGAGCCAGACGCGTAGGTTGCAATTGTTTGCAACAATAGCATATTTCATTTTTGGCTGATGACATCTACGTAGTCTGGGAATTGTAAAGTAGGTAATCTAGATTTTATTAACTTTTTACCAACACATTTCAATCAAAGTTCTCAACGCATTATCTACTTTCTAAGACAAATAAAACGACGGGAAATGGGTACACTGAAAATATATTTAGTCTGAGAAAGTTACCTAGTTTATGGAGTCTCAAGGTAATATTTGCACAACAGTCGGGAAGTTTGGGCTCATGTGAGCTATGGCTCGAGATAGGGGAATCACGAAATCACCGCAGAGTTGGCGGCGGCAGACAACAATAGCTAAACTTCACACTCCGGGTACACAAACTGGAATTAACCTTATCTGTTTTATTTCGCCGTTCCTATTCGGGTACAGATGGACTGCGGATCTCGACATAATGAAATCTCTTTAAAATTACGTAAAAATGTACATGAAACACTGTAAATACTCTAAATGGAAAATAAATAAAAAATACCTGAAGAGGTAAGAAGATTTGCTTGTATAAACTACGAGCACCTAGTATTCAGGCGTAGGTGGAAGAGGCGAACTTTTGTATTTCCGTAAAAACTTTAAAACAAGAATTAGCAAAGTTGTATAAGCACGCGCTTTCCAAACTCAATCGAAGTGCGCGGCACGTCGTACGTAAAACTCGACGAAAGTATGACTATGACAAAAGCACGTGCGCGCCCGAACCTCCCAAACTTCCCGAAGGACAGTGCGACGTTATTTAGGGGCGCCTCTGAAAGGCAAGGTGTGTCGTCTCGAGCCCGAGGGAATTCACTACGCTTTAAAGCTGGTAATTTGATGTGAGTCTTTCGAGATTTTTCCATCTTCCCGGGTCGTTCGGGGAGCGGCGGATTAGGCCACGCACGGCGCGGGCGAGGGCGGCGACGCGCCAGATTAATGTCGCGAGCTTTGCGCCAAATTTAAAATGTCACGTTCCATTTTTCCAGCCAACAGAGCCCGTCAGCGAGCCGAACGGGTAATGCTTTCGATTGTTATCCCTTTATATACAACACTAGTAAACATACCAAAACCAAATTCTTCATTACAAGTATTTCTGGTGCTAAGCTACGAGCTGTTCCCATTTGTTTGATTTACAGATATGTAATTTTTATTCGGATGAAATGAAATTTCAGACGTGACTAGAATGAGTCCAGAGCTTCGTCCTTCAGACAACACGAACAGGACAAAACAAGAAAGGTCAATGATTCGTGTGCGTATCACACAAATGTACATGTATTATCTAGAGTGTGGCGAACATGGAAACAGGGCGTAGGAAAAAAGGCAAAGTCGTAAAACTGGCGCCCACCAATCGCCAAATAAGGCCGGCGCGGCACCGTCGAGCCGAGCGGGTCGTCCTTGACTCCCGGCCAAATGACATAAGTTGGCCCATGGGCGCGGATTCTTGCCTAATCGATAAACAAGACGGAATGGATGAACAGCCGAATCGTCGAATCGCCGCACCCACGCCAAGCGATTAACTTGTCTTCTAATTTGGCCAAGATTCCATAAAAATCTTAACACAAATGCCGCACCAACAGAGTGTGAGCGGGTGTCAGAGAATATAAGGACCACGCATCAAAGCCAAGTTCTGCAGAATGCTCCAAACCTGACAATGAAAGTGATATTTTATTAACTAAAGTTCAGAGTTGAACTCTTTGGTGGTGGGCGAAACTAAAGCGACGCCTACCATCGTGGTACATAATATATTTAAGGAATGAAAGATGTAACATATCATAACACGCCAAAACTTTTCCAATTTCCATATTCCGCCTCAAGTCGGAGGTTCATATAAAGAGCCTTAATTTTAATAATTACACATTTTACTATATGGAGTGCGTGTTCGTAACAGCCATAAAATGTGCGTGCCGTTGGAAATAGATGCGTACGGATGTGGTGTAAATTTTCAGCTTATTATCGTCAGCCTTGAAATGTAATATGCGTAATGGAAATGGGTAACTGGACATTTTAATGCAGAATAACATTCTGAAGAGTTGACGGACGGTTATTTATATTCATAAATGAAAAAGCAATATTACTAGTACTAGCAATATACTATATTTATTTTAGCAACTATTATAGCAATATACTATAGTACTACAATACTACTAGCAATATAATAGTATTACAGAAATTCGTGCAACGAATAGAGAAAGGACCGGCTGTGTTCGTCATATTGGAATCTCTTAGGGAGGCCTAGGACCCGTCCTACAGTAAGGTACCACGATGCGTATTAATAAATTTGCGAGTTGATATGGTTTGGTTTCTGATGCTTTGTACATTTTGGTATTGTTTGGTTTATAATAAATTCTTATCAAAATGGAGAGATTCTCATTTATATTTTGCGATGACTGAATATTTTTAAGCATACTCCTCAGTGGACCTTCTAATTTCGAAGCAAGTGCCTAATAAAAGAACTGTCCTAATCATAATTCCGCATGACGATGGTAAAGTGGATCAATTGGCGGCTACATGCCAGACACGTCGCCGGTGGCAGGATTAGCATTCAACAGCCGACAGTGGAGTCAAGTTCATTGGTGAGTACCCACGTGCTCGCCCCCGCCGCACAAGGTGACTGACTTCGCGATCTTAATGACGACTTCTAAGGTGTAATTAGATGTCTGCTATGTCGGCCCGTGTCAATACGCAGTCATTGATCTGGGGCAGCGGTTCCCAACTATTTTATGCTTCAGAGCACTTCAAGAACTACTAGGCCATGAAGAAAGATTTAAAAAAAAAGTGTTTATGAATGAACACTGGCCATTTACTAGAAAAAAAAGTATCCTTTTGACTACTTCTGAGCCGTGTACCGACAGAGTAGAATAGTACCTCCCCCTGTACCAGATGTTGTAAGAGAAGACAGAGGTACCGGAACTGACATATGGCGGTATATCCATCCGAAGCAAATGTATGTGTAGCTCAAATGCAACAGGGTAGTAATGGGCAGCGACATTCTTGTCGCGGAGCTTCGCTCTACAATTGCCACCACACTTAACCAGCGCGGCGGCAAGTATGGGCAAATTCCTTCTTTCTTGGGGAAGCCTATGTCCAGCAGTTGACGTTTTACGGCTGCTATGAGAGTTTTACAACCTCCGTTAATTTTTATAACGTAATATTTAATTTCACGATACCAGCTATGCTAAAGATTAGGGCTGTAATGCCCAAATCCGAATAATGAAGACTTGCAAAATTGCGGGCTAGCGAAAAAATTTTACAATGGATCGGTTTCCCGATCTATGCGGGACCTAATCAATGATTCAGAGATCGATGGACGTATAAAGCGCATTAGTGAGGCGTTCGCTAAACGTCCACTTCGGGCAGGCAAACACGAAGGCGTAATCCGTCGGGCGGCACTTAGCGCGCGCCGCCGCAAGCCCCGCACGGTAATTGCACGGCAACTAAACTGTTTGCATTGCAAACGCATCGTATTACCGTTTTTGGCTACTAAAATTGGTCGTTAAAGCTAAATTAACATGGAAACGAAGACATGATAAGGCAACTTTGCGGCCGAGAGGTTGTAATTTCAGTAAAAAACGCACGATAACTAAGCATTAGACTTATTCCGAATGAGATACGTATCGAATTGGAAATATATCTAATTTCTGCACTGCCGTGCACTTAGAATAACTTCTAGGACTACTGATTAAAATTACCGCCTTACAGGCCTGATCAGTTTTTTTAAACTACGCAGATTAAACACATTCAGTTATCGACCTTTTCATCATCATCATATCAGCGACAGGACATAGGCCTCTCTCTAAGAAGTTTTTAACAGGACCAGTTATATTCGACCTGCTCCATCACTCGATCTTGCAGTTCTAGTCAAATCGCCTGTCTGGCTTAAGAGTAGACATCCTATGACGCTAAGCTAGTGCAGGGTCTCTATTTGAAAACTTCACTGGGGTATATCGGTAACTTAGGTGCCTTACAATCGTTTTAAGGTAACATGAGTTTATTTTTTTAATGTTAGTACCCAAGTAAACAGCAACTTCATTAGACATAGGATAGAGTAATCGCTAAGAACTTTACTTTGTTTTCTAGCAATATTTCAACAACCACAATTATTGGAACCGGAGCTATGTATAAAATTCAATTTTGCCGCTAACCTTGAACTAGCGTAGCACGCAATGTAAACATTAACCGAGTCGATTTGTTGAAGCATTGATTAAATTTAGAAATACAAAGTCATCATATGGCAGACCCAATGACGTCATAGAGTAAGAGCAAAACTGCAACGTCGCGCATCGTTGATCGGCCACTGCCCTCGATGACATCAGCAGAACTGTGAAAGGAAGGACAAAATATCTATTGCCCTTTGTGTGCCAGTAAAGAATTATCAAAACAAAAATGATGAGAAGACAAATTAATGCTAAATGCGAATGTCGCTTTGATGTCGTGTGGATGGCAAGGTATCCAAATAATTAATAATGATGTAAATAATTTATTCGATAAAGCGATGTATTATATTCTAAAAGGTGCAACTATTGATTTTTGTTACCTTTATTCAAAATTTACTAGTCTGATTTAAAATTTCAATTAAGAATGATAGAGAACAATCTCGAATGTTTTATACAATTGAGATGTCAGTGTGTACAGCACAGAAAGTGCTTTCTATCTGTGCCCTGAGTAAAAGTGCCGTGTTGCTCTACATTAAGATACAACCTCAATAGTGTTGTACGCTTACCCTACATATTTCTATGTTGGTTTAAATTAGATTTCCGTCTAAGATTAATTTAGAAATAATACACACCTACACCTTATATTCAGAAGTTTGTAATACTTTTTACCGTGTGTCTTTTTTTCGACAGAGTATTTGTAATACTCTGTTGAAAGCTGTTATTTTCACAGAATTATTAGAAATTTTATATCTATAGATATAGAAGTGATAACATACACAATAGTATATTAATCAAAAATAGAACATCTTTTTTTAAATAAAATATAATATGTATAATAAAAATGATTTTAAGTTAATTTATTTTAAGAATAGATTATTATTAGATATTATTAAAACAATATATGTAACATTTACATATCCTTTATATATAGGTACTTATTGGAAATTATTTCATATAGGCAGAAGTGTTGTAATTATATTGACTCTGAAGCAGATACATTTTTAAAAATGTTTGTGAATGTAAACATCGTTGTTTTACAAACTTATACAGTTTGTACAATTAAATCATTATTTTTTGTAATAAAAATTTAGTTATACTATCGTTACGTAATTGTAGCTGAAATATTATTAAAAGAGAAAAAAAAAGGTGTTTATTTTATTCACTGTCATTGCTGTGTTTAGAGGTGCCTGGTGTTAGGAGTCGAAGTCTGATTTTGAATGAATGATATGAAAAAAATGAAAGATATGAATTTTTTCATATCTTTGCAACATGGCCATGACTCATCTCTTTCTTTCAATATCGCTCTTTCTTGACTTGAACTTTCATTATACAATTACAATTCTTGTTAGTTGAAATTCGGACAACCAACACTTGCAATCATCACTATAATTGAAAAATATATTTAATACTTCTCAATAAGCATAATTTTTTTTTTATTAGGAAAAACAATAAAATTGTCTTATTGTCATATGAATATATACTCCAAATTTATATTTTAAGGTAAAGATTCCAGAAAGAAAAATAAAGAATTAAAAATTCCACCGTAACAAAAAAGATTTCGAGCTGCCGGAGTGATCGCAAACAAATTTTGATCGCAAACATATTTTGATATCTGGTACGGAATTTGTGGTAAAATCGAATATAACTAAAGAACTGAAATATTTGCTTCAAAGTTTTGCAGCCATGCATTACAAAGCTTCGCTAATGATATTCGGGTTCAGGAAGCGGAAAATGTGATTGACGTTTTAAAAGAAAACTTTCCCGTGGACTTATCCCGAACAAAACCCTTTTGAGTTGTGAGGCGCGGCGTACGCTTAAGCGTACCTCTTCCTGTTGTTGTTTCTAAATATTTAGTATGCACTTTAAAGCAGAACGCCAACAGTTCGTTAAAATAATGCAAATATTGCCTTAAGTCTCTCGCGGAGCAAGAGGCAATTATTTGTTAGCGTTGCTTTGATTTACAAATGAAATAAATAAGGAATACGTAGTGCAAGGTACTTTTTGCTGGAACATGGAATCCTTTGGACGTAGAAACGGTTACTTCGAAGCGAGCAATGTGTTATTAAAAGCAGATTACCGTGACGCATATACATAGAAAACCTTATACTAAAATATAGAGCCAAGTGAGTGTAAAAGCTTCAATATGTAATTGCTAAGCCAATAGATACGAGTAGTCTGTAGTAATTTACCGCGCCATTGTGAGCACTGTTGCGTATCGTCTGACAATGTTTCTGTAAATATTTATTGATAGATTTACTTCTCAAGCTGAGCCCCTGTTACTTGGTAGGACGAAATTACACGGTGAGTAACCGGGTGAGTCTGCCACTCGTTTCGCCCGATGATTTTGTTTTATAGGCGCCATTTTTTGTTGGCGTTGGCGTCCAACTCACTGATTCACTATTTCAGTTTCTTTGTAATTTGTACTTGTCGGTGTATCGCTGTATTTGGAGCGGACTGTTGATTTCCGACGCAATTAATTATTCATTTATCGAGGGGTCACGTCGAATTACAAGTGACGCGGTCATCAATCACTGAGATTACAAACAAAGACTTGATGGATCGTGCAAATGTCCTATTATAGACGCCTACGTGCATACGGAACAATCAGATTTGTCTAATGTAATAGAGTGATTGCAGTGGAAAATGTTCGGCTGGTCTAATATTGCATTACGCTTCAGTTGGCCTTCGAGTCCGTAACAGCTAAAAGTATGACTCATTGCGGTTATTACAACACTCGGTAGCCACAGTAAACAGACAGTGGCCTTTTCTTAGAATCGTACGTGTCTCGAAGTAAAATCTATAATAACTTGTGTAAATTATCTAGTTAACATGCAAACGCTAAAATAATCCATTACACCTTATTGCCGCCTGAATTTCTCCTGACATTTACATACAGATAAGCGGGTATTTTAGACGGGGAATGACTTTTACATTAGATAAATTAGAGGCGGCTAACAATGGCGCCCGCTAGCTAGAAAGTGAATCGAGCTGGTGCCACGAATGGTCTTTCCGATCGTATCGATCTCGGGTTCGTTACCCCGTTCATTATCCTCTCGATCACAATAAGGCAATTTTATTACTGGAACCATCCGATATCTCGAGATCATTTCGTCCAGTTAACAGTTTTCTTTTAAATGAAGAAGGTTATGTATATGCTATGATATGCAGACGGCGAACATGTAACATCAACAGTGATCGATCATCTCCCTATAGGCAAGAGGATGAACAGAATCTGAGTAAATGAGAACAGAACTTTGCCAAATATTTCGCAGAGGTCAACGGTCACATTCTGGGCTTCTTTTAATTCAAAGACTTCTTTTATAGCTTTTGCCGCAACATGTAATAAATTAGCCCTTTACGCAAAAATGGACATCTGCTCCTCTGGAAAAAATCCCTCCTTGGAAGTAAAAGGACAAAATTTACGATCAGTGTAACCGTGGGTAGACGGGGCTCGCCCACGAGGCGCATGCAAATGGCTCCATTGGATCGAAGTGCCTGGAGCCTACCATCAGATTAGGATCGACACACCTTGGTCTCTGCTCATCTGGTTCTTTACGACAAATTTTATATATAAACAAATAATAGCGCCATATAACACCAAGTGTCAGATTATGGCCCCTTTAAATCTTGGAGACATTGAAAGATAGACAACTGAGCAACATTTCCTCGTAATCTCGGTTATAAAATAAGAAATTATCTAAACATGTCCTAGTTGGGAATAAAACTGGAGGTTATAAGGACCTGCGACAGGGTCTATGCGACGATAGCATTTAGATAAATATAGAAGCGAAATGCAATTTAACCCGCATAATGTAATTACGATGAGAATGAAGGATATCGGAGGTGGGACAAATCACCGATATATATTTATTTTCTGATGTAATTAATACTGGCACGACGTTAATAAAAGTACGCGATATATTTTTACATTAAACATACGCAATTGTATTTGTGGATTTCAAGCGTGCACTAGTTTTGCAAGCTGAACGGTTGTTTCTGATTCAATGCAACGAATGTTGTCCAAATATAGAATTATTCAGTTCAAGCCGTGTTTAAACCTGCTGCAACCTCGCTATTTAAATTCCAACTATAGCGCTGCTTAATTAGTGTTCTCTTCTGTTTATCTGAAAATCTGTAAAGAGTTATGGTGCCTGGGTGAATGCGCGAATAATAGTCCAAAGTGGGCGTGTGTGTGTATCATGTATAAAAGCCATATATAAAGCTCTATTTACTTTAATCAACATTTATTAATATGCAAAAGCTTTTAAACTCTGCGTATTAATTATGTGATTATTGTTTTTTATTCTGAGCTCTCGTAGTTACGGTTTCAGGCCATACTTGTACATTTTATCAATTACAGGAGCTGAAAACTTTACGAATTTAAAGTGACTACTAAAGTAGCAACTACTAAAGTAATACAAAGGTACATATAAAATTGGAATGAGATATTCCTAAGCCAGGGCGCATAGAAATTTATGCCTCAACATATAAAGGAATTGCATGGAAGTAATAAAACTAGTAGGTTCAGTTCCCCGCCTCGCCCACGCCTCAGACTTTAGGCGCCGTACGCACCTAGCGGCGGAGATGTGAAGATCTTGATGTTCCATTGTTTTTATCTCGTACCTACTGGGATCTCGACGACATATATGTGTTTTGTTACGCGTGATTTCATATAAAGTCCCTTTTTTTACTCTTCAGCCACTCGAAATTACATGATTCTTACACATTCTTGAAGCACTTTGAAGCCTCATGTGTGACGCAATAACTATTGTTTTAAGGACGGATATATCAAAGCCTTTCACTTAAATCTCTGCTGATATTATAGAGTGCATTCGTTTGTTTAGTTAAACGCACTAATCGCAGGAACGAAGGTACTAGTCCGAATTCGAAAAATATTTGAGTGATAGCCAAATAGCCATCGAGGAAGGCTATAAACAAACAACCACCAAAATACAAATGAAAATTATTGCATAGAATATTTCCTTTAAGACCACCGTTGCGCTTGCGCGCATTTCCTAATGTAAGTTTTACTCTTACTGGCAGTAGCTAGATGTACCTAAAACTGCTTCTTTATTTACCTGCTTACATTTTATAAACATTTCTAACTTACGCGAACAAAGTCGCGGGCGATGTAGTTAAATATAAATATTTGCCTGCACAAATGTTTATTAATTGTCACCATAGATCTACTAATATTATAAATTGGTAAGTATGTTTGTCATGCGGTTATTGCTTAACTGGTGAACTCATTTTAACGATTTCGCATTCAGATATCATCCATCCTAAGGAAGGAAATAGACTGGAACGTTCTTGGGTCTCGAATAAAGGAGCAAGTCCTTGTAGACGGACTCGCGAAATCTTTAGTCAGAGTTTAGCTTCAAAGTATTGACCACATTTTGATACTTCGTGTCTGTAGGTATTGCTTACTTTTGTCATATATGTTTATAGTTCCATAATATAATATGTCGACTGATATATAGGTTATAAATATCTGTCATGTATGAATAATAAACATTACAAAATAACTATACAAACGAAAATGTTTTGAGGCGTTCTAAGTCAATGTCTTCTTTTTTGGATGTACTGAACGTGACTTAATGTCAATGTAGAATAGTCAGCGTTATCAACGGAAAACAAGGTCATCTTAGATAATAATATAATTTGTATTCAGGTTTAGAGCCGCTATCTAGATATTGTCCGTCTAAAATTTAACAGCCTTTTTGCTTTATGAGCGTAAGGCTTCTTTTGCATGTTCCAGGAGTATATTTACCATAGACGATTTGAATATATAGAAGTTTGATGAGATCAGATCAGACATACAATCATGGGAATTAATTGTTCAAAACTTATGTTGAAATGTATGTACGCTATATAAGATATAACATTATACTGAATATAAATGTATACAGTCGGGACAACGTAGTACTAATAAAGTTAAATACATACATATATTGCCAGGAAAACAAGCAATTATAGAACCTGTTACTGATCAGTTATTATCAGACCGGAACCAAGGAGTTCAACTTTACTTGATACGACGAGGTGTCGAATGACAAAACATAAGATCTTCACAACTAATATCATATTATTATTTCTCCAGCTCACATAAATGCATATTATTTTTTTTAATGGCTATAGTTTTATGTAATAACTACTAATTGGATAGTTTATTTATGTGAATATTATTTAAATAAGATACACATTAATGTGTACTGTTTATTTTTTCAAGCAAATTATCAGGTCATTATTGGCATAATAAGAATAAGTCAATTTGCAAACAATATTGTGTAGTGAAGAATGAAGGAAAACGACAGTATTTTTTACACCCTAAATTGTGACCTAACCACGTTAGACTATTACGTATGTCTTCAGTGGAAAGTAGAGCAGCACTTTCTCCCGAGTGAATAAACGGTGCGCACACGCTGACCACAGCAGCCACAAAAGAACCATCTAGTCACTATTTTACACCCCTTCATTATTCGATTTGCTGGACAGTGTGCCAGTAATGAGATGTTAGTCATGCGTGCTTTGCATCAGTCTGGAACTAATTAGTATTTAGTTTAATTGCAAAAGAGTTTTGCGAAAATAATAAAGAGTTCAATGGCAGGTGTGGATAATGGTTAAGTGAGACTGGATCAGTACCGGTTGTTACATCACACGGCATGTCTTACCTACGAACAAAATATTGCGAAGTAAAACAAGCAGTTTATCTCTTTTTAGATCACAAGGACTGCAGCCACGAGTCCTACATGCACTGCACACAGTTACAAATAATTGCAATTATCAAACAGCTTGACACACTCTTTCATGTGCAAGAGTTGATTGCAATATAAACTGGTTTGTTTAAGGGCCATAACGATATTTGGAAAATTATAATTAATAGAGTTATTAAATAGAATCGATGGCGTAGGTGGTAGTGATTCTATCTTCGGCACCAAAGGTCGTGGGTTCGATCCCCACTGAGGGCAAATATTTATATGAATAATATTTGTATTTGTGCTGTGTCTGATATCCTTGTTTTAAACTACTTATCTAAGAGTCAGGTCAACGTGTAAGATGTAGTGTAAATTTATTAATATTCATCTTATGAGTGGAATATATCTTATGAATAGAAACGAAACAAACCATTTTATTACAGTATTAATAAAAGCAAAACATCATACATAATTAAACATAAATTTATCCCAGACAGTTTTTACAAAAGCGTACAACTCATAAACAAATAAAGAAACGAATTCTTTTTCTTAAACAATTTAATAAGTAAAATATCATTGATTAGCCTAATATTAATCAATTGTCTTAATATTTATCAATCTACAAACCGTGAGTATGAAAAAAATAGCAAAATTATTAGTGAAAATAAATCTTCCGCGAAAAATGGTACGAAACATTTATGACTTGGCCTTAAAGCGCAAACCAAAGAGGCGACGGCGGGGGCGGCGGCCGGCACTCAGAAACCAGTTTGCAAAAGAGCCCTTTGTCGAAGTCGGTCGCAGCCGGAGGGCCGCTCCATTAGCGGGTCATCTCCATAGCATCATGCATTCTTATGGAGTCTGGATAGAATAGACAGAACTTTAGGAAACTATCACACAATGTGGGAGGAAATTAAATTCACGTTGCACAAGTAACCGCATACTGACCCAATCAACGAAGTCATAATTAACCGATAAATGAGAAAACGCACCAGTAACGTTTCACGCAATAAACAGTGATCAAACAAAAGCCTACACAAGGCTAAAACGGTCATTGCGAACAGCAATTCACAATATATTTTAAATAGCCAATTACTTACAAGAAAAAACAAGGTAATGGCTACGTAAACTCACAATCCTACAATAGAATGGGGACGATTTCCAATCTGTTTTTCAGACAAGACGTATTTTACGAATTTGAACATAAAAGGCTAGCCAAAGAGGTCAATACTTACAGTAAATCAACGGTATTCAAGCAGTAGGGTTGGGATTTGAAAAGATTTCAGTTAAGTAACACTTACTTGGGGATGTTTTTACGGGAAGTATTCTCAAATATGTTACAGAAATTATGAGTACATTTGATTTGTTTGTTTTCCTTTTAACTATTTAACTGTAGTAGCTGCAAGTTGCTGGTTATAACTGCAAGCAACATTTATTAGATGATGTGTCTAATTAGTCAGGTGTATTCTTAAGGACGAAAATTCAGATTGGATTGCAGACTTGTGTCCTGCATATAGTATAACTACCTTATAGTCCACTGCTGGACATAGGCCTCCCCAGGTAAGGGGGAATTTGCGCATAATCACCACGCTGGGCAAGTATTGGCAATCGCAGAGCGCAGCTTTCACAACGAGAATGCTGCTGCCCATCCTCGCCCCGTGCATTTGAACTACACTATTTTGGATGGACCTTATTCGCTTCTTACGACACCTGGTAGTGGGGGAGTTACGGAGTTACTATTCTACTCTGCCAGTACGTCACGGCAGTACATCATTAATTATTAATTATATATTATGTAGAGATAATAAAGTACAAATAAAATTATGAAAAGAATTATTACATAAATCGATTGACGAAACCTTATCGATTCTATTGACATTTTGTGAAGTGTAACGAGAGGTCAACAGGGGTCACTAGCGTGGCGTGATGTCAGCTGCTGTCACTATAAAAACTTCCATGAATATTGCAATATATAGTTGTGGTTTGTAGCCGATCAAAAAGAGAAAGTGAGCCGAGGACAACATAGTAATATAACATTTGTACCTACAAAACTCCACTCCGCTCCACTCAACTCTAGTTCCAAGCAATCACACGCAGCTTACGCTGTGGTTACTTCATGAATGATATAATTCCTTTTTCGATGTCAACAAAGGGTCAGCGGAAATAATTTAGGCCAACAGACATAATTCAATTCGAAACGACGATGCTCAAGCATCACAAAGGGCAATTAGAATGCAACAGGGCGCCTACTTTCTGTTGACTGGTTCAAACTGGCTATGCACTAAATTCTGCTTTGGTTATGTCGAATCGTGAGCATTATTTGCAAAAATATCAATGCAAGTAAGTTCACAGGCGACCACAGCCAGTTTTTGAATCTCGAATAGGCCAGAGTCGTATTGTTTCGCGGGGAACCAGTTTTGCGCATGTGATGTGGCACAGCGCGACTGTCTTATTGCTCTATTTGTTATGACGTCGGTGTTTTATGTTGCAGGAAATGAGTCTCGCACTGTCGTCGGCGGGACGCTGTTTTTTATAATTTCAAGTTTTATCCGGTTTCGGAATGGAGAGTAATGGAACTTGTTCTTCAAAACGTTTCTTCTTTTAACTGACTTTTTCGAGTATTCTGTAAGTTTTAGAGAACAAATTTAATAAGATCTTAACAAAATTTTGTAGTCAAACAAAAACTTGTTAACGCTATTGAATCTGAGGAATTAGGTGAGGTTGGTTCAAATGGTTTTCAACACTGTTAGATAAGATCTATTTGGAGCAGTTAAAAAGGAAAAGAGTGCAGTATTACCAAACCGGAGGTGAGTGAATAAAATGAAGTTGCTTTCGAGTCAGCCATTGGCGGATATGGTCGTTACACGTTATAGTTATAATATCACTGAATCACCTTGCGTGGGCCAAGGTGGTTGGTAAGTGAATGTAAAATGGGCGATTGTTGAATCAATTCTTCGAATGTGAACTGGTACACTAAGTTGCAAAATTTAAAAAGAAAAATATATGCAGCCAGATTATTATCTGGTTAATTCAACTTAGCTTTCGTTATTGCCATCCTTTTACTTAAACATTTGTAAAAAATTTATCAATTATAAATAAGATTTTACTTAAGATATAAAACAAAACAAAGAACCTCTTAATTTTACTCTAATGACAAATGTTTGGATTACCAGAGAAAAAAAATGAAAACATTAATGATCGCTATGATAATGATAGCATTTAATTACTGTATTTATTAATATTTAGCTATACATTTATATGTAGAAACTACTGATAGATAGACTAGATAGTTATGTTTCTACATATTGACAGCTATTCTTTCACGTCGCAATTTATATTTTAGCAGTTGTCTTACTAATGTTTTCGCAGTATCTCCGAAGTGAAGCGGAGATTGCGTATCGACACATCTCATTTTCCATTTAGAAATCGACCAACCGTTAATCTCCTCACGCTATCATAAATGTCAAGATCGGACATTTTTTTTTTTATTCATTCATTTATGTTCATCCAACTGAAGATCAGATTTCATGTGTCATAAAGCACGCATAGAAATTATTTCGAATTGCATAAAAATAAACCGTCGGAACGCTAATGAAAACGCCAGCGAAATGTGACTTTAAATTAACGTTCCTAGTGAATGCTATACGTAAGGGATTTCATTATTTGTGTGTACGTTTTGGCCTGAATCTGGATAAGCCAAGTCGAATTCAGTGGAGCGGACGCGTGCCGCATCGAATGCACCGTTTGTGACTGACGAGCATTCCGAACTTAGCACAAAGCTAACCATAACGCCGCCCGTCTGTCTGGTCCTAGTCTTTATACACTGAATAATATTGCGTTGCTTAATCAAGCTAGTCAGTAATGTAATACAGCGACAGTTGCAAACAGTACTCGTACGGCCAATAAGAGTTATGAAGCAAAAGGTACGTTTTGGTACATGAGGTAGACCTCATACAAAACGTCGTCTGCATTGGTACCTCACTCTCACTTATTTCTATCGCTAAATAACAGTGTTCGCGTTGCTGTGAAGGGTGAGAGAGGCAGTGAATTAACTGGGTAATGAGGCATAATATCCATAAGTCACAAGGTTAGGAATGCGTTATTGATATCCTTGCGATATCACGAGCGGCTATAGCCTGTGGTGACACGGACTGTATGCTTGTTGTCGATCTAGTCTAATAAAAAAAAGATTTGAATTAAATCTGTTATAGATCGAGGTACACGCGAATAATTGTCTGATATTAACTGAAACTATAATCATAATCTGTTACAATATTTACCTGAAATCTATTTGTAAACCTAGATAAACGTAGATATAGTAAACCTAGCAAAATAGTAAATAGAGAAAACCTATAATATAGTTTATACAGCAGAATAATACATAGGCTATAAATTATAAAGATTGGTCCAAAATATAACAAGTGCTGTTTGTGCTCCAAACGCCTGTCAAGTTCCATCTGCAAAACTGCCCATCATCGTATTGTGTTTGAAGTACAGACAGGAGCATTTTTTTACGTCTCCATATAAACGAAGTTGAAGTATCCGTTTGTAATAACAAAGAAACATCTTTTTAAACTAGCCATATAAAGGTATGTAATAAAATGTATGGTAATAAAATAGGGATATATATATATATATATAAATTATAAAATAGTCTATTTAAATTTAGTCTATTTGTGGAAATTCCGAAACGGCGTAAAGTTTTAATGAAAAATAATTTCTCTGGCAGATAGCTATGTCCTCAAAGTATCTTAGGCTACTTTTATTATTTATTATAATAGGTACAGGACCAGGAACAATCGAGGAAGAAGCGAGTCAACAAGATTTTTTTTTATGAAATGTAAATAAAAACTTATTTCTTATCAACACAATTATAAGAAGTATTCCTTATATACGAAACATGGCTTTTATTACTAATGGAATATAATATACACTTGATCATATTTAATTAGGGCTTGAATTATATATAATGAAGGGTCTACCTTCGTGATATATTTATATGCATTATGAATGCTAAACACAATGTTTGATTTGTAAACACTAAAACCACTCACGTTGGGAATTCCAAATAATTTCAATATTTATTTTCATACGTTAGCAAAGATTTTCCCAACCCCTGGACCTACTTCAAAGAGTGGGTAGAAAATTGTCGATTTTAAGTTGCGATATCGGGTTAAAATTAACCCTTCGACGGATATGAATCATTACGCGGCTACCAGGAAATGTCATTAAATTTTCACGATGGCGTTTTATGTTACCCGCGCCGCTGGTTTCGCTACTTCATGCATATTTATCAAAATAACGTTGCCGATTGAAAGGCTGCATATAAACACGCACCGAATTGCAGAATGGTAGTAGGCAGAGTTCGGAATTGGAGTTTACAGTAACAGTTCGAGAGTGCAGAATTGCCCGCGAGTGCATTTTGGCCCGTGGTCATTGTCCGAGGCTCATTAGCAAACGCACCCTCGGCGAAGGGTTGAGGTTTCCGCGAAAACGAAGCGGAGCGCCGGTGAGTCAGCCCTGGCGCCGGGAAATACCGATCGCGCGTTCGATAACAACTTTCGATTTAAAATGATTGCTTTACTGTGGTGCACTATAGATCGATACGTGGATTACTTCATATAAAATTGCAGCCGTTGACTTTTTTGCGGGTTCAAACACGAAAGCTTCGTGAGAAACATCCATTATGCAGAGCCCATTTGTCTTTATAATATGGGTTTTGCAGTAACCTTATTTAAAAAAAAAACACGGAAAATACCGCACTGTAAAGTAAGTACTTAATATCTACAAGATACTTAACACTTGCGGCTTACAGAATGCAAAGAGTTTATTTTATCCAATTAGAAACAACTATGACGAAGAACCGTTTTACATGGCTTCAAGTCTACAAAGATTTACATAAGGAGATTAACAAACATGCATTTGTCGATACTGATAGGAAAACAGAAACAGACCGAAGATTGTTTAAAAGAGAAAGTACACAAATGTAAGAAACAAGTGGCATTGATTAATCTATTGATAAAACTAGACACTTGCTTTTATTTTAAAATTATTCGCCAAGTAAAAGAAACGATTCAATCGTGAAATAAACAGAACACACAACTAATCGCAGAAAACATATTGGACCAATTGATAACGAAACTGAAACAAGCAAAGAAATACAGCTACACATTGTTGGGAAACGATATTGGCCGCGAGTGTCACAGTAAAAGTGAAATTAGCAACTTTCTCTAGCTCCGAACAGGGATACAGCGCAGCCAGCGAGTCTCGGGAGAGGCGGGAACGGAGCGCCAGGTGCGACGCGCTGCCCACGAATTTCCATAATTGGCGAAAAAAAAAATAAAACGTCAGCATTCCATACAACAATTTTTTTCATTGTGCCACAACTCCCAAGGGCCTGAATAAAACAGAGGCTCGGGTCGGCCGAGTTGGCGCTAATTCCGACCGACAACGATTCGTCGCCCGATGACAGAGTTGTACATACGCCCCGGGCGGTTTGTGACATTCTCTGATAAATTATTTTCTACGGGAATACGCAGTTGGCGTTTTTTAGGTAATTAAATTAGGTTTATACGAATTTATGTGGACAGGTGGGTTGGATGGAGTTATACATCGAATCGAGAAGCATATGTTCGACAAATGCGAAAAAGGGGAATAATCCTAAATGACTAATAAACGTTTCTCATTACCAAATTAAACTGTATTCATTGTAATTGTAATCAATAAAATGTAGGCTCAATTTCACTCTTTTACAAACATCTCAATACCGAAAGTTCCCATTCATCCTTAAAGAGCGGTTGCTCAAATCAAAATCGTCTTACTTGAATGTTGTAATAATTAGTTTGATTGGAATTAATCAAAAGTTGTCGGCGGCGATATAAACTCCCGTAAGTACACTTGAAATTCTCTCGGTTGTCTGTAATTTACTTTGATAAGGTATTGATTTTAGCCAAATTGCTTTCGTTTGCCGTAACTAAGGCCTTTATTTAATTACCTCGACGCGGATATATCTTAATACGCGGAATAATACGCGGTGAAAAAATAGTGACATGATACTCTATTACCGATCAGTCTCGGAAAAAAAAGACAAAAAATGTAATCTTTGCTTAAAGTGGAATCCTTTCTTTCTGCGTCTAGTGTATATGTCAAGGTTCCGAACCTCTTTAAACTCAGATTTCTGAACAGTTGCACTTCATGTTATAAGCCGAACTTTGATAAAATTAGTTCACCGGTTAAATCTTTGACGCCTGCATTAAAGAAACAGACAGACACGTACCGGGGTGTTAAAAAAAGTATTTTAGATGTTACATTGTTTTTAAACAATTATTGAAACCTCTTATTAATAATACATATCTCGCAAACCCGACAGACGTTGTCCTGACTTATCTATACATAAATGTTTATCAAGAAAAACATATTGCGCCTGTAAGTTGTGCCATCTAACTATTATATCTAAATATTCGTATAGTTTAGAATATAATTTAGAAGCATAGCCTGGAAAACCACTAACACGAAATATTTACAAATAAAAACAATTGGAAAGAGATAGAAAAACTTCCTTTTTCATTACAAAGAACAAACTTTATTGTTCAAAGTTGGCGTTTTAAAATGTAGACGTCAACATTACGTCCGGTTAATATCAATGTCAAAACAAACACATATTGATTTCGTCACGCAGGGTTAATAACATCGGCCCGCACCTTTTTATTTGGAAAGAATACCTCATAGCTGCAGAACAAATAGGCGTTCAGCGATCGAACGACAAACTTTTCTCATCCAATTTGTCGCACCTCATACTTTTATTCTCTTGAATATACCTTTCAGCCTTATTACACGGCAATGTAGACCGAAAAGTAAGAAAATTGGCTGATCCGTAGCATTGTAAAAGTCACCCGTTCACATAAAACTCCCACATATTTCACGACAAATAAACTTCTCATCCTATGAAATTTCCTACCTTGGAAGCAGTTTGCTGCAGGTAATATTTCAAAACATGTGTCATTCATAACTTTTGCCTTCGCAATGTCTGTCGATGGAGCCCGGGCGAAAAGGTCTCAATAATAAATTTTTCCTAAGCCCGGTGTGTTATCCCCGCGAGCGCCCAGGTACGTTTTACGGCCGCGCACGGGAAAATAAACGAAAAATAAAATAAAAGTCAAAATGGCCGACATAAAACTATTTGCCCGTATATACGTCGCGCAAAAACTTTTCAAAATCTACTTGCAAAAGCAGCAATCCGCGGTTTCACTCACGTAATTCCCCTCCCCGTGACAATATGAGAATACAATATGTTACCTACGTCACTTGCTGATAATGTAATTTTCTATTTATGAAAGTGTTTTTGAAATGAGTTCAGTCATTCTGAGTATATACGTTACAAACGTACAAAAATACAAATCCTGTTTACATAGTTCTATTCTAGGTAGCAGTCTCTATTTTTTTTTCGAAAATATAGCCAGCCTACTCGCATGTTACTCTGTAAAGATGAAAGATTTTTAAAATCGGTCAAGTGGTTTTGTGATTGAGGCCGTAACAAACAACAATCAAAACCTTCCTCTTTATAATATTAGTATTGATAAAACAATGAAGCTGTGAGGTACTGGCAGAGTAGAATAGTACCTCCCCCTGTACCAGGTGTCGTATCCATCCAGAACAGTGCAGTTCAAATGCACAGGGCAGGAGGGGCAGTAGCATCCCCGTCGCGAAAGTTGCGCTCTGCGATTACCAACTCGCTTGCCCAGCGCGGCAATTATGGGTAAAATTGGCCTCCCCAAGAAAGGGGGAAGTTGGGGGGGGGGGAGGGGGGAAATGCAGCAGTGGACTTCCGATGGCTGGTATGACGATGATGATGATGATAATGAAAATAATGAAGCGTATCTTGTACTGTAAAATAATTTTATATACTTAGTCCGTCATTGTTGTCGATTCCGATATCTCAATAAGTTCGAACTGGTGAAAATAACCTTGGTATACGAATTTTATTTGTATCTCATAGAAGTAATACCTTCAACGGATCTAAATAACAAATGGATTGCTTAACAAAATGGCTGGGTTTAAGTTACTTGTTTGTAATTAGTCGACGGCGAGTGGAGCACTCGTATTTAAATGGAACTGAATAAATCGTATTAAGAGGAAAACATACAGATTTACACAACAATAACCGTTATAAAACCCGCTTGGTTGTTTACAATTACGTTTACAGCTTAAGTAATTGTGGAGTTATACACTATACATGGAAATAAACAATGTTTAAGTGACTGTCTGTAATGCATCGTCATTATTCCTTAATGCATATAAAAATATACGGTCCTTTAAAGAAAATGTTCATAAAAGTGTGTCCCTAATCTGCGAAACGCCTGGACCGATTTTGAAGAGACTTTTACTGACAGTTAACAGAGGCCATAAGAAGTAACATAGGCTGATTTTTTCACAATTCAAAAATTAATGTGCCTCTCTAATAAATTAACACATCTTTTGGATTGTAAACAATCCTTGAGATAAATAGGGAAGTATCAAAATTCGTTTACTTAAAAATAATAGCATTTATCAACATAAATAATAATAAATGTTGTTAAGCACAAAACTCGAGAACGGCTTGACCCACTCGGCTAATTATATCTTCTATAAAGTATGTTTTCATTTAAATGTATGACGATTCATTTAATTATTAGATGTGTACCTAGTATTTTTTTAAATCTTCACATCTCTTGAACAAAACAACACTTTTCATTCTATCTAACAATTACTGTAAATTATCAACGTCAACTTTAATATCATATCAATCATAATCAAAACTCGCAACAAACATACCGGGTTCAACAGGACAATACCCGGGCGAAGTTAGGGCGGGCCGCTAGTTTTGAATATATACAGAGATCATACCAAATCTCCTCGACGAAAACGTTATTACCTGAAACAATAAACAAAAACTTAATATCACATATACAGTTAACAAATAGCAAGTGATTTATGTGTAACTAACTTACAAGATTTTCAGTATCATGGGGAGATTAGACAGTTTTATGGGGTACAAAGACGTTACAGCGACAACAGTGAGTGGTTACCGCATAAAATACTAAATAACGGCTTCAACTACCACGTTATATGAAAATGTAATAGTCGCCCTTCGCATTGAATCCAAGTCTACATATATAAAAAAATTACTGCAAATAAAATGCGACGGCACGCTCAAAGTTTACAGGACTTCAATGTAAATTTAAAATTTACAATAATGTTTACATAATTTAATAATTTTTTAGTCGCTTGTAAAACGACTGCCTGCAGTATACAAGCACATTCTAAACTGCAAAACGCTTCAACTAGTTTCCTGCCACCATCATGTTTCCTGCAAATCGAGTCTACTCGCATTACATCGATCCTCTAGGTAGCACACGGTCTCAAGTGGGTCGTTATTAATGTTATTATGGTTTCCTAGATAGTGTTGTTAAGTGTGACTAATCCGTTTATTTATAAAAAGTTGCGTGCTATTTTTATCACGCCCCAGTGGCGCATCTTAATTGCACTAATGGTGCCTTGCAGTTAAGTACATGTGGTATGTAGAGAGTAATTGGTGCGTTCTATTTTAAGTCGGTATAAACTGTTGGTTCTCAATCGTTTTTCTCGTCTAGTTGTATCACGTCGAATATATATCGCGGGCAAGAATAATTGTATTTAATATTAATTTATTAAAATACAGACTATAATGTCTTAACAGTGAATTAAAAGTAACTTGTCGACTTTCAAGATGATGGGCTTAGGCATTGTTATTTCTATACTTACTTATCCAGACGTCGCTATATAGATTCACGGTAACTTGAAACAAAAACGTGCTAATAATTATTTTTTATTGTCTAAAACCACCCTTGTCTACATTGCGAAACGCAGGCATCGTCGAATCTTGTGTTTGGAATGTATTTAAAAAAGATAACGATTATACGAAAAAATTAAATACAATTATCGCGTCCTAATTAATAAGTGAGTTATATGTAATGCAAAACTCCTTCAACACATAAATACAATTTTAATGATATTGAATTGTAAAAGTTAACGTTAATAATAAGACAATTTAAACAAGTTTCCGCTCAAATTAGCTATAATCCAATACAAATAGCAAACATCTGGCGCAGAAACAAATACATCCTTGAACTAAGCAGATGAGAAATCTGATTTCCTGTGAACGTTAACATGTCTTAGATTAGATAAGTAACATATGTATCAAAAATCTTTTCTTGAGTGCTTCACGGACTGTTATCGTTGAACAGAAATAGGAGTGTAAGTAGCGACGCTAATAGATTATAATACATGTGTAAGGTCAACACAAACAGGTTACACCGAGAAGTTTGTTTGCAGCGAGCGAGCCGTGCACGCACAATGTAAGAGATGTAGGTACCACGGCACGCGAGACTTTCTCTGTCGAAAGGGACTTTGTTTGGTGGGGTTATTAAAACTGCTGGCAGACATATTTGAACCAATTTGAACTATCTCACCTGATTAATTATTATCTATAAGTTACCAAGACGAACACTATTTCAGCCTCTAAAAATAAAATGATTTAATAAAGTTTAGAATTGTAGTCAGTCAGTCAAGTTAATGCCGCTTAGAACTTTTGTTTTTATTTTTTATTTAGGTATTTATTTTTAACTCGTCGGTCGATTTAAATCTATTGTAAGTGGAGAGTTCAGATAGATTTAAACCGACTTTAGATAAGATTTTCATGCGTATTTAAATGCAATTGCCTTTTTAATTATAACAGATTAAATATATTATAGGATGTATATTACTTTGAACAAAACAATAAGCAAAAAATACAAAAAAAGAGTGTTATATTTCATTTCTCTCTTCTTCTAGTATCGTAGAAGTCTTATTTTGGAACTGATCTAGTTCGTGTATTATAAATAATCCGAATTAATTACAATAATATGATAAAGTCTGTCTCAAGCCAATTTATTTGCGCTTTAAAGAAATTCGATGAAAAACAAGAATCACTATCAGGGAATCGCAGTATATTAAAATAGCCGCATGAAATAAACAGATTTGCATAGATCCTCCATCGAGCCATACCAACCGAGTCGTTCCAATTTTTCCTTGTCATTAAATCTGTAAATAGGTTTTAGTTTGCACATCAATATGCAAATAAGTGACGGCGCGTTTCGGCGTTAAAGTTGAGCAAACAAAATTATAGTAAGGAATAAATTTCTCAAATGCCGTGTTGGTGTCGCGTGATGGGGCGCATTATGGCGGGGCGCACGTTACGGCTTCGTCGGCCGACGGTTAGCACGTGATAAACTACCTCGTACACTAGTGATGTTTTCCAGCTGTTAACACTGTGCCGGATTGCTGCTGCCTTCCAGCTTTTGCTGAAGCTTCCGGCGATAATATCTATAAAATCTTTAATGAATGATGTGCACTTATCGTCATAAAGACGCTGTGTCAATGGTCTAAAGGTTAATGGAATTTTCTATCTGCATGTCAAGTGATATGGTAGTTTTTGCTATAGTCCTACAAAAAAAAACTAAATGTTGCAAAACTGTTTAAATTGCAAAACTTTAAACAAAACGCTCGGGATAAATGCCCGAGATTTATAGTCCCGTGTCACAACATTTTAATAATTACTGAGAAGTCCCTATGGAGGCACCCATCAAATACTGGCTCTCCCATTGTTTTTCATCCCTGGAAAACCATTGTTACTGTAAATCGCAATTTAAACATTATCATTTTAATTTTACTGTTGCACAATAAAATGTACACATTTAAACAAAAAGTAATAAACTAGTGGCATAAATCGAAACCGATTTATCAATAAACGAAAATTTGTACAAACCGAAAAGAAACCTATCCTTTGTTATTACAAATACTTAGTAAATATACAATTAGCACACATCTAACTTATCATATTATCTTCTTATATATCCGTCCAAAGGTTGCCCGGAGGAGATCGCCCAGAGCGATAAGATCGCCTATTGTAAACTTGTCACTTTTTATTCTTTCTAATTATGTATTTTCTTGTGTATGTACAATAAAGAGTACTTTTATTAATATTAGCACGTAGTAATTAGACATGAACAATATTTTCAGTAATTAAAACTCAAACGGTTTCTTTTACAATGTGTATATAGTATATTATTGACCTTTACCGTTACTCCAACGATATAAGTCAACAGAATTACGACATGAAAAAAAAATTACGTGAAGACGCGTCTACTAACGGTCAACGTAACGGTAGTGCAGTCTCCCGGAATGGGAAAGATGCAGGTTCGATTCCCGTCTGAAACCCGTTGCTTATTTTCTTATGAATAATCGTTAATATAAAATTCAGCATTTTCCAATGCATAAAACCTCTAAAGTAGCTGTCAATTTTACGCCACGGCACTAAAAAACTGAATCTGAATTCAAATCCATACAAGTGGACAAGTCATTTCCATAGTGCTCATATAAAAATGTTATTGCACTTGAACGTTCGGGGTTGTCGTCTGAATGGCGCCACCGGCTATGAAGAGAGTACTTTGTAGAATGCTGTACTGAACTGAATGAGTGATCAGTTTCTCCATCAAACTTGTACATAATATAGACTTTAAACTGATAGATTCGTTGCACAACGGTACTTGAGGTAGACCAGATACAAAAGGTCGTCTGCATTGGTATCTTACTCTCACCTATTTCTTCCGCCAAATAGCAGTGTTCACATTGCCGTGTTACGGTCTGAAGGGTGAGAGATGCAGTGAACTTACTGGGTAATGTGGCATAATATTCTCAATCACAAGGTTGGTAGCGTGATATCCTTGTGATATTACGCGCGACTATCTGCAGTCTGTGTTTTTGCCTGCACACGCTTGTTAATATGCGGACTGTAAGCTTGTTTGTCGACCTGGTCTATTAAAAAAAAATACTAATTCTGTGCTGTAATTATGAAGTGCAATTTAAAAGCTGAATTCTGGCGAGTGGCAGGGCGCTTCGGGTATGGCACGTCTTTCAGTTGATAAGTTTCTGTACCAGTGACAATAATAGCGTTAAACTATTGTGAAATTTTACAAGACGTCGCGTGACGACTTTACGGGAACACAGATGATAATCTGGTGCTATATCGATGCTGGCCTGCAGCCACGTAGATACTAAGAACATCGACTACGTAGTTGTGCAGTTTGGTTGCTGCGAGAACTGTGAGCTGTTTTAATTAGGTGTGTCAAAACCAGGACTGGTAAGAGCTGTAAACGACAGGGTACCGTGAGTCCTACGCCTTCTGTCGACATACTTGCACAAAATCATTCAATGAATTTACATATATCATATTATATCATATATCATATTGAAATAACACCGACATACACCATAGATATCGACACCTAGACTCAGAGCAAACACACATGTTTGTACTGGGTGATGGAATTCACGACTTAGGCCCCATCGGACTTAAGTACTTGTATACCACAGGGTCGTTATTTGATAGACTGTCTATCATACAAAACTAGAGTATAATAAACTTTACTTGATATTTTGTAAAACTAGTCTTAAAAGAAACGATGATAACTAGTTTGGAAATTATATTTAGACTGCTTTAATCAAGTAGAGCATTATATTGTATCATATCACCCGAAGGACGTCCACTATAGGCCTAAAGATTCTGCAACAGTGGTTCTCAAGCATAATTTAAATCGCAGCATTGCTGATATTGTCTAAAATTACATTCACACTAAAAATCTACCTGTATAGCTTTTTATTTAAAAAGTTATAATTACAATTAAAGTTTTTTATTAATGCATGACACTGATGAGTCTTTGATTACGGTTTATTTTCGGATTGAACCGTCGTTGTCAAACAAAATCGACTTGTTCCTGGTCAGTGGAATGTTGGGAGCCATTGTTCTATAAGGACCAGGGTGTGCAGCGCGATCAGTTTATTTGCTCAGATGGATGACCTTTTCTACATATTCGTCGCATGTTACGTGATTTTGTATACAATTTGTAAACTTTTTTGAAACCTAGCCTTTGGATCATTCAATTTAAATTCATTAATATAAATAATTAAATAATAACATACTGGAGGTAGACCTCTTACTAACACCACACACAGCGTCCGTATTCATATGGTTTCGGAATGAAGGGTGAGAGAGGCAGTGAAATTACTGGGTAAATGTATCTTCAATTCAACCAAAAAAGTCACTTAATTTTAAGGTACACTTATGAGTGAGAAGCGAAGAGTTATTTAATTGATGCTGCGCTAAACGCGAGTTGCAGCACGTAGTTGGGTCGAGTCGGAAGCATTTCGACGCGCTGAGAGCAGCAGACGGCGGCGTACCGTGAGTGACGCGTCCTTCCGCCGACAAGCTTCTATACGACGCTGACACTATCCAGTAACCACGATACCAACCTATAACCTATATATTGTACGCTAAAAATACGCGACACACTATTATTAACACGTGTCCACGTTTTGTATTGACCAAGAATTGAAAATTGACACAATAGTCACTTTCCAAAAATCTTAAACATTTTCTCACTAGAATTTATAACTTTGAGTTGGTAGCTCTCTTTTGTATCAGGTGTGATAAGTATAAGTAAGATACTAAGGCACCGGTTTCGATATCCATGCGAAACAGTGTAGCTCAAATGCACAAGGCTGGTATGGGCAGCAGCATCTCACTCTCGACCAGCGCGATTTATATCAATATTACCTGGGGAGGTCTATGTCCAGCTTTGGACGTACAAAGGGTGATATAATGATGAGAGTAGTTATCAATATTTAGAAAACTCGTATATGATAATGAATTACCATGTAGTCCCCGAGAACTAAATTAGTGAGAAGGTAGAGAAACCATGAGTGACTCCTTCCGCCGACAGTCTTAAACGACAATGACATTTAATTGTCGTTTAGAGACCAGTTACTTGTTCCAACGCGGAACTGCCGCATCATATATTTTCTACATACAGCATGAACGACCGATATTTTTGCAGATTGTAATAAATGATTAAATGCCTGCCAAGAAAAAAAATAGATGTACTAAATACAAAAACAAGAAACAACGATTCTTTAATGCATATACGGCGCATGTGTCCGAGGGGAAGAGTCAGACACCGTTGGACTTTCATTAAATAAAGCACTCATATTTTCTCTTCGTGCCATCATTGTTCTCGTATTACCATTAATCCCTTGAAAGGGAAAGCATACCGCCTTCACATATTTTGTAATATAGCGACGCGTCGGATCTGTATAAAATGAAAGTCGTGTCGCGAGTCCTACGCTCTAATAAATATGGAGCTCGAATGCGACCCTAATCGGGAAGGCAAAACGGCAACAATGCAAACAGGCGTGGTATCAAATTGTCGAGCATGCAAACACATTAAAGGGCGCCGAGCAAACGACGCCTAATGATTATCTCTCTTATACATTTAGCGCAAGGAAAAAAAGAAACGCGGCGAACGTAAATAAATGAGATATATTTCATTGTTCTTTGTTTTAGAAGGGCCGGGCGGCAGCTGGACGGCGGGAAATGTCGCTTATCTGACGCCGCACCTTTTGTCGGTAGGCGTTGACCCAATTCGAGTGGCTCTCGCCCGCGGCCGTGTTAACGCCGTCTTCAGACAGATGATTTGGATACCGATGTCGACCAGACAGATTATCCACTTTACGCACCCACTTGAAACTCTCCCGTTGATTTCGACCTGATTCAATTATTTCCATCAAAGGTATATTCTATATGGAAATACAGGGAAATAGCGTTAATTGCTTAATTGCAGCTGAGGTATAAAACGCGACGTTAATTAGCGGCAGAGCACGAAAGGTTTTGTGCGCATTCGCGAAATGGTGCGGCACATTCACGCGATTAAAACGGCAAGTTTCTGGCGAGGCCGATCGCCGCCGCGATAGGTCGCGGGGTCAAAAATAGCGAGGGCCGTACCTGGCGCCGCCCCGCGCCGCTCAATGTCAACTTTCAATCACGGGGCGGGCGGAAGGAAGCGGCCGAGCCGGGCGCCAGCGGCCCTGCGATACCGCACAACACCACAATTATTGCTTTGCCCTTTTTTACGACGCCGCGCCTCCCTTGTCTCCTTGTCGTTTACATTCTGTCAAGTTAAGCCTCTCCGTGCCGAGCGCCTTGACAAAGTAGCGACATTCTCCATTCTGCGGTTGACATTAATACACTTAACTCAGGGGAGTGAATTGTGAACGATCATAATGACTATTGAATTATCACTTCACTGTGGAAACTAATTTTCTCCCATAAGTCTACATCAACACCTGTTCGATCGCCGACAAGGAAACGAGTGACTTTTCCAGGAATAAATTATTATCATAACAGCAATGAAATAAAAACACGCTAATAACTTAGAATACTGCCATTGAAGTTGTAATTTCCTCTTTAAAGTATAAACTGGAACATAAATAAAACTTTTATTACTTTTTGTTCCAACCTTTTGCCCTCTTTGTTTGCGTAGCTGCGAGTAAAGCCTCTCCGTGCCAACAGTCGCTTTGTCAAGCGTCGAGTGACATTAGCTCGACCCACTGTCAGATAATTTGGAAGCCAAATAAAATTATACCCGACTCTATTTATTTCCTGGATTTGCTGCGATAAAATTGAAGTTTACTTTTAAATTATTAATTCATGTTGCTTCCGTTGAGTGTAGAAAATAATAGAACATTATAAAATATATTTCTATTTGATTGATGGTTTTAATAATTGATTTGGACATTTTGCTTGTCTTAGTATTGCCATTGTACCAATAACCGGTGGGCATTACCTTTATACCTCTCCGGTTGTGTTAAGAATAAAAGGGAATGTTCTCTGGTCTTGGCGGCCAACTGGCGTGGGGCTAGGACAGAACTTTTACTCGGCGGGAACATTTTCATCAATATGTCAATTAGCTCACAATGAGCGGAGCGGACCAGCACAGGTGTCTCGTGCCGGAGCCGTTTGCCAGCCCATTAAGCAAATAACGAGTCCGCAGGATAAACTTGGAGGCAGTAAAGTTTATTAATGGCTCGATTACAAGCTCGACCCGAGGTGGAAAGAAGTGCTATCAATCAGTCAGGTGCGCGACGGCGGCGGCGCCCCCTCAGTAACGCTAATAACAAAATTCCGACGCCTCTGTTTGTTTCTCCAGAAAGGGGTGGAGATGAATATCCGAGTGCGTTGCCATCGGTTAGTTGTTCCGTCGCGAAAAAGGACGAATGTTTTAATCTTGGCCGGGAATCTCAAAAACAATTAAAGCTGCTTTGTTTACTTTAGCTTCGCCCGCTTAATGGTTTTAAAACAGGAAATAATTTTATTCCGAATTAGATTTCACTTTGGTCGAAGTGAGCTAAAGAAGTTGTGGTGGACTCCCAGTTAAAACTAAATTTAGCGAGCTACAAAAAGAATCTCAATCTAACCTTTTTCACTTAAAGTGGGTTTTGTTTTTCACCATACACTCAGTTTAAGAGAACAATACAAAATGAGAATGAAAATACAGCGATAATACTGAAACTCTTTTAAGATATTCAAAATTAGGTAAATTATTTTGTTCCTTATTTCGTTATATCTAATAAAAACATCTTCAAGAAAGTTGTTATTCTTTATTGTCAAGCCATGTTCATCTATAAAGTACCTACATATTATAATAACCTAAACAGAAAGAATCAATGAAATGTTGTCAAGGGTTCTTAAGTAGCTTACAACACAACACGCCTTTATACGTGAAATTCAAATAGAATTTCCAAATCACAGTACCCAAGTCGCAGTCGGTTTTGGTGAAATTCGTGAATGTTGTGATAGGCAGCTAAGAGCACACCAAGTGTCGGCCGAATAGGTAAACTGAGGGGCAGCGGAGCGCGGCACGCCGCTGTACCGAATGGCTCAATTACAGTTAATTCGCAGCGCACACACATTCCGTGCGAGGTGCATGCATGTGCGGCGTCCACATTAATGTATGTAAATGCATGCGACCGGCCGCGGCCCCCCGCCGCTCACAATATTGCGACATTAAACGGAATATGGCCGACGAGACGAACGTTTTCGACAAAAGTCGACATTTGCAAACGTTATGCAGCCACTCATCTGCATTAACAGCGTTTTCGGATATCAGCCTGTTTTGCGTTCCGATAGCGAGGGTTCTGGTTGACAAGCAATTGCTAATCCGTCGGGGTAGTTTTTGTATACAGAATATTGATTGGTGTCTCCGACTAAAGTCAACATTTGCTAACGTTCTATGGCCAGAATAACGTTAATGTCTCAAATATACATTGCCGATATTAAAATGTTGCTTACGGAGTAGACTTGAAGTCATCAGATAAAAAGTTATTATTGAATTTCATAAGTTTCTAGCCAATGTATGCATGCATAGAGTTTCTGGAGTCTATTTCTTATTTTGACAAAAAGTATTCTAAATAACAAGCAACTAACGATCTAGTTAGGTTGATGTTTTAAAGAAAAATAGCTACTCTCTTCATTAGATGAAGAAATGTGGAAGTAATCAAGTCATTTTTAAGTCAAAGGTTGGTAGAGTTAGACTTCGAAAGACCTGTTGACGATATATATATATACCACACGTTTTCTCAACCAGTATTAGTGTATATACACAGATTTATTCTTTGTGGAGGAGTATTTGGTTGTTTGGGGAAACTGGCAAAGCATAATAGCTACAGCTATCCATTCAAAACAGCGTCAATATGCAGCATTTACCTGTCGCGAAGCGATGCTCTGCGACTGCTACCACGTTTGTTCAGCGCGGCAAGTATGGGTATTATAAAGTGATCCCCTTCCTTGGGGAGGCCTGTGTCCACCAGTAGAAAACCAGCGGCTGATTTGATAAAGTGTATACTATAACAATCAAAGAAAACGGAAGTCGGAGAGTATTTCCTGATAACCGGGGTAAAAAATATTCGTAAATGTATCACTAAAAAAACTTGCTAAAATATATAAAAAACCTCACAGTTAAAAAAGAACAGTGGACGTCCATCAACCACTTCTATTTTTGCATATTTATGTGCAACAATAGCGCGTATAGATATCCCGTTTCGGGAGCAGGAATTTTCACTGACAAGCAATCACTAATCAAGCCACGCAGAATTGCGTCGACGTGCAATTTTTGAAACAACATTCATGCATTAGTTAGGAAAAATAGGTGTGCCACGGTTTACATTTTTTTTTAATTCAGAATTGTCTTGAGCTTATATATTAGAACTTTATATCTGTTGCGCGAATCACAGATACAAATGATGATGAAAGGCTTTACAAGGAGGATGATAATTATCAATTACGGCGTCACATCCTGGCCAAAGCACGTCAATCTAGTTGCTACATTTTGTATGCTCCAATAAGATATGAATCAGTAAAAGTATTCCAGTAGATAGAACCTGGCACTTACACAACGGCTCGCAACCATAAATGACTAAAACAGAATTTAGTTCTAATGCAATCTCATATTCACCACTCACGTTATCTCGTGAATGTATCATTGGTTGACGGTAAACAAGCTATAAAGGCTTTCAAACTGATCAAGTTTAGCGTATTGTATGTACCTATATTTTATTATATTCGGGAGCCGCGCACGCTGCACAAGTTACGACTATTGTCGTGATGTTTTATGGCTCTCTAAAACCGTACAGAAGTGATTAACAACTTTAGGTAAGCCGTTGATTATTGCCGCCAAAAGTTTATCGGTTTTACGAACACAGACATTACTGTGAACATGTATTCAGGGTAGGAATTATAACAATTTTCGATGTTATCAATTTTTGAACATTTTTGTGTTTTAACACACAATATATAGACTTAATATATTCACACAACATCCCATGCATTCACCTAACCCTGAACTAAGTCGCTTAAACGCTTGTGTTAAGGACATCAGACAAAAGAGGATCACAAATAGTATTAAATACACATTTCTAACAACCCAGACACAGAAATAACACAAATATAATCATATAAATGTTTGTCTTGGACGGGGATCGAATCCACGACCCTTGGCGCAAAGATAGGATTACTACCTTTGGGCTCCTCAAAAAAAACCATACAAAATAAGATAATAAACGAATCCTAGCATTCCCGTCGCGAAGCTATGGCCTGCAGATGCCAACACGCCTGCTCAGCACGGATAGTATGGAGAAAAGTTTCCTTACTTGGAGACCTATGACCAAGAGCAATCGTTATTATTAGAAAGATAACATCAGGACGAGACGAATCGCAGTGCCGAGAATGCGCAGTCCATGCGCTATGTTGCAATTTAAGTCATGCAGTTTCAGGTGGATATACCGCCACCGGTCGGATCCCGTATCTCAGTCGCCCTTGAGACACTACACAAGTACTATTCTATAGACCATAGCACACGGCTTGACCAATTACTAATAGAGTTAAGCTGAATGAGTGCAGCGATCAATGCACGCTACATGTCTAAGCTAATGAAATATTTTAGACATAATTAGACAGAAATCCACATTTTTGCAAGTATTGCAATATTTTTTACTGAAATAGGAACTAACTTATTAGGCATTTTAATAACTAATCAATAATTGTTTAAATTTCGTAGCGATCAAAATTGTAGATGCATTATATGATTTCATCGTTTGATTTATAACGCACTTAGATGAACAGGAAAAGCGTTATTAACATGCTGTAAATGCTGAGAACATCAATTTAATAGTAGTTGCGTTTTTACGTTATTATAATTTTTATTTATCAGACACAAACATATATAAATAAAGCATACCTACGTTGTTTGTACAAATGCGATACCTTGTACCTGCTTCTTTATTATGGCTGTTTTCTGTTGATTATAGGATAGTCTTTGCTAATGGTTTCTCCAAGTGTCGCGTTCTCATTAAAGTATTTCAAAACTTGGTAGGGGCCAAAGGAAGCTGTCTCACAGCTTAATAATAAGACTCTCAAGTTTATGAATAAGCCTGCAAACGGACATAATGAAATTGTCCAGCTCCCACTGTTTAGATTTGAAGTTAACATTATCATTTTTTTTAAACTTCAGGTACAAGATTTTTTAAGGTCGACTGTTAACTGTTGCTAAAATGTACTGGCTATTTATGTCTTTGTTTACATAAATGTACATCTTTGTATATTACGTTTTTATGATATTACCTATACGTTATTATGATACATAGTAATATTATTGAAAAGTATTGGCTTGAAAAGAAACATACATAATCTCACAAATTCTTGATATGTTTAATTGTAAACTAAATATTACGTTCAGTCATACTTGTATTTGGATTATGGTTTGTCGGTTCCGAATAAGTTTCAAGGTAAACAAACGAAAATTGTACAGGAAAACCACAAAGTAACACTACAAGTTCGTTCTTAGACTAAATATATACTGTATTTCAATGCCGTAGGTGCCATTTCAGCTTGAATATTCTAATACTAGCTTAAACAACAGGATATTTTGAACGACAGACGCACGTTCAAAATATCCTGAGATCCTAAAATGCATTACCTGCATCGCTCTCATTAGAAAAATTCGATGTTAATATCGCAGCAACATATTCTTGTAAGTGGTCATGAACCTTGTTCATCATATTCATTTTGGTTCTTACTAACGCCCCCTATGAGAATTCAAGGCAATCCATTGTTTTATCAACCAGCCATTGTCATGGTGATTCGTTTCTGTCAACATTATAACCATTTTTTAGAAAAAATACGCAATTAATTCACCTTAAATGCATTTTGAAAGCTAAATCTTGTAAAGACAATACTTTCTAGTTGACTAGAATAGACAAAGGCATGAACAATATTTAGAAATCTCAAGAAACATAAATTTCGAACTGGAAATCATGTGCCTTAAACATAATTCTACTATTGTGCATTCTCAAATACAATAATAACGATCAATGGGTGTCTAAAAATTAAGAAGTATGTCCAATATAACCTTATGTACCACAACAATTCACATAAAAAGCTGAAAGACTGAAATTGAGCATCGTACGATAGCAGAGAGGTTATGTCCACGACAAACAAAAATATTAAGGCGTTTACCTCGATTTGTATGCAGTCCGGAGGCCGATATCACTGTAATACCGCACAGTTCTTTCACACCTATGCAACAATATGAATTTTAGTTAAATAATATGTTTGCATCACAGAAATAACAAAATAAAACGGAAAACATTGAAAGCGGATGAGAAGCGCGACACGAAACGGCAAGCTAAGTAGCAGCTGACTACGGGTGACTGACAGATGTGACTTTGCACCCGCGCGTTAATAGGTATTAAATAAATACTCTTTCCTTTTATTTCGTATTGAAAATAAAATGTCATTATATTTCCCATATTCTGTGGTGCAAAATTAATGTATATTTTAGTGTTATACAAATACAAATTTATTTGTTGATAAACATCTATATTTAATTAATTATTGAATTATCTCTATTTTAGTGTAAAAGCAAATAATAATTTTATTTCGTATAAGTTGTAGAGGCTGAATAAAAATAAAAACTAAAATGTTAGCACGTGGTGTAAACTAAAGTATCATACCGAAATGCACGCCGCTTCAAGGTTAGTTGCATAGCTGCGCAACGTGGAGGAGTGGAGTGGGCGCGCACCGGGCTCGACGGCGTTGCCCTCTAGCGGGCATATTGTGAGTTATCGATTCCCCGCGTGCCGCCGGCCGCCATTGGCTCTACTCAGTAATTGGTTTATGTTGCTCGTTCGTAACATGAATTCAAATTTAGCGCGTTCAGGGGCTCTCCAATGAACACTGCTGAGTGTTTGTACAAAGGAAATTACTCGTTTTGGATAATAAAATCTAGTAAAATAGTACTTGTGCAGCAGGTCCGAGGCTCTGTAGAATATATGCAAGTTTTCCTCTGGAGTGCTGTTCAATGTTAAATTCTAGTTATAAAAGTTTTTACACTAAAAATTGTTACTTCTTTCATAGTGACTCTAAATATTTAGGAGAAATAATGTATGCACCTGTACTGTACTGCTAGAATTATTAATTGTTATATTTCGAGTAGATAGAGCCATCAATATATTTTAAAATATCTCTAACTATATTTAGAAATCAAATTCAATTACTGCTAATTCAGTAGATACAATTGAGATTTTATTACTCCATTACAATACAGTACGGAAATCCGTTTTCAGCACCATAGAATAAATCAGTAGCGGCGCAGTAGAGACAGATAAAAATAAATAAAACCTAATTTTTCACTTGTTCTATTTCTTTTTTCATGTTTGAGAAAAAAGTTAAAGAAGAATATAATATAAATAAATAAAAGACTTAAATGAAAAAAAGTGAAAAGACTTATTATTCACATCCAGCCCGATTTTAAAAATAAATATCATCCAATCTATTTCACAGACAAAGCACTAAAATCCGCTATAAATAATGCAAATTTCGTATATGGAAGCAGGTTGATTTGTTCTGAACGACGCCTCGTGCACAAAATTGGGGAGGCGGTGGGGACTGATATTTATGCACGTTAATAAGAAGCGGGCCTCCAGACAGCCTACTTTGCCTATAGCTTTATGAGCGCAAGTGTACTTAGCGGAGCAGTCACGTGATAAATCCGAGTAAAGTATTAGGTAACAAAAACATTGTTCCAGGTCATTCACTTTATTCTAATTTCAGATTTTTTTATATACTCCCTGAGTAGCCGTCAACAAATTATTGTTTATTTTTCTGTCTTATATAGAGAATATTATGATTATTAAGATCATATTTATATTTACAATGAATGAGTTTTGTTACACTGGCTTTTTTATGACGGCAAACTGAAACTTAAAAAGATTTTTTTTTTTATGTTATGAAGTCAGCAATCAACTGATCATCAATCAATACGTCCGCTTGACAATAAACGTGACCGCATCCTATAGGCACTCGTGGCATCACAAAACTATCACTAGTGTGTCCGCCAACACTGCAAATGCGAACACTGTTATTTGGCGGTAGAAATAGGAGTAAGTTACCAATGCAGACGACATTTGTAAGAGGTATACCTCTAGTAAATATGAGCATTTCTTTTACAAAATGAATTAAACATCATACCAGCAAATATACAAAACTCACCATAGACGTTAAAAACCCGCGCGTTTCTGTTTTAGCAGCAGTTATGACCTATTTCGATTTTCTTTTATTTTTTCGAGACTCGCGGTGTTCCTGGCAAATATTATCTCATTTATTCGTTCATCGTCGGCTCTGGCACCACAGTCACCTTTTGGCATATCAAAGATTAAGGTAAAAGTCAACGCTGACGATACCCCACGGAAAAATTATGCGTATTCGATTGTAATTATTTAATGATAAAATAACATATAATAAAGACCATCAAACCGCATTGATTGCTTGAAGAACCTTGCGTCGGTGTACGAGATTAACGACAGGCTCTTAGAAGCTCTCCGGAGGGTGGGTATTAAGTTCATTGGACCCCGCCGTTCAAATAGACCTCAGCCAGTCTCCGATCACTCTCAACCTTAAGGCCCAACGATGCTCGAAGAAACTGCAGTCTTCGAATGACCCGAAGTCATAAAGGCGGCTCAATAGACATTTTCAAAATCTATGCAACACGATATCTGTCTGTTAAATACTGAAAATATTAAAATGACAATTAAGCGGAATAAGGACACCAAAGTGTTCGCAAGAAATTTGTCTATTAATCAAATTCTGATGACTAAGCTAAGGAGATAAGATGGAAATTTAGCGTCGATCAAGGTCGATGTACTGGAGAAGATCGTCGAGTTCAATGGAGACTTGTACGCTTCCTTTTAGCCTAAGCCGTTAGCAGTTCTTAATAGACCCAAGAGCCTAGTTAATCCGACACTACTCTCAGGATATCCCGGACATCAGCCTGAGCGAGATTAGAATGGCCCTGAATCAGCTTAAGAACATCAAGGCGCCTTGTGATGGCGGAATCACTTCTGAGCTTCTGATGGCGGGTAGGACTCCAATACTGATAGTCTTTCAGAAGCTCTTCTTTTTCACCGCCGTCCTCGAGAGTATAATGCTTGAAGAATGGAACAGGAGCGCGATGGAACTATTTTTTAAGAAAGTTGACAACACTTCGTTAAAGAATTACCGAGGGACGTGGACTGTGCTAGAATATTTCTAGAATATCAGCGGTGCCATATTGACTATTGGTACATAAAAGTGTCAATCTGAAAGCTACTCCTCTCAAAAGGGGTGTTAGAGGAGACGTCATATCTCCAAAACTGTTTAATGCCACTTTGGAAAACGTCTTTGAACTCCTGGCAATAGTAAGGATTTGGCAACAAAATTAACAGCGAATACTCGATTTGCCGACCACTATGGTCATGGCAGAATCGATGAAAGGTTTGAGCACGATGCTCTTCGAGGTCGACTCACGAGGTCTTCACCTCAATCGAGTTTCTCAACAGGTGGGTCTCAGAATCAACATGGAGAAGACTTAAGTAATGTGTAATGCTCATGTTGTACCCACCCCAGTTTTAGTTGAGAGATTGCTTCTTGTACAAATAGTCCAATTTAGTAAGTCCAACTTCAAGAGAAAGGTCAATCGCTGAATCCAACTCGGCTGGGTAGCGTTCGGAAAAAAGCGAAACATCTTCTCATCCGACCTCAGTATCTCAAGTCGAAAGTTTTCAATCAATGTGTGCTACCAGCGATGACCTATGGCAGCAAAACGTGGTTTCTTACCATTGGCATTTTAGCCAACTAAAAATAGCTCAACGACTTATGGAGAGGACAATGCTTGGAGTCTCTTTAAGCGATCTAATCAGGAACGACGAGATTTGTAACAGAACCAAAGTTACCGACATTGCCTGGCGGATTATTAAGTTGTGAATGATGGAGTCGTAAGGTTCTGGTATGGATATCACGTACCGGCAAGCGCAGCGTAAGGCATCCACCCGCAAAATGGACAGACGATCTGACTAAAACTGCAGGATCGCGCTGGCCACAGGCCGCATACAACCAGTCCTTTTGAAAATTACTTGAGGAGGCCTATGTCCAGCAGTAGACGTCTTATGGCTGATATGATGATGATGACGATTATTTTGGTATATAAATATGGCCGTGGGGTACCGGCAGAGTAGAACAGTACCTCCCCCTTTACCAGGTGTCGTCAAGAAACGACTGAGGCGGACCGACAGGTGACGGTTATTCAACCAAAATAGTGCAGTACAAATACAACTGAACGGGAATGGGCGCATAGTTACGCTCTGCGATAGCCACCACGCTTGCCCAGCAGCGCGGCAATTATGGGCAAATTCCCCCTTTATCGGGAAAGCCTATATATAATAGCGTGACGTTATATTTAGAGTTCTGATAAAAATATGTTATTTTATACCAAATCTTTTGTGTAGACTTAAAATATTAACAAGCGATGAATTTTTGACATTAATTATATATCTATAAAATCATATCAATAATCCTCATTTTCATAAACAACCAATCGCGTATTACCTATACATATTATGATACGCCACACTCAACAACTCATCCTAGCACGCCATGGCGACATTTTTTGGTGAAAATAATTTATCTCTGGGAAGGCCTAATTTTAACTCGTTTGTTTTTTTATATTAGAGGCTTAGGTTTGTTCATGAAGTTTTTTGTAGTTCGTGTGTAATTGTATGGTATTTAGGTAGTCTACTACATCCGTGCAAATAAAGATTATTCTATTTGAATAATAAATTTATACAGTTAATAAAAAGCCTATATTTGGCGAAATCATCTATCGACTAATTTAATGGATTGAATCACTTGCCAATGCTCTCTCTACTCGCGCGAAGCTGCAACGTTCCGCTAGTTCATAAAGGAAAATATGTAAAGCAAATAACACGGACATTGCCGGATATTTTTCGTTGTGCACAGACTATTAAAAACAAACAAGTCAGAATACGAGTGTAACAGAAGGACAGAAGTGCTAACATTACGGATAATAAAGGATGTTTTATTACGGGCCGAGTAATAGCTTTTATTCCTTAATAAGTATGTTGGTTACACGAAGGTTTTGCGAATTAATAGGCTGTTGCCGACAGAATGGGGGACAGACTGTCGACAAAGGAGCGTAGTAGACGTTGATTTTCTGGCAAGATAGCTTAGCATTCACCTGTAATGAGCATGCTAGCGTATATGTTCCCCGAACGGAAGTGTTAACATATAATTTCTGAATACGATTTTAAGCATTGTATTATAATGGTTTGGTCTATCAGCGGAGCATTCGCTTTTGTTATTGTTTGCGGCCGGGCATTAATTAGCAAATGTTTGTGATTACGATTCTGCGTCATTTAACATTGCTTGGTTTCGCCTCTAATTTCATATTAGTTTTTTTTTCTTAAAAGTGTGCAATGTGCGCCTTTAATACAGGTTATTTAATACTAATTTTTAATTGATACGATTTTTTTATGAATGCTAAAACTGGACCAACATTCGCGAATAATAATGCTATCAAACAAGTTAAAAATATAGGTATGTATGGCTAAGGTTAGCATTTTCGTTCGATAAATAGTTAGAGCTTACCTTAATTAGCATTGCCTTAAATTTTTGCATTTTATAGACATAATTGTTGTAATAAGTTATCGTTTAGTTTTTTTAACCCTGACAATTGTTTATTTGCAATGTGTGCACGGTAGTTTAGTACATATAAACCTAATAAAAAAATACACGCACTCCGATTTTCTTCAAAATAAATTGAGCATTAAATGTTCGGATTAGTAAATTGAAGCGTGGTGTTGAAGGCAGTGGGCAGGGCATTTGGTATGCAGAACCGATGGCCGATGGAGTCGTAAGGATCTGGAATGGAGACCAAGTACCAGCAAGCGCAGCGTAAGGCGTCTACCCGTAAGATGGACAGACGATCTGGATAAAACCGCAGGATCGCGGTGAACACAGCCCGCATACAACCGGTCCTATTGGATATTACTTGGGGAGGCTTATGTCCAGCAGTGGACGTCTTGTGACTGATATGTTGATGATGATAAAATGTTTCAAATTTAACAACAAACCAAAAAAAGGATTTGCGAACCAACGCATTTTAGAAAGGTACTTAATCAATTTAAACTAGACAAGGTTACCCTTGACAGAGTCGTTCGTTTTACAATCGTAGCTAGCAAATTTCCAGTATCTTTAAATTCGTAATGGGTTTCTGTTTTATGTAGATAGACATCTACGTACTATGAGGATAGCTGAATTCCCAAGTGCTCCTATTAACAATTTAGGGTTATGGTTTCAACTTGTGTGCTCCATTCGGACTAGTCCGCTATGGATGATTTGGAGAGCTTTCGGTACTAATTATAGACATGTTCCAGCAAAGTGTTAACTATTTAGCTAGCGGCCTTGGACAGATTAGCTTAACCATTCTATCTACATTTAAACCATTAGCTAGAACGAAAACAAATGTTGCCTGTATACGTTCCATTTCAATGTTCCTGGTACCGAATTTTATTGCAATCTGTTGAGAAACACAAATATAATAGCGATATAACGCTTATTCTCATATTCATCAATATAATATAAGCCGTAAGAAGTTCATTGTTGGACAGTAAAAAAAATTTCAGTAAAAAACCCATTCTTGCCCTTAATCGCCACGCTGGGCAGGCGTGGTGGCAATCGGAGAGGACAGGATGCTGCTGTTGAATGCTGCCATCCCAACCGTTTTGCGTTTGAGCTGTGTTGTGTTGGATGTATATTTTATTTATTTATTTATTGAACTTGATTCCACAATATATTACAAAATGTACAAATGGCGGACTTATTGCCAGTTGGCATTATCTCCCAGTAAACCATTAACCGAAACAGAAAAAAAAATATATAGTGGTGCAGACAATATATATTTAAAATATAATAACATTATTTGTGTAAATAAAGCAATAAATACATATGATATAAAAAATATATATTACAAGATTGATCAAAAAAATAATGTACATCAGGAATAGGGTTATAAAGTTAGAGAAGCAGCAAGTAAATAGAGTACGGAGAAAGTGTTTCAGTATTAATTTGTTTGGAGGTTGCTTTATATTTAACGGTAGTGCATTCCAGAGTCACTGTAAAAGAGTTTGCCAAAAAACTAGAGTAATGGGAAGAAGTTAAGACTGAGAGAGTGTTAGAAGAACGGAGATTCGTGAAAGGAAGATAAGAATTGGAGTCTGTCTTTTAGGTGCGTACGTAAGTATTGAAAAACACGAATTTTGCGACGTTCACAAATAGGAAGCCAGCCAAGAAGAGAACGGTAATGGGAAATATGGTCGTATTTACGCAAACCGAAAATTAAACGGTAATCCAATTTATTAAGAAGTTCTTGAGAGATATTAGTGCATCACACGTCACCATAGTCAATTATGGGTAAGATCAAGGATTGAATAAGAAGGGTTTTTGGTTTTTTAGGATTTTTTTTTAGGTTTGGTAGGAAGAAAATGTTTTAATTGATAGAGAGCACGAAGCATTCTAGTACTACTGATTTCATTAATTTGGGTATCCCAGTTTAAGGAAGAGTCGATAAATAGGTCAAGATTCTTAACGCATGTGCTGTAGGGCACTACCACGTTATTAAAATTTATTACTGGTACATTTTGCAAACTGGCTAGTTGTCCTTACTGCCCAAGATAGTGGCTTGTGTATTGGACGGGTTCACAGAGACACAAAACTTTTGCGACCAATTTGTGATATTAGTCAAATCAGCATTGATCCGGGGAATGGCAACATCCAGATTACTGTATTCTGCCAGAGTGTACAATTTCAGGTCATCAGCGTTACGATGGTAAGAGCAGCCAATTGATTTCGTAACAAGGTTTTATAAAAAGAGAAAAATAAAGGTGAAAAAATGCCACCTAGAGGTACGCCAGCATCTATTCCTAACCACCGGGACAAATTATCATCTAGGCGTATCGCTTGCTGGCTTCTCGAAGGTAAGGTGATATACCGATGTTCTGTCGGTTCCGGTATTGTTACCGCTCAGACGTCTGTTACGATACCCGGGCCAGAGTTTAAGTACTATTCTACACCACTATTTTCCGGTAGCACAGTAAAATATAAATAAATTCACACAACATGTAACATACATTGACATAAATTCGACTTCAAAAACATCAGACAATAGTGGAACCACAAATATAATACTTATGTACACATTAAACACCCATACTTAGAATAAACACAAATATCTACCATATAAATATTTGTTCTGGATTAGGATCGAACCTAAGTCCCTTGGCGCACAAGATAAGAATACTTCCACCTGCACCACCGGGCCCGTCAGTTTTCATTACATTTGTTATTTTACAGTGGTTATATTATTGGAAACGGAAATCTCTCTAGTAGTTTGATATGGTCAAATACTTTAAAGTAGCTGCAGAACAGTACAACGTCCAAACGAAATGAAAGCAAGATAACAAAAACAAACTTGTGTCGACGTATCGTCAATAAAATTATCCATAACAGTATTACGCCGACTTAGACCTGAGGGGACACACGACAAAAGGTCTCGACTTTATTTAAATCTAATAACCGAAGCAATGTTTTCAAAAGGGGTGAAGGAGCGAGAAAGGGAACGCCCGGCCCGAGATGGGCCGCAGCCCACCGATTTCCCTAAATTACATCTGGCTTTGTTTCACAAATCGTCCAAGAAAATAATCCTCAAAGCAGGAGGCGGGTCAGGTGTCACTATGCGGTATTTATGAACTTCGCAATAATAGCGGTTAAAAACAAAAAACAAAACTAGTCATACGGAAATTTCCGTATTTCATCCTTCCGCATTACTTCAATAATATACTTCTGAATAAATACTATCCATTAATTGAATGATTATAATAATCTATTGTACTAGAGAACCCACCGGAAGCTGAAAATAAGAGATTATTCAGTTAAGCCAATAACCTCTTGATAAATAATGTAGATATATCTAATGCTAAGCATTGAAAAATTGCTCAACAAAGTTATCATCAAAGAAAAAAGAAAATCCGTCAGAGGCAAGTCGAAAGTTGTCGAACAAGAAATTACACGATACGCGTTTATTTAAGGGAACATTATTTAAATGAAGATTTTTCAAAGCGAAAAAGTTGGGGGAGGTCGTTTCGCGTTCGCATGCATCGCATGCCCCGGCACACCGCCGTGTGTAGGAAACTTTTGCACTTTGCAAAATGCATAAGAAGTTCGAAACATTCAGCTTGGGAGTCGACGGATCTTAAGAATTTAGCGATTTTTCCCTTCCAGCATTATTAAATTCGAACACTACACATCTAATTCGCGTGCCGTGCCGTGCCGTGCGGTCATTACGCAACGTTGAACAAAGTTTCGAATTGCTGGAGTTTTCAAAACGCGAATTAGAGCAAATAAGATAGCTCGGGCAAATTTATTTTGCTGGAGGGTAGTTGTGAATTTTGCACGGGGCGGTGCATTATTCGGCGCACGTAGCGCGCTGTCTGCAGGCGCGCGCGGCGCGGGCAATATTCAGCAGCCGCGGACCGGCTCGTTCTTTTATCACTGAACCTCATTTATTATTTAACGCCTCACTACCGAAACCTACTCACCACACGTGGATCTCGAGCTATTCTCCAGCCATTTCTTGTACTCGTATCTATGATGGATTCACTCCGAACGTGATTTGTTGCTACAGTCCCGAACTTCACTTGAAACAGTACAAACTGGACAGGAAACGTTTAATCCGGAAAAGCAATCTCCAAAGAGGCAATAGGAAGAGGATTCCGTGCATATTTATTGCCGGTCTCTAAACCGTTTCTCGGGTAATTCGGTACAAGCAAAGCGACATTATTTTTGTAGTAATTTCGGCGAATGTCCTTTAAAATATTCAGAGCGCTGTAGCTGAGCCCATTAACGTGCCCGGGCGCAATTCGGAGCGGGGACTCGTCCGCAAATGGCAGCGATATCATTAACTTGACCCCCGCAACTATCCGCCACCCCGCAACTTTTTCCCAATATTACACCGGAGAGGTATTCGCGACGTACGTTACCCTCGGAAATTTGTTTACACTACCTCACACACATACATCTAGTACTCGCGGCTCACGTAATTTAGTAGGCGGGCGTTGTCCGGCCAAAATACCCGGCAATTCTCCAATGGTTTGTCAGTTTTATTTATAATTAGATAATTACTTACTTGCTTTTATTGCCCCTCTGCGTATTAACTCTTTTTATTCCAACAGTGGCTAGCCGCAAATTCGAAATAAGTTTTCGACTACTAACTTTAGAACAGTTAGCGTGTCTTTAATTTGGCTTAGTATTATTTTAACTCTGGACTTTTATATCGGGCAGAGCACCATCTGCTTTGTTTAAAATTCGTTTCGTGTAAGAACTGTAATATTCACAGTGCTAGCTAACGTTAATCTCAATAATGGGAGTGCGAAATGTTATCCGCTCTCGTATATATTTTAAGGTAAACAATAAATGTGTTTGCAGATATCAGAATTATTCGTTCCCGCTCGAGTCTTGAGAAATAGATTGTAAGAAATTTTCAGGGGTATGAGAAAAGCTCCCCCTTGTTCCGCCTACAAGATATGTGGCGCGATACGAAGATAGGTGTATGGAATTCCTAACTAAACTTGTGCGAGGGGATCTTCAGTTAAAGAAATACCGGTGAAAATTCACTGCTTGCGATACAATAGGTGTATAGCAAATGACAGGGTGCTTATCTTCAAACTCTGTATTTTTTCTATCTTTTTTAACCTGTTTATTCATTTATTTATTTATTTTATATTGGATTACCAACATAAATAACAGTAAATTAAGAGCAATAATTGTGTTTTCAAAAGATATTAACCTACTGTTCTTACAATTGCAATTTATAAACTACAATATCTCTATACCTGTTCATCCCGGATAAACAACATATCTATATATATATATATATCTCTCTTCAGGATGAACAAGTAGAGATATGATAGTTTTTATCTCAATTTATAGTCGCAATCGATATTTCCTGATAAAAATATAAGTAGTAGTTAAGACAGGGCAACGCCTGTCGAGTGAGCTAGTTTTGAAATTAACTCCGTAAAAGCAGATATGCAAATGAAATATAAAGTCAATAGGAAATGTTTTAAGAGTGATTCTTAGTTTTCCATTTATCGCGTAAAGTAAGGTGAGAGCAACCTCACTCTTTATTTTCATCTTTCAGCAAATGCATACTTGAACGGAGCGGTTCTTTTAGATATGCAGAACAAATTATAAGCTCCACGAGGCCCGGCTCCACGAAAATTTGAATTTATGAACTTTTACTTTAAAATGAGCCCTCTTTGAACTATTAGACGTGTATTGAGAATAGGCTAAGGGGTGAATGTATCTAGCGGGAATCACTTGCAAGTCGTTCGTGTCAAGGTGAGGTTACACATTTTTTTCAGTGCAATTTCTAGAAAATAGATAGTTTGACTTTTGAGCTCCCAAATCGTGCATCAAAGCAAACGTTTTACCATTCTAATGACTATGCCATTAGACTAGTTTTTATTTACAATGTACTATAATAGGAAGTAGCCAATATCAAATATGAAATCTAATCGATCCTATATTTACCCATCCGTTTACCATTGCTACGTGTGAGAAATATAAAGCTACTCTAGTTTTTATACTGTTTAGGCAGGATTATTTAGGATATGTTTGAAAATGTAAAGTGTCAAAAGTGTATTGTGAAATATTATACTGTCTCTATGAGAAGACCAGGTATTCTTACATCATTAGAATGATGTAAGAATACCTGGTCTTCTCATAGTCGGCATTAATTATGGCGATTTATCAGTAGAGCGGGTTAATCTGGAATATAATTATGCGAAATATTGCATAGACGCTAAGAAGATTAAAATGATAAATAGCTTCCGAGTGCCGTTACTTAAATTTATCTACAAAAATAGATTAAGTAGGTACTCGGGACGTGCAACCGCTAATTAAGGTCGTCAGAGCCAATGCAACATCTTGGACGGACGTGACGTAGGGAGGTTAAAAATGCATTGGCTAGCTCCCCACCCCCACCCGGCTCTTTCTAAGAAGAAATTGTGTTTGCCAGCGGGGGCCCTTGCTCTTAATATGAAAATATGGCTTACTACAAAGAATCGTCCATTTAATTTGCATTAGTCTGGTCGTTCGTGCCATAAAGCCCGCCTAGGTACAGAGATTTTGCGCGGGCATAGTTAGCTGCATGCTATTAATTTTAATTACTCCTGTAATTACAAGTTTTCTCGCAAAGACAATTCCGCGGGAAAACGTTGGTATCCGTAGTTTTCTTTTGTTTACCATGATACAGATTCATTAGGAGCGTAGAACTTGTAGAAAATAAATCTTTTGAAACTTCGACCTGTAAGGGTGAAACTAGTGTTCTGTTAGTAGAAACTGTTTTAAAGTTAGTGGTGGTCTCACAAATAATTGTCGGTCGAAGTTCGGTCCGGCCCGCTAAATTACAGACTGTCAACTGGACTCAAGTAACCTGTTAACGCCCAGTTAAGTCATGGTTTGAGGTTTTGTTTGCTTTTGTGTCCAAACAAAACAAAACACAACATGGTGCACTTATCTGTAGTTAAAGGGTAATGGTTAAAGGGAGTTAAACTTATAACATAAACAGTTGGGTAATTACGCGGTGTCACGCGGTGAACCCTTAAAAAAGTAGATTACTATAATGGATTCCGTATGAATATGTTTTATTATATTTAGGCAACTCAAAATGAATCTATAGGATAAACATAGAAGTATTAATGACATCTAGTACCTTCTTTGCTAATTAACTACATTTATGTGTGTTAGCCGTGAGGTACCGGCAGAGAAAAATTGTGCCTCGCTCTGTAAAATGCGACGGAAGTCCGAACCGACTGATGGCGATATATCCATCCGGAACAGTGTACCTCAAATGCACAGGTGGGGATTAGCAGCAGTATATCCGTCGCAAAATCTGCGCTCTGCGATTGCTAGAACGCTTGCCCATCTCTGCAATTATGGGTAAAATTCACCCTTTTGTATTTAAGTATTATATTGCGTGTGTGTATTGTAACACAAGTGCTTTAAGTCATAAGTGACTTCATAAGTGATAAGTCACGGAGTCAGGTATTAGATGTTGTGTGAAATTTAACATATCACTGATATGGCTTTTTGCTTAGTAGTAGCGTAACGGCAAAGCTATCGTCTACCCTGGGCAAACGAGTTCCTGGGGGTCCGAGTCGAGGACGGAAAGCTAGCAATAAAGCACTTACTAACAATGATAAACATTCCCGTAGTAATCATTTCTATGAAATGGTCCAACATTATCATCTGAATAAGGAACTGTTGACAGCGTTAAGTCGTGGTCTGAAGCCTGTTTGCATTGCACACAACTTGCGCTCTCATTATGCCGGCCACAATATAACGGGTGCACGTCGCAGCGTCCGGGCATGTCGTTGAGAAGGTAAATTAAAGAGCTCAAATGTTTGCTTTAAGGTTTCCCTTGCCAAAGGTCTCTCTGTTTTGTAGAACTTAAGCCAAGTTACAAATTGTCTGTTGCCTTTCCGTGGATACAGATTTCGAGACTTTTCTACATTTAACATTTTTAAGTTTGTTATGTATTTAAGTTCGACATCAAAGATACTGCACCAGTTAGTTAAATATTATTTTACTTTATTACTTTTTGTGTGTACGATTTCAGATTGTTTGTTGTTATTTTGGAATATTATAGCTCGTAAACTAGTATTATTGAGATTCCTTGAAAAGATTCCAGTTTTGAATTAACCTGGTTTAATAAAACCTAAACGATTATTTTTATTTCAATTAAGCGCTTTCAAATTCGAAATTCTTGTGATTACGTCTTCTAGAAGATTCAGCAAAAATTTCGCAATTATCATCAAAAAATCCGTCTCCAATATGAACGTAAAAAAATCCACTGTTCCGTTTTACTTATACAAATTTGTAATAATATTTTACTAGTAGTTCATTATCTTAATTGTATTCAAAACTCAAATATAATTAGAAATTATTTCTCCATTGAAAGCTCGAAAAAGAATTAAAATCTACCGATACCGTCAGAACGTCTAAAAGGCTCCGAGTTATTTTTAGGCGAGGGGTTGGATATGTGAATGACCTAAACCTAACGTTTAACGCAGACTAAACATAGTCTGAGTCAACCTTTTCGGAAGTTGACTCACCCCCCATTTTCCCTGAGCTCGATAACTGCACTCCGGAGACACGTGATACATGCAAATAATTTTGGAAAGTCTGCATCCTTGCTCGTTTCATTGGTGGATTCAAGCTCTGTTTCATGTCTAGTTGAGAATTTCATTCTTTTCCAACACATATTTCGACTTCACCCGGAATCTACTTTACATTTCTCATCCTAATGGCCATCGAGAGAAAATTGGAAAAGAACTTTCATGCTCAGTTTCTATTCCTTGGAAGGAAACAGTTTAGGTGTATTCGCTGAGTTTAAACTGGGCTCGGATTCGGTTGAATCACAATGGAATTCATGAGGAGTTTATCTTGAAATAGTACATTTTTGAATGAGTTCTATATAAAATGTTTGCGTAGTGCACAACAGAAGTTATAAAAGTTATTGAAATAAACATGACGTGTGCCCAAGCTATATTATCGTTAGTACAATAATTATATCAATTTCCCTTTCAATTATCGCTTAAACGACTTACGTGTATTTTATGATTTGTACGAAATAAAATTGCTAACCGGAATATTCTAGTATATAATTGTCCCAATTGCACCCCAGGTGAAAAATAAGAGGCGCTCCAATGTTTTCCTAGAATCGAATGGCTGAGGGGAGCATAATATGTGGTGTACACCCTTCCAAGGGTTTATATATGGTGCCTATAGTGCCGATGACCCCTATCGATTTGTGCATTTCCACGTACTGCCGTAATTGCAAATTGCGTGGAAGTGGTGGTTTATCAAACTATTACTGGACATCAATATTCGATGTTGTTCTTTGGAAGAGATTATTTCTACGAGCTCTGTTATTACGTGTACAGATGAATGGAAAATTCTATTATCAATGTCTTAATTGGATGTTCGATTTGTAAGTTATTAAATAAGTATTGCTCTGTCAGAACTACTTCAATACAAAATGTTTCTGTAAAGAACTTACTTTTTTTTTGTTTGAAACGACTACGAGTAATAATTTGTTTTCATATTTACAATATATATATATATATAATATATAAACAAACAAAAGAATGTTGGAAATATGTTAAAAAGAAAAATTGTTAGCAAAATAACAAAAATACTCCGAAATTGGATATCAAATAAAAGCAAAAAAATGTAGATAGTCGAGTAAACCAAAAATTAATATGACCCGAAAGTAGTAGAGCAGAGAACCAATAACGACCCTCTGGAGGCACATTCGATGCCCGCGGTGGTCGATCCTGCTTTAATTTAGTCATAGTAGTACCTCCTCTTTATTGCGCACCTGGGCAGCTTACTGCAGAATGTAGTTTAGCAGTGCAAGATCTCGTTGATAAACAACTTAATTTTATAAATATGAATGATAAAGTAAAAAAGTCTCTACAATCAACGCAAGCTGAAACTATATCACAAAAAATATATATAAAATGTTTGTCTAATACAATTATTATTGTAAAAATGTATTACAACTGCGTTTTAAAGCCGTTAAAAGAAGTTCTACAATATTTAAAAAACTAGGCAGTCAGGCCTAGATTTTTGAGTGTCTAAACTAAAAAGTTATTCGATTACACGAGTCAATGATAAGCGGTTATGAATAGTAAATAAAAAATTGTATGACTATTTCTGATGGCTTGATGAAATTGGCTGTCATGAAAGTCAGGATATAATCAAATTATATATATAAACATACGCTAATTTGATGATTTTGTTTTGAGTTACATACACACCTCATTTCCACTTTTCTGATCGTATGAATAAATAAATAACTTATTTTCCGAGACAGCTTCAGCGATTGGACCGAAAATTAATATTCCTCAAAAAATAGTGGTCTACTTTAATGTCTCCCTCGAGGCACATTGGATAGAGGCGCGGGTCGGGCGTCTCGACTTAATTTAGCGGGCCGCAGTTTATATTTATATCCTATTTAGACAGGTGTCTGAATTTAGATTTTCTTTATACGACTAAATCGATAAACAAACATACTGCACGTTTGATAGTACGCTTTACTGCAGCCTATAGATGCCCGTAATATCATTATTATATCACTAAGGCCTACTCAGTAAATAATTTTTTTGAATTGATTATATTATTATTGATATAATAAATAGTAAGACTCCGTGGTAAGTCGCTTAAAGCACTTGTGTTGTGGACGCTAGACAACAAAGGAATCACAAAATATACTACTTAAATACATATTTTAAATATCCAGGCACAGAGCAACCACAAATATCATCATATAAATATATGTCTCAGGTGGGAATCGAACCCTTGGCGCACAAGTTAGGATCAGTACTATCTGCGCTATCAATATGACGAAAATCATTAAAGGTATCGGAAATACCATTAGGACCCAGGATACCAGGGCAGTTTTACTGACTTGTGCAGGCTGAGCTGAATTTACGGCAGAAAATAATGTAGATAGTGGATTTTTTCTATCGCTCTTCATTTGAGATAAAAATAGAGGCATAGTCTTTGTTCAGTTTTATGCCCCATACTAATTAACGATCAGGTGTCTGTTTTACACATATATTTCGAGTACAAAAAATAATTTGTATAAGGCATACGCTCCCTCGGGATACCAAAAAACTTTCAATAGCAAAGCTCGCTTCGCGGCGCACCTCGGCCTTAATTTAGCGAGCGGCCCGCAGTTTGTATTTATTGCCCACCTGGAATCTCTTTCCAGATGCATACCGTATCCACCTGTTTTACCCGTTTGAAGATCTTACCACGTGGACTTAAGAACTATTTTCGTTAGCCAAAACCTTACTTGTAGATTTGATTGTTTCTTTCAAGTTACCTGGTGTGTTTACAGAGTAATATAAACAACAAAGTTCAAATAAAAACTATCTTTTCTAATCCCGTGAGTGTGCGGAATATTCAAGTGATTTACTCTTGAACTGCTTGTGATTCATTTAAAACTTTAATAAAACCACTTTTCAAAGGCTTTTGAACGCTGTATATCTCGTTCTCACTTTTTATTTTTCGTTTTTTGGCAATTAAGGTTTTATTAATAATGAGTAGCAATATTTGAAAATATTAAAAGTTTTACTTTGCATAACGTTACTTTCGATTCTCAACATTGACTGTAACGCGTTAGTTTTTGACAAAGGTCATTGTATATTAATTAGACTAGACATAGATTTTAGTGACGTCTTAAAGTAATAATTTCCGACTAAAATGGTTCTATTATTTTCTGACTGGATTTCTAGGAAATCATTCAATCATCATTTTAATTTACTGTAGACGTTTCACCAAGAAAAAATATCATGGAAGATCGTTGACGAGAAGAAAAAGTAAGAAATATTTTCAAGAAGATGATTTATCAAATAAATTGCGTTTAGTGTCCATCAGTCGAAACCACCACCTAAAGTTTTTGCCCGATGTATATTACCAGCGCTGATTTATGGCAACCGTGATAGTTCAATATGGACCCTAAAAAGCTCAAGCTTAAGGGTATTGTCAAGCATTACGGAGTCACTTTGTGCGAACAAATCCCGAATGAGGTGATCCTCAAAGGATCCAAGTGGCAGGGCACGTTGCTCACAGAATTGACGGTGGATGGAGGCTTTAGTTTCTATAATAGAGACTATGGACTGGCAACCGCACTCCCAATGTGGACTGATGATCGACGCAGGATGCAGGCCGTATCTAATCGGTTCTATTGGATATCATCAATCAATTAACAAGGCTTATGCAGGGCTATGTATATCCTAAAGGTGATATGATACTGATAATTATAATTTTATTAAACGCAAGATCACACTTAAGGGGACACCCGGCTTACTACTGATTTATCTAGCTTACTTAACGCCGTCCGCATTGACGACCGATAGACTTTAGTGCCCATGACCCACGAATAACAAAAACTTGTACACGTTTACATTTAACAAAAGTTTATACCAGATAAATAAAACTAAAGAAAGATGCGAAACCGCGAAAACACTAGCGAACACTGGCGTCTAGTGACACAAAGAAAATAGACGACAAAAATCGCAAACACGAAAAAATAATAAAGACAATTTATGGCTGGAGTTGTAGAATAAGTTGGCTTGTGTCGAATTGCCGCAAACTTAAAACGACTCGAGTGGTTCACAGGGCTGTGGCTAGGGAGGTGAGCTGGAAGTTATAATCTCTTCTGGAAACTCCCAACGGTTTTACTAATTTTACACTTCTCGTATATCGGAATGAGATCTATAAATATTGAAGTGGCAGAGGAATTGTAGTTTTCCACTTAAATAACTTCGCTGAGTTACGGTTGTTAAAATTTTGTTACAGCTCGTAATACTTTGTGATCATAAATTGATAATGGAGATATGTGTTTGAGTTGCGACACTGATATATTTTTCTGTAACTAACTGACGGCGTAATTGCCATGGCATTTTTGTATTAGAAAATACAAGATTTAGGTATCACTTTGTATTGCAGCTTATACTCTTAAAATAATTATATTGAGATATATCTCACAAATCAACTCATCTCTATATTCTGTATTACCCGTCGTTTACTGACTATATAACAATTAACGTTACAGGCATTTTCATAGGTCAAAACTTAAAAGTATTACATTATATCTTATATCGAGTTTGCTAAATATACAAAATGCACGCATTTTATTTATTTAAGAAATATATTGCTAGAATTACTTTAAATAGTATTTTAAAATTTGTATCCATATCTTTGTTTAGCTTTAAAATATTATTATATAATTAGTATTAATATAAAGTACTTAATGAAAGCAATTTTATTCAAACGCCTATAGAATGTACGAAAACAGCCTCATGCGTGTAAATCGTAGGTCGACAATCGAGGTCGGTAATCGACAATTTTAAAATATACAACAAAATATATGAAATTAATGAGAATAATATCTTGCATATTCCCTATTGTTCCTTATTACAGGTCTGGCAGCTCAGGTGGCCCAGTCAGGCCACAATGACGTTATTGGCCTGTGTATTTTGGCGAGTTGGAAGTTGCGGTCGGCGCCCGCGTCCGTGAATTTGCAGAGGCTTCCGAACTACACGTTTGTATGACTTTCTGGTGTAGACATAGACTTGATGCGGTGCAGATGTAATAGGTAAGTGCTTGGAATTTAGTATTAACATCATGTATAAATGGACATACGAAATAGGGTTAACATCATCATATCCGCCATTGGAAGTTCACTGCTGGACTTACGCCTCCCCAAGATAGGGGTGATTTTTTTTAATTTTTTAGATATACAACCAATTTTCGGTTCTGGTAACTTAATCGCCTTTTACGGCACCTGGTACAGGGGGAGCCACTATTTTACGCTACCGGTACCACACGTTCAAATTCATATATCATAATTTGGCATTCTTCGAAGTATTTCACAGAGGAGCAATATTTGAGACTAGCAGCATATATATTTATTTATATGCCTCTGATGATTTTGAAAGTCCCAACCTGATTAAGATATTTAAAATATATTTACTCAATAGGAATTTTTGCCTATGCCTATATGAGTTATTGCCTTCCTGGGCATGTGCTACCACAGCCGAACCGAATGCTGCTGCCCATTTTCGCTAGTTATTTTGGGCAAATACATCACTATAATCCCCTTCCAGTACCTGCCTTAAGATACCTGGTATAAAAGGGCTATTCCACTCCTACACCTCAAGTCTTAAATCGTTAATCAAAACTTAATTCATATGTATAAAACTATTCCACGCGACTTCGTTTGCGTGGAATAGATTTTTGGGTACCATACCCTAACTTATATAAACTTTTAATGTCATGGTTATTTATATAGAATCAATGGCCTGAAAAATAAGTTTCAAGTTCTAGCTCTAAAAATAGCGATACTTCCAAACAAATTTTCATCCTCCCTTTTGACTCTTACAACTTCTCAGGGTCCAAAGATTGTCTCTACCAAATTTCATAAAAATCGGTTGAGAGGTTTAAGCGGGAAAGCGTAACAGACAGACGGACAAAGTTACTTTCGTATTTATAATATCAGTAGAGATGTGAATCAAAGAACTTATCCATACGGTACCTTTCCTTATTTGCTACACGATTAGCGACGTTGTGTGACACAATAATGCGATTTACAATGAAAATGATACGAATTGACGGTGGAAGTAAGCAAATTAGGCGGTCAGAGTAAACGAGTTATGGCCGGGAGGGAACCCGCATCGGGACCGCTTCAAATGGACCTACAGTCATATATTTACAGTTAGCAACACGTTTTGTAGATTTTGTTAAGACCCCTTTGTAAAACATTATTTCATTTGACATACGTGCCGCGGAATACTGTTTTCCCCGGAACCAGATGCAGTAAGAGGCGACTGTAGTATAGGAACCTACATTGGTGGTATATATACCCAAAGCTGTATCTCAGATACAGTAGGGCGGAGGTGGGTAGTGCTTTTCCGTCCCAAGGTGACGCTTTGCACATACCAACACGGGTGCCGGTCACAAACATTGCCGAAAATTTTTTTTTAGTCAAAGTGATATAATTAGAGGTACCAAATATTTCCCAAGAAAAGGCCAATTTAGCCTATAATTGCCGGGTTCTGACAGACAGAAAGACATATCGTGTTTAATAACTATGTTTTCGGATATTCTTTTGAGTATTATCTTCTTAAATTTTCTTTTAGCATTATCCAATCCATTAAAGAATATGTACGAGAGCACTATAAACCTTGTCAATAACAAACAGACAACGAAATAGATGTTTTCTATATTCTATGTTGATCTAAACAACATCATGATCGGAAAATAGTTAGGAGGTGAAAGCATATAGTTAATAATTTGCTATACAATAATACATTAAACTGAGGACGTTTTGATAGCAAGTAAATTAGGCGCACCAGAGTAAGCTAGTTATGTTAAAGTTGCGGGCGCACTGGGACCAGTCTGCAAACTGCGCCTAATGGAACGGCACAGGAAAGAGCCATTTTCCCAGTTACTACAAATGACTTGACTCACTAACAAGCGGCGAAAAAAGGTTAACTCACCATTGAGGATTTACGAGGAGTAGGTAAAATTTTGACAGGTGAATTTGATTTTTCTGATGGATTGTTTTTTTTAATTTGTTTGCAAGGGTATACTTAGGAATTAAAGAGAACGGAGCGAAAAGTACCGCATATCTTTTTTTTATTGGACTGATCGACATACAAACGCGCGTCACCGCAGCTTATAGACGCTCGTAATACAAGGGTATCACTTGTTTGCTAACCTTGTGATTAAAAGATATTAAGTCACATTACCTAGTAATTTTATTGTCTCTTTCACCTGAAGAGTGAACCGGAACACAGCAATGCAAACAGTAAAATTTAGCTTCCTTTTGCAGAAATTATATATTAATAAATCAAAATTCTGCAGTGCCGCTAGTCTGGGGTACTTTGGGTTTAGTTGGCGTAGCAAACAGATAAATACGTATTTGTAATTATAATATATATGCAAAAATCGAAAATTAAATGTGGTTTAACTTCTTCAGATGTTCTTTCTTCAAATTAAACGTAAAATTTGATTCTTTTTCATATTTTATTCTATTCATATAAACATTTATTAGCATATTTGTTTAATTATCTTTGAACTATAAGAAATACAAATATAAGTATATTGCGTTTCCATATCTTTGAGACACCCGTACGTAAGACCATCTCTAGCGCGTAGCCAAACTTGTGACCCAAGGATATTTATCATCACCATCAGACCAGTCATTGAAAGTCCACTGATGGACATAAGCCTCTCCAAGAAAGGAGGTTTTAAGTATGGCGCATGCGCACGCGCCGGACAAGCGTGTTGGCAATCGCAGAGCGACGCTTCCGCGACGGGGATGCTGCTGCCCATTACCGTCCTGTGCAAATGAGCTGCATCGTTTCAGATAGATATACCACCATCTGTCGGTTCTGGCACCTTATTCGACTCTTACAACACTTGGTGCAGTGGGAGGTACTATTCTACTCTGCCGGTACCTCACGACCATTTGCATTATGACACATTGCCCAGTAATTTCACTGCCTCTTATCATTAAAAACGGGACACACCAATGAAACCATTGATATTTGACGCTATTAATATGTAAGTGTAAGCTGCTTACGCAGAGTATTGTAAAATTTAGTTCATTTTCCCTTTAAGGTTGATTTCCTTCTATCCCTTATGTCAGAACTGGCTGTCCAATGTATATAGTAGTGGTAATGCTGAATTGGGTTGTAATTTCTTTACGTAATGTTTGCGAATTTTATTAAATGTTATTAGAAGAAATTATTTAGAAAAATATTTTTTAAAAAGAAAAGCTATATGAATTAAAGGAACAGAATAATAAAAATGCAAAACCTTGTCCTTTTTCTCAGAAGGCGGCCTATATCCGACGTCGCCCGTGGCGTGCCGCTAACACTCCTTATAAATACTGGTAATCCCTAGCTTTGTGGCTAATCTTTCGCGTGGAGATCGCCATTATACCGTCATTTATTATTTTTCCCGCGTTTTCGGGCTGCCGTTGAGTTTATAATGACGTCATGTGGCGGTGAGAATTTTGCAATGATACTTGTTTGTCAGTTTTGCCTTAACTAAACTGTTTTTCTTTAAAACTAAAAGAAATTTCCAGCACCTCCTGAATTATTAAAAACAGTTGTAACTGCGGTAATAGATATAAAACCAAATATTTCTCTATGTGATTGCTGTATAAATATTAAAATATATAACAACATTTCGAAACACTTTTTGAGAGTAAACTTTTGTAAATATTATCTTTAATATAGTATTCAACGTTTCAATACTTCTATAGGAATGCTAATGTCGGTGTCACTGGTCACTTATATTGTAGAAACTGGATTAACGAAAAGTTAATCTATTTTCGAAAAGCATACGAATAATAAAATAAAATTTGAGGATTTGCATAAAGCATATGCATTTGTAGAAAGTAACACCAACATATAAAGGAAAAAGTTAATTAATTGATTTTTTGTGAAAACATTTAGGTTAATAATTACAAGAAAATATCTATGTTATATTATATGATTGAAAATTACGGAATTAATTCGTAATTATTCTTTATAATTCCACAATTGTAATTCCAAGTGTAAGTTCCATTGTAACACCAATGCTATTGCTATATTTATCATATCTATACTGAATTTGAAGTTGTAGCTTTCGCTGAATCAAATCTAACGATACATTTAGAAAATTAAATGCCCCTGTGATTTCGACAAAGGCTTTGTTCAATGAAAAAATTCACACAGTCTGTATTAAAGGAATTGGAAGACTAAGCAAGCGTGTCCGCTGAAGGCCGTTAGCTAGACTTCGTTCATAAAACGATATTATTATTTCTACATACCTTCAAGTTATGTAAGGTCATTATAATTATTATGAAATAATATTATTTCTTAAAAGCACTCTTATAAGCCGTGTTATACCGACAAAACCGTGGGCTACTATTACCTCGGATAATAGTACCTCCCCCTGTACCAGATATCGTAAAAGGCGATTGAGGTGCCAGAACAGACAGATGGCGGTATATCCATCCGAAACAGTGTAGCTTAAATGTACAGGGCGGGATGAGGAGCAGAATCTCCGTTGCGAACGCTACGCTTTGCGATTGCCAACACCGGCGCTGCAACTATGGGCAGAATCCCACCAGTCTTAGGGAAGGCTATGTCCAGCAAAGGACTTCCAATGGCTGTAATGATAACTCTAAATATGAGATACATTTTGACCACATTCGTTTTCAGGCTTTTCGCACCGGGTACTCGTTCCTCTTTTAATTCTCTGACGGAATTTTTAATTAATACCGAAAGACTGCCGAGCATGTTTCTTGCAATATACCTGTATGTTTATTTAAACAAAAGTGCTTTTTGTTTTCTTTTTGTAATAGAAATCACATTACTGTTGAACTTATATCATATTTAGGAATTAACCAAACAAATTACTAATTTATATATATGATAGATTCTTATGTGCTTTTATAGTTGGAATGGTCACTGTGAACCGGCTTCTCTCCATCAATCCAATTACTAGCGCACACCTGACCATTTATTTTTCTTCAGCACTAACTCAACGCAATCCTTGTTCCCCAAGTATTTCCAACCGTCCAAAAGTACCGTTGAAGGAATTAAAACGCCTCTTTTCAGTGGCGTGTTCTCCTCTCCAAGTATTTCATACGGTCTGAATTTTAAATTATGTTAATTTGGCGGTCGTTGCGATTTTTTTCCTCAATTTTTTATTTTGCAGGATGGTTTGCATGTGGCTTGCTTGGGCTGTTATGATGTTGAATACAACCTTTTTAAATTACAGCCTTGAAATAAGACTTTGCTTTAACATTTATTTTTTATTACTGCATTATTAAACTGAATGCATTTTGTGGTGTAATAACGCTTTCGACATCGTATTTTAATTAAAATAATATGATCAATGCGTTATTCTTTTGCGGTTCTTGTATAGTACTTAAAAATACGACAAATAAATGTGAAATACTGATAATCAGGTACAAAAAAATTAATACTAGTTAATGCTAAATATAAAAGATTTTATAAAAGCCTTAAAAATGTGGCAACAAAGAAATATTGATGTCACTACTTTTTCTGCAGGCATTTTTTAAGGCGGATTGCATTCCGAACGTTACTGAACATTGTTTAAGTGAAAGCAGTCTAGTTTTAAATATATTTGTATATTTAAAACAGTTCACAAATGTTATAACTTTTTCCTGAGTCTGATATTTGTACCTAATTTAATATTTAAAAATGTGTTTAAAATATTGTTAAGTAACACGGCTGATCAACATATACGTCGAATTAATTGCACGTATTGCAATTTCTACTTCTAAGTATTCTGTCTTATAAAATATTCGGTTTAGAGCATAATAAATCTCCCATGAAACTGTGCAGGCACGTCACAGTAGAAGTACAGAGTAAGTTTGGCGCGATATTAATTGGTTAACTAGTCTCATGCACCGAGTCGACACAATGAGACGACAAATATGCAGCTCTCCCCTTCCTACGTACGAGTATATCTCGATTAGGCGCCACCGCTAGCAGGGCTGCCCCGACGCGTTCTAGCGTTATCAAACGAATTATCTAGATTGGACTGGATTCGCATCGAGTCTGATTAATCATAAACAAACAAAAGAATGTGACTTGTATGTATTGTTGGATCACGGAATGAAATGACCAAAATTTTACTGAAGGGATCAATCAATGGATAATCTCAAAGCAATCTTTAGAATTATACGTTATCAAATTTGACATACTCAAAACTAAAGCTGTAGTATTTTCTCATGCAATATGGATTCCATATTGTATGGGAAAATACTTCAATTTACTGATTAGTAAACATTTTTATAATTATTATAATCTATGCGTAGTTTAGCTTTTAATAGATTTAATTTCAGTAAAATTTGAGTCTTAGATATATTTATCTTTCCACATAGTAAATCATATTGTTTACTATAATATTTGATTCGAATAAGATTAAATTGGTATATTGGGTAGGTGAATAAAGTGAAACAACTTCTAAGATCGTACAATGTTGCATCCGAAAACACAAGAACAACATTCCCACCACCTTCAACCCTGTTTAAACCTGAGAGCCATATTTATAAGCTGGTGTGTGTTTGCAGTTATAACCGTGAAAGTTATGACAAAGTAAGCCAGTCTGGGCGCCGGCCTGAATATTCGCCTAAACTTTAAAATTAGCGCGTGATTAACTACACCACTCTACACTTTGAAACTCCAAATGATAAATATTATGTACAGTCGACGATAAATCGGTTGGTAGTCATCGAGAAATTGGTCAGTCAGTTCTGATGTGCTTAGAGCGATTATCTGGTTGAAGTGTGTGTTTTGTTAAAACTATGCAATCCAAAGGCGTGCGTTGGCATCAAGCTGCCAATTTGATTGATTGATGCATCCGTATCACGATGCGTTATGCTGGCGAGATCATCTCGGCGGACAGTCGCACGTTCCAATGACTGACTGATTTTTTAATACCGCGAGTATCGGTTTATATTGCTGGCTTTGTACTTAATTGATTTTTGATTATTCGTATATTCCTTATTCTTAAAAAAAGTACTTGAAAAACTTTAAAAGAATTACAGTATCGATTACAGTGTAGCAATTTTTTTAAAACCAAAATTAGGCACACGGCGAAATTACTAGTTTGTTACCTCAGATTTTAGCAGTCATATTTCCTTTTCGTTTCTAAATAAAACTTTTAATTATTTGGAGTATTAATTTACTTGAACTACCCACCCCTGTCCACAAACTAATAAGAACGCCGCTTATTAGCTAGTGTGTTCGCGGCAATAACCGAGCGAGTTATGACAAAATGAGCGGGCCTGGCAGACCTGAGAGCGCACCAAACTTTTAAATTACCTCGTAATTAGCTATACCACTTAGCTTTTTAACAGTGCTCTGTCATGGGTCGTATAATGCTCTATGTGAAGTTTTTTAGTACATTTTAGTGGTCTTTAGATTTTTGTATTCAACCACCGACAGACAGCGTAATGCATTGTAGTAAACTCAAACAGATTATTACTATGGGATCAAAGAAGTCACACGGAGAAAAGTCATGGCTGCAAAGCGGGTGACCCAAAAGTTTACTGAGTGTGATGTCTGGGAAGTCCTCCAGTTAGATCGCAAAGTGCGTGGGCGCACGGCCAGGGTCCATCAAAGCGCCCCCGTTGTCCGTAATGGCAAAGATTGCGTAGTGTACTATTGCATTGATGGCCGACACGCAGTCAGCATTTCAGCCGTTAGAGAAAACCAAGATTGTATTCGTCTTACATTTTAAAGTAGACGACGGGAAGAGTCTGCTACGAATTTAGCAATAACTTCACGCGCGTGTGCTTTCTGAGCATTCGGTGAGATTGTGCTGTGACAATATATTTTCTTACGTAAAGATAGCTGTGGAAAATATGATATGATCGCTCCATAATCTGAATATTTTCCTTTGTAATTTAAATATTTATTGAACACAGTTTTCAGCACAACTTTGTGTAAAAGCAGTAAAAGCACACTTTTGCGTTGTAATAGCGTTTCATGGTTGCTTAAGAAATGAATTTATATATAAGCTAAGTCGATGAAACGATTAACCTGGTTTTGAATTACCTACACTGAAAGTGTTCAAAAAACTGCATGATATAAATAAACCCGATGCAGACGAATTTTCATTATCACAATGGTGTCATCATGTTTGTTTGTTGTTGTTAAATAATCAAGTTAAAATATATTAAAATGAATTGCTTCTTGGTCACGTTAATAAAAGCTTTATTTGCTAAGCAGAATAAGATTTTGAAATTAGTAGAATTTAGCCTAAATTTGCATTGTTTGTTGCGGTAAGATATCTAAAACTAGTTGAATTAACTAGTCTGCGACGATGTTATTTTACTCGAACATTGGCCTTGGGAATATGCCTAAAATTTATATCCCTGGTGAAACATTCAATATATAAGAATAATGTATCCTGGATAAATATATAAGCGCGTTTCTTGCCTATCATAATGTGCCTAAATTATAAATAATTCATTATTATATTAGTTTAGTTTCACCTTCCTGCCTTTTGTATCTAACGGTGCATATATAGTTCTGAGCAATTACGAAAAGTAAATAGCTATTGATTGCACTTTCCCTAAAGTTAGTCAGTTTAAATTTACAGATATGGTAACCACCTTTGAATTCTTTCTTGTTCTTTGGAAATTGTATGACACCTTTTCAGTTATCAGCATCATCATATCAGTTGTAGGAAGTTCACTGGTGGACACGGATCTACCTAAAAATTGAGGATGTTTGCCTATAATTACCTAAAATTTGTGGCGAGAATACTGCTACCCATTCCCACTCTGCTTTATTTTAGCTGCGCTGTTTATGCGGATATAACGCCATCTGCCGGTTCCGGTACCTCATTGGCTGTTTTCAACTTACGCAATACGTTTGATTTTATTTGTGTTGATATGATAACAGGCTCGATGGCGCATTTGGTAGTTTGCCAATCATATGACAAAGGCGTTGGGTTCGAACCCCACCCAGGACATACATTTACGTGACGATCATCTGTGTTTTTTCGGCGTTTAGGTTTTAAATATATGCATTAAAAGTATTATATCTGTTATTCCTCTACTATCTGATATCCGTAACGCAAATGTTTTAAGCTACTTATTTCGGAGTCCGGTCAACATTACACATGTATTTATTAATATTATTAAAAATGAGAGTGTTGCATTTGCGAACAATGTGTTTAACTAATAACCAAATAAAGCTATGACATACCGATTCTTCCCGGCGCGGGCCTATCCACTGGAAGAACTTTTAAATTAGCACTAACTTGGAGCACTTAGCTTCTTGAGTTTTGTTTGCAAACGTTATAAATATTTTCCGTTGCTACAATACTGTACGCTTGCATTGTGCTGGTGCCTGAATCAAAGTGTTTCTTACTTAACATTTGACTTGGATTTTCTCGTTTCACGTAGTTACGGTTTATTGAGGAGAGCTTTGTGGAACAAGAAGATTGTTTCCAGATAAGTTCAGCGTTTCCTAAACAAAGCTCCTTTTGTTTTGAATCTTGCTTGGCTTTTAATTCTTTTTGTGTCTTAACAGTGGCTGGATGTGCTAATAAATGACACTTACATAATTTTGAGGACAAATTGAGAGGAGTCTTTGAAAAAGACTGTTGTCTATTTTGAAAAGTAATTAGGTTCGTGGTTTTTAAAGTTTATATAAATATATTTTATTGTTCGTTATTTTTGACGAAAGGTAACATAAATTATTGTATTATATACTTTAAATTTACAAGTGTAAATTTATATTATTAGTAGAACTGGTGACCTTATCGCGTAGAGCTGATGATTGACGAAAAATGTGAGGAAAATAGATTAGACAGATGTAACAACGTAATTTAATAATAAGAACACATACTAATACTAAACAACATAATATAATAAAGTGTATAGTACAATATAGGATTACACTAGCTGACCAACCAGAAGACGTCCAATATACTTACGTATATCATGAATAAAATATTATAACTATAAATTAAGGTATCAACTATCTAAATTATCAAGTGGGATCAAATTGTACACAGTTAGCAAAAAATATTAAAACAGTTCAGATGTTCAGAAGGTCAATACGACAGAACACCGTGATGCGTAATTTTTATATATAAAGATATCACGTCCTATTGTAATTTAATAAATAAAATTTTTGATATGTATTTTTATCAACGTAAGCCCATTTCATCAATTGTTCACAAATGTAGCTTTCTATCAAGCTAAGGACCGCATAAGAAACATAGCTGGGCTACGAAATAGCTACAATTCCTGTCAATTTCATTAATAGTAACAGCTTAATTTAAATTTGTCCAGGCTTGTAATCAAATTTCGAGTCTTGTACGTCTAGAGCAAATTTTGTGCAAGTTTTGTGGGGGTAATAACGAAAATAACTTATAACAAACTGAGGCTAGACTGCGCGGTTCGAACCACCGGCACAATCCCGCTAGAACTCTTAAATTAGCGCTAACTTACACTGCTTAGCTCCTTAAGTTTTGTTTCAGACGTCGTAAATATTCTATGTAGCGGATGTGCAATACTGAACGCTGCCATATTGCCGAATCGGAACCTTATTCCTTCGTAGTAAAATGACTCCATTGAGATATAGAAACACAATTCCGGTATAAGCAGATCGCACGCGCGTTTGGTTATTAAAATGTGTACGAAGTGTATTTGACTTTGGTACGGTTCGCCGCTAATTCTCTTTGCATTTAATTCTTTTATTTTAATATTTACAGACAGAAGGTCGGTGACATGTTGTGTTTGAATTATGAGAGTTAAGCCAACAAGAACAATTAAAACTTTTGTATTGAAATAAAGTTTAATAAATGAACAAAAGCGAATGATCGGGCAATGTCCGGTTTGGAAAAAATCACTGCTACCAACTGTATTGTTATATTATATTGTTTCGATTTGCGATCACGCGTGTCGATTACAAGTATAAAACACGCTAGAGTTTTGTCTAGCCAAGAGGTCATTGTAGAGAACTAACGATTGTATGTTAACCTAAAATTATTTAAGCTAAATTGGGGTAAAACGTTTGCAGCGCAATCAGCTCGTCCATAACATCAGTTGCATTCTCAAGTTACGACAAATTGCCCTAGCAAGTTAACAAACCCCGATTGTCGTTGTTAATTCTCTGACAAACTCCGAAACAAAGCTAGCCCGGGAGCAATCCAATAAGCTACTTTATTTAGCAATTATAACTGATTCACTGGCCCCGAACTGTATTTGGTCAAACGGTCGGAATGCCAATTCGAGTGCGTAGTATTGAATGGTCGCGGGCGAGCCAATAACGCGATTTCGCGGTTATTTTAGCTCATGCAGACAGGAGCGCAGGTGGTGCTTCGCTCGTCCAACCATAATGATCAAACCGAACAACTCACCCTTGTAGAGATTCTCCATTTTCTATCGGAGGAAATGTATTTCTGTTATATTCAGCGAGTCCTTGTTTACTAGGTTACACGCGTCGATCTGATTTATGTGTTATCGCTTCAAATAAGAGGTTTAAGTTTACATTATTCTGATGTATCGGGTAATTTCATTGTTTTGTTTTACTGAAGGAATTTAATTCTATTCGTTAAAGTGTCTGTTCTGTATCTTCGTGTAACGTACTTCGGTGAAAAGATCTTCGAAATACTTCTAGTATTGTCACCAAACGTTCAAGTTTGCGTTGAAATGTTTATACTTTTTTTTGTTTATTGTACACCGTGAAATCACCTACGTAAAAGAGTTTTTTAAATTGGTAAAGAGATTTCTGGAATTTCGGAGTCCACCTACACAATACTCTAGTTAAGAGTTTCAACTTGGAAAAATTTTGGAAGCTCCAAATTGTAATGCAAATTTCTGCTTATGTATTCGTCTTGTTAAATTGGTTTTACTTTCTTTCGAAATGGAAATTAATGTCTTACTTCCGCGTAAAGGCAAGGAAGTCATTGTTAACAGCCTGAATGGGGTGTCTTATTTAATTTTGAGTGGCCATACTGTCGCTTTTAGTGCCTGTTGTTCGAGTGAAACATGCAAATAGGTTTACCATTTTGTTAAAGCCTGTGAGGATAATTTGTGTATTGATGCAAAGCCGGTATTAGTCTGAGCGGAGCATATTCCGGTCACTGCAGGTGTAGTGTTTTGCAGCCAGTTCGATTAATTCCCATAACGAGGCAGGTCCATCACGCGGTCGCTCGTTTGTCTTCGGCCCAGCTATAAATACATCAGCGCACTAGCAATTTAATCCGCTCTGTTCCGCTCTCGAATCACCGCTCTCTCTCGCACGCTCGCCGTCTCAGCTTTTGGCTCAGCGAAAGTTGTTGCAATTCATCTCACAAGGTGCATACAATTGTTTGAATTAGGAACACTATACGGTAAACATCCTACACACCGTCGCTCGATCCACCGCCATATCTTTCCACTCCACGTGGATTAACTATAATATTCAGAATAGTAACGGTTCGTAGAAAATTTACAAATTTGCGTACAAAGCGCAAAGCACTGGCGGGATCGTCTTTGTATGCAAATATTATTACAGGAGTCTATTGAAGGACCACTCCGAACTCACGTATCGAGCCGAAGTAGGTGCCCGTCTACAGTCGGAGCTACTGGGACTGTAATAAGAGACCTTACCCAAGATCCTTTGACATTATGCAGAATTTCTCGCGAAAATTTCTGTCTATGGCTCCCCGTAGAGCACCTCGGACAAAGTGAACTTAACAAAGTGGGGAATAGGCGAGTTAATAAGTCGGTCGAGACACAATTAGACAATGCATCATAATTCTGTTGGACGGTCGGACGGGCAATAACTCAATCGAATTGCAGAGTTGAACAATTCATAGGCAAATCTGTTCTAAGCGTGTTAACATGGCTCCGGGGTTATTGCGGTGTACCGATCCGTGCACGTATACTATACGCGTGTAGCCACCACGAGCTTCATGACACATATGTACCCTGGTATATAGCCATGTAGCGGCTACATGATTAAGCTACTAGAAAGGATCAATTAGCTCCTAAGCCGAATTCACTATGAAACCTATTAATGTATTGTGTCGTCATTGTTATAAGTCTAATACTAAATTAAATCGTCGTTTAGTGGGCAGTGGCTGCAGGACGATCCGGTACTTTTCCAGGCCGACAGCTGGCAGCTAGATTGTATTAAGACGCATTAGTAAATTACGCATGCAATTAGAAGTGACGATGTTTGGCTAGTGATCCGGGCGCAGGTCGGCATGGGCTCGGGCATGCGTGCATCTGACGCCCCTCAATCACTCTCCGACGCGACACGTGCTCCGGTTTCGTGCCTCCCGTTACTCCCACTCCGAACTGAACTTTACAGACGCGCAATAAAACACAAAGTGACAAATACTCGAGTGAACCGACTTCCCGCGTCACGATTGCAGTCGCCTCTTTGTATTCGACTCGTTCCATTCACAGAGATAACGGCGTGCTGCGAGGCGACAACGGGAAACAATTACGCTATTACAAAAGACCTTAAGGATTCTAATTACGAGTGGGTGCTTTCATTCGTAAACCCCGATCGGATACGAAGCGTGCCCATAATCACGCCCCATAAACATTTCTGGATTTCATATCCGCGGCACGGTCGGGCCCGCCCTTATTACCTCCGCGCGGAAAAGAATAACAACGTTTTGGCACTTTTGATGCGGATTCCGGATGCCTACGTTCATATTGTGCACCGTTAATATTCCGTGCGACGCGTCCGACCTTTTTTATTTGTATCTAAAATTGAACATTTTGTTGCGACGACGACGCGCGCGCGTCTCTCGGCGAAGGAGCGATAAAAATACGGAGACGACGCTTTGGCATGGAGCTAACGATCACGATTGGCTAATGCACGCGCACCTGCCATGCGCTAGCCAGAATCTCTGCGGCCAAATCATATTTAGTTTCTTGCTTTCCTATGTTTCATTGGTCTGTTCTAATAACACGCCTGTATTCATAGGGTATACGCTCTATTCTGAGTTTATTTCGATTCAAAAGAGCATAAATCTAGACTTTTATTTGCTCGTATTATCCAATTCGAATAGATGTAAACTTATGTCAAAGATATCAATCAAATTTCAATGTTTATAAAGTTCTCTCTAATCGTTTTATAAACGTTCCAGTCTTCAATTAAAAACCTTGCAAAAACGCCATATTTTCGTAAACGATCCAAAAATCTGCATAAACTGGTATAATTTCAGCTTAAATTTACAAATTAAATTTTCTCCCGTGGATTGCTACGAAAACACCCATAAGAGGATAAAGAATTTTCAATAACAACAAGCTTTGGGCTCGAGTGACTCCGGCGGAGAAGGATTACACCAGCAAAATATACCACAACTTTGAAAACATCGAGAAGGAACCAAATTGCATTAGATTAAAAAATATATATAGTGAGATCCTTATTAGAAACTTTTTAAATCGTTTATAGCATTATTTTGTCTCATCTCTAGTATTTGCAATCAAACTGAAAGCAAGATTTGAAAAAGTCGGTAAGCAAAGAAAAAGCTCTCTGAATTTTTTGTCGCCCTCCAATCTTATGAATAGAAAAATAAGATAAAACAGCGACAACAAAGTCTAAAACAAACTCACGGAAGCCGCAGCGTCTTGAGTTTACTTCCTTCAAAATGATAAAAACAAAATATTTTTAAAAGAGGAGGTCTAATATCACGAAGCTAATCCGATGGTGGATGCCCTAACAATTCCCAGCGAAATGATCGTCAGAACAACAGCCGGCGAATGAGTGAAGTTAGTAAAACAACAAGCAAGATGGCCGCTACGGAGTGAAGTTAGCAAAACAACCGGCATGTCCGCCGCGATTTACGACTATGTCGTTATTCAAACTTTTGAATTTTTGCTCGTTGACGGAAATTAGGAAAAATGCCGGGCAAGTAGACTTGTTTATTTTTACAGTACTGTGCATTGTTAATGTTTGTTTAGTTGACATATTCAAAACAATAGTTACGATTATAAATAAAATAATATTTACTCTTCCTTTTGTACAATTGTATATAGGTATTTTATTAAATAAAACAATCATTTTCAATGTCACTAATGTCTAACATTTGATGACTTAAAAAACTTAATATATAAGAAAATACTAGACAAAAAATAAAATTGAAGGCCCAGTCTCAAATGAAACCCGATAATTAACTATTCTCAAGTTTAATAAAAATTTAATTTGCGGGTCCCCAAAAGGGATTCGGTTCAATATGATCTCGTGAATCTGCTGAAGACTTGCCTTTACGCTGAAGTAGCGAACTCGCTAAGATAAGGGGAGGAGCGGACAAATTGTAATAATTGCGAGACGAGATAAGAACTGACACCAGAAAACAAATGAACGCGGGCGGCTTGGCGGGCGGGGGCGCGTGACGTCACCGCCTTGGATCACAACCACAGTAAAGTGGGCGCGAGTAAGACATACGACTTTGTACATACATACACATACAACAACGTACAGAAACGCGCGCGACTATGATAAATTGGATGTAAGTAACATCTCATAGCATGTTGGCTGAATCTACATATATTTGGTCTATAAATTTATGATATGGGACGTTCAGTTTTATCACTCAGGAAATGAATGTAGCACAGGTGGAATAAAAAATTAATTACGAATCTTTTTAAGAGAAGAGTTTTCTTATTATATTTTCTATCATCCAAATGTGGAACAGGAATATATAACTTCAATTTATGATGTCGTTTGTTTTATAGGTTTAATGCATTGAAAAATACATAAAACTAATGATTTTTTTTATTAAAATTAGTGTTTACAAGAAAATAATCAAAGTGTCTCAGGTATCTTCCCCAGATAGGGAAGTTAAGTAGGGCGTTAAGTTGTAGAACTTTCATACTTACTTTGCACCATCCTTTTACCTCTTTAAGGGCTAATTTTCGAAAAAAAATATTTACTCGTACGTAAATTTATGCGAAATTTCTGAGTGCTCGTCTAAAATAGTAAAGAAGCCCCTGTGCGAAATTTCAAGTTAATAACTCTTATAGTTTAGGCCCTACGTTAATATGTTTGTCAGTCAGTCAGCTTTTCGTTATATATATCAGTTTTAGTAAACAAATAATACCATTATATTAGCCGCTAGATGTCTACCAAATCCAACAGATACAGCCTCTTCAAAGAATTCCAAAAACTACGATACCTTTTATCTGGCCTCTTAAAAAATACTTTCTTTTACAAAAATTGTTTTTATTTTTATGTCGTCATCTCAACAACACTTTAAATAACACTCTATGTGAAAGCACGTGTAAGTAGTAAATAGGTAAACTACTTACTGTTTTGGATATGCCACTGTCTATTTTGCACTATGTCAGTTGCCAGCCTCCCTATGGGAAGCCTTACTCATAGCCATGGGAATGAGGTGTGACTTTAATTCCGTGCGTCACGAATTTATTGGCAGTTATCGTTGCTTAATCAAAATTAAAAGCTTCGGGCCACATTAGATTAAATTAAGTTTGTTAATTACCTCATCTGATTAGGAGAATCTAAGAATTTTCTGGTAACTTAAAATAAGATTACATAAGGTTGACTTGTATTACAACTGACATTACAATAAGATGAACGGCGACGGTGAATTTTTAAAAAATAAACAGGGAGTTATATTTTAGTGGATTTCTTGTAGCCAATCCTCAAAATGGATGGTTTTACAAATTGCCTAACCATTTTCATAAATGTCTTAATGTCAAAATAGGTTAACTAAGGTTGTAATCATACATAGGTCAGATTTGTATTCCCTGGGTGACGTCCTTATTCTCATCTACCGCCAAACAGACGTTTTTTTTATATTATATGGGTAAATGAGCCAACCACACCACTTCACCCGACCGTAAATGATCAGCGTTTTCTTGGATACCTGCACCACCAAAGGAATGAAAGGCGAGTTGCCGGCTTATAAGAATAGATTCTGCTCTTGAAAGTCCCTAAATCGTAACGGCCCCGGAATACCTCCGCAGCGAGTTTGTTCCATACATCAACGATCCGAGGGGGAAAACGGCACTAAAATCGACCAGGGATCGACCGCCATCCATCGAGGTCGTGGGGATGGTACTGTTATGTGTCGAACACTAGTTGGCATTGCTGTGTAAACACAGCCTAAAGGTTTTAATGGTATGAGAGGTTGTGAAATTACTAGGTGGTAATGTGACATCATTCTTCCAGTTTTTAAAATGGGCGCTGCGCCATCTTGATATCCTTGTAATGAATCGAAACGAGTTTTTAGGATACGGTGACACTTGCCATCGCATGGTTCGTGTGCTGTTTCTAAATAATCACCACGCATATATTCCTTCGTCTCGTCTATTTGCCTGAATGCGATCAACTAAAATATACGAATCTGATAGTTATAACATGTTTGTCCAGCAATAAGTAGTAGATACAATCATGCGATACATATGTATGTTATGGAATATTTAAGTTTTCGACAAGACGTCCTCTATAATATAAAAAATAGGTGAACATAAGGCTGACATTTAAAAATGATCATGAATTTTAAACTGAAATGCTTATCAGTAGTTCCAATTTCTTCGCCCCAAATTCGAGTCACGATCGTATATTCGTTACCCACCGATGTAATAATTATTTAATACAGTAGATTTAAATTTAAGCCGGGGGTCCCGAGTCCCGCGGGAGTGGGCACACCTAGTCCGTCGTCACTGCTCGCCAAATTAAAATGATAAATCAAAAGCCGACGCCGGGCACTGCGGGTAGGGTTCGCACACAGAAATTATAAATGATTTTTCATACAGCTTGGTTGGAAAAGCTAAACGAGTTGGTAAGCAGTTATCGTAGCATATAGCAGTCGCTCACGGCATCTCAAACATGTTATTAGTACGTTGCCAACCCTTTTTCTCTCTTTCTCTATCTCTTTCTCTACTTTCATAAATAAATTAGCTTCTCATCGTTAAAAAACTTTCTATTCTATTTCTATTTAGGTTTGGAATGAAGTGAGTAAATATATATTTACACTATAAATACTATTGTTCAAATTTTTGAATTTAAAGCTTACTCGGCAAATTTATACAATTTCCAGAAACAACAGAAAAAAATGGAGTGATCGAACTATTTGGGTAGTCCAGGTTGGTGAATAATTTGTTTACGGAAACATTTTCGTAATAAATATTTGGTAAACTATTATGGTAATTTTATATATGTAGGTATTTGCACTCGCTACTTTTAACCCATAAAATATAGATTTGCCACATCTAATTATTTATGTAATTATTAGTAATAATTATTTCGTCTATGGTTTTATTTTTAATTAACATGGAATTAAGTTGTTACAAACCACGTACCGGCAAGCGCAGCGGAGGGCGTCCATCCACAAGATGGACAGACGATATGACTTAAACCTCAGGATCGCTTTGGACATAGGCCGCATACAACCGGTTCTATTGGAGAAAGCTTGGGGTGGCCTGTGCCTAACAGTGGACGACTTATGGCTGACATAATGATGATGATGAAAGTTGTTACAATGTGATGAAAGTAGTCTGCACATGTTTCACTAAACGTTTGAGTTTGCAAAAAGAGCTTAATTATTATTATTATTTTCTAGTCTTCTGTATGTATAGGTATTTTTTGTATAGTGATAGTAATAGCCATCGCAGAGTATTGACGCTCGTATCCCAAGAATATCACTAATGCCTTGTCAACCTTGTGATTTGAAGACATTACCTCATATTACCTTTTTTTATAAATTAGTAATGTTACTGCCCTTCAAAACGGAATACAGCAATGTGAACTGTTTGACGGTAGTAATAGGTGAGAATGAGGTGCAGACGACCTTTATACGAGATCTACCTTAAAAAAATCAATAAAGAATATTGTTATTGTTTCGATATGTATCAGTGGTTTAAGATTACATTACGTGTCTTTATAATTATTATACAATATCGTGTTTAATAATTAATTATTAGAATTAGTCTTCGTTAGTAAATCTACCACTCACGCATGTCTTATGTTGTAAGTGGCAGCCCTAATTTCGAGGCCTTTTACTGAGTTGGATTCTCGGTTTATTTGTTTAAACGATTAAAATTGTAAAGCATTTGCGAAATCTTGTTGAAATTAGATCTGAAACGTGCTATTGTGATTCTTTGCGTCATAAAATATCTTTTAAGAGCAATTGCCATGCTAGTCTTTAATTTTACTCTTGTCTATACTGAGAAAATATCTTCATTACCATATTAACCGTTGGAAGAACACTAGTCTTTCCCAAGTTGTTTGTAATAACACCAAACATAAGAGGTTCTTGGGGTCATAATTGCCCCACTGGGCAGGCATGGTCTACAATTACAAAGGGGAATGCTGCTGCTTCCCCTGGCTCTGTTGCGTTTAAGTTACGATGTTACGGGTGTATATACCTCAATTAATTAGTTCCTGTATCTCGGTCAACTCTCATGTCACCTAGGAAAGAGGGAGATGCTATTCTAATTTACTGGTACCCTATGACCATCGAAAATATTTGCATTACATAATACATTTATAGAAAATTATAAATGTTTGGTCAAAATATTAATCGTTTCAATTCAAAGGAATTTTGTAATGAATGACAGTATTTTATATGATATCATTTATATCTACAGGTTTATTTTATTTGCTGTGAGGCTGTTTAGAATAGTACAAAAAATAAGGTTTCGTAAGGGGTGACTAAGGTACCAGATCTGACATATGGCGGTTTAACCACCCATATAAGTGTAGCTCAAATGCAACAGTGCGGGGGTGGGCAGCAGTATTCCCGTCGCGAAGATACGCTCTGTGATTGCCACCACGCTTGCCTAGCGCGGCAATTATGGGTAAATTGCTATACTTGGGGAGTCCTGTGTCCATCAGTGGATGTTTTACGGATGCTTTGATGATGACGATATTTTAATTTAATATACAAATTTATATAAAATAGGTCCATTATTACTGCTTACATTTATTTAAGTAAATTTTCCGTACGCTTTTGTAAGGCACGGTCGGACGTTTCCGCCTAGTTCAGTTATAGCCCTGGTAAGTTTTATAATAAAACAAAATAATCTGTTGGCTTTTCATTTTAATAAGTAAATAATAATATAATCCCGGACAATTCAAGGGACTCTCCGACAAAAATATCTTTCCCAAAAATACAATGAAGCCACTTAACTCGAATGCGGCTATCTACTTCTACTTAAAAATAAAGGTCAATTTCGTAGACAGATTTCTTTGTTTCCCCAAAAATTAATAAGGAGAGAGTAAAAATTGGCGGGATTTAATCATTTCATTCAGACAGAGAGAGATAATGCTGATATTATACAGAAGGAATTGTAAAGAATAAAAATGAATATCTCATTTGCACTAAGCAGTCGGTTGTTTCCGGCATGAAAATTAAACAGATTCTGTGGTAATGTGCCTTCTAGAGATCGGATCCCAAATTATAACGGAGATTATATTTAAATTTTGAAATTGAGAAATTAAAATAACCTTTTAAATTTTTTCTCCTACTTGGCACTCCCTAAAATCAACTGTCATTGAAGATATTTTCGGAACACAACTTTAATAGAAGATATTAGTTTGTAATTGTTCTGTAAGTCTTCTAGAGTTGTATATTTCTAAAACAGTTAGCCGAGAATTACAACGAGTAATACAGTAACTTCCTTTTCTAACGGATGTCGTAAGACGCAATTGAGGCAGTAGCTGAGGGAATACCAGACTTGGATGGGTATCCAGATCATGGTAGTTCAATTGCAATAGCACGGAAATATCTGTCACCTTTACAAAACTATATTCAGCGAATGCCACGCCGACTACCCAGTATGGTAATCGTTAAATATTTTTTTGGAGTTTTGCTGGCCCGGTTTACTCGTGTGATTCCCATCCCTGTGAGAATAATAAAAAAAATAGTCTTAACTACACCAAATAACATCAGCTATCTGCCAGTGAGAGTCCCGTTAAAATTGATCCAGCCTAATGGCTGGATCTCTTTGGACGGGATGTAATCATAGATTAGCCGAACAGACAGTCGGAGAAAAAAAATGTAAGTACCATATACACACACATGGACAATTAATGAAAAGCTGTTAATTTGGAAATACAAATAGACACTTCATTTTTATTTATATAAGTACATGATAATGTGATCATTTATCATTTCTACATCTATCTTTGTACATATTAGAGATATTGCAATGAATTAATTCCTGAAAAAGCAAAATAAAATTCAACTATATTTTATTTTGTTTTTAAAATTTAATTCAGAATTACACAACGGCGATTCGCTACAGTAAACAGTTGCCGCTCAACTTCGCGTGTTTAATGTGTCTGACCTTACAGAAATAAAAGTAGCTTGCTTTATAGAGCACCTAAAGCCGGTTACAACACAAAGCTGATATGAAAGAGTTATAGGGTTTACGGTAAAAAGGTTTTTCTTGGTTATTTAAATGTCATTTAGAAAGCGGTTTTAATATGATTTTAATTGGAATTTTTTTTTTGGAATTAAATTCGGATTTTAACTTTATTTAATTAATGAACCACAAATATATTTTTTACGTCACATATTCAGTATTACAATATTTGTGTGCCGTGAGGTATCGGCAGAATAGAATAGTATCTCCTACTGCACCAGGTGTCGTAAAAGGCGAATAAGGTACCAGAACTGACAGATGGCGGTATTTCTATCCGAAACAGTGCAGCTCAAATGCACAGGGCGAGAATGGGCAGCAGCATCCACGTCGCGAAACCGCGCTCTGCGATTGCCAACACGCTTGTCCAGCGCGGCAAATTATGGGCGAAATTCCCCGTTTCTTGGAGAGGCCTATGACCAGCAGTATATAGCATGTATGTCCACCAGTATGTAGCAGTCCAATAGCTGATATGGTGAATAGGACGTCTATTTTTTAGATATTTAATATAATGCAATCGATCTAAACATTATCAATAGCTTCAAGAGTGCTCCAGCTGTAAGAGCTAGTTGAAATTCTATATTCTTTTATGGGACTACCGTGATAATAACGAGCAAAGCGGCAATTATGGGCAAAAAATCTTTCTTGGCGAGGCTTATATATCCAGTATACTTCCAATGATTGGTATGATGATGATGATATTTAAATAATCCGTGGCCTGTGTATGCAAGATTAGCAGATACTCTATGGTTTTTTTGTTCAAAAGATTTTTAAACATTTTTGACTATAAAATAAAGTTGTCATCAATATCTTTATGTAGGGCTTGCATATAGTATCTGATCACAATATAGACCAGCCCATACATTCCATTGAGACGGCGCAGAAAGTTGAAATAAAATAGCATAACACCGTTCCATGTCTACAACAGAAAAAATAACTCCGATCTCTATTAAAATATTGCAAACGCGCCATGTTTTATCAGCCACTAATTCGGTAGCCCGATGATAACGTCCGTCGAGTTTCAATATTTGTTTAATACAAATGCGGTATCGGAACATGCTAAAACTAATTGTGTGGTAATTCGGATGACCTGCAATTTGTCCCCGTCCGGCGCGTGAGTACTGATTACAAAACAAATGCCTCTGGCTAAATAAAACAATCGAGTGTCTGCGCACCTGCAATTTGGACATTGTTAGAGCTGTTGCCTGCCAGATTCTGTTTGTGTTTTTTAACTGGATGCACGGGGATTTATTTACGGAGGATCAATGAGCAATTATATATTTCAGCACAATAGTGACGGAGTGCACGGAACTGCTGATAGAAACGTACATACATGTACATACATAATGCCTATTGTAGTTGCAGCAATCAGAGATTATTAATTTTCATTAAGCTTTATAAGGCAACCAAGATATTATTTCAAATATGTATTTTTTTAAATAGATAATAGGATATCTAAATAGGCCGTGAGGTACCGGCAGAGTAGAATAGTAGCTCCCCCTGTAACAGGTGTAGTGTAGCGACTAAATTACCAGAATCGACAGATAGCAGTATATCCATCCCGCAACAGTCTAGGTAAAATGCACAGGACAGGGATGGACAGCTGTATCCCCGTCGCGAAAGCTGCACTCTGCGATTGCCAACGCGCTTGTCCAGCGCGGCAAATTATGGGCAAAATTCCCCGTTTCTTGGAGAGGCCTATGACCAGCAGTATATAGCATGTATGTCCATCAGTTTGTAGCAGTCCAATGGCTGATATAATGAATAGGACGTCTATTTTTTTTACTATTTAATATGATGCAATCGATCTAAACATTATCAATAGTTTCAAGAGTGCTCCAGCTGTAAGAGCTAGTTAAAATTCTATATTCTTTTATGGGACTACCGTGATAAGAACAAAGGTTTTGTATAATAAAGATATCGAAGAAAAGCACCATGTTGCGCAGTGGTTACTTTTGTATATATATAATATATATAGGCTATATTATATAACAATACATCCTATACACCACTAGAGGTAGACCTCATACATCATAGACCTTACTCTAACATATTTCTAACGCCGAGAGAGGCAGTTAAAGTACTGGATCACCATATCATATCAGCCATGAGTCGTCCCCAAGTGATCTCTAATTGGACCGGTTGTATGCGGTCTGTGTCCAGCGCGATCCTGCGGTTTCAGTCAGATCGTTTGTCCATCTTGTGGTTGGATGCCCTTGGCTGCCCTTGCCGGATACGAGCGTCTATTGGTGCTGGTGACAATAACTATCACGATGACCGTATGTTAGTTTGTTGACTTAAATGTATATACTGCCAACTCTTATTAATTTAACAATATTATCATCGACATGTCATCCGCAGGACGATCACTGTTAAAAATATTTATTTTTTATCTCTAGAAGACTCTCTTCTATCTCTACAGACATCCTGCTGTTTAATGAGGATCGTTTGTCTACGCTGCGCTTGCTGGTGTTTTCTCTCTGTTCCTTTGAGGTTACGGCTCGAGCTTGACTTGTCATACTCGGATGTGATGCTTCACAGTTACACGAACGAATTTCGATCCAGAATCAAATGAACCATTTTGGATTTTGCGATTGACATCTTTATTGAAGTTGAACTTTATTAGACAGGGTATTTGTCCTTAGTATAAGCGAGAAGCAAGTTATAACAAATACTGGAAGGATTAAAAAATTTACAGTTGTAAAAAAAATGGTAAATCTAAAATTACATAGCACTCTTTATGAAATTTTAAGATACGCCTGTTGTATTATTAAAATTACTTCTGTTATTGTAAAACTTTGTGCAAACTGTACAACTTGCAAACAAATCACGATAGATAAACATCTTGTAAGATATATTTTTTTAAACTTCTGTGGTCTATTACAAGAAAATCCGTCGCTGGGCATGTATTCTTATCAGCGCTGTATATATACATTCGCTTAACCGAACCTACTCTCAAATTGCCATTCGATGCGTACGTTTATCGAAAAACGTTCGAGATGCCCATAATGTTTTATTAAATGTCATCCGCAATATAATGAGGTGAGGGATCTAACATCTGGGAGGCTACAGAAATATGTGCGAAGTGTTATGGAGTGCCATTGTAAGTCAATGAAGCGGCAAATGGGGTGTGCCTCTGAGGACGCACACTCTAATAAATAAAATTATGCCTCAGGAATTACAAGAACACGCGGACGGCGGATCTCGGAGATTGGATGAGATATTCATAGACATTACGCGGTAATGCTTGTCTCTGATGTTAGGGGCATACAGATATTGGAGAATATGAATATGGCTTTTAATATTTTATTTATAGGTTTTATTGTAATGTTTGCTGCACAATATTTGACCTCATTCTAATATTGTTTCCATCGATACCTCACCCTTTTGACTAAATGATTAATTATCATCATCATACCAGTCATTTTAAGTCCACTGCTGGATATAAGCGTACACAAGACATTATGTAACTTGATACCCAGTAATTTCACTGCCTCTCTCACCCTTCAACCCACCCACCACCACGTAACCACGGATTGCGCTGGCGTTTATATTAGAAATCTCTTTTAGGAACGTCTAAGTCCAGCGGTGTTCGTTCTATATCGTATACCTAATGAAACCAACGTAAAGTAGTGTAACTTTGTTATATAGAGTTGATTTACATTGTCACCACCAGCGTGTCAAGCACTACAAAGTTCACGATCCAGACACAAATCACCACTAACCGTCGCAGTGGCACAGTTCTCTAAATATTTGAACTGCAAGATCTGTTTGAGGGGTGAACTTTGCAGCATTACTAGTATATTAGGCTTCAGATTATAACCTGTCTTAAACACCAATAATTGAAATACCAACAAGACGAGAAGAAAAGTTGATCGAGTATAGCGCAATTACTTATTTATTTGGTGATATTATAAATGTGATAGTGTTTTGTTTTTGTTAATCTGCCAATTTTGGATATGTATTGGACATTTCGACATATTTTGACTCTTTTCTAGTTCCTTGAGGACTCGCAAACTAAAAATACTAATTTTTCATTCATCATCATCAATACAGCCATTAGAAGAGAAGAAAATTGCCTACAATTATCATGCTAGACAAGCGTGTTGGCAATCGCCGAGTGCATCTTTTGCAATGAGGATGTTGCTGTCCATCCCCACCATGTGCATTTGGGATACAATATTTGAAAGGATGCACCGCCATCTGTCGAATCTGGTACATTAGTCGCCTCTTACGATACCTGGTACAGGGGGAGGTACTATTCTACTCTACCGATAACTCACGGCAATTGTTCTTTCAATCATTATTAACACAATAATGATATATGTCGCGGGTCAATATTACTACAAAGTTTGTATTTTGTAAAAATATACCGACAAAAAATATATTTCAACATGATGATCTTAGCCGTAGGGCATCCACTGCTGTATGTTGTCTGCATCCAGCGCAATCCTGTCTATTCACGTCCTACATTGCGCTAAGCAACGCGAGGTCTTTATTCCAAAACCTTACGGCCCCATCGTAAGTTGGTTTTGCGTGCTACGGGCTCTACTCATTGCCACTTCAACTTGCTAATCTTTAAGCCATGATCTACATACCATACCGACATACCTTAAAATAGAGCCTTTAAACAAAATGTAGACGACAATCGAACCCGTAACAGCTTCTAATACCAGCCATTGAAAGTCCACTGCTGAACATAGGCCTCCTCAAGATAGGGGGAATGTTGCTCATAATTTCCACTCTGGGAAAACGTGTTGGAAATTGCAGAGAGCAGCTTTCATGACATGGCAGCTTTCGTGCCCATCTCCACTGCGCGCTTTCGAGCCGCAATGTTTTGGATGGATACGCCAACTATCGGTTCTGGTACTTTAGTCGCCTCTTTTCACCCCGGGTACAGGGGAAGGTATTATTCTACTCTGCCGGTACCTCACGGCAGAATGCCGTGAGGTACCAGCAGAACAGCTTAATGTATAAATACTGTGAAGACAAATGATTAAAAACAACAAACACATGAAAACAATTTTCAGTGGTTGCCTCACTTATGCTAGTGCATAAGCCTGCATCGTGGAATCTATTACAACAATTTTACAATTGTAGTTTTTACAATTGTAAAATTGTTGTAATAGTTTTTTACAACTGTATAATTGTAAAATTTTTGTGAGAATAAATATCTTATTACAATGTTTTCATAAACATTTTCAAATCCATTACGTATCAGGATCTAGTACAGTTCGACAGCAGAGACAACGGGTTGCCAAATTCGCGTGTCGCAATTTATTATGCATAACTTTAGTGTCGGAGTCATTTTACTAGACAATTAGCTTTAATTAGAAGTGTCAGTTGGGCGCCTGGAGACTGAGATAATTAGGTGCGGTTTCAACATTACCTCGGAAACTGTAATGTGCTTTGACAGTTCCCAAGCAACGTTTTTTAATAAAATAATGATGGAATAAGGAATGAGAGGATTTAAAGAGTAAAGAGAGCAGTTGCATAGATAAGTTGGTAAGGTAAGTGCCAAAGGACAAATATTTATGTGATGAACATTTGTATTATATACAATTATTATACTTATATATATACATATATATATATATATATATATATTTAAGTATAACAATTGTCTTTTCATTTATAATAAAATAATTAGTTTTTAATATCAGAATATTATGAATTATGTTCTTTAAGCTCCTTTTTACGTCCGTTACGTAAGTCAGTTTAATGTATAAGATGTCTGACTTTTACCTTTAGATGCTCGGGAAAAGTTAAGGATATCAAAAGCGCTTTGCCTGTTTTTACTTGAGGGTATAAAATATCACATTACCTAGTTTTTTAACCTTTCGAATCAGAACACTGCAAGGTACTGGTGCTGAAAAAATCAATCAACAGTTTGGTACTCAGATCGCGGCAGATACTCATTATTCATTTTGAGACTTTTAGACTAAAGTTGAATGATCTTTATTTACAATTTGGCACATATTTCATTAAAAGCACACATATTCAGTGTTACGTCCAAGTCGGATCAACCTGACAAAAGTAATTTTTAGTTATTTTTAAATACAAACTAGGTACATTTATTATTATTTAGGTTAATCAATAGGTCTAATTAAAATATATAAAAAAGATGTACTGAAAATCCACGAGGGTAAAGGCTTTGCTTTTGGATGGTAGCGGAGTGGGGATGTTATATCATTTGGGTGCAATGGTCAACGTTCGATTTAGTCTGATACTACTATTAAATCGATATGCTTAAAAACTAACAAAAAATATGCGAAGTGTCATTTATCAGCCGAGTTAAAAAAAAAACTCATTATTAATGTGTGTTCAGATGGTTCTCAAACTATGTGCTCATAACTCATACTTATATGTATTTATTTTTTTTCTTCTTTTTAAATTCCCACAACATCTAATACGTTGACCTGACTCTATGGTAAGTAGCTTAAACTTGTGTTACGGACGCTAAAAGAGGAATCACAAATGAAATATACTACTTAAATATATATATTTAACACCCAAATACAGATCAAACACAAATATAATCATATAAATATTTGCTCCGGGATGGAACCCACGACCCGGGCACACAAGTAAGATCTCTACCATCAGCGCCATCGGGCCTGTCAATATTCTAATTCTTATTTTTGTAAAAACGCCGCGCGTTCTTGAATGACGTTAAATGAAGCATAGGAATGGCCGCGGCTGAAACATTACCGGCTATTGTAGCGCGACGCGTCTAGCCGACCCCGTCCGCTGGCTAATGATCCATCCGATATCTGGCTCTAAATCAAATTGCCCCCACACTTCCTTGGCGCCAAATCACTCGCGAATTACTCGTTACGCGATAACATTGATTGAACGAACTGCTAGGCACTTTTAAACTTCATTCACTTATTTTCCCTTAGGAAATGTAAAAACGGACTTCTTATAGTTTAACACTCTCCATTCTACTCGTAATGTTTATTGGTTATGAATGACGAATCGTTTGGTGTATGTTAGATTCCATAAGTAATTTCCTAAGTGATGTTTGGAAAATCACTCAGTCTATTCATAATTCAACTCACAATAATAGTCTGAAAAGAGATCGATGTGGTGTAAAAGATAATGTTTTGACAACAATAGAGAAAGGAATGTTGAGATGGTTTGGACATGTAGAAAGGATGGATGAAAGTAGAATGACTGCACAAATATATAGAGCGGAAGTGAATGGAACAGTTGGTTTAAGACTACCTTGGTAAACATATTTTAAATATGTAGAAGAGGTATGAAAGTAGGGCTAAGACAAAGTGCCAAAAATAAACGAGCGTGTATGAAAGGATAAATGCGAGTAAAGGAAGCAAGAGAGGTATGTCAAGATCTTAGCAAGTGGAGATCCATAGTCTCAGCTTACCCCAACATTACACAGGCGCAAACCTTTTCGGAGACAAAAACAATGTATTAATATGCTTTTATAACTAGACACGAAATGTATCTTTAGTGGATATGCCTTGGCAAAGTAATTGAGAATTATTAAGCTGAGAACAATTCAGACTCCAACATAAATAAGACAGGGCACATTAGAAGCACTACTACGTACATAAGATAGTGAACTATATTAGTATAATTTATTAGTATTTCAGCATTACCTTATGTATTTATGTCTGTGTCACGATGTACCACAGGGGACGCTCTCGAAGACAGTAATAAATAATATTGTACGAGAGAAGTTATTTGGAGGCAACCCTTACTTGGTGGTACTCCCCCACCAAGAGTATTAAAGTGATATTGCTTATATGCTTACCATTACGGCTATACGTTTCGAGTAAATTAAGACCAATTTACAGAGGAATATGGGAATTTAATTTATGAGAGGCTTGACGCATGTAATTCGAGAGATGTAATGAATGGTTCTAATTAGATTTTACACCGTCGCACACTTTCAATATGGTCCGGATTATCGAATTATCTGTGGGAACTAATGAAGTAAGCTAGTGTTGAGTTATTAATTATGCATTGATAATTCTATTTGTTCATCACACCGTTGCTCAGTCGTAATTGCGACAAGCACATCGTTAAGGAGTATATTCAATTATGACAAGACACGATACAATAATTTTCCCTTGTTAGTTGCATCCTACATACTAATCGATGTGCAAACCTCGTTTTAAGTGGTACAGTTTTAATTTTAAGCTTGCTCATGCAAATTTGACTCCTATCTGTTGATATTCGAAGGTTGAAGTTTGTATTATGTAAATTAATATTTTTATATATGAAGAGCCTCAGATATCTCTAACAGTCTTGGGAGATTTGAGCTAATTGTTACTTTTATAACATTCTAAAATTTGTGTCTACATTTCAACATTCCAAGTTTAACTTTGTATTTTCTGATATTCAGTCAATTTGTATTTTTAACGGTATTAACTACAATATATCATAGTTTTCTTAAAGTAAATATGCATCTTATCAAGATGAAAAGCAATAGACTTCAATATGATTATTTTGATTATGACCACAAATTTTAAGGTCAGGGAAAACTATTTGAATGAGTTCTGGGAAACGTATACTTTAAAGTGAACGCCTGTGCAAGATAATACATGAGCAGAGATGTATTATTTTTATAAGTGCTCAGCCGGAACGTAATTTTTAAACACATTTAACTAATTCACAAATAAATTCCAGCGATTTCCATCTTGAGCAGTTTTGTATAAAGCCCATTTGAGGTATAACAAGAGTTGCTTAGAAATGGTGTTCCAAGGCGTGATTATTACGGGAACAGCGAACGATGATCCCAAGCACCTATCCCGCATCAGTCACGATAATGGCCGGGCCCGCGTCGCGACGTAAATGTAAATCGGTCTAATTTATACGCGCGATAACGTCGCCGCACTGCTGTTAACTGTAATTATATTACCCAGTGAGGACGTGTTGATCAAACCTCTGATTAAATGCCTCTGATGCGAAACGAGAAAAATTATACCGCTCCGGCGCGCCGTGAAAATTGAGCGATTCTTTTAACTCTACTAAAATGGACGCCAATTTGACGCGATGGTGCCTGCCGCTTTACAAAATTGTGCAGCCGAAAAGGAATTGACGATTATTTCGGCCATCTTAATTCCTCAAGCAAGCTTTTGTTAAAGATCCATTCACATTTTTTATGTATTTGTTTCGGAGTAATGCCGTGTAATTCGTGACATAGGTCTTTAAATATATTTAATTTTATTTAAAATATATAATCCATTAAGTTTGCAATATCAAGATTCAAACATACATCTTTAAAATAGTACAAGTGGCTCACCAATTCGAAGAAAAAAGTAAAAACAAACAACTAACTAATAAATATACGTCTTTAATAAATGTTATTCGGTTATACATTATACATTAAGTGAAGTGTATGTCATGATGCGGATTTTGGAATAAAATGATGCCGTTCGCCTTTAAAAACATTGTCTTGAGACTTATCACAAAGCTAATATAATAAAAATTAAGCAATAGTAATGTAATAAGCTTCCGCTAGGCTAATGTAGCCCCAGAGCAAACACGTAGCTGTACTACTTTTAATCGGTATGTTAGTCAGAAACGTTCCTAATATTGCCCTGGAAGCACACAGAGACAATGCCCCAATGGGCAATCTATTTGAGTAATTATCCGCTAAGGGCCATTGTCGGCCATCTTGCGCGCGTGGAATGAGCCTTGTTCGCTCAATGCCGGCCTGTTATGTACATGCTTTCGACGTTCGCAGCGACAGTGCCCGAGTGTCTTCAATGGCCGTACAAACACTTCATTGTATTCAACTACATCAATTCATGTTCGTGTTTGCACTTACCCTCCGTATAGGGGATCAGCTTCTGCATAAAGATTATATGAGTCCAAACAAACTTCAAACAGAGGGCAAACATTTTCGCATGGAATTCGATTAAATTGAAAAAGATAAGAATAATTGAAAAGTTTTAAAGAATTATATTTTAAATCAAATACGAAATTAGTTAGGGAGGCGAGAAATGAAACATGAAATGCTGTTTAATTATAACACTAGATAAGTTAACAATCTCGAAACCAAAGTCTGACTGCGGCTTATCTGGCGCAAATGTTTCAAAGGAACTTTTAACGAGTTTAAAGTTGGGCCAAGTGTAGTGCACCCGCAGCGCTTCCGTAGCTTAAGATTAATTAAACAATTGCACGATGGCTCCTTGAAAACACTCCGACATGTCTCGGCCTGTCGTCGCCAACCTTGCCAAATTAAAGCCATAAATCAAAATCCGTCGACCGGAAACAGAAATGGAATAACGAAGAGCTAACTACGGTCACGGCGTGTACGCGAATCAAGATTAATTTCTTTCCCTCCACGAGGTAAGAATTAGCAAGGGAACTATACGTCAACGGATGTACTCAAATATTTATCGTGAGAACAATAAAATACATGGGGGCAGAAAGAGTAAAATGCATTGGCACGCGTAATGCAAATTGCAAGTGTCCGAGAAGTCGGGCCGATCGAAATATTTGATTGGTGTGTAATAAAACAGAATATTGAATTGGGTGATGTATGAAATTGGATTGTTTGGGACGGGCGAGTAAAGTTAAAATTTACAGCGGGGAGAAGGTGAGTCTGCCCGCCTGGCGGTGCGTCTGCCCGCCGGGCGGCTCGTAATTCAGCAACAATTTATGTGCGTGCGTTGGTGACGTGCTAAAAGATTAGTCGCTACATCAACGCCTCCGCTTTTCAGTGGACGTAACATTTACGCTTTTTGCATCATAGTTGCGAAACCATTTCTATTCCACCCAGCTATCCAAGCTTATTTGTATAAGATACTCTGTAATAGCATCGTGTAATAAATAATTTTAAAAACATACAGTTATAGAAATTGAATGCATCAGGTAATATTATATTAGTATATGAAAGCATAGAGAGTAAGCGAGTATTCTACAAAATATATGACAAATCAATTGCATTAATTTAAAATATAACTGAAAAATTAAATAGCTTGTAGCATTCAAAAGATATATCAGTGGATTAGTAAGAAGAATGTTTGCAGAAAAAATACAAAAATGACATATTACATTTGGGAGCCAGAAGACAAATCATGGATGAAAACTCCGGAAGATAATCTAGTTTTCCGCGAGAATGGGGTAGGGAAGAGCCTGTTGTGTTCTAAGTCTAAGTATTAACCGATTTAAAAGCAAAATGTGGAACTTTGCAGTATCTAAATCACGGGTTTAAAAATGAACCGATAGAACAACGGACGCGGGAAGTCGGGGCGAACTTTACGACTATGAACCAATCCAGGGAACGTTCTAGCATTGAATTTGTTTCCAACCGATTCCGCCAGGCCATTGCATAGTTCACGAATGTTGGAATACAATATCAACTGCTGCCACGTTGAGGCCATAACGAATGACTTAGTACATAGAATTCGTCTGCGAAACGCGACGGCTTTGTAGTTGTCAATTTGATTTTGAAATATCGAGTTCAGTTAATGTATTTACGTTATAGAAACCTAAACTATGAATTATGTTGACCTGTTTTGTAGATACAGGTTATTTTAGATTCCAGCGTCATTGTTCGTGCAAACTATATTGATAACGTGATATAATAAAAAGATACAGAGTGGAACGTGAAAATATTCTTCGAATTATTACTTAAATACAAGTAAACAAATCATAACTCTCTCTTATTAGAAACATTATTACAAATGTGAAATAACAGGGGTCCCATGACACTTCCCTGTGGTTCACCATTAAAGGATTTCTCGGTAATGAGAAGTAAGCGTGTGTTAGTGCCGCAGAAAATATCCAAAAAGATCTTAAGCATAGTATAATTGAGGAAAACTGGAATAATGTTTTTAATTGTATGCTGTTGTTGATAATTGAGGTTAAATATCATGGTATGCAAATGAAAAGTTTTAATGAAATATCCTATGTTTCGACTATAAAAATGATTGTTTTCTGTTTTGATTACTGGTTTTAGTGAAAAAGGATCCATGTAACGAGAGCATTTCAAATAAATGCTCTTACCAGACAGAGATCAACGTGAAATACGTTAATTGTTTCCGTCTGACAACTTGTTTGTGTACCGTTTGATCTATGGCCGTTGATAAACTACCTCTTGTTCGTGATAGACTGGATGTTTGCGAATCAATACTTTTTTATATGAATCGCTTGCCTAAAATTCTTAATAATATCTATTCAGTAACTTCTATTAAATTTGTTAAAAGTCTTTTATGTTTTGTTTACATTTATGCAGGTTTAATTTTTTTATTTAATAGCATTCTATGTTTATCGGAATTCAAAGCACGTATACGCTTAATAACAATTATATGAATATTCATAGAGATATATGGGCACATTTTCGGAGTGAATTGTGACGTACAATTTTATCCAAGTATCATTTTCTAAAAATGGGAACAATATATTACGTAGGTCTTAGGCAATTTATTTGTACCTCCGCTCAATATATTCGTACATCGCGTAATGAAATAAGCCAGATGTACAAAACATAGAATGTTCTTTATGGGACACGCTTTCGCTATTACAGCTTGACTAGTATAAACTGAGCTGCAGAGGCTAGCAATATTTACCGTCAGTCCTGTCTTTCTAGGGTGTCTCGGAGGTCAGGGTAGTTTGGGACGTTGGTTTGCCCTGCGAGTATAGGGGTGTGTAGGCTCATACTATATTACATGGAATTGTAATCTACATTTATTGCCTTGCTTATTTATGTTTTTCAATCTGTTAAAATTGGTCAAGTTTATAAACTTGGATTTGAGCCAAAGTTCAAATTAGAGATTTGGCTTTAAAAACTTTCTGTATTTGGTAATTTGACATGTATGAATAGATGTTTTACAATATATTATGCGACTGTACTATTTAGCAAAAACACGCCATTGTAACATTGTGAACTATGAATTTATTAATTCATTTATAGGACTGGAAAAACCGATGATAAATATGAGTTAAACTTTATTTTAAATGTACGTTGTCAATAAAACACCTGATAAACAAAATAAAGTCCTACTCCATTGAAATACCGTTGCGCAAATTTAAATTATTATTTGCAATTTAACACAGCCTATCACGAAATTCATTCACATTTTGATCGGTGGGAGAGATTCCAGATAAATTATTTTAATAAATTTTATGAGCTCATATTGTCACGTTGTTGTAAATATTGTTAATTAATTCACGAGGTGATTAAAGGAATTGATAGCGCGCTAAATTTTTATTGCTAAGGTCGTATCGATGGGTAAGTTTAATTATAACTTGGGTTTGTGGGGGTGGGAGAAGGGGTGCCATGGTATTCGTGGTTCGACACCGGAATGCAATATCAGTAGAGCTGTGTTATTGCGGTTTCTAACTTGTGTCACGGGTTGGACTTGACTAGTTAATTTAGCGTTTAATAATAACAAATTATATACATTTGGAAAATATGTACTCAAAAATTATAGTTCATGCAAGTACTTTTTTATATGCTTTTAATTACATAAAGTAAAAGTTGCTTGCTAGTTTGGATAAAAATGTTGTCCTACTCGTATATATTTCGTGTTTTATTAGTCATAATTATAGACTTATTATTAAGAAACTGATTGATGACTGATTCAATGGTTGTTAGTTGGTTGTTAAATGGATGTTAATGACCTCTGTCAATATTGATTGACAGAGGTCTGTAATAATAATTGTACAATATATTTTAAACTAGCAAACCAAACAGATGTACTGTCTCAAATATTTATGTTCATATATCTACATACTGAGTTCCAATTGATTATCAATAAAAATACATATATACATAATTTCGGCCAGTAAATCTGTTTAACGATATTTGCAGCGCCCAATCTGTCAAACGACTGAAATTATTTTGTTAAACGATAACGCGTTTGTCATTAAATTAACTTAAATTTTCCAAACATTCGAGAAAATTTTATTTACATTTTAATACTATTAAATCTCCCGGCAACATGAAAATATTTGGTAAAATTTGTCCAGCCACTCACGTAAGATGCTGTGATCAAGGGATATATATATTTATTAGAATAAATAAATATCGCTAGCTTTTACATGTATTTATACTTTATTATATACTCGGAAGGTGATTAGAAAAATTCAATCTCTATCCTACTTAATATGAGCGTAGTGGTCTATAAGGAGAACCAAAATTTAGCGACGAACGGATTGGACAGATCGAGAGCTAATTGACAAAGCGACAGGACGGCGAGGTGGTTCCAAATTAATCGTTAAATTGGAGCGCTGTCAGATGGATGGACTGCTTTACCACGCCATAGGGTTTAGCATCCGCTTTCAGAGAATATCGGATGTCGGTCCTATTATTATCATTGGCGGTCGAGGATAATCTAAGCTAAAAGTGTTCTCGCGCAGAGACGACGAATATTGTTTTGTAAACATCCATAATTAAAATATATAATAATGACTTTATCACCACGAACATATTTATAGAAATATAGACATAGATGTCGTGTTTATAAAATACTCAACAACTAAAACAGCAGTACAAATAAATCTTCGGTTTTCATCACGGTCTTTTTGGTTTTTACTTTAAAACATAATTTAATATATCCTAGACAATATCACTCATATTTACCTTATCGACTAATAATGATATATTTCCTAGAGTTTAAGAAATACTGCGGTATATTCACTTATATAAATAAAAAGTCGTATTTCTTTAGGAAGATTTAAACAGACAACAAGTTCTAAAAAGGTTTCTTCTTTTTGGGCAGCGTTTATTGGCATCTAAAATATGTCAAAATGGGCACGACTGGCTGTTCATTGAAGTGTATTGGTTCCAACACTGAAATATATTAGTGAATGTTGGGTATGGCAGAAGAAGCATGCGAGTAGAATAAATGCTGTTGAAATGAAATTACTTCAAGTATGTATGATGTAAGTTTGAGAGACAGATTAAACAATAGTGTTAAAAGAGATTAATGTGGTGTAAAATATGATGTTATGACAACAATAGAGAAAGATATGTTGAGATGGTTCGGACATGTAGAAAGGATGGATGAGAGTAGAATGGCTGCACAATTATATAGAGCGGAAGTTAATTAAAAAAATGGTTTAAGACGACCTAGTCGAACAAATCTTAACCAGGTAGAAGAGGTATTAAAAAGGGCCAGGTCAGTAGTACCAAGAATAAACGAGTGTGTATAATATCACTAATGCGAGTAAGGGAAGCGAGAGAGGTATGCCAAGATCGTAACACGTGGAGATCCATAGTAGAGACTATGAACTATGTCTACCCCGTTGGGACCCAGGCGTGATATATGCAAGTAGGTTTCTTTCCGTATAAGTAGATATGATTATAGTAAGCTTACGAATCATGGACTCTAATGCGTTGGACATTTTTTTTTCGGAAAGTCTACATGAGATTGCAGTTTTGTGTTGTTACAGATTTTATCTAGGGGCATGATATATAAGATTATTGTCCCAATTCCAGGTTTTACAAGACCGTATTACTTGATCAAAACCACCATAACCTGACTCGACCACGATTGCTGTATATATTGCCATACGCGTGTTTGCCGCCCAAGTCTGTAGCGGCCCTGTAGCATACAAGAAATTGTAGTTTGTCTTACACAGTAGTTTCGGGCACACTCCGTGTTGGGTAATCACGTGTCGGATCTGGGAGCATATCTGCATGTCTGTGTTGATATATTCCAGTCCTGCGAAGTGGTGCAATCTGTTTTAGTTCTGTTGTTGCACCATGCAGTATTTATTTTATCTTATCCCCAATAATTAGATTTGCCTAATTTCTCTTTGATTAATAGTGAGTTTGCATTTGTTTACCGTTTAGTACTGCAAAGTGGACATCGTGGAGTGGAGTGTTGTACGAGACGACTGAAGTACCGGAACCGATAGCTAGCGGTATATCAACCCGAAGCAGTATAATGCTCAAATGCAGCACGCAGATGGACAGCAGGATTCCCGTCGCGAAGCTACGTTCAGCGATCACCACGCTTGCTTACCCAGATTGGCATTTATAGGCAAACTCCCCTTAGTTGAGGTCTATATCCAGTTGTGGACAGTGGACGTTTTATAGCTGCTTTGATGATGATAATTTTGATGAATTGTAAATATACATCAAGTATGGTTTTGCTTATTACAACAAAAGCATATTATGAATGTGCTCATGCAACAGTAGATTGATCTGAGCTAATGTAAATAATCAAAATATAAATAAAACAGGAAAACCGGGACAAAACTTGTAAAGACGCAGTTGTTAATCTTTCAAAGGCTACATTAGCGTTTATTAGTGGCACTACAAGAGATTACCGAACGTTTACCAGTAAATAAAGTAGAAAAGACAATAGTGTGCGACGCCAGTGCAAAAACACGAGGGGCGTGCGGCAGTACTTAATTGCACAGAGCTCGTTAGGCCTGATCCGATTTCGTGCCACGCTGCCCACTTGTTTTAAAACTGAAATATTAAGTTACGGTCAGAAAAACACATTTGCTAATTGTTATCTACCGGAAAATACGTTAGTTTTTGAATGCCTCCATTGCACTACAGCAAAACGGTGTATCATCAGAAATATTTGTGACACAACGTGCTGTGCCAATAAACAACGCAGATATGCTAATGGCTTTACGGCTAATTAAATTTCTACCGACAATAAAGCTTCTAAAGTGTAGCAAAATAGATTGCAGTAACAGATTTAAAATTATAAAAAGATTCGAATGCAGACATCTTTTATAGCCTGAAATAACAACAAAAGATTACATTTTAATATTCATATTGTCAGACGTGGAATGAATGGATTTCCGGAATTAATATATCCAGCTCCAGCGACAAAACCAACGTAAAATTGCCTCGATTTTGTTCTCTTTTATTCTAAGTTTTATTATTTTAAAGTATTTTAATTAAAACTGACATTGTTTTGAAGAGAAGATTATGACAAGCCGGCAGCTTGACGTAGACAAAAAGATTTCTCTGAATCCGTTTTGACTCAATGCAGGGTCGGCGAAAGGGTCAAAAATTATTCAAGTTTTGTGGAGGGATTCGAAATTTTTAACAATGATAAATTTTATAAAGTTTAAAAGTAAACGAATATCTATTGTTTGTTGAAAGAATTAAATAGCCCTATTCGTGACAAAGGATTTGGGTCCTGTTTACGCTCAAACATTAAAGCCGTATTACGTTCTGTTATTAGGTCGTTATTTAAGTGGACTTTGTTGGTACTGTTTGCAATAAGAATCATAAAAATTAAACGCCTGCTAACATATTCACCTAACTCAAAATTACGTGTGTAACCCATTTGCTATTTTTGGAAATCGTAGTATATTTCTCATTGAAGCTTAATGGGCCAAAATGATCATTAAAAATAAATACACCATGTTAAATAAAAACTGTCAAGGGAAATTGAATTGCAGTTTAAATGTCAATTGATGTATTTTCAAGGAAAATTTCAAATAGAAGACACCTCATTTGTTTCAATCGTGAAAAGCAATTCAACATCAAAAGAAGGTCAGTTATAGTCTGACTCCAGTATATTCAAATTAAGGGACAGACGTTTTATAACTAAGGCGGAGACATAAAAAGTGTAAGTAGTGTGGCCGGGGGTACCCCTCCCCCCGCTCCTCGCACCGCAGGATCATTGTTATTTATCCCTGTGCTGCCACTTTTATTTCGTCCGTGTCGGTTTATTTGTCTTCGGGATCTGGGGGTACATTAACGTATTTTTGTTCTCTATTAGGGAGACGGTCGCCGGCTCACCTTCAAACTTTGCCGGAATCCGCGCGTTTGTTTACTTGTTTTTTATTTCGACAAGTCAAATAGAAGTTGGCGATTGATTGTGTTCCGCAGACCCTTAATCACGACGATGCGACCGAATCCAGAAACTGTCGAAGTTTGACAAAGCAGTTGTGGCTTGAAGTTTTATTGGTCGTTACTGTTCAGATTGTAAATACAGTAGTTATTAATTTATACCTCGCCGAAATTGTATTCTTTATAGTTATAGCTGGCTATTTCAACTGGCGAATTTTTATTAGAGTTTATTTAGGATTCCATTACAAAAGCCAAGATATATACGCTTCAGGTTAATATTGTAATGTCTACGCTCAAGGAATGGTACTTTATAACTCTCGTCTGATAATGATCAACATTTTAGACAAATATGAGCATTGTAGATTAAAACACAGAATCTAAATATTTTCTTTTATTTAGACAAGGTCATCTTTTCCGGACGTCGCCTCGTCACCATCGTAGTTTAGTATTTTCTAGAAAAACAACAAAATAATTGTTAGAAACTATATCGAATAGACTTTATTTTACGTGGCAAGTGATATTTTCAGGATTAAAAGTACTCTAGGATTTATGTAGTTATTTCATCATCATCATATCACTCGTTGATGTCCACTATTGAACATGAGCCTCCCGAAGAAAAGGGGAATTTAGCTTATAATTACCACACTGGCAAACGTTAGGGTAATTGAAGAGCATCATTCACGATGTAATTCCTGCTGATCATTCTCTGTCGGTATCGATATTCTACTCCTCCGGTAGCCCACGGAATATCATATAATATATCACTTATAATAATATAAGTTATCAGTTATACTATTTTATTATAAATTCTGACATTCATATAATATGAGTAATTAAATATGGACTGCAATATTGTCAAAACTACGCGTAAACCGATTAAATAACTCTCATCAACACATCAACCGAGGTTTTTCGTCGAAGCGCGCTCAGAGAACACAGGCGAGTTCTTGAAAACACACGCTGATTCATTCGGTAATAAATAGGCTCACTATTTTAAGACGTCCTTCGCACGATTTCAGAGAGACCGTTAACACTGCTGGAAATCGCTCGTGCCAGTATTAACCTAGAATCCAGAACATTTGCATAATGCATACTTTCCGCGGGTTCCATCTGATGCCTCTTCATCTGTGCTATCTATGATACCTGCTGATACAGTTTCTAGTTAGCCTTGCGACAATAGGTAAAGACGTTGTCAACTTACGTAGATTATATTAGATAGTACAGAAATATAAAATGTTACAAATCTTTGACTGGTTGTAATCATTTATAAGTTACAACATGCAATATACTAATGGCTAGTAGATATGGTATGGGCTTTTAGGTGTTTTAACTATTAAATTGAAAAAGATTTATTTCGTTTTATTAGTATGATTTAGATAATTAAAATGATAGCAATGATAACAAACTTTTACAGGAGATTATAATGCAAAAGAGGCACGTCAAATTTGTTCGACGGATGCGCGAAGAAAAAAACTTACCGATAGATATTTATAAGTTTTATTCATCATACGACTTTTTGACAATGAATAGATAAATATATATTTGTGTAATTTGAAAGTCAAGAAACTTCTTTTAGTTGTATGCACTGTTCAAACTATGGATAGGATGCCGGAGGGCTTCCTAAACTTGTCGGTTTAAAATAAACACGACTCTTGTGTTTGTCCGGAGGAGTTACACCTCTATATCTTTATTTTAATCTGATCCTAGATAAAAAACAAGATGAAATCTAAAGGAAATTAGCCTCGATATAAGCGTTAGCAACGTCTGAAAATGGAAAAATCTTAACGATAACAGACGGAGAGCAAATTGCCAGAAAGAACAAATCCATTCCCGCGGATCGGTTGCATGAAAATTGCAATGGTGGCAGCGAAGCGGACAATTATAACGAGCTTGAATAAATCAGAATGAGTTGTGGCATTATTAGGGCTATTTCAGTACGAAATAGGAAGACGAAACGCTCGATGGGAAATGTAAGCCGAACGGAATTTTGAGTTACGTAAGAACAGCTATGCCAAGGAAAACCGGCTAGAGATTGTTGGTGAGTTCGCAAGTTTCCGAGGTGCTCGTGTCTTGTGTCAACATTTTCCAGCTAATCAAGTTTTAGTATATTACCTTTAGTTACCTTGTAACGAGAACTACTAAGGTTGTAACCTCTGTAAGGTTGTATCTTATTTTTTTTTTATGAATTAAGGCTATTATACTCTTAAAACATGACGGCATTAATCAGATAATAGGTGCTGGTGATGATCAAAACTAAGAATAGAATTTGTTGCTGTTGTACTGAGAACATTATCTCATATTAAATAAATTGGAGTTTATATCTAAGAATGTACTAAGAAAATTTGAAACAAAGAAGATGCCACAAGGAAATAGAGGAACGACAACTTTTTAGAAGTACTGAGATAAAACATGATTCAACTGGCACCCTTAACACTGCCAAGAGATATACAAAGTTAATTGAACACAATGTACTTTGGTATAAGTGTTTAGCTTAAAATATATTGATTTGTTTTTACTGTAACATGTGAGGTAATTAGTTTTAAGACTCACTGATACTATAGTTTCACGTAAAGAATATTACAATAGAGTCCTTAAATATTGCATTATCAAAAGAGATAATAATAAACAGAAATAGAGGGCAGAACCTTTACGTGCCCGGTCAGGATTATCCAGCCAATCTCACTGTGCCTGACTTATTTTTTCATTTCAATTTCCCTTATTTCATATCAGTTAAAAGACCTTGTTCCGGCGAACTACGCACTAAAATTTTATAGATCATAATAATACCTATATCGGGTCCAAAAATGTTTATCGTTTCATTTGCTGTTATACAGCTACCAATAGTATTTTATGTTCCTGACTATGTAGAGAGCTTCAAGTAATGTTGGCTATTTAATGACAGAAATTTAATCTAATAAGAGTACACGAAACATGTATTTAGCACGATAACGCCTATCATTTTAATTATCTTTGGCTTTTTACTTTTTATTATTTTCAAGGATAATTTGCCTTAAACTTATCCTTTGAGAATCGACAATCCTTTTTTTTGTTCATACATTTTTTCAAATTTTTGTGAAATATTTTAATAAGGACGTAAAGACACATTGAAAAAGAGTAATTCAAGAAACCGTACAAACGCAATGGGTCTTCAAAAAATAAATATGTACTTTTTACTGTTACTGATTATATCGGTATTCTTTAAATAAAGATAACAAGATGGCAAATATTCCTTATCCGCCGATACCAGAGTTGACGTTCTATAAAATTGGATCTTAAAAACTAAAGGTTGAAAAGATGCCGAGACTCTCATTCCGTTGAATACAAATAGAATGCTTACGGGACTTACCGTTTGCAAATTATCTCTTCGCGACGAGCTGAACGCTACCTGCAAACAAAATTTTATGCATTGCTTATTTAGTTTCTACATAAGAGATTATAGTTGGATAATCGGTGAAGTACGTGAATAGTGGTAAGGGTGTAAAGGGGATACTTATACTAAATATGGAGTAATTCAATAACGTAAGAAAGTAGAGACGATAAAAAATGTAACTTTCTACTGTTTAATACTGTTGTTTGTATTAAAGTTGATAAATGTGTATACCTTATAGTGATGCCGATTGTTTAGTAGTCTATCATAAATCAAGAAATGTGATAAATATGTACCTAATCAGCTTTGTAATACAGAGTCTAGGTACAGTACCATCGATTACGTCATGATCATGAATGACATAATCACGTGATGTCACTGATTTCTTATTAATAAATATGCCCAGTTGGTAGAATCATATATTTACAAGAATTGTTATGACACAGTTCCTGTTACAAAGCGGAATTAGGGTATGTATGACCCTGATGAGGGTTGGGATACACAAGGGTCACTAGACGAATAGCCGGTAGTTCGTATCTGTTAATAACTAAATGAATATCACCTTTCGGCTGAATTTAGTGTATCTTAAATAGGTATTTTGATTGTGATAATAACAAAAATAAACGTGAATTGATAATTCATTTCTTTGGTCATTTGTAAGGAAATTGTTTTGTTAGAAGTTAGAAGTTTGGAAACCTGTATCACAATTTTAACTAACGCAGGCTTCAGAGTTGCAATTGAAATATTCATGAAATTGTTTATGAATACATTTATTATTATTAAATGATAATGATTTACAAAAAAAACTGGGAATGCCTTTCCCACTTACTCCCAATTAAACGGTTCGTACTTATATAAAAAATCATAAATTACAAAAACCCTGTGTAAAAAACTGGCTGCGACAGCTGGACTACGTTGAAACTGAAAACCTTATAGCATGAACATCTTAAATCTCCTGAATTAAATAACTACTAATAAACAAAATTATACAATAAATAAATTAAATACACAACACACATACATACTTAAACAAAATAGTCCAGACAATGTTCTTTTATTTATTTTGCTTTTGGTATGAGATGCATAGTTGTTTATGTACTAATACAATGACACTTGAATAGGAAATAATCTATCTCCTCGAATTCAGGTTCATCTAGACAGGAAGGCAAAGCAAAACTGTTGGCTTTAAACACTGTATTGTAACATTGTTTTTAATCTAAGATGTTTGTGTAATGTACAATAGATTAATTATTATTAGTTCAAGAACAGTTTTAGAACAATTTTCTCCTCTCGTTTCAATCTCATTGCCAGTCCATTACAGAGAAAAGCAAGTAGCGAAAGAAGACAGAGAGAAATGAAGATCCAAGGACAGGAAGAGATTATATTTTTTTGAAGGTTAAATTTAATTGTAAAATGAGTTATCTTATTTCATCATCATCATACCAGCTATTAAAAGTCCACTGCTGAAATATGCTTCTCCAAGAAAGGATGTTTTTTGCCCATGATTACCGCGCTGGGCAAGCGTGTTGGCAATCGCAGAGCGCAGATTTCGCAACCGGGATGCTACTGCCCATCCCCCCCCCCCTGTTCATTTGTTGGTTTTGCTACTTTAGTCGCCTCTAACGACACCTGGTGCAGTGAAAGGTACTATTCTACTCCGCCGGTACCTCACGGCAATATCATATTTACATTTATTAAACCAAGAATAATCAAACATTAAATAGATTTCCACACTTCTCCGGATAAACTTCAGTTTTGTCCAATCTAATAAGTTCGGTCCAATATTTTCAAAAAGGATTCCAAATTATCAACGCCAGTATTAAAATAGACAATTGTTTCACCGAGCTGATATTTGCGCTCAAGCGGAATGAAACAAAACGAAATGAAACCGCACTATACTACAATTTCCAGTAGAAAGCCCAACCTGGAATGAATAGAGGATAATAATGCCAGTAATTAAGTAATGTTGTGCAATCATAGCTCAAACTCCATATAACTCTACCGGCGTTTTATTGTTAGATGACTTATCAATATTGTTTTTTATTTATACTTGAAGATAAAGTGTACTTTTGGTGTTTTACTTACCGCTATAGTTCAAATTGTATTGGATAATAATGGCGCTAATATTTGGTATAAAATATAGCGACATCAATCCGTTTGTATAACATTAAGAGCAATAATAGATCGAACTGCACAAATCAGTCACATTACCTATTGATAGTGAGCTAACTACTCGTACAAGTTTGACGTAACATTTAAAAATGGTTGAACCAGATTACGATAGGTGTGGATGAGTTTTTTTACATTATACTCGTACATTGTTAATGTTATACTTGAAAGCTATATAAAGTATTTTTTCTTATTTATTTAGTTTTCATAAAATAAAACATGCATTTGATAGTTCGTTGGTGAAAACCTTAGATATCGACTTTGCATTCAACTTCAACTCATTAAACTTCTTTTCCTGAGTATATGTAATAACTCTAGTATTATTTGAAGACGCTTCCACTTAAATTTTTCAGTATTTCATTATATACGGTAGTAAGATTTTAATTACTCTATTTAGTTGCCCATAATCTCACGAGTACTGGTTGAGAGTTAAGGACGCCATAACTTTTTAAATATGTGTCCAATTTGGCTGGAACCTATCGATGTTTTGTCCTTACCATTAACTCTCTCTATCAATTACCTCCTCCACCTTCATATAATCTCGTTTGTACTTCTATATCCACTTTAAAAGACCAAATCTCATACTATCACATCTATCAGCAGTATTCGCATTACTGTGTTCCGGTTTAAAAGGTAAGAGAGGCAGTGACATTAATGGGCAATGTGACCTTATAAATCCTATGATATCTTACAATCACAAATTTGGGAGTGCACTAGTGATATCCTCGTGATATCACGAGCATGTATAGGCGGCTGTGATGCTTACTTTCACGCGGACTGTACGCTTGTGTGTTGGACGGGTCTAATAAAAAATCTATCTCTATTTCTGTCATCGTAACTTTTATTTCCGATCATATTTACTTATATATTGTTACCTTTGGTTTTTCAACCAGTCGACTACTGTCTTACGCAGATCCTCTAACACCTGATCATCAGCATCAGGATGCGTTTTAGGAGAAACTTGGTGTGTTCTTACTGCACTATTATCTGAATATATTGAATCCACTATTTTCTTCCAAATCCATGAACAAGCCGCGATATACTAAGTCTCCAACAATATAAATTGTACTAAAATAATCAAACAATGATTTATTTCATTACCCGATTGTGGCAAGTTTCTGATATAGAAAAGAACATTATACTCAGCGCTATTTAGTAGAAGAATATCCTATATCGTAATTCTAACAATTCTAACATGAAAATACAATGCCTAAAGCAGAAACGTAAGTTATAAATTCAAATGAGATGTGTAACGAGCAGTCCTATAAAACAATACGGACTTATTGCAACACATTTATACGCTAGTTTACGAAACCGTAAAATATGATAAGCATCAGCCAATGAGATTCCGACGGTATCCCATTTATTTGTATTTACGAGAAAATTGAGCCTTGACCTATGAGTGGGACTTTAGTGTTAGCGGGATCTTATCTGGAATGTTTTTTTTTTTTATAAAAATAGGTAATTATTTATTAATAAACTTTCTTAGTATATGAGTTAGATATCTGGTTATTAAAATGTTCCCTTTCCATTTTTTTGTATAAATGGGAGCAAAAAAGTGCGTCACCAAGAGGAAAGTCATCAACAAAGCCCACTTTATGTAATTCAGAAATTTAACATGTTTATCTCACTGATTCTTTATTTTCTGAGAATCTAAATGTATTGCGAAACATTTATTGTATCTTAGTAAATTAATTCTTAGCCCCTCCAATTTAAGAGTATTTGCCAATGTTTTAATATTATTAAAAAAAAGTGATAATGTGATGTGAGTAAATTATGGAGTGGTTTGACTCGTGTGGAAATATGCGACTAACTGTAGAAGAGCAAACATAAATAGTGACAAGAGACGTAATTTGTATTAAATCTAATCGCTGTAAAAGGCGCCACCCACCCACTAGAATCCGAAGCGCACAACTGACAACGCCAGGAAAACAACTTCCCAAAATAAAGCCGGGCTGGCGCTCTTTGTCGCGTCATTGTCGTGATTTACTTCGGAACTAGATTAATTGAATAGAAAACCGTGTTTTGATTAACTTTACTGTTTTTGGATTAGTATCCAAGTTTTTGTGAAAATGCCGTGACCTGACTATTAGTATGAATCCGGACACAAGAAGCATTTTACTGTTTTTGTTGCAACAATATCGAATTTATTGATTATTATTTTTGTTGTTTATTATTTTACATTCATTTACTTTATTTTTCTATTTTAAAATTACGTAGTACACAGTATCACTCTTGTACGGCCACGAATTGTGCTACAAATTGTTAGGGTTCTTTTTTAAATGTAAATATTAAATGGTACATAGTTGTAATGAAATCCCTGACCCCTATATTAGGTTTATCACCTGTGTTACAGAGGCCAGTACATCCTTAAATGAACTAGAATTGCAAACTTTATGTTAAACATATAACAAATATTTTTTTTAAAATTAATTACCTACATAAGTTTAGTCGTACAATAAAAACTTAGGATTTTTGTAGTTTAGGGTTAGCAACCAATTTATTGCAAGTATAATGTTTTGATTATTTATCCGAAAACAAGTTCCTGCTACCTCATATTTAAAAAATTCTATATAGCTATTGTAACATCGATTCAATTCATAAAATCTAAATCATTTATGATTACAATAAGGCAATTTTGATTTTCAATAAGCGTTAGTCATTTCCGTTTTATTTTTCTGAAGGCGAATCCCGTTCCACTCTAATTTAAGGTTTTGTTCTAGCTTTCTTCCCCGAGCTTAAACGATATTGGACGCGAACCCTGAGACCATGTTTAATAAGAGCGGTGCATCGAAGTTCAATGCGGTATAGCCGACCGGTAAACAGCGAGCGGCAGCTGCGAGCCTGCGCCCGACGCGCAATATCCCTCCGACAAAATAAAGGAATTCCCGACGACAATTCCTTACCCTTACCGAGAAATACAAACGCACGCCTCCGAATGACTTTACAAAAATTTGCATTTTTTTTTTCTCTATATTCAGAAAAGCAATTTTTGTACGTCGCCCGCGATACGGAGCGCGGGAAATTGGAGTCGTTCTGGCAACGGAGAACAGTGGAAATGGAGTGGCGAGAGTATTGTGCGCGCCGGGCGAGCGATTGCTTTCGGCTTCGACTGTTTATTGCGTGTACTTCTGGACGTTTCGATCTGTACATATGTTATACACGGAATCAGTTTGGCATCATATGCACCCTTTAATTTACACCTGCATATCTGTATTCTTATAGGCCATTACAATGGAAACTGAGTAGCAATTGTTTTCAATATCTATTACACATTTGTTTCTCTGATTGTTTTGAGTTTACACCTAAATCTATCATTACAGGTTTACTTGACCTAATGTGATAGTATGGCAAATAATAATAATATACTCACTTAAATTTTAATGTCTACCTGCTTTTTTTTTAAGATGAAGTCTACAAACATGCAGACGGTCCGCGTGATTGTAAGCATCACCGCAGTCCATAAAGACTCGTATTGTCAATAGAATAACACTAATGCGTTGTCAACCTTGTGACTTGAAGATGTTATATCATTTACTTAGTAATTTCACTGCCTCGCTCACCTTTCAAACCAGAACACAACAACGCGAACACTGTTATTTGGCTGTAGAAATAGGTGAGAGTGAGGTAACAACAGGCAACCTTTGTATGAGGGCTCCCGTTAGTTTTTTTTTGTGATCCAGAGTAGCGGTTCCTTTAGATTTAACTGTTCAACGTTCCGAAATAAATTATTTCATGAAACGAATCTTTTATGGCGCTGGTTGACCGCTTATTAATTAATAATAGACTTTAAAGTTCAGCTTAATTTCAATTAGAGAGCAAACCAATAACAAATCACAAACAAAATGATTTCCAATTGACATTTATATCGGTCGTATTTTTCCTGTTAATTAGGTACTTGTTCGACCCGCAAACAATTTTGGCATGCTTAAAATTAGACTGCATACTGTTGTCGCTAGAGAATCGGCCTGCGTAATTAGTACATGATGCAGGCCGTTTCGGTTTATTTAATTTCACAACCGGAATACGTTCCAGTTTTCGTTTAATTACGCTTTACGGAAGGACAACGTAGTGCATTTGTACTGTGTTTCTATTTTTTTTAAGTTTTGAATCGTAGACTTTTACTTGAAAATACACCTATGGTTTGATCTTCTGTTGCATTTTAAACATGTAATGTGTAAGATTGTAAACACCATTAATTTATACCGTGAGGTACCGGCAGAGACCTTAGCCGCCTCCCACTGCACCAGGTGTCGTAAGGGGTGACTAAGGTACCAGAACCGACAGATGGCGGTATATCCAACCGAAACAGTGCAGCTCAAATGCATACTGCGGAGATGAACAACAGCATCCCCGTTGCTAAAGCTGCGCTTTGCAATTGCCAACACAAAATGGACAAAAAACCTCCTTTCGTGAAGAGGCCTATCGTTCAACAGTGGACTCCCAAAAGGCTGTAATGATGATTAATCTATAATTTGACTAGCGCATATGTAAACAGACGGCAAATTGTTAACTGTCGAGACAGCTTACTTTATTAAAAATTATTAATTTTCGAATAGTTTATAAACAAATCACAATTTATCGTCGGTTTAATATATCGCAAGTTAAATTGTAAAATAATAACATTTAATACTCTGGCGACTCGTATATGTAACAATACTCATTATCGTACACAAAAAAATACATAACGAGAAAAATAACAGGTTATACAATTGGAGGCCTTATCGCTCAGAGCGATCTCTTCCAGGCAACCTTTGGACATACACGAGGAAACTGGACTGTTACTTAAATTTGTAGTCAATTATTGGATAAAACAAAGATAGATATAAAACGAGTTTTAAGAATAGTAATGACGGAACTGTGTTGTTATTTATGACTTCGTTCTATAAATCAGTTCCGCTGTCGTGGCTGTCTGTTGACATGCTTCGAATAAAATATCTATCGAATGAATTTATTGTTCGGTTTTCATGCACTGGTTGGTCGACATAAGATTTTTTTAAATTATGCTTCAGGCTAGTAGCGTACTGCGTTTTGTGCCAGAAGTTGTAAGCGGTGCTTGGAACACTTTATCCATTTGAAACTGTAGCTGAAATGCAACTGAAATGTGGGCGACTCTGCAGTTTTCACCAAGCTTGTCGAATATAGAAAATATGAGAATAACTCCCATAATTTTCACGTAATCACCCTCTTGGGTGATTATGATTTTATTAATATAAATTTTTCCTTTAAATCGAAATAATCTATCTTTGATTATATTTAGTTATTTTTTTACTACTGAATGAAATCTGTAAATGAATAGTTGTTTTACTTTCGATATTCGTGTAAACATAATACGGTTTCCCAAATTTAAGAGACATTTATATTAATGTGAAATGTTTTGTACGTGATAATTTACGTTTACGGCAGACGAGAAAATTTGTTATAAAATGAATTAGTTGGAATTAGTTTAAATTCATCAGCCAGAAACACACTTGTAACATTATTTTTCTTTCCTAGAACGTGAACAACTACATTGATTTTAATGATGATTTACTTGAAGAGCTTTTATGCATAGAAAGTGCTGGATTATATTTAAAATGATATTTACTAGAAACGAAATTTTAGGTTAAAAAGAAAACTAGAAAATATTCGACATGTTCGCTAAGGTCTCGGTAGCCTAATGGTAGTGCAGTCCCCCGGTAAGTGAAAGATGCAGGTTCGACTCCCGCCTAACACCGGAAATAAGCTTATTTTTTTAAAAGTAAATATCTTCTATATACCTATATTTATCATAAAAATATATAGCGACAATAAATTCAGATATAAATTATCTTTTCTCTTAAGTTGGATCATACCGTAAACTGTAAGTAAAAAAATATTAAAGTCACTTTAGAAGTTCAAATTACGTGTTATGGACAAATACCATAACACATTATTTTTATACAAAAAGGAATTTCAGCTTTATTTTTTTATTGTTCTTTATCTCTTTAACATACAAAACATTATTTTAATTTCCCCGTGAGGTATTTGCAGAGTAGATATAATATCTTATCCTGTACCAGTAAGAGGTACCGGAACCGACAGATGGCCGTCCGAGTCCGATTAGAAACAGTATACCTCAAATTCAACACAGTGGGTAACAACTTGTAATGATGGTGATGATGTATGTATAAAAATTGTATTTCTTTTATTGTATAAAAATTGTATTTTTTATTGTTAACTGGTAGATACTGCCACTAGGCATTAAGTCCGCTATGTGTACATTGTATTTGTGATGTGCAAAAAGTTTAATTACAGAATAATCGAAAAATTAAAAAAAAACACGATGTATTTTAACCCCTGTTAAAAATAGACCCGCTAAATCCCAGTGTCTTTATATATATGTATCGTTAGCCAAATAACTTAGAGGTGGTCGTATATATTAGAATTTTAGGGCGGTTATTTAAAGCGACAGTGTTTAATGGTCTGCTATATTTCGTTTAATTCGTCGAATAATTATAAGAAACAGGTCGCTAGCGAATTTTGCTTGTTCGGTGAGGCCTCGGCCTTTATATGCTATAATTCTATTTGATTGCATATTAACAACAGCATACATAATTATCTGCTTAATCGTTTCTGTTTAAGTTCCTTTTAAGAAATAACGTGACGTCCCCAAATTGAGATGTGAGTTTGATATTTGTTGTTCCGTGAAACTTTTTGCTGAAATGCAAGTATTTCGCATTTAAACTAAGTTTTTTACTGAATACACTTTTATATACGTTAAACTATTTTGGTGCTATTGTGATATAAAAAAATCTTGTTCTGTCTGTCTGCTTGTTTATGCTGATTTTTGAATTTTACTGGCGAATAACTTTTGTTATATTTCATCGGCACAGAAGTACGTGGGTGAAACCGCGGGGCTCTGCTTGTTTATTATAAGAAGTAAACGCGTAAGTGTTGGGACACGTAAGATTTTTTAACATTATCATCATACCAACTATTAAAAGTCCACTGATGGGCATAGGCGGAGGCCTAGAAAGGGGGTATGTTGCCCATAAATGCCGCGCTGGGCAAGCTTGTTGGCAATTGCAGAGCGCAGCTTTCACGACGGGAAAGCTGCTGCCCATTCCTGCCCTGTACATTTGACCTGATTTTTTTGCATGAATATACTTACCGCTATCTGTCAGTTCTGGTACCTTAGTCGCCTCTTACGACACCTGGTACTAGGAGAGGTACTATTCTACTCTGCCGGTACCTCACGGCTAAGTAAGGCTCGTAAGATTGTTATGTAATAGGTAAATATACTCTGATTTAGGTTCTTGGAAATGTCGCGTGGGAAGTGAAACATAGCGAGCTCTACGGACAAAGTCTAGAAAAGGAACCTAGTATTAATTAAAATAATGATTTGAAATTCAAAAATGTCTATTTGTTTGTGACGTGAGGTACCAGCAGAATATAATAGCACCTCCTTTTGTACGAGGCGTTTTAGGTACTGGAACTGACAGACGGCGGTATATCTATGGGTAGCGGCATCCCCGTCAAGAAAGCTTTACTTTGCGATTGCCAACATCCTTGCCTAGCACGACAATTACGGGCAAAATCCCCCCTTTTTGTGAGGCCTAGGTCTAGCAGTAGATTCCTAATGAATAATTTAAGCCCTAAAAAGAATATTTTACGTAATGTTATATATTCACACATACACACACAGTTATGTGTATATATATATATATATATATATATGTCTATATATATCTATAATAAATAATGTTATATATATTAGGTTTATCGTAGACAAGACGTTATTTTTTGTTTCTTTTTGGTTCAATCGACAGACACTTCGAGAATAGAATATAAAATATTTATCACAGAGGTATAGAAAAATTGGGCTCGTTGCCAAAATTTAAAGGAAATAGTGAAATATAACTCAGTGTGTTAGCAGTGTTGGACTTGGTGTCATTAGTATGATTTACGAGAATGTCGCCGGGACGGTTTCACTGTGTCGTTAATGATTGTCGAAAGAGTGCATTCCACATTATTTATGATCTCGCTCTGGTCTCGCGACTGTCACTTGTCAAAATTAATACTTATCAGTATATAATACGTACATTTATAAAAAATGGTTGAGTGCATGTATGAGAAATTATTGGCATTATGTCCGGTTTTGGATTATAAAACTACAAAAATGTTTTGCTTTTTCTAAATATTTACTATTTAACAAAATAAAATATTGACTGTATTTAGTTCTTTAAAGTAATTTATTTTTACATTTTTTTATATACATATTGTCTAGTCGACAAAAAACATACGGTCCGCGTGATGGTTAGCGTCAAATCGTTCAAATAATTGGACTTTCATTGGCAGATAGCTATTTGTGATGAGGCCTGACTTACTACGTTTATTGTATTTAATATTCTCACGAGTGCCGAAACTACGCAGGTAAAACCGCAGGGCGTTACTAGTGTACCATATCAAGAGGGTGGGAATAAACAAAGCAGCTGTAACTGATGAATTATATGTAACGTAGTGGTGAAATGGTTCAACCGCTAGTGAATGTCAAAATTAATAATATGTTCGAATTCTTATTGGAAATTTATCGTGTCTCGTCTTAGATTTACAATACAAATAAATGCGCGTCACTTAACGCTTTCAGTGCAACAGAAAAATCGGCAGCGGTGTGCCAGTTTTTGTAAAAGGTCATTTATATTTATAATAGAGTAAATTACGAGTTGTTGCGACGTCGTCGGTCCATTAATGACTGATTAACGGTCGTACAATGACTATCCGTTAATTAAATTATTTTATAGTACAAATTTTATACGAGTGAAATTGGTATAACTTAAAGTTAACTTTGGAAGTATTAGATAATTCATGCTATATAATTTATTTATTTCGTGCAATTATGCGTATTCATAATAATTTGAATGTAATTTTTGTAGAGTGCTTAAAACTACACCAAACCACGAAGGCTCGACGCGGTCGCGCAAAAACCCTTATTCATGCAAGGACAAACTTTTTCCTTCCAATAGAGACATTTAAAATTGCACACAATGTGAACACAGAAAAATATTATTAAAAATCATCACGAAGCTTATACGGTTCGGAAATTTGATTTAAAACACTATTTTAATGATTATATGTGATAACCATGCACATGCTACATTGGAATACATTCATATAGCTTATGGTTCTACAGACATACTAAAATAAATTTTAAATGATGATACGTAAGTAGGTTTATGTATGGTTCGTAAGTTCTCTTGTAAAAAGAACTCATAGTAGGTTTTTAAGAACATTACAACTCAAAACTAAATGTTGATATAAAACATTAAGGAGTTAGTTATATCTATATATATTATTTAGTCATGATTGATTTATTTGTTGTGTTGTTTTTTTGTCACTAAATCGGTTCATGACTAGAACTTAATAGTATCTATGGTCTCAAGGCTTTCTTTATTTACGGAGATCTTGTTTTATACGCTTTAAGTAATTTTAACCTAAGAGTAAGAGAGTTGAAGGATGTTTTAATCATCTTTATTAGAGTTAGACCTGATACATAGTTTTCTGCATTAATACATCACTCCCATCTATTTCTACCGACAAACAGCATTGTTCGCATTTCTGTTTTCCGGTTTGAAGGGCGAGAGAGACAGTGAAATCACTAGGTAATGTATAATCATCAAATCATAAGGCTGGCAACGGGCTACTAATATAGTTATGAAAATAGGAACGTCTATAGGATACAGTGACGCTTACTATCACGCGGACTGTAGGTGTCTTGTTTGACGCCTAAGTAAAAAAAGGCTTTATCATCATTATCATAGCACCTGCAACACGTCCATTGCTGAACATAGACCCAAAGAATTTTGCTTGTAATTGCAGAGCTTAACTTCGCCAAAGGAATGCTGCTGTCAATCTCATTTCTTGTAATTTTGCAATTCTGTCTCAGGACGGATACACTGCCATCTGTCGGTATATCAGTCGTAACTTTCGACTTTTTGGGTGAGTTACTGTTCTATGCCGATATCCCTTTGTCAATTCAACATTAATTGTTCTTCAATCATACAAACGTATTGTTACAACTATCTTTACTGCTAATGTTGGATAAGCTAGTATTTGTTGAAGCCATTACTTTGAGCCACGTTTTGCTTGTAGATTGATTGAGTGATTTCAAATGAAATAGACTTCCATCTGTCGTCACCAAAGATCGACAAATGCTCTTAGAATTCAGGCTGTTTGAAATAATGTCAGAGATAATGAACCGTCTGAACCGATGGCATATTTTTTTGGTAATTTATTAATAACATCAATTTCTCGGATGTCCGGATTTCCGTCCCATCGACTTTCATTAATTTTGTTGATGGATGTCAAGTATGGCGGGAGTTTGTGTAGTAAATCAATCAAGAATGCCTTGCTCTTTGTTATTTTTTAGCAGTTTTTGCAAAGAAACATATTTTGCAAAATATATGCCCCCCGTTTGTTATAAAATACAATAGTACAAAAACCAATTATTTAATTGAAAAAAACTGTTATCAGGTAATTAAAGAAAATATTAATACGCGACGTTACGGGTGGGTAACAGGTTACTGAGGATATATAACATAATAGGCTAAGCAAAATTATAAAGAGCTACTAAATTAGGGAGATCTATAAGTCCGATTATAATACAGGTGTTTATTTTACTTTTACTCAAATGTATTTTTAACTTTTATAATAAGGACTGCTAAAAAAAGCTAACGAGCAAGCAAGGTCACCTTATGAAAAATTTACGTGTTTCCCGTAGTCGATTGCAGTGTCAAAGCAACGTACGTAGATGTGTTGCTTTTGAGAACAATATTGAATTTTTATTTAAAAATATATATCTATTAAACCTTCTAGTTGACTAAAAAAATTTACGTAAATCATATGGCGGCATATTTAGAAGAATATAAACGAGTTTTGAATCTATGAACTTTATTTTCACTCACTGAATCGGCCAACTGGTCTTTCTATAAGGATTGGAAGCCGTTTCCCAAATATCGATGCTAACAAAAGGAAAGAGTTTGTAAAACATAATTGAGTCTATGAACTGAATACGAATGGAAGATACTTTTTCGACGCGTAATCAAGATGGCCACCTTTTACGGGGATCATAAACGAGCCACATACTCACATTCGCGGTGCTCGAATGGACCACGTTGCGGCTAAAATACCCGTAATAAGACGACAAGGGTGCCTACAAATCATAATAAATTCGGAGAACTTATTAAGTCCGCCGCCAACAAACAATGGGCCGAGTTATTGGTGATCTACCCCCTTTTATCTAGACCCTCCCCCTCCCAACCCGTCACCTTCACCCCGGGTAGGGTTGGTAGTTCCTAAACACGTATTTATTAAAATTCCGATATCACATAAAATGGTTTCAGTTGGGTACGCATTAATATTTAATGTTTATAATTAGTTCGTCTAAGAAAACACCATTTTGTTCGCTGTAAATTAAGTTAAGACTTTTGTGATAAGTACCGTATAATTTTCAAAGAAAATTGAGCGCGAAAGTCCTGGACACTTTTAGAGAAATTATTTTCCTTATGTTTTTCCTATTCCGGTATCTTAGGTATCTATGTCGTTGTATCTATGTATTTATGAGCATTAAAAAGAATAAAAACATACACTAATAATCAAAAGATCTTTGTCACTTTTGAGAATGGTTGTAGTGAGTTAACGCTAACGTCATCGTAAAGTTTTAAAGCTAACAGATGAACATTCAATGTTTATTTTAAATACTAAACGTGTGAATGTAGATAATAAATATTAATAAAAGAACAACTTGATTATCTGTGGTGTATCTAAAATATGTTTTATTTATAGGTAATGTATATTTAAAGGATCCGAGGTTATCATAAATATTGCAAGTGACTTGAAGCTAGAAGTACCAGCCCTAAAGTTGAGGCCAACAAGTGGAGCAATCTTCACTTTATCGGAAAAAGCTTGGAGGGTACGAGAATACACCAATTAACACAAGCAAGGAGTTAACAACGCCGCGATGCCGATGGTAAACACTTTGTATAATAGAGGAGAAACATCGCCGATTTTGAGGTTGACCTATCTAATTGAAACTCTATTGTAAATAATAAATAGGAATATATATTTTTTAAATAATTGAATGAATATTTAAATCAAAGTTTAGTATTCAAACATGCACTGCTGAACTTCCCAAGAAAGGCGGTATTTTGACCATAATTATCGCGATGGGCAGGCGTAGTGGCTACCGCAGAAAGTATTTTAAATTTTTTGTTAAACCAGGTCGACAAAAAGCAAACAGTTCGCGTGAAAGTAGGGGTCCCAGCAGGCCTCGTATATTACAAAGATATCACTAGCATGTTGCCAACTTTGTGACTTAAAGATACTCGTATTATGTCACATTGCCCAGCAATATCAGCAATAGTGAGGAGAGTGAGGAACCAATGCAGTCTACCTCACACAAAAGTCATGTTGCATATCAGGTACTTTGTTCCGGGTATATCTTCATCTGTCGGTTCCGCGACCTAAGTCGCATTTTACGACAACTGGCATACAGATCATGGTACATCTCAAAATACGGAATCCGCAGTGTTCTGCGACCGACGTTTCTGTTTTACTATTCGCCAAGAGCAGGTTTCGTTTTATATTAGTTTTGCAATCGAAATCATCCCAATAAGAGATTGTAGTTCAATATATCAATATGAATTTGGCGTAATTGCTGTTGCTCTATTGTGTTGTTTATTATAATTATAATTTAAAATATTATTATTTAACTAGCGGCCCGTCCCGGCTTCGCACGGGTAGACATAAATAGGTACAGATATTTAAGTTATAAGCATGCTTATTAATATGACCATGAATCGCTAAATTAGAAAAAAAATGTCTGCTTATCTTACAGCCTCCCTGTACACTATGTTGGTGTATCTGTAGGTGGCAACAAAACGTATTGATTTTCAGGAGGTACTACTCGAGAAAGTGCCACATACAATTGCGCTCGTCAAGTTGGTTACTCGATGCGCTGCGTGGCGGCTGCCGCCGGCATGTATTAATATTTTAATTTCATGTTATCTTTTGAATGGAATTTTAGATTTCAATAATTTAAAAGTAATCATTAGGTATTGAGACAGTCTTGAATATTAAATTATTTATTTAGATTAAAAGTTATAAATGGTATGTATAACACGGTTTGATTTTGATCGGCATTTCTTTCAATTTGTTAAATGTAAAGAAGTAGTTATAGTGACGTAACAACAATAATTAGACATAAAGTCTCTTAAAGTTTTTTGTATATGTCCTATCATTAATACTCTTCGCAGCGTATGCGATGAAAGACCTTTTTTGGCTAATTTTTTTTTAGCTAGCTAGGAATTATTTATGCTATTTAAGCTATTTAACTTGAAATTTTGTAAAGATTTCTATAGTAATCTATGTTACTCAGTGATAATGTCGCTTTCTAATGAAAAAATAATTATTAAAATCGGTCCGGTACTTTTTGAGTTTATTCGATACATACAAAAATACAAATCTTTCCTCTTTATAATCACTAAATAAATTATAGTGTAGATTGGCAACTGACTACTTCCAAGCAATCTTCAGATGAAAAAAAAACAAATTTGAAGTGTACCTATTTTAAGTTAATCAATATTTATATTAAATACATGCAGTTAAGTCAAAATTTACCTAAGTAATAACATATGTTGGCGCAAATCTTCTAGTTGAATGCAATCGAATTGAATCTTCTACAAATAACACAACAATAACAATAACGTCAACAATAAAATATTTTAACGAATCATATACAGCTAAATAAAGAAACGACTTTCGTAGAGCGTTTCTGAAATTATAGGCAGTTTAATTGAGAACGATAACATTTTCTAAAAATTGTTCTGTGTGAGTATCGGGTCTGTGAATTTGCTTTATGCTGTCGCAACAAAAATAAAAGTTTCAAATAATTAACAGGCAACGAGTGAGTTGAAGTAGCAATAGGCAGGGCATTTGGTACGCAGAGCCGATGGAGTCGTAAGGTTCTGGTATGGAAACCTCGTATTGGCAAGTGCAGCGTAGGTCGTCCACCAGCAAAATGGTCAGACGGTCTGACTAAACGCACATGATGATAATGCTTTGCTATAATGGTACGTTTTTCTTTAAATCGCGTCCCGCACTTTTATGGTACTTTAATGATATCAAATCAAGTCTATTATATGTGGCCTTATCCAGGATTCTAGATATTTCCATATCAAATTACAATATATAATCGCGTTAAACTTAAAATTATTTATAAGTGGAATACACTCAATTTTAATCAAGGAAACAAGGATTTAACTGTATGTTTAATTATTATTTTACATTCCATACGTATATATTTGTTTTCATTAATTATTATTATTTATCTATTTTCTTTCATGGAAACAAGGATTGTACATATAATCAAGCACTTTTCAACGCAAATACTAATAGATTACAGAACCGATAAATTCAGGTGTAGTTGAAAGGAATGTTAAAATAGTTTGGACAAGTAGAAAGGATGGATGAAAGTAGAATGACTGCAATAATATATAGAGCGGAAGTAAATAGAAGAGTTGGTATAGGACGACCGAGGCGAACATATCTTAACCTGGTAGAAGAGGAAAGATGGGCCAGGTCAGAAGTACTAACAATAAACGAACATGTATGAAAGTCCTAATGCAAGTAAGGGAAGCAAGAGAGGTATGTCAAGATCGTAACAAGTGGAGATCCATAGTCTCTGACTACCCCACTGGGACACAAGTGTGATGTATGTATATAGATTGGACTGATATACTAGGAACTATATACAGGAACCAGATACCAAACTCACATCCGATATTAACACACACACATAAATGAGTTTGACGTTTAAAATTAAACCTGTTAAAAGCGTTGTTTTAATTTATGGTGCATCGCGCGTTGTTATTAACTTCCTACTCACTGGAGCTCTTTGCCAATGGGCAATTACTCATTAGTGCTAAATTAGTCGCCTGCCGCCATTATTAATGATGACGGGGAAAGACGAGCGTTTTCAGCATAGACCCTTTGATTGTGAGAATTGTTGCTAACTAGCTTTTGTATGTGCGGATTGTTCGGATGTCTGAGTTTTGAGAATTTTGGTTTAAATGGATTCTGCAATCATAACATGTCGAAGGAATTGTTGTTTATGCCTTTAATTTGAAATGTCCGTGTCTATTTTTAGTTGTGAGCTTTCATTAGATATTTTTGCATCCCTGAGAGTTTTTCGTACAAGTCTTTTGGTACGTTGCCACCCAAAGAACCTTAACATCCCAACAATTGGTACTCACTGTGCCCTATCTATTGCTTCTACAGCTGAGCAATTTACAAAGTTTGTGGCTGTAGTGCTTCAATGAATATCATTGTGTCGAATTCGATGGTGCATGAAAACATCAGAGTCTATAATCTGTACATTGTGTTTGTCGCTACTAAAAGCAAGATGAAGGTTTTTTTAAATATTAAACATTTTTAATTCAAACAAAAAAATGAGGTATTGCATACATTTTGTAGTGGTATGTAAAATCAATAGAAAAAAGAAGACCATTAGAGATAAAACATAATGGTTAATAATGTAAAACAAAACTCAAACATCAAATTGTTTGTTTTGATTTTAATTGTTTAATTATCAGTAAAAAATTAGATAATGATAATGTAATTTTATACAAATAGGACTATTTTAGATTTTAAAACAATTTTGAGGAATTGACGGCTCGGATGGAGCAGTCGGTAGCAATCTTATCTTGTGCGCTAAGGGACGTGGGTTCTATCCCTACTCAGGACAACATACGATGAATATTAGTTTATGTAGTGTTTATGTGCTTTATGTAGTAATTTATGTAGCGCTTGGATACATCCAAATATGAATTTAAGTATTATATTTATAATTCTTCTGTTGTCATATATTCGTAACACAAGTGCTTTAAGCGACATGTCCCGGAGCTATGAGATGCTTAAAACATATAGATCAATGAAAGCCAAGCGTTCGAATTAAAGTACTAACTAGTTAGTAGTAGATGTAATAACTTTCTGGGTTACTTTAATTCCCATCTCCAGCGTGACACAAAACTGACATGCAAATATGAAAATAATTTGTACCAAATCCAAAGTGCATCCGATCATTAATTTGAGAAGCAGCAAAGTATCAGTCGACGCTACAGCCGTCATTAATCTTGACGCAAACAAAATCTAGAGCTAGCACGATCGGCCACTCTAGTTAATTAATACACTCAACGAAAATATATGACTGCAAATCGGTGTCACGTGCGCTAATTTCTTTACGGAACAACCTCCAGTTAAAGCGGAGTGAATTCGGGTCCAATCTAACAAAATAGCAGCAATTACAATCCCGAACTACGCAACGCAATACTACGTAACGAGCGTCCTTCGAATAAATACAGTCCCTATAATAGTGCTAATATCGTCCAATAATCGTCCACGGTGGGAAGTGGGGGGGACAATAAAGCCGTGAACAGAGGCACGTACCACTGGAATTAATCAGTTAGTCACACTTGCGTCGGAGTAAGGAAGAGTCGATTGGGATACCTCGAGAGATTATTGAGACGTCTCCAAGACAGCTGCGGCCAAAGTCCGATATTGGTGCGGCCACCAACTTGCCCGTAACTGCCCAAGAATTCCCCGTCCGGGAAACTCCGCCGTTCGATCACACTTATTGGAAAAAGGGTTCTCGTTTCCTCAGCGTGTTACATTCGTATTTACAAGGGCTAGACGTCGCGACCTCTCACAACGATCTTCCTGATTTACACTCTTTTACATTACGTATTATCTATCCTGGTTTTACAAGAAAAATGTACGTATAAGGTTATATCTTTTACTTGGATTTGCTATGTTTATTTATTGCACTTTATTGCACAATATATAACAAAATGTACAAATGGCAGACTAAATGCCAGTTGGCATTATCTCCCAGTCTACTATTACACGAAACAGAAAAAATATGTACATATATATAGTAATAGGGTTATAAAGAAATAGGGTTATAAAGTTAGAGAAGCAGCATCAGTAAATAAAGTACGGAGAAATCGTTTCAGGATATATTTGTTTGGGGATTGCTTAATATTCTAATTTATTGTAATACTCACGAGTTTATATACAGATACATATTATAGATCTTTTGTTACTAAACGAATACTAAATTAATTCACTTTGTTACGGTTTTATGTAAGTTTGTACTATTCATTTTAAAAAAGGTTGTCGCAATGTAAGCGTAACTTCGTACATACAATTAAACACAAATAAATTTCCTTTTAAAGTTTCTTTACTATATGCGATAAAATGCGTAGATACTAATGATTGGAATCAACAAGCCTTATTTCGAAAAGTCGTAAGATTTTTATTAAAATGTACAGTAATAACAAAAGTGATTAAATAAAATCAACTGTGTTTGTATGACGTTGAAATTTGTATGAAAACTGCAACGCCGTAAGTATCTGTTAACTCGTTTCTGCTGAATACACAAACAAATTAAAAATAAAAATGGTGTCATTTCATATGCACAGCGCGAACTGCTCTCATTGATAGTTCGTTATCTTGCCGGCGCGTTTTATTTAGTTATAAGCGAAACGGCACCGAACCTCCGGTGCAATGGGGTTCACGTTTCACAGCAAATTTTATTTGAATTCGTCAACGTTAGGGCTGTCACCGGCTATGAATAAATTATCGATAAAAGACAATATAAACACATTTGTGAATTTCCCTCCCATTCAGTTGCAAATAAGGAATATATTTTTAATTCAACACTGAACATTTATAACCCGATTTAAGGTAATGAAATAACTCATTTTGTTTTAATATATCTCGCTACATACATGCAGTCTATGACAAGATGAGTTTGTTATTAATTCGTTTCCGAATTCACCCTTCTTTAATTTGCATACTTGCGAGCGATAAAGTTCAAAGTGCTTGAAAACTCATCAGCAAGGATTCGGCACTTGCGTCCAGGGGGTCTGCGACTAATGCACAAAGGTCCGCATTGATTGCACAAAACAGATTGTGGACGCGGGCTGCAGCCTTGACTGGAATAATAATCGGGCGCGCAATTATCGACTGGACCCGGATAATTTGTAAAGGACTGTCAGGTCCAACTAAATTATTGGCTTAACGAGGACTGAAAATAATTAAAATTGTGTTAAAGGTTCAGCCGAGCACATACCATCAAAACTATTAGCTGGAATTGGTTTATAACTCGTACTGTCATCAAAACACGTCTTCGAAGACGTATATTTGATCTTGTTTGTTTGTGTGTGCCGGCAGTTTTATGACAGAATTACGGATGAGTAGTTAAATCTATGCAATTTGCAATAGCAAGCAAGCGAATTCGACTTTTAGATTAATGTTTCTTTATTCGCTGCATGATCGAATACAGATCAATTTTCAGTGTTTTAAGATCACACAACAAACACCTCAATATATATAAAACATTTGCCATATTGCTATCAACAATTATATCGACTATCATTATTATTTCCACCTGACTTGAGTTATTGCGGAGTTTTTGCCCAATAATTGTCGCTCTAGGCAGTGGTGGTATTCTTGGAGCGAGAATTCCTGTTGCCCTTCCTGGCTTTATTGTACCCTTGTAAAGATGGATATACCGCCATCTGTCGGTTCCGGTATCTCAGTCGCGTTTTACGACATTTGGTACAGAGACAGGTACTATTTAGCAGCTAAACTTAGATCAAATTTTCTATGGATATCAAAGAGTAACCGTTTATATGATTTAAAAAGTTTCTAGAAAAAAAGCACAGCGTTTATAGTTGAATACTTAAGAAGCCGCATTTCGTCACGTCTTTCATTTATCATATTTTTTAGAATTTCATCTATGACATAGAGTATGTGTGAATGACGAATACGCTTTCATGAAGACACGCTTCTAGAATAATAAGGCTGTGTTTTTGTACAGCACATCCAAAGAATACACGAAAAATATTTCAAGCGGAAAATGTTTCTTATTATTTAGAAAATGGAAGCAAAACTTCAAAAAATAATTTAATGACTTCTCAATTTCCTGTGCTATTTAGACAGAGCTAGAGGACAAATGTATCTTTAAATGCTATTAAACAATTTTCGATGGCAATAAAGGAAAATACAGCCAAGTTAGTTACAAACCGTATACAGTAGTAGTACCTTCATAGTGCTAACAAATTTGCAAGCTGAACTTGTAGCTACATTATCTTAAATGCGAAAGATTACGATCTTTATAGTAAAGAGGTAGATTACAGTATTTATTTATTAATTATCGATAAATAAAATTGACCGTTTCTAACGATAAAAAGGGCTTTAGATAATTTTTTATGTCGTGGTAGTTTAGGGTTTCTATTAGATATTAGTGCAGAAAATGGTCTTATTAGAAGTTTTAGCTTTTTTAACAATGTAACCAATATGATCGCAAAAATATCATAATCTTCATGATAAAAAGCTATATTTATTTATTTTTATTTGGTTATGTGGTCAAACAAGCATATAGTCCACCTGATTTTAAAACCAACCTTGTGGTTTAATGATATTATGTGACATTACCCAGTAATTTCCCTTCCTCTCTTACCCATTCCAATCGAAACACAGCAATACGAACACTTCTATTTGGTGGCACACGAATTTTGTATAAAGTTTACCTCATGTAGAGTAGTAGGTATATTTTTATAGGCACTAGATTTTTTGGATAATCGAACGATTCTCTTACTATTCTATATAGGGCATTAAGCCGTAGGGTCCCGGCGGAGTAGAATAGTACCTATCTCTGTACCAGGTGTCGTAAGAGGCACTGTGGTACCGGATTCGGGCAGGTGGCGGTATATCCATTCGAAATAGCGCCTCTTGTATACTGCAGGATGAGGATGGGCAGCAGCATCCTCGTCGCAAATTTGCGTTCCCCCCCCCCCCCTCCGCTTGCTACCCCGCTTGCCCAGCGCCTGTGGCCTGTGTCCAACAGTGGATATTTTATGGCTGATATGATGATGATGACATAGGGCATTGAAGTTAAGTCAAAAAGGTAGGAGATGAAAAATTAATACTTGTTTTTGATTTTATGTGAAGGGTGTCACAAACTGCTCGCTCCTGGTACACACTTTGGTTTCCGTCCGCTCAGCATTCCCCGTCAATCATAGCACGTTGATTGGATTTCGATGTTGACACCGATCTCACTGCACTTCATGTTTAAAATAAATTGTTGTAAAAATAGCCATAGACGCTTTGGAGAACCTTAAAAAATTTAAATAAAAATGATAATTTTATATATGTACTAAGATGTGCTTTTACGTAGATTAGGCTACGGATAAAGAAGAATAATAGGTACTATTATGTGTACACATAGCAACAGATCAATCAGAGGCAGTGAAATTACTGTGTACATAATAATGTTCATGTCAAGATTAGCATTTCTTGTGACAATACGAGCGTCTTTAGGCTGCGGTGGCTGTGTGCCTGTTGATCGACCTAGTCTAATAAAAGACGACATAAATTAGTAATTACGAGACAATAAGTTCAAAATTTACTGCGAACGTTTATCAGACTTGTGTAAGTTAATCTATGGCTTGGTGTACCAGGTACTATACCCAGCATAACCCATAAAACTGGGCGGGGGGATGAGCACCAGCATACCCATTTCCTATTTTCTTGGGAGGATCATTTCGAGCGATAAAAAACCGTTAATATGACGAAAACTATCCTTTTTGTGAAGTTAAAGATTCACTTTACAAATTCTTGCCATAAAAATGTTTTGTAGAGAACTCTTTTAAAACTGAAGTCGTTACTATAACTGATATTTGAACAGCCGTGTTTGTCTAAGAAGGTTTTTGGCTCAAACTAAGTTATAAGGCACATCGACGGACTCAATAGCGCAGATGGTAGTGGTCCTATCTTGTGCGTCAGGGTCGTGGTTTCAATTTCCACCCAGAGCAAATATTTGTGTGATAATATATGTTTGTTTTGTGTATGGGTATTAAATATATTTATTTAAGTAGTATATTTGTGATTCCTCTGTGTCAACTGCTTGAAGCGACTTACCACGGAGTCAGGTCAATGAGATGTTGTGGGAATTAATTATTATTATTATGTTATTGTCAACACGCTCGCCCAGCGCGGCAGTTATGGGTAAAAAACCTTCTTTCTTGGAGACGCCTATTTCTAGCAGTCGACTTTCAATGACACATAAAATTTTTGACCATAGTCTAAAGCAAAATTCTTTAGACTCTGATAACAGATGCCATAATAATTTTGTACGTGTTTCAGTGTGTCTGTGTGGCCGTTAAATCGATATAACGCTTAAAGATTTGATGCAATTTAAATGTATGCAATAGTATATAAAGATAGACTTGAATATGAAACATCCTACGAAAAGATAATAAATAATGTATATGTCTGTAGAAAACAGTTCTAAAAATAAACAATTGTGTTCACAATATATCGCATGTCGGTCAAATAACTACAGTGCTGGAACGTTTTTGAAGTTTTCACTCAAATTCTGTTATACCGAACATACATATGTTGTGTCCGGATTGTTCTGGTTCGGATACGGCAAGTTCCGAATATATTCGAAGGTCCGTTTAGGTGAATATGAATGCCAATCACTACTCGTTGATTGGATTTCAATATTGCTGTCAAATCTGACATCTCAGTCCCAGCATGTTTTTGAATAGAAATATATCAAAGGTAACTTTAGTGCATTTGTAAAAGCTTGTATTGTTTTGGACGTGTGGAAAGGTTAGAGTAGAACAGACTCTTCCCTATACCAGGTATCGTAACAGGCGATTGAAGTACCGAAACCGACAGATGGCGGTATATCTACCCGAAATCTCCCTTTCTTGGGGAAGCCTATGTACAGTATTGGAAGTTTTACGGCTCCTATGATAATGATATATTTTTTAAATTGGAATTCTCTCGAGGAGGCCTATGTAAACAAAGGAGAAGTTGGAAAAAAGGCCTCCAAAATTAAAGATTATTAAAAGTAATATAATAAAGTGCATTGAAATGCTATTGCCGTGAAAATGAAGATCCCATGGGACGGATTCTGAGCAGACGAATACAAGATTTATATACTTAAATACCTTTAGCTCAGCTTCAAAATTATTGGTGTAAAAGTGTATCGTTTACAAACACATACAATGACGGGCCCAGTGGCGCAGACGGAGACCTATCTAAGATCCTATCTTGTGCGCTAAGGATCGTATGTTCGATTCCCACCTGCGAATATTTATATGATAATACTTGTTTTTTTTCTGTGCCTGGGTGTTCAATATATGTATTTTAGTAAAATTTTTGTCATTCCTCTATTGTAAGGCGTCCGTAACATAAGTGCTTTAAATGACTTTTTCACAAAGTCAGGTCAAAGTCAAACAATTAACAGTTAACACGTAGAATTGTATCGTGAAAGATACATACAATTCCCGAAAATATATTAAATATTCTTCTGTATCGGCCTGAGCTAACACATTAGCTTAAAATGATTGCAAGTGAACTTCACGACACAAAAACGCTTAAAAATGTTAAAGGGAAACTTTAAATTAAACTTAACTTGGACGAGGTTTTACTATATATTTTTATATTTATAGCTCAACGGTATTTATAGCTCTTCTACGCTCACCAGGGACAACGTGAGTGCTCTAATGTGTTTTCGAGACGGATTATCTTCAATGAAACAATTAGAGATTTATACAGAATCCAATGTTTTGTTTCGCTTAGTTGAGTTCTAAAATAAGCTTGGGTTAATTTGTAAAACAAATTAGTTTAGAAATGTGTGAACGGTTGTTTGTATAACTATGTTGATGTTATGAAATTTCCTTCACACACGTAAGGCCTTGGATCGTTTCTCAGAAACGTATTTGAAGGCCGAGGGTTTATAAATTATAAATATTTACAAAACATCTTATATATTGACCTGACTCCGTGGTAAGTCACTTAAAGTACTTGTGTTTTGGACGTTTAGGCAATAAAGGAATTACAAACTTAAATATATATTATAACACCTAGACACAGGATAAACACAAATATCATTTTATCGAACCCACGACGCTTAGCACATAAGATAAGATCACTACCATCCGTGCCATCAGGCCCGTAATCAATCATCGTCACCATCACCATCGCATAAGCCGGTACCACACAGTAAATAATACGTGTTACCATCCCGAGTTTACATTGTAGCTATTAATTCAACACATTTAATATCAAATCTTAGTCACGGCCGTCCATGCGAAGCTGCAAGATGTTTGCCAAGTAAATTTGTGTTGTGTAGTTGGCGCAAACATTGACGGGAGCAGTATCGGTGTATACCGATACAGAATGTACCCTACATTATGAGCTTGAGTTCATATATTAACGTCTCGCTTACCGATAATCGCACCTTCGCTCCGAGATACCTGGGTATTAACCCTGGTGAGTTTAAGTAAGCTTGTAAGCCTTTTATGTATCTATACTAATTGTACTCTGAAAATCTTGCCGTGAAATTGTGATACAAAATATGGAGACTTATCCGATAGTTCTCGAATAAAAAGTAATTTGTATGTTATTTTGGATTTAAATTTTGTGTTGGTGTCATCTAAGTGTATCCTTTGGTAGTCTTATCCTGAGATTAACTCTATTATTATATTGCCGTGAGGTATCGGCAGAGCGAATCAGTTCCCTCAGTCTCCCTCTGCACCAGGTGTTGTAAGAGGCGACTAAGTAACCAGAACCGACAGATTGCGGTATATCTGAAACAGTGTAGTTTAAATGCACAGGATGAGGATGGGCAGCAGCATCACTTCGAGAGAGCTGCGCTCTGTGATTGCCACCACGCTTGCCCAGCGCGGCAATTAGCCAGCGCGGCAGTTATAGGTAAAATACCCTATTTCTCAGGGAGGCCTATTTAGGTCCTGTAGTGGACTTCCAATAACTGAAATGATAATGATGAACTCTATAAAATTTTATTATGAAACAGATTTGTTTGTCAAACTAGGTAATATAAATTAGTAGATGTGTTTGTAAAAGTTAAACTAGTATAAGTCAACGTTTGAAGATGCACTGGACTCCTATGTGATATCAGCTTAAGAACTACAAACAGACCATCTAAGTGTTAGATTCCTTTTGTAGTTCATTATATAACAACAATGTATTTTTCATAGCCCCATCTTCAGATTATTGAATCGCAATGGAAATAGAAGTGGCCTTCAAGCCATCAATAGCATTATTTCGGGTATCGTATTATTTTCGATGTATTTAACACAATAAAATAATAAAATTTCATGACAATGTTATTCACTGTGTTTGAATAATTTTATGCCATCAATGATTTCTATAAAACATTCCGACCACACCAATACGTTTCCAGAAAGGCAACGGTCAAGCGCAAATCTTGGAAATAACCCAATCTGTATAAAGAAAGTAAAAGAGAACCGCCTTTAAAATTTATAAGAGTACCAATTCCTCAATAATTCGAGGCAACGGGCACCCGTCTCGTATCTTTGGATATTCGCAGGTCCAGGCTCGGTTACAATTACATATGTATTATTTATCATACGGCAAGCGGAGCCTCTTCTTGGGGAAAAGGAATTGATTTCTGCATAATTTACACACCAAAACACCTCTCAGAGACCTCTCTGTGGCACTAAAAACAAAACATTTGTTTGTATTTTACTACTTTCGCCTGAATGAATGCATTTTTTATAACCACATATACGCTCAGAATGAAAGTGAATTCGCCTCCATCTATTTTTCAAGTTTGCCAAGTAAATTTTTTGATTACAAACTCCGACCTCACCTCGAATAATGAAGCCTTAATTCCCTTTGACGTGTCTAATATTTTATTCAAAAGAAGGTTTCGTTACCATAATAATTAAATGTACTTTATGAATATAAAGTCTTAATCAAAGTCTCGTAAACAGCGAAACTTTTCCTAGCATTCAGCTCAATACATATCACGCATATTAATTACGTCGGCAAAGGGACGAATGTAAAGCAAACAAGAAGCAATTTCTATGTAAGGGAATTTTAATTAATAATTTTATCAGCGCTAAATGGGTATAAGTTTTGATGGCCTAGTAAACACCTGGGCCTGAATTTTCAATGTCTCATTTTGTATACGAACGGGGCAGCCCGTAATTGTAATATAAATATTTTTAATTAAAATTATCATTTGTATTAGGCACGGCGTATACGGTCGCTTTTAGGGGCCGCTCAAATTTACTCAAAAATATAACATTTGTGACTTTAATGCAAATGTCCTGTCAAAACTCGTAACACAAAATCGATCTAAAATGATATATTTATGCCGTTTCTATCTTTCCGACTGAAAGCGCTCTGTACCAATCGAATATCGTGTTTGACGTATTTTATCTCGCACGTTAAGAAACACTCGCCGAGATTGGATTCTCATAAAACATGCGTTGTCTCATTTTAGGTCTAGATTCTAAAAGAAATAGTAGTAATTTATCAAACAAATCACACAGAGGTCAAGATTAGCGTAAACTCGGAGACTAGTAGGAAATATAACTGAAATAGGAAATAACAAGCAATGTACCTACTCATAGCGAAGTTTGGCAGTAGTGGATGCAATAATAGTAGAAACCTACATGAAAAATGTGTTATTAAGAACTACTTTAGTCTAAAATCTGAATTTTAAATAATAGAAGTACACGTAGGAGCACTTTTTGTTAAGAATTAGAAAGTTAATAAGTAAATAGTTTCAGACTGACATCCTCCAAGTGACTACTGATGTTCAAATTTATGAAAAAGTATTTATGGCATGCTGCATGTGAAGTATCTTCATGCACACTAGAAGTTTTATTTAAAAACCCCCTCTACCCTATTTAAAAAAAATGTATATTCTTACTATAATTATGAAGGCAAAAACCTAATTATTTTTTAGTATGGAATTCTTAGAGTATTGAATAAAGAAGGAAACTTCTTTACCAAAGAATTATGAAGGCGTTTGGTGGACCGGGGATTGGACTACCGCTCCGGGGCTTTTCTGATGCAGAGGATCTCGCTTGCTGTGCTGCGTGGAAATGCTGCAAGCATTCTGGGGACCCTTGGGTTAGACATGTCTCTTTTATAGAATGCATATAATTTTTATAATAATAAATAATCTGCATAAATATTGTATTCGTTAATAAATTGTAATTATGAATGCGAAAAATATCTCAATAGCCATAAAGACAAGCTTGTTCTCGAAAAGACACGAATTAAAGGAATTCCTAGAGAATTATTTCGCATAAGACTTGTGGTACCAGCAGAGTAAAATATCCTCCCTATTTACCAGTAGTCGTTAGAAGTGACTGCTGGATCCGATAGATGACGGTGTATTTATCCAAAACAGCTTAGCTGAAATGCAACGCCCTGCCAATGGAGGAGAATTCCTACTTGAAATTCCTTATATGTCCAACAGGAAACATCTGACAACGAATATGCTGACTTCGGAACATTTTGTTTTGTGTAAAATTTTATAATTAACTTTTCACGTAACGCCAAAATTTTATTATCAACATTGATCAAACGTAATTATTATATAATGATGTATTTGTTTAAACCTTAAGCCTTTATATCCATCTGAAACAGTGTATATCAAAAGCACAGGGCGGGGAAAGGCAGCAGTATTCCCATGGCTAAAGAGGCGCAATGCGGTTGCCAAACGCGGCAATTATGGTTAAAATTCCCCCTTTCTACCTTACCTTTCGGGGAGGTCTATGTCCAGCAGTGGACTTCCAATGCCTTGTATGATGATAATGATGATTTGTTTACCCACAGTATTAAAGAGTATCCTAAATATTCTAGTAAACGCAGTACGTATATATTCCCGTTGTTTATTCTTACTTCTTGTTCGTACGTTAGTTTCAGTTAAGGTTGTGGAGACAATGTTTTCTGTGACGTCAGAACGTGTGTCGCATACACAATGAGCGGAGACGGTAGTCGAGTCTAGTGCAGACGTTAATTAGATCAGGTTTAGTTGGGACCTGCATTGCTTTGTTCCATATTGATATTGTAGCTTTAGGTTTTTATTTTTCGCATAGATTTTCCAGTTCACGTACACTACTCTGATTAGATGTTCCGAAGTAAGCAAAGAGTTGTTGGTGTATGATCAAAATAAAGTATCGACTGTTGTTTATTTGAAAAACATTCCTTTCCTTTGTCCAAGTCAATATGTGTCTTTTTTATATTATGTGTATTACTTCAAGTAAAATTTGGTAGGTCCTGCAACGTGTGTAGGATCGCCCGTCCACGTTACTGGAGAATACTGTGCAGTATACTGGAACCAATGAGAATTACTATATTCCACCTCAAATATATAACCTACATTGAGTCAACTCAGTTTGAGAATTTTAACAATATTATTACTTCAGGCACATAACATAAGCATCCAGATACATTTGAACCTTATTTTCTCTGTACTCGTGATAATTAATGTTAACCAATCAGAGAGTTGTTGTAACTCCAAAAACTAAACCTGTAAGAGATATTGCGTAAAAAAAATCTCGTAATTTTTTTACTAGGTTGGACTGCGAATACGCATACATAGAATGTTTATAAAATAAAGCAAGAGGACAAGTACTACCACTTTGGGAATCACTGAACTAGAGTTTCATTAACTAATGTATTTAACGCTAAAGCATCTACAATAGGTAGCGGTATACGGGCACAGAGGCAGCATTAGTTTAGCAAGACAGTACTTTCTTAAAACTTACTGATTCGACTGGACTTAAATCTGTACTGGCTAGATAATTATCTACCTCACTCAACTTATAAAAACTTAAACTTTTTGGAAAGAAACCAAATTAAAACTACTAGAAAGCAAATTATCGTGTATCATGCAGGTGACCTCCGGCGTTCAATTTGAATTATTAAAAGGATTAGGTAGACCTCATACAAAGATTACCTACATTAATACCTCACTCTCATCTATTTCTACCGCCAAATAACAATGTTCGCATTGCTGTAATTCGGGTTGAAGTGTAAGAGAGGCAAAGGCAGTGAATTTACTGGGTAATGTAACATAATTAATATCATCAAGTCACAAGGTGCTAATGATTGTAAGAGGCGACAGAGGTACCGAGACCGACAGAGTGCGGTATATCCACTAGAAACGGTATAGATCGAATGCAACAGGGCAGGAATGGGCAGCACCATTCCCGTCGTGAAGCTACGCTCTGTTATTGCCACCACGCTTGTCCACTTGACGTTTTACGAATCCTTACTAAGCCTTACCAAATCCGAGTTGAAGTATGCAAATTTTTTTTAATAGTCTTATTTTATGTTAAGTTTTTTTTAAATAATTAAGTTAATATAATGAATATAACATAATAATTCTTAAGGTTCTGGAGTAAGTCAACAACGCAAATTGCCAGCGTAGCTGCGGTTGCCAATCGGATCATTCTAATTTGTGATAATGACACCATCGGTATAATAACAATTTACTCACTCTTCAAATTTGTACGGGGCTATTTCGCAATGGTATTATATATAATGACCATGTTTAAGTGTTTCATACTTTGTAATTTATGGAATAATGCCAATAGTATTAGCCTACTTAGATTATACACTGTATAGCCTATAAATTGTACAAATGGGCCAGGTCAGCAGCGTGGGTTGCCAGTGCATCTGCCTCTGCGGCAAACACGGTGTCCAAGGGGCCATTCATATGCGGCAGCCGCAGCGAACCCAGACACTATGGCGTGGTTTACTTTATAGCGGTGGCTAATTACTTAAAAGAATTCCGACTCGCATTAAACTATAGTTTAACGTCAGCAATTAATGCAGGCTCAGTGTATTTACTAGGTTTGTCTATGTTTCGTTGTAAGTATAATCTTCTCGGCGAGGACATAGAACAAAAAGAATCATTTAGATGGCGTAGTTGACATAAAATTGGGGGAAAAAATCATTAATTTAATCATATTGGGTCTTTAATAAACTAAAAACATTAGTGGAATCAAATTTTCGTTGCCTGAAACAAACACAAATCTCTTTCTATTAATAATATTTTACCTAATGACTTTAAAATCGACGAGTTCCTCTATAAGTTATTTATTTGCGTTAAATTAGTATGACAAGAAACATATCTTTTTAATTCTCCCAAACGTCATGAATTCCTCGAAATTCGTAACTAGTATAACATTTCCCGAAATAGATCATAATATTTGAATTTTCTCAACTCCTGAATCGATCTTGACATATAGGGCACCAACCAGGATTAAGTGAGAATCGAGACAAGAATCTTATCGGGACAAGTCGGGACATGCACCTTGCACCAGGCGGCCAAAGTTCCACCGACAGACCAACTAGTTCCTTTGCAACTTCATCACTTACGGGGAAGAGATTACTTGTAGCTACCGCAGTTGGCGTTAACTAAATTTACTGTACAATTTACGAACGAATACTTATAAAACATTGTTATACATTTTGTGTTAGATTAGTCGTAATTTGCTTAATGCCAAATTATTTAATACCCTATTTATTGTTATGGCCCTTTATGTCTTGATCAGGTGTTGCCATATTATATATTTTAATTGACATTTAGCATTATTTCTATATTTTATTAACGTTTAAATATCAAATATACTATAGTAAACTGATAGAGAAAATAAGCAATAATGAAACTTTACTCTTTTTAGTTTTGTTACATTTATTTTATTGCCGACGCTTATTAATTTATGAATTATGTATTGGCCTTTATCTTCAACTCTTGCGAATAATACTTGTCTAGTAAACTATATACAGCATACAGCGTTTTTTGCTTGATTTAACGCATGCAAAAAAATGTCTTGTGACAGTATTTTTCAAACAAATTCTTGTCTGTACTTCGATGCAGTGCTTTAGTCTCTAATTTTTATTAGGATAAAGTTTAAATGGACAGCCAACTAATTGCCACACTAACCTAAACAGATGGAGCACGTGTCCGGCTTACGGCGTAATCCTCATTGGAATAAGCACGAACTTGAACCTTATTTGCATCGTGCGAAAGCCCAACTAGTCTCCAATAGAAACTTCATCGGCCCATCAACTAGAGTGCTTGAACTTGCTTTTGAATTAGGAGTTTCCAGAATTAGAACCTAGTAGTATTGAGGATTTAGTTTGAACAAAAATAGATAGAACAATGTAAATGTGAAATTATATAGAGTAATAGCTGAAATAAAGGCTTTAACAATTATCTCTCAAAGGTCTTTGAAAAACACATACCATATTTGGAAACTATATTGATACTTTTCTAAATAAAAAAATATCGGTCACTGGATATGTTATTAGGACTGAACATTGAAGCGAGTATTGTTAGACTTTAATTCCAAAAGGACATTGCTTTAGACAAAATTCGTTATTTTGAAATAGCGTTCATACATTGAAAATGTGATCTAGTAATTATGGTCACTATTAAATTACCATCAACTGTAAGGAATGGAATGAAGCGAGCTTACATGTGCTCTCAAAGAAACTGTTAAAAATGCACATATATAAGCTTTAGCATGTTAAGTGCAAGTTGATGTCCCAAGACTAGACTTTCAATAAGGGAGGTCTTAGAAAATGTATGACTATGTTCATCTTTTTGTAGTTGACATACTTTTTAACTACAAAACAACAAGGAACGAGCTTTAACTCAAAATAACGACGAAATAATCTAAAACAGTGGCTTTTGATTAGCTTTCATTGTTCGTCCTTAATTGAAGCAACGCAATATGTCTATAGAGACGACCATGCAGGTCCAACGAAAAAAAGATGCATTGCATGGCTCAAAAGCTATGTAAACATGTGACCAAAGGTTTAGTTGGCACTCTGTTAGCATCGCACTTACTAATCTAGATGGATAGGATACGTGTTAGGATTACAGGCTTGTTGGAGCAGATCGGAATATGCACCTTGTACCAAACAATGTTCTAACAGCGGCCAACTAGTTCGGAACTAGAAACTTTATTGGCTACGTAGACAACTATCGCTGGTACATACTGGGTGAGGGCAATGTGAGTTTCATTCGGCCTCTTATTTATTATAAATTTGGGACCATCTCGAAGATATATACCAAATATACATTTGATTCCCGCATTTAAACAAAATATATGAATTTGTTCAAAATTTTGATACCATCGGTGTGTCATAATGAATATTCTTATATTGGAAAAACTCACTATAAATATAATATTTTTATCTAAGAATTAGGCGAAAATATCGACATCTTATTTTTATTTCTTCTCTTCTTATTCTCATTTTTTATTTATTTGTTTTCAATTGAGTAAATTTTTGATTTATATCTGCCAAACTTCTACAGTTTGTCAACAGCTGTTCTTGTTTAACTTAATTCAAACATATATCAGTTAGTACGAATTACTGATTCACTTAACAACATAACATAACTTCAAACTTTGAAAGTTCAATACTTATCCTACCGTTTACTATATTCTCGTTCTAGGAAATAGGAAAAAATATCACAAGTGTCATTAACAAGCATTGAAGATAACACCATTTCAGTGACATTCAGCACCAATTTTTCACGGATACTTGCACTTATTGTTATACTTATTATGCATGCAAACTTTTATTTGGGTGTGCAGACACTTCAAGGAGGAAGTTTTAACGACTACCGAAGCAGCGGCAGTAACCTAAACAGATGGCGCACGTGTCGGGATTAGGGCGGAATCCTTATCGGAACAGGTCGCGCATGCACCTAGCCTGCAGAAGCGAAAGTTGCACGCCGTCCAACTAGTTCGCAGTTGGAAACTTTATAAGCAACATAGTGCAGGTCTTGCAGAAAGGTACTGCTGAAGCTTGTAGAGATGTTGCTTTATTTTTCAGTCGAAAGAGAAGATGAGATAGATGATGTCAAGTATTTTCGACAAACATGGGAGAAATGTTTGGAGTTCAAACGAAGAGTGCAGTAAAAATGTTGTACTTTAGTTTGACTATGGTAAAGACATTAATAAAACATAATAAGTCTAATATTTTTAGTTTAAGAACGTCGTTTATTTAATAACTCGATCAATAACGAGTGTTATCTATAATATATTATTCTAGTACAAGATTTATCACTAGAGGATCTAAAGATGCTAGTGGAATACATTCGTTTAAAAAGTGCAATAATTGAAACTATACAAAAAATATATTGTATTATTTTTTTTTATTTAAACATATCTTAGCAGACAGCAATCTAAATTTAGTCTGTTTTATCTTTCTTGTATTTATGTTTTCTTTCTTTTTTAAATATTCAGCCTGAAATATGATTTCCTAATTTTACTCTAGTAATGATACTAATAGATTTGAAAAAGATATAAATAGAAATATTGTGGTCACTTATGATAACTTCCGAAATTAAATCAACTACCATAGGTACATCTATCCAGCAAGATTAAGGCATAAGTCAATAAGAGCTGCATTACGTATATCAATGGTATGATGAAGTACATTGGATGGGAGATGATCCAAAGAACCATTGCAAGTCAGGCAAAACCCAACGAATAAATCGACCGCTTCGTTTTTGTCAAGGTCTAGGATAACTAATGTTCCGCTCTATTAATTGGAAATTGGCTTGTCGCAGTTCTTTAGAAACCCTCATTGGCATGCAAGTCATGGCGGCGTGAACTTGTTGGTTGCGGGGCGCGGGGCGCGGATCGGCGACGGGGGCGCGAGAGGGGCTCCGGCGCCCCGGCGCCCCGGCCAGAGACTTATGAGGATTACGGGAAAATGTGTATTCGATGACATTTTTCGGGGCCGTAGAAAAAGATGAAATATAAGGAATTCTAAACGTGACTCGAATGCTGTATAAGCCGTCACCTATTACCGGTCCACGCGTTCTTTTCGCGGTCGGGCGGTCGGGCGGCCGGGCCGCTGTAACCGAGCGTGACGTTCCATTCCGATATAAAAATGTAAGTATGAAAAAGCTTTGTTAAACGCGTCCTGGCTTCGGCGAAGTGGCAAAGTTTGAAGTGGAAAACTTTTCATGGAGAAATCTTTGCGGAAAACGATTAAATTTTAAGGCTATTTGTACTGTTTAAAGTACCAGTACAGACAGAATATCTTTTACTGGGTATTCGTAAGCTACATTAATTATGGTTACTCGCTTTGAGGCCAGCTCTGTAAATATCCAGTGTAGCGAATGCACGTACCTTCTACATGTAGACATTCGGTGGTCTCAGCAAAGTCGAATTAACAGCTTAAAGTTGTTCAACACTCTTGATAACATTATCCAATAGAGTGCAGCTTGCAGACCACGCAGTCTTTGGAGATTATTTTAATGAAATAATTAAATTGGTGGGAGTACGGTGGACAGCGGACGCAAGCGGAATCTAGAGCAGGAAGCGGGGGCAGTGATTACATTTGGACCCACCCAGTATCTGTTAAACGCGTGTATCTCCAATTTTATTAGTCTTTCGCAAGTTCCGCTACGACAAAAGTCTTATTGAAATCAGTGCGATAGGACGATCGATGCTTATCGCACCAGAAATCCAGGTCTCGGCTAAAATGCGGCGTAAGAGAAGATTCTTATACAGAGATAAGGAAAACAAGGCTTGTTTGTCGACCTCAAGAATCCGGGGGAACATTTAGTGCGGACTCGGACCCTCGTTACAATCGGCACTGAATTATTTACCGGGGCCCAGCTTACAGGGCTGAATTGATTTCTGCATAATTTACACAAAAGGAAACGTTCCAGGCTGAGACGTAAAAATGGCAATAAACCGTTTCAGATTATAATATCTTTTACGAAATTACTTTCGGCGAAGATTGAGACTTTAAAGTTTAAAGACGGCGTTTTATTTTACGGGCGGGGGAGGGCCATTATTGGCCGTCCGGAGATAACTATTAGTGGAATCTAGGCTGGGGAAAGGGGAAAAAATAAAATCTGTACAGTGTTAGGATTCAGTGCACGTTTCGTAGCTAAGGATGGCGTGGAGGCGGCGGCCGGTGCGATGGCGCAGTGCGCTCGCCAGCCGGGCGGGAGATAGCTCCTTACCTGTTCGAAGACAATTACCGCAACGTAAACTGAAAATTGCTCGAGAGCTCTTGAAAACGTGTTGTCTAATCTTCGAAGAGTCTGAAGAAAGGATTTGTTTCCGTCCAATACGAGATCTCGTCAAATATAATTGATTAAACTCTACAGTGTTCACGAAAACATTATACTCGAAAACATGCAAGTGCATGCCTGACTTGAAATGTAAGCTGCATAAACAATTAATATCCAACACAATATTTTCGCAAAGTTTTACTTCCAACTACATACTGCGCGTTTGAAACAAAGCCGACGGACTATTTTACGGGTAATAAAGTTTGAGAGAATTGTTCAGTAGAAACTTAACATAATGCGTTTAAAAATATTCATTTCCTTTTCGATATTCAGGCGGGATTTGGTGGTTTTCATTTGATCGAGGAATATACTTTTGCTCGCCGTTGATTCGCTGTCTAGAAAGTTAGTGTGGGCGACACTGTTAAGTACGCAGCATGTATGAAGTTGTAAAAGTTGAAGCTCCACGTGTAATTTCCGCACTTTACCTGAGCTTAATTTCGGAATTAAGTAAGTAAACTTCGCGGAAAGTAAACGCGAGGGAACACCTTTATATTACTAGTTAAAAGTTAGTACGACGACGCGTTGGAAATTCAAAACCATCCCGATTGAACATTTTTGTATTTCGCCTACAAAATATTTTGTACGTCTGTTAAGTACGTCTTACGTTTTAAGACGGATTGTATAAAATTTTTTGGGCGAATAATTATTATATTTTACTTGCAACTATTTAATATAATTACATGTGATGTTAGCGTTTGTCGTACTGGCCACTGTGATCTGAAATATCTACTGATTGGAAGAATTATAAATTCATAGCTTTTTACATTTGTATTGGTGGTTTTGTAAGCAGTCATTGATTTGATTTTTACCTCATTCTTATTATTTTTAGCGTCGATTATTATTATTATATATATTATTACCACACAATGGAAAACAAGAAATATATGTTTATTTAATACGAATTCTACCGTGGCACCATTGCTGCAGAGACAGCTCGAAGAATAAAAAAATGTGCACGGCGTTGGTATCGCAAAAGAAAGGACGGTACGTACGATTTTGGTTTCTAGGTTTTTTTTTGAATTTCGACTTTCAGAACTAACTCTTTGGCCGGCTGGCAATATTTCCCCAAAATATATTTTGAACAACTCATTACAATAAAAAAATTCAACTCCGACGCGGAGGTCCAAATTGCCTTCAAAGAGTTTATTTATTCTTGCCCCCATGTTTTTTTAATAAAGGGATAAATTAATCAACTGTGAAATCTAATGTGGTAAAAGATCATAAAAAAAAACAAATCATTAAGGTTGGGACCTTATAATATTATATATTTTAATAACTTGAAAAAAAGCTATACGGTTAAAAACCTTCGGAGAAAGGATTTTACGTTTACGATAGTAATGAAATGCAGTAAGAAGAAAAATAAACGTTCAAGTCGTAATCATCTCAAATTTAAATTCGTATTGATATTCTAACAGATGTTGTTCTATCCTAAACATACTTATGTTAGTCATGAAAAAAATATTTGTACATTGTGACTATTAATTGAGATATAAAATATCTCTCAAGTTGGATCAAACTGTACACAGTGAGCAAAAATGTATAGAAATCGGTTAGTTTAGTTAAGAAGTTAATCCCGGATAATCACCGTGGTACGAAATATTTATATAAGAGGATACATTTCGAAATTATTTGCGCATACTAAAAGCATATACGAAACACTAAAGACAAGTGGATCGAATATGGTGGAATAGGTACTTCACCAAAACTATCTACCTACTTCTGTTACAGTTGATACCGTGCAGTAGTGTAGGTATTACGAAATTATCAAGTGCATACGGACGTGTTATGGACGGCCGAGTATTTCCAGTAACGGTAGCAGTTCCACGCAGCTGCGCCCTCCTCGATTTTGAATTATCTTAGAAACTGCTGGCTTAAACTCATTATCTCAATATTGCTGGGAGTTAGAGAAAGTATGAGATTTTGTTTATATCGAATTATCTAGTCTGATTACTATGAAGGAATATGGAAAGCTACAATTAAATGCTTTGATATTAGGCCAGTCTAATAATAAATAAACATAAAATGTAGGTCTTTTAGTGCCCAGACCCAGGTTGTATTGTATTAGTATTAGTAAAAATAGCTATATAACCCTTTAGAAATTATACAGTTTCTTGATAAGCGGTAAGGCTTTCTCTAACAAGTAAAATCTAGTGTACGTATATATATATATAGCGCGCATCTTTCTTACTTTTCACTTGTTAGGATGGATATTTTGCCATCTGTTGGTTCTGGTACCTTCGGCGCCTTTTAAGACACCTGGTACAGGGGGAGGTACTATTCTACTCAGCCTACCGGCAGACTAGAATAGTACCTGAGGTACCCCTCATAGCAATTTACGAAAATACATATTAATAAAACAAAATGAAGTTCTGTATGTTGCTTGAAGTTAAAGATTCTACATGTTAAAATATTATATTACATTTCTAATGATTACACGAAAATGTAAAAGTAAGTTTTCCTCAAACTAGCCGTCCCATTTATTCATTAAATGGGAGAGTTAGTTTAACACAACCTTAAAAGTCTAGTTTGCTTAAACATGCACACGTGTAGCTCCAGTAAAATATACATAAAGCATTTCTTTATTTCTTGACATTTTAAAGAGTTTTATATTATTGTATAAAAATATTTTATATACTTACTGTTTAATGATAACGACTACTTTATTATCGTCACTATATCAATCGTAGGACGTCCATTCGTGAATAAAGGTGGCTTGCAACCAGCATGATAGTACATATTTAGTCAGATTGTCTGTCCACTTTGTAGGATCTTTGTAGATTAGATTAGAAACGATCACCAGGATCACAGGTTTCAATGGGTACCACAGGGTTCTATCCTTGTACATTCCTGTTCCTCGTCTACATAAATGATTTACCATATATTAATAAAAATAATCATGATACAGTATTGATTACAGGTGATACATCACTCTTATTTAAAATTAAAAGGCTATATGGAATTTATGGTGATGTAAACAATACTATCTCACACTTAGTACGTAACGTAAATAATCTACAATTAAAATGAAAAGAAGACAAAATATATAAAATTTGTCACACCCGACGTTAAAACAAAATCCGTCAATTAAAACACATAGATACTGCGCGGCTATCTTATTTCAGGTACTTTCACAGCGTTATGTCATATATAAGGGGTAATGTTGCTGACAGAATTGCTATTTTTGTTTTGCAAAAAAGGGCTATTTAAGTGTTTTATAAAATACCTCGGCAGAATTCTTAAAGATAAATTTCAAAGAAATTGATATTTATTGATAAACTTATTGCTAAGGCTTATTACTGCTTGAAAGGTTATATTAATGATGAAACTGCTTGGGATTGAATATAATTGCTCTAACGTCTACTTTTAAGATAATGGCTTATTAACACTGACGCCGGTATGGGTTCAAATAATACCTACCATTAAGTGTTATTGGAACTCATATCACCATCAGTTGTTCTTGCAGGTTCTATTCTGATGGCTCGCGTAACGAACCTGCTATAAACTAAGTGATCAGACCCGTCTGGTGCAGGCAGACTAGTATTAAAGTAGGACACTCAATGACCTATTTGTTGAAATAACTCTAATAACATTGGTTCTCAGGGTCATCGGTCGTTTGTGTAAAAATGTAATTAGCAAATCTATACTCCAGGATAATTTCCGTTTTTTTTATGACTAAGTGCCTTTGATAGGCTTATTTAAATAAAGATATATTTGATTTTGACGAATATAATATTATTATTTTGTGGGAAATTATTTTAATTTTGACCAACCACAGTTTTGCTATATTAGAAGTAAAATAAAACTGAGTGAAAATATCTTAGTTTTTTAGGCGCTAGTACTTCTAGCATGCAAATACATTTCCTCTTACACAATAGTATCAAACATTTGAATTTATAAATCACTTATCTGAGCATTTTCTCGCCTTGTTTGTGTAAGGAATTCATCGTTTAGCGTCTGGCCAAGGTCCATTAACAATAAATCGTTCTGTTTGTTCCACCTCCTACTAGCCTGCCTCCCCTTGGCCCACCCTATAATCAGCCTCCTACGGAGATGTCTAGATCGTATCTGTATGCCATTGATCTAGAAAAAAGACTCAATTGAAGGAAGTAATCTAATTTGTGGTTTATCTATACGCGTTAGGAATGATTTTTTGTTTTTTTTTACCAGGTCGACAACACGCATACAGTACGCGTGATAGGAAGCGTCACTGCACTCGTAATATCACAAAGATGTCACTAGCGCGTTGCCAACCTTGTGACTTATGGAAGAATGTTATGTTACATTACCTAGTAATTTCACTTCAAACCGGAACACTGTTATTTAGTGGAACTAATGGGTAATACTGAGGTAGCGATGCACACGACCTTTATATTACGTCTACCTTATGATTAGTATAAAAGCCTTTTGTAATTTCGTTTTACCTTTTTCAGTGGATTCTCATTTGCAGTGGTTTTGGTTCGGCCTGTGGGGAATTCACATTTGCAGCCTTTGATATTAACAATTTGCCAGTCCATAAATTAGTCCAAAAATAAAGGTCCAACTAGAATCAGTACTAATTAAAATCATGTAAATGCAAAGCTTCTGTTATGTATACCATAATATTTTTTTTCATAAAAAAATTAATTCTTGTTTCAAAATTCTAACTTAAAATAACTTATGGATAAATCTATTTACTATCCCTAAGGTATCCCTACTCTGCAATTTTAAGTTTTTGTGTTGTTTTTTTGGTGTTATCAATTTAATTTACTTAATATTTAATTTAAATAATTTAAATTTAAATTTTATTTTTATTTTTAATTATTGTACACTAAAAAACAACCAAATAACATAAAATAGTACTAGACATGGCCATATCGCTACTAGCATTTTCCTGCAGGGAACCTTTGAATAAAGAAATTGTAAAAAAGATAATGGTAGTTTGAGGTAAACCTGTTTATATTTAATAAACACGTACATACTATGTAGGGATTGTTCAATTAAAAAAAAATATCTTTAAATATTAATATTTAAATATTATTTTAATTATTATACAAGAAATTATATGTGGAAACGCTGACAGAGTCGAAGCTTGCAACAAGCAACCAAATTTTATTTCCATGTTCAATTAAAAATGGATGAATTATTTTTCGGAGGAAAACGTTTTCCATGTTTTATAACATTTCTCGGGCAGAGGAGTGAGAGATTTGGTCAAATTAAAATTAGAATAGAGTGCAGAAAAATAAGTGAATAACACAACGCTGAAAATTAAAAGACATTTGAAAACTACTTTCTGAAAATTTGAATATCAAACAGCGTACAAGTTTAACTAAAATCACACAACACACAAGTTGGTAAACCAGCCAATCTAGGCTCGACCTAGATGTATTTTAGTGGACCTAAAACGAGATGCGACCAAACTCTCCAGCAAACAGACCACAAAAATGGAACTAAGGAACACGAAAAAAGTGGCTGGAGCGAAAGCAAAACGTTAACTGAGTTTTGTGACTGTGAATCTACAGGGTCTGTTTTAAGCTGCTCAAGATATAAAATTTAACAGGTCGTTTTATTTACGCTCAATGTTTTATTATTTCTGTTATAAAGTTAGGCTTGTCATCGTTTGTAGTTTTTATAGCTGTTGCTTACTACTTGGTTTCAGAGATAATTTTGTTAAATTACTTTTTAAAGATTGCTTGAATTATTTAAGAAAAGATTGGTCTGTCGACAGACTTTCTTTGAAAAAATAGATAATATTACTGCATATATATATCGAGACGTAATCTCGGGATAATAAAATAGTATCTCCTTCTCCTACTGGTGTTGTAAAGTGACTGAGGTACCAGAACCTGAAGCTATACCTGAATATACTGCATTTATGCGAAAACGTGTAGCTCAAATACAAGGCAGGGATCGGCAATTGACGTTGAGAAGCTAAGCTGTTATTGCTCACTCCAATCAAGCGTGGCAATAATGTGTATACAAATCTGAAGAAATATTCACCTGTAGTTGAAGGATATATGAGTGATATATGAAATCAATAAGGCAAAGTTATACATGACAAACAAACAAATGTATATTAAAATAGTTATTTAGATAATATGAGATTAGCGAATTACTCCCACCACGTTTAGAAGAGATACCTTTGAAAGATCTCTTGTCTATTTCTACCGCCGAATAGCAGTGTCTAAATTGCTGTGTTGCAGTTTGAATAACATGAGAGAGAGTGAGATTACTGGGTAATGTGATATAATATCTTCAGATCACAAGGTTGGCTACGCGCTCGTGATATCCAAGTCATGTCATATCTTACCTCTGTTCTAGGAATCGTAAAAGGTGACTGAGGTGCCGGAACCGACAGATGGCGGTATATCAACTCAAAACAGCGTAGCTCAAACGTAACTGGACGGAGAGGGGCAGCAACATTCCAAGTTACGCTCATTTGCCTAGCACGACAATTATGCGCTAATTTTTCCCTTGGCGGGGGGGGGGGGGCTTATGTCAAACAGAGGACATTTTACGGCTGCTATGATGATGATGATGATAAGGAGTATCTATATGCTGCAGCGACGCTTACTATCACGCAGACTGTGGGCTTGTTGGTCTAATAAAATAAATATTTAGATTGTTATTATTTTTTATATCCCAATGTATAAGGCCAAGCTAAATTTTCTTGCCTCTAAAATATAAAACGGAAAGAGCTTGAAATATTTTAAATAGTATCATAAAGTCGGAATATCAATTACAGTTACAAAAGACAACTGCGGAGCGGCAACAGCGCAATACAGGCGCACTCCTTACAAATCTCTCGTATAATGGCATCTTTCTTGCTCTTTCATAATATTTGCACATTTCCATAAAAGCAACACGGTTCATGTGTACATCGGTGTAGGGTTGCCTTTTTGTCTGATTCTTTTTATTATTCAATATGTCAACTAATAATAATTAAATATTATTATATAACCGTGTTAAACTATATTTAGTGTCATCGCAGCAGATGTAGAACGCATGTTTTTTAATTAAAGTAGGTAGACATACAAGCAAACAGTCACAAGAATACCAGTAATTTTACTGCCTCTGTTATTCTTCGAATCGGAATAAAATGCGTGTAGAAATCGTAAAAAAATGGTTTTATTATGAGTAGTGAATATATAATAATACCCAAATATATAAGTGATTCAAGAAGGTAAATAGTTCGTTACTGTTATGAATCGATTGACTTAAATATTGTGTATACGTTTCCTTAATTGGTGATATTTGTGTTTTGTGCCTGGGTGTTGTATTTAAGTGGTATATTTGTGATTCTTCTGATGTCTGGCGTCCCTAACACAAGCGCTTTAAGCGACTTACATTGAAGCCAGGTCAATTTATGAGATGTTGTGAGAATTATTATTATTTGCTATTATACGACAGAAAAAAAATATTATTACTTCTGCAATTTTGGCTCGCAATAATATTATTTTTTCAAGTTAAATGAAATTGATATTTTTATTTATTTCTGATTTAAAGCATTTTTATCTTTGTTTTCAAATACTTATATTACTAATTATATTTGTGTAATGTATGTGATCGCGTGATCAAATGAATATGTTATTTTGCCCTCTATCTAGCTACCTATCGAACTTCAGTGCTCACAAGCCCAGGGCGATCTTTGAGGCGAGCCTCATTGAAGCCTACTGATGATGATCAATGAGTATTGTTGTTGTATAAATACGGAAATTATTCGTTTTTACATTATGTTACTCTATTAATGTATTTAGTTTTACACATTCGAAGCATGCTATCGTTAACATCTAAAATGTGTAGAGTTTAAATTTAATTAAAGCGGAACTTGGATCGAGGAATTTTCTTCAAAATGAGCACGATGAATTGTGCCAGTAACTGGATATTTAAAGTTCAAAATTCCTTTTTCAATAACTATAAAATTACAATTTGGGGTTACGAGGTAATTTTATGACTTGTACGATCAACCAATTAGAAGTGTACCTACCAATCAGCTCGTATTAATAGTATAAAGTGAGGTACCAATGCAGACAACCCTTGTATGAGGTTTAACTCATGCAATATTTATGATTTATAAAATTATAAAAAGCGATAGTCTAGAAAGAATGAAAGTTGCCGACCGTAGCTGGGCGGATTAGCAAGATATAGTAGCTGCGTGCCACTTAGCGCGCAGAACCGATGGACGATGAAGTCATAAGGTTCTGGAATTGAGAATACGTACCGGAAAGAGCGTCTAACCTCAAGTTGGACAGGCGATATGCTGGAAGCTTTTATTACAAACTACTCGATTATCTCCAGCAGTGAACGTCCTACGGCTGACATAATGATAATGATAAATAGTGTATACCAGATTTCTACTGAATGCACGTAATGTTGCAATGCTTCTTACAAAAATAAATGTTATTAGTGTCTGTTTGTGTATTATTAATATTAAATAGTATAATTAATGTATAAATTAAACTCCTATATGGTTAACGAACCAAATACCACTGGAAGATTTTTGAGGTTATGAATTGCAACTAGGGCTTAGTTTTTATAAATATAGTTCAATAAAAAAGATGGAAATAATAAAGTATTTTTATACTATTGAAAAAACTCTTGTTGGAAGCCCTAAGCTGTGCGTTATGATACTACCACGAGTGTGATTGTATGGGAAACGCCTCAACATTCGAGTCACGTTTAATATTTCTTATTTCCTTTGTTTCATTTGTCCTCAAGTCAAGCATCAGCCTATCTATACGTCAAGGGAGTTCACTAATCCATGGACTATTCGGGAGATTCGTATTGAGGTTAAGGTTGAAGTTTCAAGTACGAGTAGGAATGAAACGAGTGATGTCCAGACAATTTTTAGTCCAAAACCTGGAATAGAATAGTTTTTTTTAACCGCTCCAAACAACCAAGTTTCATAAATACGATGTACACCTGGAGGACCAAATGCTTAGTGACATTATCTAACAGTCAATAAATAAAAAGGTAAAACATAAAAGTAGATTAGGCGATGTAATACACATATATAATTTACAAAGCAGAAATACTATGTATATATAGTATGTAGTATATAGTTGTGTGAGTAAAAAATGTAGTTATAAATTACAAAGAAATGACGTAATATGTAGGTACTCGTGACGACATCCTCATAAATTTAAGAGTCACATTTGAAACTTTCCTGTCTCTGTTTCTCCCTTGGGCCCTTTATCATTGAATTACAGTTTGATATTTTATATTAATTTTGATTCTATATTTTTGATATATTTTCCTGTTACGTACGTACTTTACGCCTGCGTCCCATCGGGGTAGACATTACGTACGTACAAAAAAAATAAATAAATGAGCGTGTTCTTTTCAAAATTTCAATTATACATCTATCCATTTTTGATTGATGTATTTATTTTTACCGACACACTGGTTTTACAGCTTTGTTAATTTGGTAGTAGCCTACACCGACTTCTCACAGAGATGCAATGAGTGATGTAAGTTATCCCCAGAGATGGACTAGACATTTTTATATACATTATTATGGTATATAATAATGTAATACATTATTTTCATCTATCTCATAGGTTTCAATCAGCGTTTGCAATGTAATTGCAATAAAATAATGTTTATTAACGACATTTACGGCACAACGACGGGCCCGATGGCGCAGATGATAGTGATCCTGTCTTGTGCACCAGGGGTCGTGGGTTCGATTCCCACCCAGAGCAAATATTTATATGATGATATTTGTATTTGCTCTGTATATGGGTGTAAAATATATGTATTTAAGTAATATATTTGTAATTCCTCTGTTTTCTAAGATCCGTAACACAAGTGCTTTAAGCGACTTATCACGGAGCCAGGTCAATGTATGAGATGTTGTGGGAATTTATTATTATTATTATTATTTCTAACACATATAAATCTTTCTCTTGAATAGCTCTATCTATTAAAAAAAACCCATATGAAACTCCCATGCGTACCTGCTATAAAAAGAAATATTTACGCTTTATAAAATAAAGTATATACAAATGTAATGTATAAATGAGGAATCGTAAAAACCAGTCGTTTTGCAGCAGAATCGTAGAGCAGAATTTAATAAACTTTAGAACGAATAATAAAGCTTGCGCAGCGAGAAATACTGTTTTATCATATAACAATTCCGACGTGGTGCTCAACTAGTCATTGATGAATTCTATTTTCATCAAGAGGCACGCTTTGGCAAATGATTATTGAATTCACAAAAACTAGTGTCTACGATCGTTGAATACTATCTTGTTATGCACTGTGAGATCACAGAGTGATGTGAACGAACTGCCACTGACCCACTGATTGGCTCGTGACATCTGTATATATAAAAGGAAAAACTGACTGACTGGCTGACTGACTGACTGACTAACATAGCAATGCAGAGGGTAAAAATAGGTCGCAAAGTTAGTATGAAACTGCGGTTTATGGAATGATTTGAATGAAATTCAGTATGATAGTTCTTCATTAAAAAAGACATGCAACATATGTAAAATATTTTTTGAAAATCATCGCTTAAGGGGGTAAATGGGGGGGGGGTGTAAGAAGCGTGGGTGAAATCCGCAAGGCGCTGCTAGTCGACTATAAAAATTGGTTTAATTGACCTTTTTCAATTGTATTTTATATACATTACTATTATGTTTCTAAATAAAAGGTTTTTAAGTTGTTTCTTATTCATTAGCGACTCAAAACCCGACGTGACTGGTTTAGCCGTTACGAATCTGAGATAGAGACGCTTACTATTATATGGTATTGGTAAAAAACCATGTAAATGTCGAATTTATGAACATAGATTTAATTTATTAGAATAGATAACACCGCAACCATCCATCGCCATGCATATAAGTTAGCTTTGCACATTTCAAAGCGTAGCCCCATTTCATATTGGATAGCAATTTATTTATCATACATATTGCGGCTGTGAGTGGCCAACGAAAGTTGCCGCGAAAGCGTCTTTCTTCCCGGGTGGAATCAGGAATCGGGAACGTGAAGGGAATACCGCTGCTCGTGTCGTTCCATTTTATTGGAGACATTAGAGTCATTACTGGCTCCGAGTTGAAGGCGATTAATCAGATGGAGTGAACGTTTTTGTTACTGAAGGCTTTTGGGTAAGTAGCTATTAATACTCAATATAACAGTAAATAACCGAATTTTGGATAGGAAAATGTGCTGTTCGTGCATTTCTTCAGACTATATTCGTTAATAGATAGAGTTTATGTAACATAAAAATAATTTTATTACGATTTTATTTCCTATTATGAATCATATCTATATAAATAAAATGAATCGTCAACATGTATATACGCGTATAAAGACCGTACCAAATTTAATATATTTTTTGTTGTGTTAGTAATTGTCGGGACCAGGTTTATACGATAGCAATGACGAAGATGAGATGTAATAACTGAATTAAAACACTCACGTAACGCGACCAATGGGATAAAATTATTCTATGCACCCGGTCAAAGTCGAGGCAATCCGCTAGTGATAAATATTTTCAGATTTAGTAGATAATACTTACACACTTTTTCGATTTAGTAATTTTACAATAATTTTTTTGACTTTATTACTGGTTGAATGTGACATGGTATCTTCAGTTCACAGAGTTTGTGAAACGCTAGTGATATCTTTGTGATGACACGAGCGTCTATAGGCTGAGGTCACGTTTACGATCAAGCAAACTGTATGCTTGTTTGCTAACTTCATAATATAAAAAAGAAGCCGTTTTGAAGCCGTTAAAAAGATTAGATTAGTTTTACTATAAGTAGGCGTAAAAGTTAGAAACTGTTATTTAAGTTCAATTTTAAATTTTGCTAATGCATGACGTATGGAAACAGGATAAAATTGGATGTAGACCGCTTAAAATGTGCGGCTGAACATTCTCCTATTTTTAACGCTACACATCATTACCCGTTCCTGCCTTACTATGCTTCAGCTTGAGAGATTAGTGTGCAAGTGATATTATTGCCTAATATGACATGATATGCTCTGAATATCACTCGGCGACGCGCGAGTCCTTGTGATGACATAAGTATCAATAAAACTTGATTCTAGCTTGAAAAAAGGAAAAAAGTGTCTCTCCAGTCATATTTATTTAATTTTATAAATGAGTTCCAAGACCAAGACCAAGTGAAGTGTAACCTTTGGTTTAAATGATCTATTATTTGCAAGTTTGTATGGCCTATTTAGTTGTAATCTAAGTCGCGATCACATTATACCATAAGTATAGAACCACAAAACATTGTGTTTTTGATTTGACCTAGGCTCTGGGTTTCTGTGACTATGTTTTGGCATGTTGAAGTTATTGCTTCTCCCAACGCGAATAAAGTCGACAAAAATTCCATTTTTTTTACTATCCCCCAAAATAGACGAAGGTAGCGTGCAATTAGGTAGCATAAGTTAGGTTTTATTTGAACGACGATTTGCCGATCCGCTTGATGGTAAAATAGCCAGAAGGTGACCGCAGCTTTAGACGCTGATGTTATTACAGGGTTATCAATAGCATGTCGCCAACCCTGTGATCTGAAGACACTATATCACATTAACCCAATAATTTCACTATCTCTTCTACCCTTTAAATCGGAACAAAGCAATGCGAATATTGCTATTTGGCGGTGGAAATAGGTGAGAGCGAGGTACTAATGTAGAAGACCTTTGTAAGAGTCTACCTCACGTAAATGTAAGATCAATTCCTCATGTAGTGTAAAATCTTTTCCATATTTAAATCTGTCTGATAAAAATAGACTAAGATCAAATCCAATCCACAATAGCTACATTAATTGCGTTTATAGCTACACCAATTTTATTTATAAGATGCAACCTATGAGGCAGTGTATACTACTTCATACTTTACTCTCGCTAGGAAGAACCGAGTTAAAGCGAATCCAATCTGGGAGCGCTGCATCAGCTCCGTTCGTCAGGGCGGTTATCTCGCTACATTATCGCCATAACTCTTCAATAAGTGCCCGCAACACCGATAATACGGTTTCATTTGGGTTAGGGTTGCCAACTACCGGGTAAAAAGTTAAGGTATGCGTTGCATTGGTCTGAGTGGGAATTATAGTTAGTGTTAAATATTTAATATAAAAATATAGTTGTAGGTATAAACATAATTATATTCAACAACTTGAAAAGAAATACTTGGATTAATTGCACAGAACAAGTTTGGGAAATGTATTTCCTTGACGTCTCGGTATTTGTATTACTTGAGGACCATACTCTGTATTTCTATGGTTATTTATTATTTTATATATTTACGCAGTTGTTACGTCTATGATCTAAACTAAATACATAAATTAAAGCCAGTTGAAAAAACAGTGTCAGAGAATGTAAATAAATAATAAATTAGTCGTGGACATCAGACGTTGCAGATAAATATTAATATTTTAAAAACAATACGATTGTTTGAATAGTTATCGATATATTTTGTTGCACTGCTTAAAGAATATATTAAAAAAATACATTGCCGTAGCTACATTTTTTTTAAATAGGTTAATGAACTGATCGATAGTACGGTAAAGAGGCACCCCTAATTTAGCGGGATGCAAATGTCGCGATGTAGACCACGCTCCACGGCTCCCGATATTACGCCTTCGTTTCGTGATACCCCACAAAACCTCCACAGGACCCCCTAAGACCCCACCACACCCCCCGAACTCCGCACCGGCCTGAGCCAACTCACCTCGGCAATCTTCACTTTTAATCGCGCCTTCAGAAATTTATTAAAAATCTTGCTCGATTTTTTAATCAGCGCTACACACAGAACGATCACTGGTACCTTCCTCCCTAAATTGAACATGAAAACAAAAACATCTTCAAGCTAAATTGGGATGATGGGAAAGTAGCTTATATTTATGAGAAATCAATTTATGCGAAGTAATCGTTAACCCCCATCATCATCATGGCAGCCGTAGAACGTCTATTGCTGATATAGGCCTCCTCAAGAAAGGGGAATGTCTCCCATAATTACTTCGCTGGGCAGGCGTGGTAGCGACCGCAGAGCGTGACTTTGCGATAAGAATACTGCTACTCATCCCCGCCCTGTTTTTTTTTAGCTACGTAGATTCAGATGGTTATACCTAGTTTGTCGGTTTCGATACAGGGAGAGGTACTATAAGTGATAGCTTGAATTCTGTGGAAGGGAAATTTAAGATTTTTTACTTCCGTTAACTTACGTCGCGATAGCAAATACACAGATGAAAAGCTAGATAAACAATATATCTTATTAAATAATCTTGCGCGTTGAGCGCACGCATTGTTGCTATATTCACTAATTTGCAAAAAAAGGGCGCTTTTGATTTTAATTCTTCTTTAAAAAAAGGCGCTACCAAAATGATTTCAATCGTTTGTACATGTTACTGGCCGGTTTTAAAAATGCCGTGGCGTTTAAAACAGTACGTTCTAAATTAAAATTTTCATTTGATGCTCGTTTTTCAGAAAACCACTTTTATCCTACATTTTTGGTGCGCAGTTACAAAAGATAATATAGTTTTCATAACTTTTAGTAAATTTTTATGAATTTATTTCATATTCTTAATTGTCAAAGCTTCATTTATTACTGTTTAGATGTCTCAATAATGTTAGAGAAAGTGGTAAAAGCTACCAAAATTATTGCGCTGCTCGAAGAGGGTTGCAGCCAATGCTTCGTAGCTCAGAGGCTAAGTGTGAGTCGCTCGACAGTTCAATGGACCGCTGCTAGGTCCTTTAAACTATCAAGACAGGTTCCGTCGAGAGAAGGCCTCGAATCGATAACTTCGAAGAAGTAAGAAATGTGCATATTAGTCTATGGACGGTCAGGTGGAGGCTTCTCGCGGCCAATATAGGCAGTCATCGCCCGGGTCGCGGCCCTAAGTTACTCCATGATCACAGAGTTGCCAGGCTTAGGTTTGCCCGAAATTGTGAATCATGAACTCAAGAAGACTGGAATAGGAATTTAAGCTGTTATTTCAGCTAGAGGGGGTCACACTCGCTACTAAACATTTATCTACTTTTACTTAATTAAAGAAAACATCTTTGTTAACTTATACTTCGTGAGCATATGCATTACCAGCGAGCATACACTACTAGTGAACTTTAGCATTAAAACCCATAAATTTTACCAAAATTTTATGATAATACTGACGAAAACGATAATTTGCTTATTAATTTAAAAAATTGTTAAAGCAAAACTACTTATAATTATCAAACAAACCAATAGTAACATTTGAAATGATTCATTGCTTAGGTGCCCGTATTTTTTGCAAATGAGTGTATATAGATAATTGAAATTCTGTTAGAAAAATTAAATGGTGAAAAGATTTAATCGGTTTAAAAATAGAATGCTTAATTGTAACGCAAATAAATACGCAAAACAAAAAGTGTAACAGATTTCGCTATATCATTAGTTAATTAGCAACTTTAAATCGAATAAAACGCATAAGAAGAGAGAGAGAGCCAAGGCGAGAACTAAATAAGTGCACTGACACCTCCAATATTGTTGAAAACTGTTCGCTAACAGCGCTCCACAGTGTTCTAATTACGATTTACGGCAATTGAAACTTTCTGTCATACATAAATCTTAGTAAAAGCACTATAAGTATGTGAAGGAGCGTACCGAAACGTAATAATTTAAGGAGTTAGCGAGTGAAAACGTCGGTGGAGTTGTAAAAAGTTCATTCTGTGAAATTCACACATTTCTAGCAGTAAAGTTGTGGCGGTTGAATGGGAATTTGAGCCGAGCGATCCTTGCTAAGAGGTGCATAAAACATACGCCAAGCATTTCGGCAGGCTGTATCGATACAGGACGAAAAACAACTTACAAATTCCAGCAATAAGCCGCGTGTTATTAATGCTTAGTGTAGAAAATTCACCTTTTTTTGACGAATGACTACGGTAATTGATGTGCGTAACTATGACACATCATGATATTAAAAAAAAAGTATGGAATGATGTGTAGTGAACGAATGAATGTATCTGAAATAGCAGATTTTTTAAGCACTATTTTTTTCAATATTGAAAACATGAATATATTAGTCGACCAGGTAGCAGCCCTAGTGCCGTATGCTGCGAAGTTGCGGATGCCCGCATGCTTTCGACTTTACCGCCTTTGAGATATCAATATGCAAGTTGAACTAAACTTAATATAATAATTGTCATGATTAAAATATATATGATAAATTATATAGCACAGTCTTTGTTTGCCAGGTCGGAAATATTATTGTACACATAGGCTTCATACATTGACCCGACTCCGAGGTAAGTCGCTTAAAGCACTTGTATTACGTGCATCAGATTAATGACAAATAAAAAAGATATATATATATAACACCCAGTTACAGAATCAACACTCATAATTATAAATGTTTGTCCTGGGTAGGGATCGAAAACCCACACTTTTCACACAATATAGGATTACTACCATCTGTGCCATCGGTCCCGTCAATTCAATTTATGGAATGTATATGTTCTTTGTGAGTAAATAAATTGCATGTATTATGCTAATCCACCGGTAGAAACTACGGTATCCAATGTGCCACTATATTGGATAGTGTTAATTCGCTTTTACTCGGATTTTCTGCAATTTGTGGTATCGTTAAGAAACCAATCGCTTCATTCTACCAATCCAAAGTTGTAGAGTTATTGTGTAATACTTGGAACGCTTATACGATTTTCATTAAACTAATAAAATAATCAAAAATTCTTAGTGTCATTTAGTTTTTTTACGTTCGCGTCTATTGGGATGGCTCCACCGTCTACGGAGATTTCGGCATAGCGCTGTTTTGACACATAGTTCACAGAATTAATTTCATGTATGCTTTCCTTGTGTTATTATTTAAAATTAATTTTTTTATGGATTAATCAAAAACATGTCCGAATATAATATCTATTGACAAATATCGGTCTACATATTCATGTAGCTTAATAACGTTGTAAACCGATTAAAGTCGTTACATATAAAGGATTATAGTGAAAATTTGTAATTCCTCATATTTTTCAGGTACTACTTAATACGTTTCGTTTAACATCATCTTTATAGATAGATAGATAAAGAGGTCCACTGTTCTCTTTAAATGCGATGCTAGAAAGATCATCATATTCATATAGCAGCCGTAGAACATCCTGTTGGAAGGAGTAGTTTTTGATTTAATTTCCCGTACTGGGCTGGCGTGGCTCGCAGAGCGTAGCTTTCGCGACGGGTACGCTGCTGTCCATCTCCGCACTGTTGAATTTGAGCTACGCTTTTTCGTATAGATGTTTGGTTTCTTTAATTCAGTCGTCTTACGATAACTGGTTCAGGGGGAGGTACTGTGTTGCCGGTAACCTTACGGCAAAATAGACGTAGCTTGATCGAGCAATGCAAGTTTAGATATTATGCAATATTTTATCATATATATATAGCACACAGAAAGAAAACCAATTGAAGACGAGAAAAAAATTAATTAATTTCGAAAAATTTAGACTTTATATACGTAAGTAGATAGAAAACTTGAAACAGTTAAAGTGAACTTGGTACATCCACGACCGCGACCATAAGCAAAGAAGATAGCAACACTACCAATGCGTGCCAATATAAAATGGGATTTGTGATAAATATTCTTCCTAATGCACGAATAACCAAGATCACTGGATAGCTACAGACTTGCAGCTGTGGTCGAGACCTCCGAGGCGTGTGATTCAGACCCTTCCGACTGTTTCCGCTCGTCCGGCACTCGCGGATTCGTTAGGGAACTAATCGCCTCATTGTGCTAGCACTTTGACCTCGTTCGCTCGCTTATTCTAGACATTCAGCTAGACTATAACTGGCACCTAGCTTCTAAGCTTGGAATAGAATTGCTAATTTTGCTAATGTTTTAAGGAAATCGCAAAGCCATGTCTCCACTTATTCGTATTAAAATTTCTGAGTATTTGAATTCTGAAATAAGAATTACATTGTCACATTTCTGAGTATACATGTTGTATTAAACTCCGTTAATGGCTTTATGTAAATTTTTAAATATATGCGTGAAAATATAAAAGATATACAATTTTTTTATTAATCATCAGCCGTTGGATCTTTGCCCTTTATTGCCGCTATGGACAAGCGTGTCAATAATCGTGGAGCCTAGCTTTGCGTCGGGGATGTGGCTTGACTTATTCTCGCATAATGCAAAGTTATGCTTTTTCAGGATGGATACACTGCCATCGGCTCCGGCATCTCAGTCGCCTCTTACGACGCTTAGTACAGGTAGGAGACCTGTCCTATCGTACTCTGCCGGTACCCCACAGAATCTGTAGAACGACTACTGTTTGCACAAGGACCTGCGCAGGAGTTTGCAGCACATTACACGTAGAACGTTATTTTGGCGGCAATTGCTTTCTGCGTGTTATGTGGTCTCGAATAAAAATCACGCACCGAGCTTGCGCTGCAGTCAGAAATATTATTAGGTAATAAAAGCACCTTAAAACGATTATAAGGTTACAAACTTACACTTACATTAACTTAGTATCGGTCAGTTTCTTCTATAAAATTGGTATAAAGTTTTGATAATTATCATTTTGCGTTAATCACAAAAAAAGTTGGTTAATGACATTTTTTTCTTATCTTAATTCGGAAAGTAATTACAGAGTATAAAACGAAAGAGGATCGGGTTGCGAGCCATCCAAAGTAGACAGGGTAGGTCGTCAATGGTGGTTTGGCGCACATTTAGCAATAAAAACTTTTGTAATTACGCCATTTAAGGCGGAAAGCGCCGTTGAGGCGGTGTCGTGCCAACACCGACAATTATTTTTATAACTGCCTAGCTTCTTCTGGTTCACGTACAATGTGTTTTTTTTGTATGTTTACAACTACTTGTTGGGACCACTCGGTTCATAAACTGCAATTGTCGCGGTTATATTGCGTGGTGGAGTTTCACAATTGTTGGCATCACTATCGATCGAGGTTACTAAGTTGAGATTATCGTAGGTCGTCATTGTCAATTATGTTTTTGTTATGTAATTGTATGCGAAGTTTGTAAATAATAAAATTATATATAACAGATATATTGAGCAACACTCTATCTGTCACTCGTTTGATAGTTATATTATTTATAATTATTTAGGTCCGTTTATATATATATATATATACACACACACACACATACATATACATCTATACGGACCTAATCGCTAGATATCTACCTAATTACTAGATAAACTGTGTTATCTAGCAATTAGGTAGTTAGAAATCTAACTACCTATACCTAATTGTTAGATAACACAGTTAATTTCATTTTCATGAATTAAATATGACGGCCTATTTCACGAATGGCTCGTTTTTTTCTGTTAACCACTGGTTATAGTTATATTACTTTTATTATACATTTAATCCATTTAGTAAAAAATATTGATAACTTGAAAACACACACTTATATTGAATATTTCACGAAAAAAACAATGAGAAATTTACGAGAACAGGACTTTTATTCTGCTGCCTAAGGAGGATACTAATAGATTTGTAAGAAAATCAACAAAACACACACTAGTATTAAAAAGAAGACAAATAAATTATTCCAATTCAACTATTGAATTGTCTTCAGTCGCAACATTTCTCTTTTATAACAGTGAATGTCACTTGTTATACAATATCCTTTATGTTCTATAACTAATATTTTATTATATTGTACAGGCTGTTACACGTTCCATTCGCTACGTAAGTCACGGACAGCCGCAGAAAATGCTAAGCCAACATTATTTTCTATTTCTGCTAGGGCTTAAGGCGCGTGGGCCGGTCGCAGTTGCTGCTCGATAGCGTTGCTTAACATTTGCAAGGCTTTGTAAGTTTTTTCTGTTATTTCTGTTACTAACTGTAACTGTGTTCTGTTAGTAACTAGCTGCTTCTATAAAAATAAGCTAATACTTCTTTTAACTGTTTACAATATTCATAACTATATCAGTATACATTCTACATTTTTTATATCGCCTAATTAAAATTATGTTTTATTGTAAGTTAAAATATATTTTAGGTTATTTATATTTCATTTAATTTATAATATAGTTAACTTTAAGACAGATTAGATTATTTGAAAAAAAAAAGATTTACGATCTTACCTATAAATAAATAATAATCTAATATGATCCAAATTACCCATTATAATAATTTGGAAAAACTATGTTAACTTTTTAAATGATAATTCATATGAACAAGTCTTTTAACAACCTCACTATCCACCTGAAAGAAAGTGTCACAAGCTCGTTGCCCTCCTTGTCTTGAAGAAATTATATCACATTATCATCAAACGAGCTATTGAAAGTCCACTGTTGGACATAGACCTTTTCAAGAAAGGAGGCTTTTTGCCCATAATTGCTGCGTTGGGCAAGCGTGTTAGCAATCGCAACGCGCAGCTTTAGCGACGGAAATGCTTCTGCCAATCTCTGCTATGTGCATTTGAGCCCCACTGTTCCGGATGGATATACCGCCATCTGTCGGTTCTGGTACCTTAGCCGCCTGTGGGAGGTACTGTTCTACTCTGCCCAGGTACTTTATGGCTTAAATTATATCACATTACCCAGATATTTCACTGTCTCTCTCACCCTCCAAACCGGAACACGGCAATACGAACACTGCTATTTGGTGGTAGAAATTGGTACCAATGCAGGCGATCTTTGTATGAGGATTACTTCTAGTAATGTTTTACCTCTAATAAAATATTTAAATAGAATTTCATCTCAGTATTGTGCAGTGAATCAACTTTTGACAGTGCCATTACATTCGGTATGAGGCAGTCAGACAATTAATGAATAAAGGCAAAACTCGTGGGGGAATGTCCCGGGAAACATCAGCTAGAGTCACAATTTGTAAATAATTTGTTCGACGCCATTATAATCCACGTCCAGACATGGGGGCACTAGTGATGTACAAATCTTATAATACATTTTTTTAATATAATGTTTTTTATCAACTAATTTATTATTACAAAAGAAAGAATATGGAACGATATAGTGTTATTATTAATAACTATGATTTTCTACGAATTTTAAATGAAATACAAACTATGAATGTATGATTATTGCAGGTATAAGCGAGTTTATGATTGAAATAAACTTTTATATGCCTCTTGTTATTGCTGTAAAACATAATAACAGAAAAAGATATTTGAGGGCTATACCAGAACGCTATAGGAATTTGAAACTTCGATTCTCAACTCCAACATCGTTCATAAATTCGGATTTAATCTCACTATAATTTTTAAAAACGGCATAGAACGGTGTCGGCATAGAAATTTGTCGTCTACTTCAAATCGAGCACTAAGCCTCTAGGAAGCGACGCATACACAATTGGTTACGTTATTCTTGAAGTGTTCAAACGGGTCCCCTCACTAGCGCGGTGCCAGGCTGTGACAACCGACGACTTGTCGAGACCTCGCTCGTAAAAACTTTTCTAATTATGTACATTTTGTAACTAAGAAGCACGACTCTCCACCATGTTATATTTTCTGGTTAATTTCGCGGATCCGAGTGTCAACATGGTTATTGTTAGAACGCATTCTACGAAGGCAGTACGTATATTATTTGTGAGAACTCTTTTCAACCAAGCTTTGAGTTAGCACTAAAGTTAATTAGTCTTCAAAGTTCTCAAGGTGATTTAATTAGTTTGTTGGACCCATCCTCTTTTGTAGCATGAGTTTAGTTTAACCGGACTGGCCAGAATAGAAGTTATAAATATATGGAAATCTTTTTGTTTATCCTATACTGACCACACTGAGGGTTTGACAGTACGAATATCTCAGTCAGCACTCTTCAAATCAATGTAGTCTTCTATTCAGTCATTCGTTTTTGTGACAGGGAATCCTCCGTAACCATCCGCTTAAATGTGGCAATAGGCTGCACACATCTGATATTCTCAGGTAGCGCATTCTACAAATGTATAGCTTTAACAGTGAACGTTTGCCTGTAAAAACCGGTGGAATGTGCAGGCATGCTCAGTTTTTAATTATCTGATGACCTCAAGGATCTTTTGTGACTGTCGCCAAGAAAAATGAAACATTTCTGAAGATAAGATAAATAAAAAATGATCTTATAAAGAAGCGAAAGTATATGAGCATTCCCGCGAAATCGTATCGCCAGACATTCTAATATAGCACAAAATTCTGAGACGTCATATTAATGTCAACCAAAAATAAATCTAATACAATAGTTTTGAAAGCGCTCAAGCTTAGTTCTTATTGGTCTTCTATTCAGTCAGGGTAGCTGGCATCAGCATAATTGACGGCAGTACAAACCATTTGATTTCTGAAAGCAGTCTCGAGCTGCCATGCATAATAGCTTGCGTCTTGGTTGGGTTGACCTGTAGCCCAAACACTCTAATTCAATCTGTAATACGGACTAGATCTCTGTTATAATCTTGATATATTTGTTTATTTCTGGGAGTGGTGCTTGTGGAAATATCTGCAAATCGTCTGCATAAAGGTGGTACGAACATGAAAGATTAATTATTTGAGATGGAATTTACTAATATGGAATATAGTAAGGGAGATTAAACGCCACCCTATGATACGTCAGCAAACGTAGAACTATATAACAAGGCAATATACGATGGAGATATGTTAAGAAAGTAAAAAACTAAAAAGCCAAATTTCAAAATCAACTAACTGCATTAAGAGCATTAATAAAATCAAACGATCTCCCTCACCTTATAGTACTGGTGGTACTATGTCTAGGACAAAACTTAAACTATAGTGGATTAACGAGGGCATTCCTATGAAGTTATTAGATCGAGTATTCCTAAGAACTAATTAGATCGAGAATTAGGCGTACACGGACTTTGGAAAGAAAACGTAAAATAGATATGGGACGGAAATCAGATAATAGTGAAGGACGTATTTTTTTCGGTAACGGAATAATTTGAGCCTCTTTCCAAGCAGATAGAAAAACGCTACTGGATATGGAAAAGTTAGATATATCAATTATAGGACGAGTTTCATCAAGAATGGGAAGGATCATTTTACAACTGATACAATCACTTCCGACTGTGAACATGGGATGTAGAAATAAAGTGCTGAAAATAATTAATAAGTAGGGATGGACTTTAAATAAACTCTCAGCAAGATTTTGGCCAGCTAGCGTTAGATAGTAGAGGCTGCGTCGACATATTTACGATAGTAACAGATATGTGCTTATGGATGTATATTATGTTGTAGTTACAGGCAAAGACTTGAAATACTTTTTACTACTTACTTTTAATATAAAGTAGCACGACAAAAATTAAACATAGTTTAACCAGTAGATATTCAATGCTTCGTTTCGTGTATCTTCTAATCTACCAGGGTCTGCTGACTCAATAAATTTATCTGCACCAGTTGTCACACACAGAACAGTGGTGGTACACTGCAGTGTCAATATAATTTCGGTAAGACAGCTAAGCTATACGTCACAATCGGATTACAACTAGGTGCACTCCATTTTCGGTTTCCACTCCTAGTCTAGAACTGACGTTTAGGCGAACACAGAACAGAACAAACTTAAATGGGAACTCGACTTGGCAAACAAGGAGGCATAGTGTCTTGAAACTATTGAATCAGTTATTTTATTGACATATAATCAAGAGCAAATCGTTACTTATGATTAAGTTCGTGTTTGACTTAACAGAGCTTAGGTTTAGAGATGCGTTTTGGATTAACGAAAGTTTTGACAGATGATTATTACTATAATCGTATTAAACTTGTTTCAATTCCATTAATTTCTATTGGAATTCTGATTATCAAACAAAGTAAAATATTCAGTTACTAGGATATCAGAAAAGTAAGAAATTATTTATAAATATTCACTCAATTCTTTTATGATGAAACTTGGTATCTGAAGGAATATTTTTAAATACACTTAGTGCTTGTCAACTTTGGATTCATCCACTACCACCACCACCAATCATTTATAAAACTAAATAGGCTGTAAGTTCATGTTTATGTTAGTCGAATGATCTTATTATGTTAATTACTTTGCTTACCCGAGTTATTTAAGATACGACAAAATTAACTGAAATAATCTCGCTAAAAATCTTCAGGAATTTAAACGGATTCTTTGATTTATCTTTATAGGACTAACGATATCATTTATATTATTTTTCTGTATATTTTTATATACAGAAAAATAATATAAATGTAAAACATGTAAAAAGGGTAATATTTGTTGAATGTATATTTAATAAAATATACTGCGAACTATATAATGTTTAAATAAAAAAAGTTAGCGGAAAAAAGCAAACAAATATTTTTTTAGCTAATTAGTTTTTAAAATCGCCATGTCGAGCTCCCAGGAGTACATAGTAAGCGAAGGTGTCAGTAAGTAGTGCTCCGGGCAGAGTTTTACTATCGACTAGAAGGACGCAAGAAGGAGTAACGGCGCGCTGTAAACAAGACTAAGCTATTACTTTTTATGCGCACTGTTCTTCCGAATATTTTACACTGTGAACCTCCTAGGGCTGTCTCACCTATTTACTGTGTATAGTTAATCTATTTTATAATTCTTATGTGTCAACAAGACAACTATCTACTTGGCGCTGGTCAGTTCTAAATGTATCAGTAGACCTTTCTGCGGTTTAGTGAGTATATTAAATAACAAGGAAGTTTCAGTGTATTATAAACCATCATTAAAGCAGCCATAGAAAGAACATAGGGAATTTCTCAAAAGGGAAATTAGAGAAGTATAGCAGCCAGCCCCCCCTCCCTTTACCAGGTGTAGTAAGGTACCAGAACTGACAGATAGCAGTATATCCATTCGTATGTATGCGTATGCAATGTAGCTCAAATGCATATTTCGGGGATAATCGTGCGTGTCGCGAAGCTACGTTCTGTGATCGTTGACACGCTCGCTCAGTGGGGCAATTAAAGGCAAAATTCTTCTTTCTTTCGGAGACCTATATCCAAGAGGCCAATCTGTTGGTTTAAGGCTATACCATGAATATAGCCATATAACTTCGTCACACCACTGCATTTGTAAAAAAAATGTGCATCTAAAATACACATTACCGAGCGTTTGTTAGTTTGCATATCACAAAAACGAAATTACTTTATTCAAGCTAAGTTATATTCAGCGATAGTTTTGAATAATTCATCCGCGGGGCGGGAGTTCGCGGCGCGGTGGGATCATAGTCGGGGAGCAGGTTGACAATTTTGGGTAGATATTTGAGACAATATGACATTCAATATTCATTACCTGTTCCTAGTTTAAGATTTCATGCCCGTCCAATTTTTATATTGTGAATATGATAGTTAAAATTAAAGGTACGCTGGATGTAGGTAATATAATCCTAGTTCCTATTAGAAATCATTTAAGAAGCCTGTGAACGGCTGTGGGCGCTCTAAGACTGATTTGCTGATGATGAAACTTACAGAATATCAACCAGTGATCCATTTATAATAAATATTATGATGTAGATAGCTTGACTCCTAGGGTAGGATGTGGGTTAGTTTTGATCACAGCAAAATTAGAGTTAATATCGCGTTATGCGTTGCATTATATTGAAGTCCACTCGGACGGTTTCGAGGTTGTAATCTTGTTTATATTTGAATACTTAGCTGCGAGCATAACCCTAACGCAATTTTCAAGTTACTACTTAACTATTGTAATATAGGAAAAGTAGTTTGAAATATATAAGTTTCTTAAATTACGTATATATTTCTGAATCAAACAAATTTATTTTACTTCTTTCTCTTTCTTTGACCATTCGGTTGCAGATCAGATTTTTTATTGATATCTCCATTTGTACCAAGTAACTAGGTATCGGTATCAAGATATGACAGTGCCATCATATCAGCTATTGGAGTCTACTGTTGTACGTAGGCCTCCCGAAGAAAGGGGCAATTTCGCCTATGATTGCCGCGATGGGTGCAACAGGGAGAGTGTTAGAGAGCAAAATTACTTTCTTGGAGAGTCCTATGTCCAGCAGTAGACGGCCTGATATACTGATGCTAATGGTTTCGAAATAGCAAATTTATAGAGGCTACTAACAGGATTTTTTTGGCAAAAATCAATATAATCTGACCGACCTTAAGTAGTATAATATAAAAACTAATATTCTACTTAAGGTCGGTCAGAATTAACTTTTATATTCAGATATGATCAGAGAATTATTAAACAGGTAATCACGGCATCTCGGACAACCCAAAACAGTCTACCAGCTCTCCGACTATAACCTTGTGATCGGAATAGCAGTATTATTTTAGTTATAATTTCGGGAATATTGTCGGGACCTACCAAAGCGTTGAATAACTTCGGACACGGAATTTCGTTTGCTTTATTGTTATAGTTTACAAATAGCTTCGTTTTATTGCTGCCTGTTAGTACAGTCAACTAATGTCCATTCGAGTACTCACTTGTAATCGGTGAACAGATTTATCTGTTGTGATTTCGTAGTTTGCCTAATTGCAACAGTATCACTCATGTATTGCTATTTGTGTTTCGGAACCATTTTGTGTACAGAGCATTCTATTTATTATTAATAAATAAATTCACACCAAACATTGAACTAAGTTGCTTAAAGCACTTGTGTTACCGATAACAGACAGCAGAAATATCAGACTACTTAAATACATATATTCAAAACCCTGACATAGAACAAACACAAATATAAATATTTGTCCTGGGTGGAGATCAAACCCACAACCTGTGGCGCACAAGATAGGATTACTACCACCTGCGCCATCAGGCCCGTTTATTTTAAAATGACTGGTATTTACGAAATGTACACACTTTAGGCTAAATTTCCTTGAAACAGTTCTAAATGCACTTACAAAGGCAGCTAAAATCCTTAGAAATTACTTAAGCACATTTATAAAGTCGGTAAAATTATATGAATTTATATTGAACTTTGCTTATTTAAACATTTTATGTAAAACTTCATTTTACATAAAATGTGAATTAAATATGAACCTTGTTTAAAAAAGTGTTTTATGTAATTAAATTAAACGACGATTATCGCGGTCTTACCGTAGTATAATCACAAATTTATCAAAATAAATATTTTATATTACATATCATATTAAATCATAATAAAAAATAAAAACCCATAATAAATCTATTTGTTTTTAAGGATTTTGAAACGCGCCTTATTTCTGTTTCCCTTTATTAGTTCCAATACGTTGTCGGACAACCGTTGCGTTGTGTTTACCAAGAAAGACAGAAATGTCGTTTTTAATGGTGTACAAAAAAAAAAGTGTTCTTGGTGAACTTGGTTCGGACATCTTACACTTAAAGGCAATGCCAAAGATAGCTTTTCCTCTGATAGTATTAGCTGATTTTTTATCTCAAGGTAAGTGCTGATTAATACTCAGCTTTTATGAGAAGCCTGGGGTTCCGCAGCCGTATTAATATACCGTGTGGTAGGTAGGTGTGGTAGGTACCGATGAAGTACCAGAACCGATAGATGGCGATATATTCACCCAAAGCGGTGAACTTCAAATACAACAGGACTGGTATGGGCAGCAGCATTTCCGTTTCGAAACTTCGCTCTGCAATTGCCATCACGCTTGCTCAGCTTGGTAGTTGTGGGCAAATTTTCCCTTTTTTGAGGCCTATGTCCAGCAGTGGATGTTTGACGGCTGCTACGATGATGATGATGATATTTTCTAATTTTTTCGTATTTGTCCATTTTATTATACAATTTTTTTAACGGCGCTCTTAAGAAACGGTTACCGCAAAGTAACCGATACGTCAAACAAACAATGCAAAGAGACAAATCTAACGCATTAAAGTCATTAAAAGAGTAGGTTTATAATTAAACACATCTGTTAAAAAAGGGTAATTTAAAACCTGCCAGTGACAGCCCTATGCCAGTGAACCCGGGATGCTGCGTCCGCACCGGCCGGCTGCTCCGTGTTTCGGTGCGGATTATGAAACGCTCGTAAACTTTCCACTTGGATTTTTCCCCGTCTCCAGGCAGACATCTCGTTGGCTAGCCAGTTCCCGGTCGTTTTGAATAGAGCTTGTTTCTTTATGTATTTTGTGGTGTTTCTAATATGTAATATATATATGAAGTTTACAAAATGTTGTGAATTGCACTTATGCGAGGGTAAAATATTAAAGTTAAGTTATTCTCGTAAAAGAAAAGCCATTCAAGCATAAGGCGTATCTTTAATGTTTAAAAACCTAATATTGCCGCTTTTTGCTAACATTATAGTATCAGTTGTCTTAGACCGTTCCCACTATCAAATTTCATCTTTATTATAATAAGTAAAATTGTTTTACTGTAAGTCAATTTCTATAAATATTATTTTTTATGAATTCTTTCTACCAATTTTAGATTTAGGTTACAATAAGGTTTTAGGATTGTGAAACTGTGTTTTGTCCTGGAATGAGAAAAAAGAAAAAAAAATTTACTATCACGGAAAATTGTAGATAGAACAATTTGTTTTTGGACAAACATACAAACATAGATGTAGCCTATATTTGGCACTTTTTACATCCACTAATATAGTACATAATCTAATTATGACAATAACTTTCTCAGTTGACGACAATCGAGATAAACAGAATGTAGTCATTAGTTTTCATCTCTGTCCTTCTAAAACAATTCTACAAATAGGTGAGATTCAAATTCAAATTAATATGCAACATTTAATCTAAACTCTAATAATAAATAATTAAATTTCCGAATAAGTTAGTGTTACGGACATCAGACAGCAGAAACACAAAGATAATACTAAGTTAATTTCATAGATACTAACAAGAATGTATTTCATTTGCATACCTATAATTTTAACTATGACTTGGAAACATTAGCCATATTTAAAAGTTGCAGCAGCCCACACGACCCGGCAACTAAGTCTGAGACGAAAACTTTCTCAATTATCACAATTACAAGGTTCACCCACGAGTTGAGATCTCGGCGCACTCATATTTTCCACTTATTTGCCAGTTTGCAACATAAATTCGTCTATTTATTAGCTAAAGATAAATCACTGTTAAGTTTAATGAAGTTGGAAGGCGTCATATTGTTTGTTTAGCGTGGATATTAAACTGTTGCGTTGAGTAATCATAAGGAATTGCGTACTGTATTGATTTGTGGAGGCTCTGTACGAGTTATTATTTAATAACGTTTATGTGTTTGTTTTCTAATAAATAAATCATGCCGTGAGGTACCGGCAGAGTAGAATAGTACTTTTCTCTGTACCAGGTGTCATAAGAGGTGACTAAGGTACCAGAACCGACAGATGAAGGTTTCTTCACCCACAACAGTGTAGCTCAAATGCTTAGGGTGGGGATGGGCAGCAGCATCAACGTCGCGAAGGATACGCTCTGCGATTGCCTGCGCCTGCGATGGCAAAATTCTCCCATTCTCGGGGAGGCCTATGTCCAGCATGGGACTTGCAATGGCTGATATGATGATAATGAAAAAACTCTATAGACTTACCGTTTTAAGTTTTGTGTTTATTAAAAAATTACTTTGAGGGATCCGTTTCATGGTTTACTACATAAGATTTTATGCAGTTACTGTTATTTTAAAATTTACAATGCCAAACGTGATAGTAAATATGGACTACTGTGACCTCTAGGGAAAAATGTTTGTAAATATCTTCGTATTTATATGTTTAAAAAAATTGTTTATGATAATGAAAATAAACCGCACATTCAAAATTAAAACAGATAAAAGATTTCCTTTTAAACGCTTTTAAATTCATAAACTAAGTAAATGTCGTGTCTAATAGGGACTAGGTAGTATAGCGGTAGTAGGTAGAGTAGTCCCCCGTAATAAGAAAAGTGAAATTTTGAGTCCCAACTAAAACCGGAGACAGTTTATTCTATTAAATATATTTAAATAGAATATTAAAAAATATTATAAAAATATTAAATTCGATGGAACCAATCTAGAAGTAATAATTAACTAACGCATAAGGAAAGTTTGCTTTAAAATCTGCACCAAAATCAAGTCACTAAATTAATTTCACTCTGACTATCTTACTAAATAAAATAAGCATTTATTGCCTCAATCCTCATTGACGGTGCTAGCTTCCTAATTTATTGCCTCAATCCTTATTGACGGTGCTAGCTTCCTAAACTTAGTAATTATTTTATCCTTATTAATCTTGATAGTCAGCAATCAAAAGTACGCACCATACGAAAACTTTTCTTTTTCGCTATCTTTTTAATAAACCATAAAATTCAATCGTTTAAACTCCCTAAGTAAATTATCGGATCACATTTATTGTATTAGTCACCCGATATCGTTAATAAAGTGCATTTGAAAGTTTCCCCATCGGCTGCACTCAACGTATTAAATTCGCTGACAATGACTCATTGCTTGGTATTCATCTTAAAACGCCGTTTATATCTCCCCTTGTAATATGAGTAACAGCATTTATATGAATACGTACAGTTTTATAAGGATAATTGAAGTTTTAATATGCGCTTGTATGCGTGTTTGTTTTTTTATTGGATTAGTTATGTTGAAAGTTTTGTTTCGGTTCAGACCTAATGTATTTATACCTGTGTGATAATAAAGAATAAATTAACAAACATTTCCTACGTTGACCTGACTTCGAGATAAGTTGCTTTGGATATTAGATAATAGGCAAATTACATATATAATACTCAAAATACAAATGTTATTTACATAAATATTTGACCTGCTTTAGGATCGAGCCTTGACCGTTGGCGCATAAGAGAGACACTACTAAATTCGCCATGCTGCAAGAAGTTTTCGATATTTAAAGGTTAAGAAAGGCAACACCGGAGTTTTTTTTTTATAAAAGAACAAAAAATTTTCAAAAATGTGTACGAAACTTCATTTGTAAATAAATAAATTATTGATATTAATGCATTTACAAAGTTTTAACCAATACTTCCTGGTTTGAAAAAGTCCTTTTTACTTTTTGTTAAGTAAAATGTACAGTGACTATATTATATCACTAAGATCTTCTATATATATCTAGAAAATAGACCATAATTATCAATTCATATGTTTTATTTTCAGAAGCAAAAACAATGATATGTGTAATATCAATGCTTCTTCCCAAAAATATTAGACTATTCAATTAAGTAGAAGAGATTCAAAAATAGAATCTATCAAGGAAACAACTCTCTGCAATTTTCGTAATCCCAATAAGGATTGTTTTCGCAAAACCACATCCAAATAATGTATGAGTCCGAATAACAATTTCTTTCTGGGATACGCAAACAACAATTTTCTTAAATACATCAAGCTAGTCTAATAAAAATACGCCTTAGCCGGTTCTCAAAGACAGCGCAGTCTTTTAGGGCTACCACAAAAACCCTTTAATTTAATCATGTCCGTCGGTCCGTCCGTATGTAGTATATTCCACGTTTTATGTGGTAATAACGTGGAAGGATGCTTTTAGCCCTCTCCCGGGAGTCGCGGGAGGAACTACAAAAATTGCCGCGCCCCTGCCTGGATGACGCATTTTCGTTTCTTTTCCCTCGGATGATGTCATTGTGATGTAAAACAGTGTGTCTGTTATTTGTTACTCCCTTCTTATGAACTAATAAACAAACTTTGTAAAAAACATTATAACTTACAAGAAAACTCACGTAACGTCCAATTATCTAAAAATCATAATTGACTTCGACAGTTGTCTGCTTGTGACGTGTTCATGGTTTGTCCGATATTTAAGCAAGACGTATATTAAAATTCCGTCCTGGAAAATTTAACTTATAGGAGTATATATATATATAAAGGAGACGATACAATAAAAATCCACGCAGAGACATCACACCAGGTGAAAAACTACACTACCTATAAACTAAAATTTTAAAACTAGTAAATTTAAGATACCTATATAAATCTACACTTGATTTACAAATTGTGCAATTTTAAAATAATATTTAAAGCTTCTTAACCTGATATCAATGGTAATCCATTTACGAAATTAATAAAAATACTCAAATAAAACAATCCATGAGTAATCTATCTGACTTACACTTGGCTTGTTTTTTTTTTCAATAGAAGGGTCCAGCAACATTATCTCTAACGTGTTGTTGTTTTAATCTATTATAAGGGCGGGCACAGGGTGGGGAATGCGCTTTCATCTGAGTTTTCACGATGCACTAATTAATCACAGAGTGATGATTAATCATCGGTCGGAATAAAAATGTACCCTTAAACCCGACTTTAATGATCCATTTGTCGGACGCTAGTATTTCTACTGTGGCACGTGCCGAGGACGGGCTTATGCTATTTTCGCCAAGGATATTTACAACGCCTATGAATTTCCGCACCGCCATAAATACGTCAAATTATGCTTATTTCAATTTCACAATGTGATGAGCCTCATGGTTAATATATTCACAATTAATTCACAATTTGGCCTTATAACAAAATCGTGTTATTTTCCGGATATGCGAAACAGCCGAGAAATTCGTAGCGAACGGAGAACAATTTATACGCCAAATTCATTTTATAATTACTTCGATGAATTGTACTCGAGCTAAATGAATACTTTAAATTTTTTACAATGTAAGCAAGCAACAGAATCTAAGTTACGGACATTGCCCGGCGGATTAGTAAGTTAAAATGGCAGTGGGCAGGGCATTTGGTACGCAGAACCGATGGCCGATGGAGTCGTGAGGTTCTGGAATGGAGACCACGTACCTGCAAGTGCAGCGTAGGGCGTCCACCCGGAAGATGGACAGACGATCTGATTAAAACCACAGGATCGCGCTGGACATGGACCACATACAACCAGTTCTATTGGAGATTACATGGGGAGGCCTGTGTCCATCAGTGGACGTCTCATAGCTGATATGATGAAGCATACATTTATGTCGATTAATATTAATTACGTACCGTGAATCCTTATCAACACTCGACAACCTGAAACAGAATAAAATCAAAATGAATCACTCCCGCATAACCCCATTCGCTAGAGTGATGAAAGAAAAACATGGGGTGGGGTTGCGCTTTTATTGAAACCAATCTCACCACTTGCCTCGACTGACTGCGCTGCGAGCTGAATGCACGTAATTGCTCCGTCATTCAGATGATCGCGGCTTTGCCGGTCGTCTTGTTGACAGTGCTTTGTGCATCCAGCCTTACGTGCTTTTGTCTTAGCAATGTCGCTACTAGGCAACAAGTTCTGCGCTGTGTCAATAGAGCCCTCCATTGAGACAAATGAAGATCTGCAGATAGGTTTGCGTTACTAATACATGGTGATTAATGTACCGTCTCTTAGTTCGCGGGTATTGTATTACTACAATTTAAAAAATATAAGATATATAGAGTATAAACGTAGGGTATCTATATGGACTTTCACATTGTCTTGTAAGTGTTAAAGTTAATTGATCTCATGACGCATTCGGTAATGTTACTATCTTGTGCGCCTAAGATCGTGGGTTCGATTCTCAACCCGCACAGACATTTATGTGATGAATATTTGTGGTTATTCTGTCTCTGGCTATTCAAGTATTATGCATATTAAATCCTCTGTTGTCTGCAGTACTTTTAAAGCTTCTTATCTCCGAGTCCGTTTAATATATGAGCTGTGTGAATTTATTATTATTATTTTATAAAATCTTAGATTTCAGTTTCAGCTCCGGTATAGAAGATGATGATATAGATACATGACCATAGAATGTAGAGAGAGATTAAAAGTTAGGGGAGGTACTATACTAGTCTACCGATACCCCACGGCGAAGAGATCACAGAATAATATAATAAGAATAACAGAGCGCTGTATTATAGTAATATCTGACTTATTAAAACTCCAGTTTTGAGGTAATTAATATTATGACGTCGTTAGATAGATGATCAGTCTTAACAGTCGTAATGTGCTCTTTATCTTAGGGCTCGTTTACTGTATGGCAACAGGTTCAACCATGCCAATGATATTCTTGTATGTACAATGTTCTTTATTCATATTAATGAAGATAGCTGGAACATGTTGATTTAAATACTGTTAATTAATAATAATAATAAGTATTTATATCGCTTATATAATACAGAATTAAAACATTTCAAGTTTATGTGTGACTGATGTCTTCACTAGGTATGAAATACCCGTGATCATCAGGTTCCCACTACCTTGACCCACTATGATAAAGACAATGGTGATAAGTGAATAACACTCTACTGAACTCTTGTGTTAGTTATTAATGATCATAACACAAGAGTGTGTTGCATATTTGTGAGTGTGTTTGTGTGTGGGTTGTGTATGTGGATATGTGTGACATGTATAAGAGTGAGTGTGCGTGTGAGTGTTGTCCTTTTTATGTGTGCATACGTACGTATGTGTATGGAAATTTAACCGTAACTAGCAGCAGGTTCTCCGTCTCATCGCATAAAAGATGTAATGACTATGCAGTAACTTTTCTTTTGCAGACCTTTGCAGTCAAAAATTATAAATAATTGTGTTTAACTTATCATAAAGGTCAAGAGTATTTTGTTTCTTACCTATGAAACAGAAAAATCTATCAGATTATTGAGTCTTTAATGGTAGAATTGGATATACAATACCATTCCTTCTCTCCTACTACTGTATACATTAGAGTCATAATATTGTTGGGAGTGTTTAAAAAGAATAGAAAAGGACGGGATTGACGCACCGTCCTTCAGAAAAACTCTCTGTTCTCTTTCTACCTTAATTAAGTATGCCTAAGCAGCTCCTCCGTATAATAGGCAGTAACTCAAGATAGATTAATAAACTACAATACATGCATGCATACAGATTTAATTACTTGGAAGTCTGCGACATGGCGAAGAGTTTTTAGAATAAAGATTAGCCAGAAGCTCTATGTAGGGGAAAAATCTCAGAGTAGAATAAATCATTACTTCTAAGTATTGAATAGTATCTGTCTTGAGTAGTTTTGTTCTTTAGCAATGAGAAAATGAGTTAGCTAATTCAAAGAAACTATTCCTATCGGTAATATAAATACATATCTACATTGAATTGGATCGTCTATTAAACAACTGTCTTTGTTTCATTTTCGGTTTGCGTAAATACGATCATATTTCCCATTACCGTTCTCTTCTCGGCTGGCTTCCTATTCGTGAACGTCACAAAATTCGAATTCTAAGCATACTATTTTCAATACTTTTTGATATTTACGCACCAATTTACTTAAAGGACAGATTCCTATTCCTATCGTCCTCTCACGAACATAATCTCCGTTCTTCTAATACTCTCTCGCTCTTAACTCCTTCTCATCACTCTAGTTTTTTGACAAACGCTTTTACAGTGACAGCTATACGACTCTGGAACGAGCTTCCGTTGAATATTAAGCAATCCCCAAACAAATTTATCCTGAAACGCTGTCTCCGTACTTTATTTACTGATGCTGCTTCTCTAACTTTATAACCGTATTTCTGATGTACTTTATTATATATATATTTTTTTATATCATATGTATGCCACGTTTATCTATTTTGTATATATATTGCCTGCACCACTATATATGTATATATATTTTTCTGTTTTGTGTAATTGTTGACTGGGAGATAATGCCATCTGGCATTAAGTCCGCTATTTGTAAATTTTGTAACATTTTGTGCAATAATGATATATATAAAAAAAAAGTATAGTGTATCTTTATGAATCCATTATACCTATCCGTATGGTACAGAATATCCACGAGTAGATATTGGTCTCATGATCTTGTTTTAGTGCCAGGTCAATGGAATTCAATTAGAATAAGACGATAACTTGAGATTTTACGATAGTTAAAACACAAAAGACTCGTTCATGAATGAATTTATGGCTTCATCCAAAACAGCGCTGACAGAAAACGAAGAAAGAGGTGACGTAAGGTTTGATAATCAGTTCGTACATAATGCGACAGAATAAAATTTTAATTTCTTTTTACATTTTCCGTCCTCTGACTTATAGTTTGCATATATATTTTTAAATTGATTGGAGAATTATGGCAGATTTGTATAGGTCGACTTTAGTACGACCCTATGTTGGCGGGCGTACCCACTTAGCACAGCAGAACACAGGAGAGTAGAATAAAACCTATACCAGATGAGGTAACGACTGTTATGGACAAATGGCGGTATATCTATTCAAAACAATAGATTGTTTCGAATGGATCATTTTCGAGCTAGAGCTCGAAACTGCATCAGGACAGGGTATGGTAGCGGCATCTCTGTGATTGCCACCTGCCTAATGTGGAAGTTATGGAGAATGACCATCCATCCTAGGAGTCCTATATCCAGCAGTAGTCATTCTAAGGTTGATAAGGTGAAGGTGAACCATAGTCGTAAGGTAGCCCCATATTTATCGTTTGAATAAAATCCAAGCCAACTGCGTCAAGTACACGCGCGATGTACAGCTTCACCAATGCTTTGCCACGTCGTTTATTAGAGGGCACAAGTTCTTGCTTTGTGTCATCGGACCCCTCCAATGAGATACTGAGATTAGTTTGTACGACTTGTGCACGTTGATTGCCGTATTGTTTAGTTGTAAGCTTTATGATGTGTACGTGGAATTTGTATTTACATTTATTTTTATATACCGTGCCCTTGTACTAAATGCGCTTGATTTAATCTTTACTTGGTAAATAAAAATGAATTTGTGTTTTAGATTACCGCAGTGCATCTACAGTGTCAAAATCGACTATGAACAACATTGTCTTATAGCTATTTTTGAAAGGGATAAAGTATATTGGCGTTTATTTGTTTTTTGAAGCATATGGTCCGCGTGATAGCAACTCTAGCACAAGAATATCACTTGCGCGTTGTGGACCTTGTGACTTGATGTTACATTACTCATTAACTTCACTGCCTCTGTCACCAAAACACAACAATGTTAACACCGCTGTTTGCCGATAGAAATATAGATAAAGAGTAAACTAATAATGCAGACGACCTTTGTATGAGGTCTACCACAATTATAATATCTGTCATTTTTTTATTTTATTTCCTACACTAACTTTTCTCTCCTTATAGGTAAAAGAGTACGGCTGATTTGGTATTTAATAATACAGATTTAAGAACTGAAATTGCGTTTGATGCTTCTGCGACTGGTGTCGGAGATGGTATTTTAAACATAAAAAATCATGCATATGTATTTTCCGAAGTGAAACGCATTAAAACAATATTTTATTATAAAACAAACGTCATGAAAGCAGACTAATTTAGGTCGCATCTAAGAAAATGTTAAATGTTTACAAAAAATGGTTAAAAAAGCAGCGGTACGCGCTCGTTTTCCGCTAAAAGGAATAATTCGACGCGATGAAAAATTTAATGACTTAATTAACTGACGACGCCGCGCCGAATTTCTTATTTTGATGAGAAGCTCTGCACCTACTTTGTTCGTTAGAGAATTTAATTTTAGGGTTCCGTTGCAATAAAAACTAATAACAGTTCGTTTCTTAGCTCTTATCTAAGCCAGCTGGGCATCCAGTTAGCTTTTTGCGGTCATTTAACCTTTCCTACCTAGAGGGATTGGTAAATTAAAATCTTCGCGTCATGTCCTCTCTAAAGAACAAACAGTGATTTATTTCTGTAAGCTTATACAATTCTGGAAATTTAATTTTTGGTCTGAGAGAGAAATTATTTTAACATTAAAATAAATTAGTGTTGTGTATATTTATAGTGAATAAAAAAATTAATTACTTGTAGTTTTATTACATACTACCAGGACACTGCGGTTTTACTCGCAGAATTCCCGTTACCATTCATATTCAGAGAAAAATAGTTTATATTATTTGATGATGAAAGTAGTTTTAGTACAATAATGATTGAAATCAGTAGTTTCGGGGTTCAAATAAATTCCCATCTGACACCTAGTTTAATACATATATTTTAACAACCAGACACAGAAAAAATACAAATATCATCATATAAATATTTACCAAGACAAGACAAGCACAAGATAGGATCACTGCTATCTGCGACATCGGGCTCGTCAAGTTTATTTATTAGGAACACGTAATAATTTAAATCGTTCCTCGTTACATTTCATTTCAGGTGAATTATAGTTTGAATTAATAAAATATAATATTGCCATATATATACTCAGTGAAGATGTAGCTTTCTAAAGGTGAAAGAGTTATTTGAATTCAAGTAGATTTTGAGTTAGATCGTACTAAAGAAACGAACAAATATTTCCTTTTTATAACATTACTATAGACGTAATAAAGATTATATTAGTAAAACCTTATCGGTTAACACTCAAGAGGAGATCACCAGGTCACTTATTAATGCGTAAAGTCAACTCACACGTCATCTCATACATTAATCTAACTTCGAGATAAGTAAAACAAATTGTGTTATAGGTAGAAGGCAACAGAGGTATTACAGTTTAATACTAAGATCATTATACCAGCCATTGAAAGTCTACTGCTGAACATAGGCCTTTCCAAGAAAGGAAGTATTTTTTGTTGGCAATTGAAAAGCGCAGCTTTCGCGACGGGGATGCTGCTGCCCATCCCCGCCCTGTGCATTTGAGCTATATTGTAAAGACAAATATTCAACGTATGAATGGTGGAAAACGAGCGGCGGGTCCTCAGCGCATATGTCAAAGATGCTACGGAACGCCAAAGGGACAGTTGAATTAGAAAATGTACTTGGAACTGATCATCTTCGTCAATAAGGAATGCTGTTGCCCATCCCTTGCTTTATTAGGCTTGCTTTCGCATAAACAGAAGATCTTACTAGAACCGCAAGGTATTGCTAAATCTGATGACCTATATCTCATTAGTTCTCATAATAAGTATGTAATATAAATTTGTTATTTACATCTCATTTTGTTAACGAACATGAAATAAATTTGTTATAAATGTATTGCTAATGGTAACAAAGTTCGAAACCTTAAGATAGTAGAAAATTAAATTTTTTCATTGAAAAATCTTTAGAAATTTGAAGAACATCTGAGTTTGTTGAAATTTTTTACCAATATATTAAAATCCTAACACAATTCAAAATACAAATATAACAAGAACACACACTTTCTAACCGCCAAGATAATATTTTCACAAAACTTTAATAAATTCGTGATTACCAACAAAAGCAAATTAAGCCTTATTCACATTTATAGAGGTTGCTGTTAAATTAAAGAAAACCTTCTCAAACAAAGCAGTCTCATTAAAAGGACGATTCATCCAAAAATAACAAACGCCGATCGACTTTGCACCACCAATGGCATACCCCACCCATTTCTAAATATCACAAGGAAGTGAGCGTTGAAGGGGGAGAGACAAAATTAAAGGCGAGTCCGTGTTTTAATGGGTTAATTAGCCGGCGATCCTCCGGTCGGCTTTAATTAAAATGAAAAATTTTCGTGACTAGACTGGAATATTTAATCGCCTTTCGACGAACTAGTCAGGTGATAAGTAAATAAAATGGCCGCATTGTTCAAACACTCAGCTCTAAAGAGCTAGGTGAAACGGCGACTTGTTTCCATAATTTATACATTTTAATATTTACGATCCGTATTTTTTTTCAGGCAATAGGGTGCCGGCAGAGTAGGTGTTGTATTAGGCTGATTTACCAGTGCCGACATAAATATATTTAAAAAAGTAGTATAATGTAGTAGAGTAAAACAATCCGAACATAGTTACGTAAATACAACAGGCCAGGGATGGGCAGTGTTTTTATCATGAATTCTGGATGGAATTTCCCATTTTTTGGAAAAAAAACGATGATATGTTTTTTTCAAACGGTCAATGATTTGTGATATAGTCTGCGTAATTGAATCATAAAATGAACATTATTTTATATGTTTAAAATAATTATTCGTTTGTGAAGAATATACAGCCTGTTTTCATATTAGACAAATAAACCTAGTAAGGAAAAACGAAATTAAGTGGCTTCATTTGGATGGAAAAGGATAGAATATAAGATATTTTTTCTTAATACTTGATACATTTTAAATTGTATAAAATAATCATACCTCGTTCAGGAGGCGTAAGAAAATTTACAAATATTACTCATCTTGATACGAAATAGAATGAAGTTCACGCATTAGCAAGCGCAGCGTGAGACTTCCACTCACAAGGTGGGAAAACGGTATGAACAAATCCTCAAGATGCAGAAGAAGGAGGAAATGAAAGTCCCGGAAATCACTTGGTAAGGCATATATTCAGCAGTGGACATCAAATATGTGATATGATGGTGATGATGACGATGAAATAGAATTTAAAATCAAGGATATAAAACTCTAATGAGTTTAATAAATACACCTTATGTGTTTGATAAAAGTACATTTAAATCTTCGCGTATGAATAATATTGACGTCAGAATCAAAGCAAATAAAGGAATGATTTTCATTTTCATCATAAACCTCAGTTTTTATGAGCGCACAAACAAGTAATACTTTACTGCAAGCTATTGGAAGTGAAAAGCAACGTAGAATTATCCAAGAGTTAATGATCGAAGATTTCTCTTTTATTATTTTAGCTATTTGACTTTTTGTATCTTTTTTAAGACAATTAAACGAAGTGTCCTTGCCGCGTTAATTATAAACTTTTCCATTTAATTCCTTTGGCTGGAATAACTGGTGTTTTAAATAGGACTTTGTCTCGGTAAAAGGATTTTATTTGCTTCGATGGTTAATTAGTTTAATAAGTACGCTGTGTCACTATTACAAAGATTTGTATCGAATAATACGCGTTAAAGGATGAATTTTCAGATTTTCTGAACATTTATAAATTTGAAGACGGAAAATGATTTTAACGCACAAGTTTTAAATTAATATACTTGTTTTTAATATAAAATTCTTTTCAACGGTTTAAAAAGGCTGCTAAAGATTTTACACTTATTCGATACACGTTTTGGTTACCAAAAATTACAAAAATGCAGTGAATATATATTAGCGTATATATATACAAGCGTATATATATTATAGATAAATGGAAAAAAATGAATAGGATTTTAACAAAATGACATACTGATTAATAAAAGATAAAATAATTTGTATTTTTATAAAGTTTTGCGTACTGCATACAAGCAGCGCCCTGCGGTTTTACTCGCTCATATCTCGTTACCGCAAAATTAGGTGAAGAAAAAAAAGTTTATGCTATTTACTGATAACGCAGCTTGCCATCACTTATTTTTTTTAAATTAATTTGTATTATGAAAAAATGTTTAACAAACTACTGTCATCTACAAAAAGCATTGACTCATTTATAGTTACGCAAGAATTTTATTTATAATTTAATTTTTTTTTATATCATTATTTATATTATTCACCTATTTACATATCTTTTTTTTGTCAACTGGACCATATTTTGAGTTAACGTTTTTTATAAAATTGATCGGTAAGAACGACTAACTAAAACTACAAATTAACTAAATTGTAAATTCTTAAGTAAGTGATAATTGTATTTTTATTGATGAATAAAGAATCTTTTAACCTAAACCTAAGTAATACTTTCATTCTTCTATTTTAATCTCTCTCTCTCTCTCTCACTCTCTCTCACTCCCTCTCCCACTCTCTCTCTCACTCCCTCTCTCACTCTCTCTATCTCTCACTCCCCCCTCCCTCCAACTTTTAATTTCAAACAATTAGTTTCTGATTGATTTCTTATCACCTTTTCTGTTAAATATAAAATCGATCTATTAAGTTATACCTAAGATCTAAATAACAGAAAAGTAATTCCAGTTAATATTTTATTATATTATAAAACAAGTGTAATGCATCGCCTGTAATCAATCATCGTTGACCTATATCTTGTCAATCTGTAGCCGACAATTACTTTTAGTAATGATATCACTGTCAAATAAAAAATCTATTACAGAATCCTATCGCCTGAACGAGCAACATCGATTAGCCACGATCACGCCAATTTCATCGTTAATCAAAATCAGAGCCTCTCATTTATGGTCATCTTGCCACAAAGTAAACCTGGCCGCAAACAAAAGGCTTGAAAAGAAACAAAACCACAAGCTCTCAAGCAATCATTATTCTTGATAAGAAATATTTTTAATCTATATTCAACTATAATAACTTATAATAAACTCTAAAAACTTACTAACTTTAATAATATTAATAATAATAATTGTAATAAATAGAATATTTAAGTACCTATCAATTGTATGATAAAAATTTCTTTAGTCCTGTCTTTTACCCTCCATATTGATTTGCTCGTATGATCCGTAATTGTTTATAATTTCTAATAACTTTAGTAAGTTGAAGTGGCAGAAGGCAGGGCACTTGGTGCGCAGAACTGATGGCCGCCGGTTCTGGCAAACGCAGCGTAGGTCGTCAACCCACAGACGATCTGACTAAAACAGTAAGATCGCGCTGTACACAGGGCGCATACGTCCGGACCAATTGAGGTTACTTGGGGGGAATATGTCTAGCTATGGATGTCTTTTGGCTGATATGACATATTTTGCTGTTAGGTACCGGTAGAGCAGAGTAGTACCTCTCTTTGTACCAGGCGTCGTAAGAGGCAGTTAAGGTATTGGATTGCATCCAACTCGCAAAATTATGGGCAAAATTTCCCTTTTCATCCCCATGAACATTCAACGGCTGATGTGATGATGTTGATATTATGAAATGCAATTTAGCATTGAGCATTGAGTATAGTAAATCATGAAGGCCCTCGCTATAACAAGAACAAACAGTCTCATATGAAAAGGAACAGAATTCCAAGTAGGTCGTAAATTCAGAGGAGTGTACTTGCGTATTAACAAATTGCGTTCTTAAACTGCAATAAACTATGTAAATACGAAATTTAAATTACAAACTGTGCGACAACGGGGAATGGCTGCCGTGACAGCGTGGGTGGCTCAAACTGGTTGCATAGTAAAAAACCACTGAATATTTTGTATGTTTAAAATTGTTGCGAATAAAGGTTGGATATGTCATGTTGGTAAATGCTACAGATTTGAACAGATGGCTCGCTCGGAAAATTTTTGATTGAGCTGTAAACGGCGAAACGTTTTTGTGGGCATCTACATTTTTTTGTCTATGCTAATATTTAAAAAAGCGTTCGTATTGTTTTCGATAAATGGGGCAAGATTAAGCTTTTTTTATCATTCTGTCAGTCTGTGATGAGATACTCTTAAATATTTCAGTATCGCTATAAGGTTTTCAGTCATAATATATATGATTATAAAGCTGTAAACAACGGATTTCGATATCAGGTATATTGTCATCGTGAGTACACAAACTTCGTATCAGTCCTAAGTTACACAAGACTTGGACGTAAATATATTAATTTAGATTCCGATCATATAATTGTTCAATTGAATACACGGCATGTTCAAGTTAACTCTGAAATTCTTACAGATTTTTATCAAATAAACAATGTTGGTGTGTAGTAGTCCAGGCTAAGAGGCTAAGAATGCGGCCGTAAAACGAAAGAAATTATTTAAATTGTATTTCTTAGTACATCATATAATCTTATTTTATACTTAATATTAAACTGAGATCTATTCCCGGATCAAAGTAGCTTATAATCCCTAGGGTCCAATCTATGTCAAAAGCAAATTTAGAATTCACCATTCAAGACGTGAAAGCATATTGAACCAAGTTAGCTCATAGATGTATGAATTATAGCCTAAACAAAACGTTACAAATAGTTTGCGTACAGTTGCGCGTGTGGACGCACGCACACCTGCACCCCAACGATGCGTCGGTCCAAAGATAAGCTAGTGTTTTGTTTAGCGTGCTAGCTGTTTTCTGTAGCGATAGCGACCGTCAGCCGGAGTGAGTTATGGGCCGCGGCAGCGTTAATTGTGTCTGACAAGGCGGGCTGCCTGCCCTGCATGAATATACTAGCCTAGCCTGGCCCCAAATATTGTTCATTTGCAACACTGTTTTCCTACATCTATGCTCACTAATTAAACTGTATGCTTGTTACGTTTGATTTGACGAGTTTCAGATAAAATTGTCCTTTATATTGTCCGATTAACATTTATTAACTTAAAAAATAAATGTAATCTCATCATCATACCAGCCATCTACTGCAGGACATAGGCTTCCCCAAGAAAGGAGGTATGTTGCCCATAATCACGGTAAGCATGCGTGTTGGCAATCGCAGAGCGCAGCTTTCACGACGGGGATGCTGCTGCCCACCCCCACCCTATGCATTTGAGCTGCACAGCTTTGAATGGATATACCGCCATCTGTCGGTACCTTAGTCGCCTTTTACGACATCTAGAACATGGGGAGGTACTATTTTACTACTACTACTACTCTGCTGGTACCTCACGACTGAATATAATATACTTGATTTCTAATGAATAATTGTTAGTATAGTTATGAATACGTCAGAGCGAGGTTGTTTGATATCAATCGCTACCAGGGGTCCTTAATTGATGTTATGTATTAATATTAAAAATAAACCAACCGATATAAATACCTATATCTTTAGCACTAAACAGTGGTGTCTGTTGGCGACAAAGGCAGTAGGCCTTTGTCGCCAGTCTTCCTAGTTTGGGTTGTTTAACCTCAATATAAACCATTTTAATTAATGTAATGTGGCGAATAGTTCTCCGAAAACATTAGAAATCTTCAGTTATTTTGGTCTCAAACCTAATACTTATCAAGCCAAAATGACTTCCTAAGGCTATTAATATACGTTGTTAAATGTATATACACACATAACTCAAGAATGATTCTATCTAATTGGATTATTATATTTTTACTAAGTTCGTATTTATCAAAACCAGGTTTAAAGATAATATCTAACAGGTTTTTAGTATACAGGTTAGATATCCAAAAACGGGATTAAATCGGAGCAATTGGATAAAATTTTACTATGTACCCGAACGAAGACGGCGAGGGTCACTTTATTATCAAATAAATATTATCTCCAAATGATCACATTACTATGTGCGATAGCAAACAGTTATAAATATATTAACTTTAGACTATAATATATGCGTTACATCTAATTGTATTTAACGCAGCAGTATGGACAAAAATGTATAAAATTAACGGGAAAAGAGGTGAAGAATCAACGACAAGTCACTGTATTAAATATAACACGTTTCACGGAAGAATATATATCATAAAAATCCAGCTACTTAAATTATTTTTGAGATAAATGGTAACATTATGATACATTTCATTTTATTAGAGGAAGAAGTGAATGAGCTGGCTTCAGCGTGTGTCAAGCGATGAGGTCAGATTTTCCGGATTTTATTTAAGCGGGCAATATTTTACGTTTGCGCGGAAACGTCTTCAGTGTTAGAACGCGGTCCTCGATAAAGCGATGTGATTCTTATTGTTGTTTTTAAATGTGTCTTATCTTTTATGGTGTTTGCCTGGTCCCTATTGCTTTTTGTCATGAAAGTCTTTAAAACCTTTTAATTATTTTCTAAAAAAACCGTCGTTTTTTATGGTGAACAGATAAAAAGACATGCTTACATAAGAATTTCATCAAACACCTTGTCTGTTAATTTATAAAGGTGCATGACTCAATAATATACCAGAATTCATTGACTCTGGTCGAGTATATACATAGTATCAGTGATTAAAGATTTTATTGGTTATAGTTAGCTGTTTCTTAAGCATTACACGTCACATTGTCTGAGTTGGAGGTTGTGACATTTTTTGTAATAAATAAGTTACAATTTTTTATCGCTAAAATGTTTAGTCACAGCATGACTATGTGCCAGAAATACCTCCCACTGCACCAGGTGTCGTAAGAGGCGACTAAGGTACCAGAACTGACAGATGACGGTATATCAATCCCAAATAGTGCAGCTCAAATCATAAGGCGGGAATGGGCAGCAGCATTCCCGTCGCGAATGCTGCGCTCTACGATTGCCAACACTCTTGCCCAGTGCGGCAATTATAATCAAATAATCTTTCTTGAAGAGGCTTATGTCTAGAAGAGAGTGACTAAAAATTACACAATTAAAAAAATATCTCAAGTAATATAAATATTTTTCGTCAAGCAGCAAGTCATATTTAAAAGAAACAGTTTTATGGCACTCTAAATTATTTGTCATATTTGATCTACTTTTCCGATAGTAAAACTGTTAATAAATGTCACTTAACATTATCCAGCTTGTATAATTGCCAGTCATTCATTCAACATTCAATACCGTGCCAAGTATTAAATGTATAAATGAAAGAAACAGAACGTCGAGTGATATGAACCAATTAGTTTTATTGTGTTTACTATTCAGTTATTGTATCTTCGTCGGATCGTTAACCGCTACTCTGCGTTTAAGGACGCGGCTCTAAAGCGGTGCAAAGGAAACAAATAGTTTTAATTTGAGATGAAATCTCGAAGCGACCTGCGGCGGTGACGTCGCGCGACGACGACGATTTGTCTCCTGGTTATTGTCGTCTCGGTATTTATCACTTTTATATTTTACGTGGCAGCTTACGTTTGAAATAAATCTCGAGATTATTACTAGCATGTCTTGAGAAAATCCTAGCGGGTAATATCGTGTACAAGCATTTCATACAATCTATGTTTTGTGTTTAGTGCTTTGATTTAGTTCATGTCGATTTCATATATATATTCATATAACGCGGCACCGTATGCTTGTTTCACAACTTAGTCACATAAAAAACGATAGCAGTTACAGTAAAGTATAGTCAGGTCGTGTTATTAGGTGTTGAAGTTTTAAATTTACTTCTTCACTACCATTAAATTCCATTCAGAAAATTCACATTTTCTAGACCTACTCAATAATCAAACTCTACATTATATTATTCACTTACTTATTTTGTTCATTACTTATTATAAAGTAGGTATAGCTGTGAGGTGTTGTACCGGAATCGACAGATGGCGGTATATCCATCTGAAACGGTGCAGCTTACATTCACTGGGCTCGGATGGGCAGTAGCATTCCCGTCATTAAAATTGCACTCTTTAATTACCAACACGCTTGCCTAGCGCGGCAATTATGGGCAAAATTCTCCTTTTCTTGGGAAAACCAATATCCAGCAGTGGACCTCCAATGGCTGATATGATGATGATAACGAAATAAGTGAAACTCAGAAAAACCGAGTTTTAATAATGTTTAAAATATTATTAGATTTACAAAGAATAATGACAGCATAAATGTTCACGAGTTAGTAAAGGCAGAAAACACCAGTAACGAGTTTAGTCAGGAAAGGGGACGTCATATCCCGCAGCCATACGCCATAGAACAATTAACAAAAGTAACACGCTCCATAAAAAGCAGCTCAGAAGTTTATTAGCTGCAACAGAGAGAAGTCGCGTCCAAAGTTCGCACCACAAATAGGTATCTGTTGTTCACAGTTTTGTTTTGGTAACATTAACTAACTTGAGTGCGCGCCAAAAACGGAAACATTTCAGCGTTTGCCGCTCTTGTGCTTATGTTCCGCAAACGGGTAAGGGCGAGCTGTCTAAAAAATAAATTCTATAATTTCTTAATTTTTTTTTTCAGATTAGGTTGACAAACAAGCATACATACATACCAATAATATGCGTCACCGCAGCCTATAGACGTTCGTAATATCAATAGAAGTTTATCAATTACTCGTTGCCAACCTTGTGATATTATATCATATTACCTAGTAATTTCACTGCCTCCTTACCCTTCAAGCTATTTGGCAGTAAAAATAGGTGAGAGTGACGTACCAGTGAGACGACCTTTGTTTGAGGTCGACCTCATGTCTGAAATACAATATTTGGATGTATTAATCTCAGAAATATATAGTGTCTATCGCCATATAATTTGCAGTTAGGTGCTTTTCTCTTACTAAATTCACTCCCTTATTTATAAATAATATTGTTATTTGCTTTAAAACAATGATGGGCCTCCCCCAGTGTACCCTCTCTGGTAGGAAATATCCTGTCTTGTGATTAAACTTGCCCATAAGCTTTGTGAAAAGGGCAGTCTCCAACATACCAGATGAAAAATGATGAGACATGATATACCAAATCTAAATCAAAGTTTTCCCCAATAACAAAATGAGAGAGAACACCGGAAACACATTTTAGTGCTCTTGTAGGTGACGTTACTAATAGATATGTCTAACTAACCAGTCAAACTTATTGTTCTTCGAACAGACTGGTATCAAAACATTTATTTTGTAGGGAAATATGTTAATTCATTTAAATAGAATTAGTTTGTTGTAAGATTTAGCTTTAAAATTAATAAAATAGAATAACAGATTGTTAAATAAAAAAATTACTTTGATATTGAAATAAAAAAAAAAAACAGAATTAAAGTCAAAATATCAATTACATGTCAAAATATCTATTGCTATTGTATTTATGATTGTCTCTGTTATATTAACCAAGAAATTATTCACTTTCAGATTTCTAATTATCTTACTTTCAGTGCAAATATTTAGAATCCACTTTTATATTGTCTGCATAAAAAAATGTAATTTAAAGCCACATCTAGTAAATAACTTTAATATTATCACACTGTAAATTAATTTATATTTATAGATCAAATCTTAAAATATACAGAAGAAGGTAAAATCTTATGCTTTGCATAAATATACTTAAACAATCTTTGTCATACTGATCATCCGATTCGATTTCAATATGTGGGAGAATATTTTTAATTCCAGTCAAAATTACTGGAAACAATAAACATGAACGATGAATTAAATATTATTAAATTTAAAAATTAAAAGCGTTTTTATAGTCAGACTATTAGGAGCGCATCCTTGAATTCAAAATCAAATGGAGCTCGCAAAACAATCAACCAGCACATACATAATTACATTACAACTACGCCGTCCGTACAATTTGAAACAGTTCAAAAACAGTCCAGTATTACCGCCTAACTCATAACAATAAAACATTTTAAAAGCGTATCCAAATATTTGCGACAAAATTGCCTCTGGTTTTAAAACAATGGCTTCATTGGTCACTGCCTAACAAAAGTAAATAAAAGTATTTTGTTGCAACGGTCTACCATATACCAGGCGCTAGAAAAATCAGTGGCCAGTAATATAAACGTCGCTATGTAGCTCGTAACGTTTGGCTCGATTGCTATCTTGTTTGCTTTTATCCTTATAGAAAATTTCGTGCATCCCTGTGAATGCATCGACGGGCCTTCCAATATCATGTGGATTATACGATGTAAAATGCTGTAAAGTTTGCCCCGTGTCTCCTTTAAAGTGGACTTAGTGGTCAGCGGATAGGGTCGATTTTCACGTGGACGTGAAAGAATTTGTATTTTGGCTAAATATCGGTAACGGATTGGCGTGGCTATACACGGTAAGATAAGAGCACAGTTGCATAGTGATACATTGAATGGATTACCACACTGAGGTCTGCTTTGTATTCTCGTGTGGAACGTGCATGTATTATTTGCTTAGGTATTCCCTTTTGCTACACTTCAAAAGAGAATCTTTTACATACAATTGATGTAATATATACACAATGCATTCTACGTGTTTAAAAATAGATAGGTTTATCTACATGAAAATGGTAGTGTATCGTGTAGTTTTATAGATCAGATATCTTTTGCAGTCCTTGGGTTATGAAGTTATGTTGTTTCAAGTATTTTCTCAGGTTGTAACGTTCGACTTCAAGAAACTTATGAAGCTTATTTTGAACCTAAATTCTAGACGTTAAAGTGCTGTATCAATATGATTTGTTTAAAATTTGAAGTATTTTTATTTCTGTTTTGCATTGTTTGCGTTGTTAAGGTACCTCCCGTCATTTGTCTCTACTATTATGATTACTGATATAAACTTTACGTAGAACCGCAAACAAATCAACGCATCCAATGATCTCATTAGCCGGCATTCACCTGGAAAGCTAGTTTGCGCTAAAAAGTCAATAAGGTTCAATATTGACAGGGGACGGCGAACTGGTCTAAATTCCGGTGTTTGCTGTCCATATTGGCTGGGTATATGCAAAGCCTGCCGGCGGTAGGCTGGGTTCTCACGGACGGGAACTCGTTGCAGTTTCAAAGCGAAAATAGAGGATAAAGGCAAGGAAATTTTAGAAATTTTGTTAAAGTTTAAATCATAATTTTCAGTTGGCTTATCGAGTTATGAAGGGATTAATGCTTGTCGTGGATTGATTGAGTGATGTTTTTGATTAACAAATGATGATATCTGCATTGTTTGAGTGTTTTTATATCTGTTCTTGTAAACATTGGTTAATTTGCATATAACATTATTATAGAACAAGCCAATATAAAAAATAACAGGGTTTACATTCAGTATACAATGTAATTTCGTTGTCATCATCATCTCACTTTTACATCACTTTCTATTTGATATATGATCACTTTAATGATCTGCCTTGACAAGAGTATTTGTTGTCCCTGATTAAATCCTCTAGATTAAATTTTACTTGGCGAAGCCTGGATATCTTTACGGGAGACATATAATGTATACTTGGTTTTCCTCACCAATGATATTAGATGCTGTATATATTTACTTAAATCGGAGCAAAGAGTCGCGGGCGCAGTTCTACAGCGCTTTGCCATAGTAGGAAAGCAAAATTGCTTATTTGCAAGACGCTGTTAACCTCACCAGCCTGTGCCTAGGTTGACAACTAAAGTAGGCTGTGTAACAAACTAGAGCAGTAGGGCCATACTTGACTGTATAGGATTCTCACTTCATCGGAGCGGCACCCATAAAATCGCGGGATGCCTATGGGCTTAGACACTGCGGGGCTCAGGGGCACTGCTTTGTGTAACCAGCAGCGTTATGGTGCATCACGCTGCAAAAATAACCAGAAGAAGGGTAATACGACCGATACGTATCAACACCAATACACCACATATTGGTTAAATTGTTCGCGCACACTTGGTTAGACCCAATGCTGCAAACGCAACATCTTCTGTTAAGCGCGAAGATTCGAGAAAGAGTCAAGTGTGTAAATATACTTATAATAAAAATAGAAAGTGCAGCTCGGCGCGCATTTTTCTCGCTAAAATTGGAGCACACTTGGTGTACATTACGTAATACAATATTTTGAAAGTTTATGAAAACTGCAACTGTTACGTTACATGCAATATGTGCACCCTACTGTAATTTTAAAATGTTCCTTTTGTGCAGTATTACCTAAAGGAAAACGTGAACAACCGTGATCTAGTATTCTGGCAATGGGATTGTTGTCGACAGAAAAGCTTTGTGTTCGATTCTTAAACGTACATAATGACTTGATTTCTACATGCCTCCAACCTAAGTTTTTTTAATATTCAAAGTATCCGACAAAGGTTTCAGTAAACCAATTCTGAGAACGAATCATAGAGGACCGCTCAATTTTGTAGAAACAGTTTATTATTAATCGTCATGAATATACATAACTACATAATATTATTTAAAAAAAGGGTTTCGTATTGTTTGTTTAAAATACTAAACAGACGATATTTTTGACGCCTCATATCAAAGTGGGTAACGTCACGCAAAGTCAAGTTTTGTCCCGGAAGTATTATTTTCTCTTTCTGTGCCTACAATTGAAATCACGCTCTTTATTGAGGAACAAATTAAAAAAAAGTTTCAAATAAAAACTTGAATATTTTTTTAATTAATAATACGGACATAAAATATGCCCTGAGGTATTGGCAGAGTAGAATATACTACATATACCTTCCCCTGTACCTGTATAGGGTAGGGTAGCAGCATCTCCGTCGTGAAAGCTGCGCTCTGCAATTGCCCAAACACATGCCCAGCGCAGCAATTATGGGTAAAATTGCCCCTTTCTAGGGGAGGCCAATGTCCAGCAGTGGACTTCCAAAGACTGGTATGATGATGATGAATGCGGATATATTGTGTCGTAGCGACGTTATTATAGTTAGTAAATTTACAATTTCTCATTGGGGTAAGGTAATATCTTTAGTTGTAAAAGTTTCGAGTCACCTTGTTTGTCCGGGATGAACTCCCAAACTTCTAGTGTACTTTAACCCAACTTAATAGTTCCGCTAGTTTATATCTCAATTTATAGTTGTAATTTTTTTATTGCAATTTTTAATATTACGTAATATCCTTTTTTCGTAAGATGAAATTATTGATGGATTCCATAAGATGAAATATATCTACCTAAAACAATACCTTTATTTTACTTGTATTAGTGACTGTGTCTTAAAGTAATCAATGCCTTTTAATATTATTCTATATATTTTATCTTCTTTCGTACAATAAGAGATACAATAAGTAGGTTCTTTTGTTATCACACGCGTATACACAAACTCTAGTTAAAACTAATTAGACATCTACTAATCAATAATATCTGAATATGCAAGTTAAAACATGAAAAATCAATAGAAAATAGCAAATAACTTTTAAAAAATTATCGGTTTCCGTCATCAATGTGTAAAGATAAGGTTCAAAATTTAGTGGTTACAATTTCTAGGTTTTATTTATATAGTTAAATAAATTCAAAGGTTCTCCCACCGACACTACTCAAGTCGATTACCAATAACTTAAAAAAACAACGCGGTTATCAAACGGGATAAATGGTGCTGATCTTATACGCTTTAGTTTAGTAGGTCGTGAGTTTATTATGTTTGTGATTCCTCTGTTGTCTGACGTCCGTAACACAAGTGCTTTAAGCGACTTATTTCGGGGTTAAGTCACTGTATAAGATGTTGTGTGAATTTATTTATACTTTAAAAATATCCGGTTATTACTTGGAATCTTCAGTGTGTAAGCAGCCCAGACCGATCATGTCACGGCCGGCAGTGTCATAATGGATTGTTTACACCATCGCGGACGTACACACAAGAAATACACCGGCAATAACTAATATGCAGTTTTGGGAAAATCATTAATTGTTTAAAAGCTGTTCAATTATCATTTCTTATTAAAACTACATAATATTAATAACTGTTGGTATTGCTACTGAAAAACTTGTAAATTTATAATTAAAAGTAGATACCAGCAATAAATGTAAGAAAAATTATAAATAATTAACAAGAAACTATGTTTATATCTTATTTTTCATATTAACTACAAGCTTGTTGTCTTCATTTTAAACATCTTTAAATTTCGTATTTAGTTTTTCAAACTGGCTTGTCTGCTGGTAACACGTTCGATTTAAATTTTCTTTTTTTAATATTTTATATCTTTGGGCTTAGCGGCGAAATCTGTGCGAGATGCGACTGACGATGTAAACAGTTTGATGACCAGTTGTTACCCGGCATCCCCAGTGAATACCACGCCTTATACCCGGGCTGGTCATGTCACGTCACCGTCGTAATGGATTGTTTACATCCGCGCGGACGCGCCCGCGCCGTCGATCAACGCGACCTAATTATATGCAAATAAATACTAGGTACTACATAGTACCTGGACCGGCTTATAATAATAATAAATTCCCACAATATCTTTTACGTTGACCTGATTCCGTGATAAACAGCTTAAAGCGCTGATGTTTCGGACAGCAAACAACCCAGTCATAAGACAAATAGTCCTGGGTGAGGATAGAACCCAAGACTCTTAGCGCATAAGATAGGATCACAGCTATCTAGGTCATCGAGCCCGGCTCTAGTGTTGCCAATTAACGGCAGGTACTCATGCTAAAATTATTGTTCTTTAATATCACATCAGTTTTAAGACGTGCACTGGCACAAGGTACTTCCAATTGGAAAAGTCATCAGGGGTTTTTGCCTATAATTGCCGAAGCAGCGTGGTGGTTATCGCAAAACGTAGCTGGCAAGGATGCTGCTGCCCATCCCTATCCTGTTACATCTGACCATGTTTTAGGGACGGATAAATATACCTAAATATGCCTTCCTTCGATACCAGTATCCCAGTCGCTACTTACGACACTTGGTACAGATAGAGGTATTATTCTACTTAGCTGGTAATTTGCTTAACGGATATCAAATAACAGAGGAAAAAAATAATACTTAACATTTAAATAAAGAAGAAACCCAAATGTTCATCACATATATTTTTGCCTTGGGTGGAAATCGAACTTTCAGCCCACAAGATAGATACACTGGGGAATGCGCCATCAAGTTAAAATTATACTTGTTATTTTAATTAGACCAGGTCGACAAACAAGCGTATAGTCCGCGCGATAGTAAACGTCACTGTCTATGGACGCTCGTAATATCAATAGAGCAATCTAAAGACTTGAAAGTATTATATCACATTATAATTCCACTCTCTCATCCTGTACATTGGATCACAGCAATACGAACAGTGTAATTTTTCGGTAGAAAAAGGTGAATGCATACCGATGCAGACACCCTCAAGAGGTCTACTTCAATTTTTTCAACATTTCAATACTGTCGTAAATAAAGCTCTCATTTACTCTGGTTAGCCTATCTCAGGCATACACCAGCCCCTAGGGTCTGGGGCTACGTCAACGCTGCGACCCCTCTGTTGCTATGTAATTATTCCGTGCGTGATCTGTATGGGACATGTCTACTTGATATTGGTAAATAGAGCATTCTGAAGGGATATATAAATATTAATTTAGTTGGCTTACTTGCGTATAGCGATACGGTTTGCAAGGTGTGAGAGTTGAGTTGCAGTTGATATCAGATACTGTGAATTGCGATAATTTTGACGATTTTGATAAATTGATACATACAGATGGAGAATTATAAGAAGTGGCGATGCCTGGTGACCTATAATATGGACCTGCTACATAGGCACCAGTCTCTCAAATTTAACATTATAGACTGTTAACTCACAACACTTCAATTATTAATTTTAAAAATTGTTATTTGTGGTTACAAATAAATTTAATTTATTATTTATAACACTTCTCATATATTGACTTGACTCTGACGTTAGTTACTTAAGTCACTATGGACATCGGGCAATAGAGGAATCACAAATATAATACTTAAATACATAATTATAACACATTTTTTCGTACGCCTAAAATTTAGAAACATAATAACAGTAGTGCAAAGTGATCAGTTTAATTAGCGGCCTTTTCGCATAGAGCGATTTCTTGTAAAGGTTGTCACCTTTGCATGGAAACCTGTGGAAAACAATTGAGATTGTTTGAAAAAAATATAAAAAAAACAACACTATAATATGTAATGTTTAAATATACAGTACTAGTATAATATAAATCTTTTAAATGATTAAATTGGACAGTAATAACTTTCTCGAATCGGTTTCATTATAGCGACGGATAATACTCCTTTACTCTCCATTTAAATGTTGGTAAGGACCGTGCGTATCTGATTTTTAGGGGTAGTGCATTTCACAGATGAACAGCATGAACCATAAAATATTTACTAATAATTAACACCCTCACACAGAACAAACAAAAATATTCATCTCATATTTAATTATAAAGATCGAATCTACGATCCTTGGCGCATAAGATCTGCTATCTCTACCATCTGCATCATGTGGACGAAATAGAAAAGAAATCTTTTTTTAAGTATTTCTACTTATTTAAAAGAACTTGTAAATTACAAAACAATAAAAGCTATATGAATTAAATGACTCATAAAAAATTATCCGACGTTATAAAAGTAATTAAAGAGGATACGAGCTAATGCATCAGTTCGTAGCATAACGTTCATTAAAGGATTTGTCAGGTTTAACTCCAATAAAGAACAGAAAATCTAGAAAATGTTTAAAAGCTACCCGAGTGAAATATAAAAGCTACTACCCGATAGAACTTGTCTGTCAACTAGCAAGTATTAGTTATAAATTTTAGGCAAAAAAAATGAAAAAAAAAACTGTCCTAAATCTCTTGCTGGATACACTGTACACAGCAAGTAAAAACTGTTTAGATTTCGGTTCAATTGTTTAAATTGCATCCTGTACAAACACCGTGAATTCCAATTAGTGATAGAAGTTTTTGAATAATTCTAGCCTTAAAGTAACATCCTTACAAGCGTTACTAGGTAGACCTCATACAAAAGGTCGTATGCTTTTGTACCTCTCTCACCTATTTCTACCGCCAAGCGGTATTTGCAGTGCTGTGTTTAGATTTAAAGGGTGAGAGAGTCAGTGATATTACTGGGTATGAGATATTATCTTCTGTAGATATCCTAGTGATATTTCAAGCGTCTGTGATGCGGTATGTATGCTTTTTTCTCGACCTGGACTAATTAGAGATAGCTTTATTTCTATTTTGGGTTAGAATTTATTGAATATTATTTAGACTATGATACTTGGTAAAGATATAACTTCCCAATGGTTACTTTTAAAATCGATTTAATAGTTTTTGATTAGTTACTATTTACTATATACTATTATTATTAACTATTCTATAATATAAATATTATATTTTGTAAGTAAATACGAGAAAATTTAACGCTAACATTTTCTATTATTTCTTTAAAAAGTCATTAGCAATATATAAAAATATGATAAATTTGCAAATGTTATAAGATAATAATATAATAATAAAAATAAAAATTAGAAAATACACAGATTTGCAGGACGAGATCAAGAGTGATTTCTACAACAGGTCCAAAATAACTATTTAATACCCTTAATACACTTAATCTATCGACATACACATACATACTACCCCAAAAAGCAGCAATCAAGCAGCAATTTTTTTACAACTATCAGATAATTATCAGCCAGATTCTTTATAAATAGAAAAATACATTTGGCGTGTATTACATACTCATCCAGGACAAACTGAGAAATTCAATTTAAAAAAATCTCATAACAATAATAATAATTTATTTTACTCCCCATCGAATTATGAGACTAAACTAGGCAGTTAACTACAATGTATTTTAGAGTACTAGACCTTCAACCCTCTTATTTGTTACATTACATTAGATAACATTACATTCCAATCTTATTACAATATACATATAAAAAACTTGTGTGTGTTATGCTTCAGAAAAGTAATATCAAGTTTCTGTACTGATATTTATAGCATTATCTCTAATTATGGAATTAGGAATAAAATATGTTTTCTGTCTGATCGTATGTCTTTTCTAGGAGCCAATTCGTTAAATTACAATATAAAGACTCATTTTGTATATTAATTATTTTATATTTAAACCCTAATGCAAAAATTGTAAATATCGCATTTGTAATTACTCATTATTTTGGGAGCGGCACAAAAATGTATTGTTTCTTTTATTTAATATAGATTAAAGCATATTGTAACTCAAACTCCTTGGTGTTGAAAGCGAGAGCAGTTGGTTTACACCAACGATGATACCTGATATTAATTAAGGTACAAAGTGGACAGGAATCCCAGATAATGGTAACAAAGTAAAGTAATCCAAGTATTACAGCAAAGCGAAATCCTTGTGGACCACAGTTATCATTGTGAACGAGGTTAGTTCGGTACAAAAGTAGTTTCTAGACAGGCCAAGGGCATACTAATAAAGCTTAAGACCCAGACGGCAAATCAGAATGGAAAGTTCCTGGCGCTATCGTTCCATTTAGTTTATCAGATTGAATTACAAATCCTCATTAGCTTAGATACCTAGCGATTTTCCAAGCAGGGAATGTTTGGAGGTAACTTTGTATTGTTTTGTTTTCATTTCGAATAAATATATAATAATATTATAAAACGGAAGAGTTTGTTTGTTTGTTTATTTGGTTAAACGGGATCTCGGGATCTATTGGTCCGATTTGAATGATTCTTTCTTTGTTGGATAGTCCTTTATAGATGAAGGCTTTAAGCCATATAACATTACGCTGATACCAATAAAAGCGAAGCGTCAGTGAGATTTGTTGCAAAACCGGGGAAAAATCTTTACATTTGAGGTCTTTCGTCGCATGCGCTGCATAAACTGTTTAAGTTATTCAAAAACTATGAATGAAAGAATTATTCCTTTTTAATAATGAAAAATAAAGTCCGTGACAGTATATGTCTATCTCTCAAGATATACACATAATAACATTATTTGTCGAAGAAGGCTTGCTACCATTATAATGTACAAGCAGGCCGCGCGGCGGCGGGTGAGGGAGAGGTGGGCTTCGCCCCACCGCCGTGCTTGCCACTACCACTCGCGAGTGTATCTTTGCGAGGTACCATGCCGCGCGGCTCAGACGCGTAGTCGGCTCCCTACGGAACGGTTGAATACAGCGTGCTTTATTTTAAACAAAAGTAAAAATATAATTTATGCAGAAGTACTTTGAAGCATCATTTGAAAATATCATTTTTTAAATATTATTTAAAAAAAAATCTTATTCACGATTATACAATAACAATTGACAACGTGAGCAATCAAAAAATAATCTCGATAGAGTTTCCAACAACCACGCGAACGAAGTCGCGGGCATAGCTAGTTTCGAATAAAATAAATAATAAATTCGACAACCAACATCGATTGGATTCGAATAAATCTTACTAAAACAAAACCTTTTGACGCGTTGCGAGTATATAATAAGTAAGAAACTTTGGTGTAATATATATACTTATATCCTTTATAAATTAGCGTTACAAGCCGAAGGGGTACATAAACCGCGTAGTTTAAATGTGACAGATCGGGAATGGGCAGCAGCATTCTCGATATGATTTTATACTCTGCTATTTACTACCACGCCTCCTCAACTTATAAATTTTGGCCAAGTAAATAAGGGAGTAGGTATAGACCTCCTACAATGTTTGTCTGCATTGTTACTTTATGACTATTTCTACCGCTAAATAGCAGTATTCGCATTGATTTCTTCCGATTATAAAGGCTAAAAGAAGCAGAGAAATTACTGAGTAAATGTGACATAGTATCTTCAGTTCAGTGTCTAGGCTGCGGTCAAGTTTACCATCAAGTGGACCGTGGCTTGCTTACTGACTTAATAATATAAAAAAGGGAGGCGTCTTTTTAGCAGTGTTGCGTCTATATTTCAGTCAAAACGAAAAAAATAGTTTCGACGAAAACGTCGACAATACTCTTAATTTTCAAAGTTTCATTAAGTGTTTAATTGTTTTAGTGGTGTACACTTCAGTTCAACATTCTTATCGTTTTGTTGTGCAAACTGCAACTCTTTTTAGTGATTTCAAAATTACACATTTGAATCAAATGGAAATGATTCAAGTTCTTAATATTTTTTACCGAATTACTAATATTTTTCCTTTTTTTTCTTTGATTTTGACCCAAATAAATATTTGATATATATAAATTGTGTAAATATATCAAGTCCGCACCCTTAAGTGGCTTATAAAATTATCATGTTAGGTCAAGGATATAAAATATTGTTTTATTCCATAATGAAGAATAAAGAACTTGAGATAAATTTGAAATTAAACGGTCGATTAAAATATAAAGCGTCACATGTTTCTTAAGAAAACATCATTGCAAACGAGGTATCTATTTTAACAGAGTAGTACAGCACCTATTGTTTCAGATGTCGTAAGTAGAAACTGAGTAGCCTACAGATGGCGTTATATCCACCCGAAACAGCTTATCTCAAATGCAATAGGGCGGGAATGGGCAGCAACATACCCGTTGCAAAACTACGTTCTGCGATTTTTCATCTAATTCCCTAAAATAAGATAATAAATGTTTATCTACATGTTGATGAAAAATTATATTTAAAAAATATCTGCCAGATATTCTATTAAGTTCATCAGCAAGTGGTGAAATAGGTTCTAATATCTCTAAGCCGTACCTTTAATTTTAGATACTTTTGAAATAAGTAGACTGCTTCAAAGAAAATCATTCAAAAACTTTGTTTAAAAGAAAACAATAACATTGAACAGCCGCGGCACGCGGAGAAGTCTTTCACCTTTTTTTACTGAAAAACGTTAAAGACTGGAAAACACTTTTCTAATCGCGTTAAACAACATTAGAATGGGCGAATTCCACTTATGCTCATTTAATTTCCTTTATAGGCGAAGAATGTAAAGGCAGTCCTTATGAAACACGGAACACAGCTCCACAGCACATTGGCCCAACACAAAATATTGTGCAGCCAGGGTAAACGCGTTCTAACTTCCAATACAATATAAATTGCACTTTGAAAATGTCCCGTATATCAAGTGGTGTGCACATGAACTTCAACCTTAACGCATTTAGCGAGAGACGTTTTTAGATTAGCAGTCATCTGCGACGAGTAGTAGTATAATGCCGGTAATGTGGTGTCGCCTTTCTGTGGTAAGATAAGGGTACGCGACATTGACTATTCAAAGGTACTGCGGTCTTCAAAATTTGCGCCCCATAAGTTCAAAATAGCTGCTCACCTTTGTGTTACCGCGTGAATCGCGGCATGGTCGTTACAATCAATCGGAACATTGCCAGATTATGTTTTAATCATCAATCATTTGTTCTCGAAATGTGGTGAGCGCTCTCATTAAAGCATTATTGTAAAACGCTGGCGGGGTTTATAAATGTTTGGCTTTTGCGGTTTTAAAACAACGAAAATAATCGATTCAGGTTCTCGATATTGTTTTATTTATAATAACTCAATTGTTTTGTTTGGATGAATGTTAATTGGAATCAACAATCCTTTGTATTTAATGCCTTTAAAAAATAGATGATATTCAACCTGTTATAAGTGTAATAAAGTGAAATGAAATATTTCACAGTTGATATAATAAAAAGAGACAAGTCTCTTAAATGCAAAAATACATTCAGTGTCCATTTTGAAATGAATTATTTTATGTTAGCATCAAAGTTCAGTACTGAATGAGAAAATAAAAACACAATTTCAACCCTTCAGAATTTAAATTCCAGCAAACCAAGTCTGCTATATTCCATTGTTTTTCACATCCATTGAAACAAATAAAATAATTAAGCTTATTTATTCTAGAGGTGTCTACGGCGGTGGTTTATTTATTTGCAATTTGTTGGATATCGCCCGGTAGGTACAGTAATGAGGCAATAACAATAAATAAAGACCCAAAAGTTTTCTCAGTCCGCCCTGGCCCACGGACCCTCAAGAAACCGGCTCGAACTCATATGTAACTGTGGAAGGCTATAATTATTTAGCAGGTACGTTCTACATACACCTTGGGTCAGGGTTGCCTATTTTCTATATAACGAGGCCCTTTTTTGATTAATAGATTTAATTATATATACAATTAGTACAGTAGATATATACAGAAGTGGACGTCCTACGGCTAATGATAATGACGACGAATTGCATGATTTATAATTAGTATATCTACATTAAGTTAGCCTTAGTTGTGATAAATATATAGTAACATGTGTTAGTTCTGAGTGGCAACAACTATCAACTTGATTGAATAGCGGAGAAGACTCCGGATAGATTATACCTACTGATACAGCCTTCTAAGGTGGGTAATTTGGAGTTTTTGGGAAAGTCTATATTTGGTCATAATTTATATAAGAATACATCAAAACAAACTAAATTTCAGTCTGTATCTTGACAATATCTTTTGACAATTTTGAGAACTGGATTGTCGAATAAAAACATAAAAGTCAAATGAACTGTAACTGTTGAAAGCTGTTTAATATTAGTTTTATAATCTACACGTTAAGTTTCGATATAGGCTTTAGCAAACGTACTGTGATTTACTCATATATTTTAATTTTAATTTAATATAAAATAAAACACAATAAATATAACTTTAATGATTACCTAAATTTGGTGTGGTAGCCCTACAATATACGTAAGTGATGGAGTTAACACAGAGATTCAGTGGTCTAGGGCTGTGTTAGGGAATAATTCATCGCCCCATTTAAATGGCGACTAGCTAATTTGGTGTATCTCTCCTAAATTGGAGGAAATCCGCAATCGGAACACCGGGACAACTTAAATGTGATTAAAAATATCTGCCATATTACTAGTTACGATCTTCGGTTTTCAAAATATTACTAGAACTATAAATAAAAAAAATATCATTGCTACAATGATATTTTTGTAGATCATTTACTATCAAATATAACTTTATATTATAGAAATTTATCTTGAGGTCCACCTGCTGATCAAAGGTTCTCAAGAATCATGCTAAAACCTGTCATCGACTCTGCCATTAGTCTTAATAATTAAGTTGAATGTTCGTCATTGATATTTAAGACAAAACCTTTACACTCCAGGATCTTCAAGATGTTTGAGGGCACGAGGGCTTCTAAAAGGCTTTGAAAGATCACAATACTGACTTTCTAAGTTGTAAAATGTGAGAAGCAAAATTAAATATTTATTTGGACAACCAGGAAGATTAAACGCTTTACATGTTTATTATAAAAATCTATTGTAGACTTAAGAACACAAATAAATAAATTAATTGACACGTAATAATTAGGAACACTTTGTGTGATTTATCACAATACTTCGTGTAGGTATGTGCAGAAACTGCAGCAAAAAATATAAACAAAGACAACATTGATATCGAAATAGCAAAAACGAATTAAGCCTTGAATAACAAAGAAAATTTATTTTTAAGGAATACAGTTACATTTACGGTGTTTCGTGTAACATATGGATTATTATCATCCATACCAGCCATTGGAAGTCCACTGCTGGACATAGGTCTCTACAAAAAATTAGGTTCTTTTCCCATAATTGCCATACTGGGTAAGCGTATTGGCATTCGCAGATTCGCAGCACCCCCCACTGTGCATTCTCGCTGTATTGTTTTAAATGGATATACTACTATCTGTCGGCTGTGGTACCTTAGCCGCTTCTTCGACACCTGGTACAGTGAGGTACTATTCTACTCTGCGGTTACCTATAAATTATATATAGATAGTTTAAAGATATTTTTTGTTTTGCTGTCTTGTAGTTATAACCATAATAAATATATGTTCTTATCCTTACACGCAACTATTATATTAAGCCATAACTTTATTAAATAAATATAAGCATTAGATTTAGCCATTACTTTATTTATTTATTTAAATAATATATCAAGTAAACATAAATAGGTAATTCTTAAGCCGTGGGGTACCAGCGGAGTACCTAGTACTAGAGTACTAGAACCCTATATACCAGGTGTCCTAAGTAGCGACTGAGGTACACTAAGGTACGTAAGATACGGTAAGAGTACTAATACTACAGGTTGGGAATGGGCAGCAGCATCGCCGTAGCGAAAGTTACGCTCTCCGATTGCCACCATGTTTGCCCAGCGTGGCAATTATAGTCAAATTTCGCCCTTTACTGGAGAGGCCTATGTCCAACAGTGGACTATATGGCTGATATGATAATTCTTACAATTTCTTATACATTGAACTAACTCCGAAGTGCAACTCATAGACACTTTTAAAACATACATCCAAAAATAGAGAAATCATATACGTATTTACATTCAGACAGAACTAACACAAATATTCATCTTATAAATATATGTCCTGAGGCGGGATCAAACTAACGACCCTTGGCGCATAAGATAGGATCAGTACATAGTCTTGATACTGGCACTTTCGGGCTATTTAAATAATAATAATAATAAACTCTTTAGTGTACACAAGACAGAGTAGTAAATGAAAAAAAAGAACATTAATTGTAAGTACAACAGGCGGCCTTATTGCCAAAGCGATTTTCAGGATTCCTTCTTTTATTGCATTATCTTATAAGCCTTACAATATAATAAGTATATCGCAAATGAATTTACGGACAGACACTCAGTTTCAGTGCATTATTTAAACAAGAATTTCGGAGATGCTTTTCTTCGATATTCAGTTAAGTGAGCGTCCAAGTAATGGCGTCCATGGTAGAATCAATGTAGGTTGGATCAGGTGCGGCTGGGTCCCGTGGGTGCAGTAACGTCTGTGCCTTGCGGTAACGCGACCCGACTACGTACCTACTTCTTGCTTATATTAATATCGGTTTTAAAATCAACATGTTTGTTTAATAACTCAGCATCATAGCTTAAGTTAGAGAGATAAATATGGCCTAGCAAATACATTTTTGTTGTCGTCGATTATATATATATTCAACACAAAGAAAATAATTTATTATTTTTTCCATATATTTTTTGTGATCTTGAATTATCTTGGATGTGTATTAAGTCGGTAATTAGTCTAATTAAAAAAAAAACCTAATTTTAAAATACATAACCGGTGTTTCTTTAATGAAATTCTGATTACGTGGTAAATTTAAACAAACCATTTTATTCCCCTTATTAATGATAAATTTATTTAAAAATGCTATTTTCTTTCAAGCTATATTTTTAATACAGAATAATAAAAAAATATTTAATTAAGTAAGAAGTCAATCTAATGTACGAGTATTATGAACTTGAGGGCATAGTAAAGTCAAACTCTTTTTTTGAATTAATTAAACTGTAAAATAACATATTTAAATACGCAATATAAAGATAGCAGTGGGGTGTCGGCAAAGTAAATGGTACATGCACCTGTACCAAATGCCGAATGAAGAACCGGAAATGGCAGATGGATATGCTTATCAAACCTAGCGTAGCTGAAATATAGTAGCGCAGGGATGGGCAGCAGTATCCTCGTACCGAAGTTACGCTCTCGTTTGCCACGCCCGCTCAACGTAGCAATAATAGGAACAAATAATCTTTTCTTGCAGAGGTTTATGTCTAACAGACAAATAAAAGATGAGTGAAATAGACAGTGAAATTACACTTTGACAATAATTTGAATGTTATAATCATAAGGTTGGCAACGCGCTAGTCCTTATGATATTAAGAGCATCAAAAGGCTGCAGTGGCGCTTACTATTACGCGGCTTATTTGTCGACCTGGTTTAATATAAAAATTAAATATAAATTGACATTTATCTATAAATCGGGACGAAAACAACTAACATTAATAAATACAGGAAAGTAGTAAACGTTAGAACAATCGATAGATATACAGACGTTTATAAAACAATGTGCCGGTTTTGGAGCCGATGTACTCTGGCCTCTAGGGCGCTATAAAGTCTCCGCCTTGCGGTGAGGTAACACGGGCCGCAGTAAGTACAGACAGCAGGAAAAGTGCTTCAATTATATATTAATTTAAAAAATAGAGCGTTTCGTAGTATGGATGGTGGGAGTTTGAGAGATAGATTAAGGATTAGAATGATAAGTGATCATTGTGGAGTAAATGATGATCTGTCAAGAATTTAAAAAGGAATGTTGCATATTTGCATATGCAGAAGTGAATGGAAGAGTTGAAGAAGAACACGTATTACGGAAGAGCTAGGTCAGAAATGTATGTAAAGGATTAATACGAGTACAGGAAGCAAGATAGGTATGCCACAATCGTATCAAATAGAAGTCCTCAGTCTACCCCGATGGGACACGAACATAATGTATAAAATAATATATTTGAGTTTTCTGAAAGCATTGTGGACCTACGTTTAAAATCATCCCTACAAATATCTTATTTATGATAGCCGAATGCAGGCTCGTCTAATACTTTCCAAGCATAAATGTTTGGAAACCGCATGCATATACATGTTTCGTATATGCCACTTTGTAATGCTTAGATAGTAAAATTACTGGGTAGTTATATTATGCTACACACACTAATTAAGACAAATAAAATCCTTTGACTATATTGCTACAATAATGATGTTGCGTTAATGTTTATCTCGCGAATGTTCGTTAGTTAAGACGTATAATAGAAACCATATCTACAGAGAAGTGGAATGCGCACAGTGAAATTAGTTTTATTTAATAAAAAACATGGATAATGGCTGTGTATGCTCGCGGGCACCGTAGCCTATCTTCAATACGAGCAACGTGGGAGACGGTCGGCAACAAAAGTTTTCAATTAAGCGAATTACTTTTTGCGCTATAGTTTCGTTGGTCGATCCTTTTCATTCAGAAATTCAATAATTGTTTCAGAGGAGAGACCATTAGGTGTATTAACAGTAAGGTTCTGTTTTTGTAAATTAGCGAAATGGCGATCTGAAATTTTATTCCATCAATTTCTTTAAAAAACTAATAAAAAGTTAATAAAAAGAACGTTCTACTAATTCATTTTAGTAATATCTAGACTCAACTGGACGTTTTAAATGTATACCTCTACAAAATAGGCCTTCAATAGGAATTTCAGAGCCTTACCAGGATTACAACCCTTGTTTATGCAAACCTGTGTGTGACAGCGAGTATAGAATGTAATGGACTCTATCATAATAATATATCGAAGAAGTGAAATAGAATCAGAAATGTATTTATTGCTTTCTCAGCGACTGTATTCTCTTGAAGCTGTAATTGGAGGGAGCCGTGTATAGAAATAACATGAATAAATTACAAATATACCAGTCGCACGGGTCCCTTGACATTTTTTACGAGCGAAACTTTCCGTGACTGCCTTAGCTGGAATTTAGAGTTGATCTCTAGAACTACTTCGGCCCTGTCGGCTTCAGGTGTTTTTGGGGTATTTCAATTTTGGTAACGACCTACGCGGGCTTTCTAGACACATATTTAAATAAATAATTTTAAATTTAGCGTGTAAATTGTTGTAATACCCATTTGAAATCTCACAACTAAAGAGCAATTTTAGAATATATTTGTTAAATTCGGAATGGTAAGGTGAGATTGTGATAATGAATTTTTTCAGTCTTTCTTTAGATGATTTCAAAATGTGTATAATTGTTTATACTTTTTTAGTAAATGAAATCTACAAATATATATGTTGTATACTATGCACAGCAAAAATATTTTTGTTATCCTATCTTTCACATCTGTTTAATAGCTTTTCGAAAAGATGTAGTTTTGACATAACTTGTCAGAGAATATACTACCAGAATTATTAATTGAGTTCATGAGAATTATTTTTGACAAATGAAACTGTTCTGTTTCTGATAATAAAACAAATTATTCTTAATAAGAAAAAGAAATTCTATAGAATATTCAATTCTAAGAGTAACAAGCAAGGCTGCATATTGCTATGATATAAATGTCTGTGTGTGTGTGTGTGTGTGTTTGTGTATACACAAACAAACCTGCCTACACATATAGCAAACATAAATGTTAATAATACTGATTATAAGTTGTATCAAACATGTCGATAGTCTTAACGATTATTCGCCAAAAAAAGAAATCAGAATAACAACCAAAAATTGGCTTTACAAGTATTCATAAGAAGTAATCTCGTGGCATCTGTAATGCATGTTCAACACCGCATAACACCATCCAATCTAAAGCGAGAACCAATCAAGTGCATATAACCAGCCACGTGCCTCGACTGCCGCCGATAATGTTATGACAGGGCTCAAAATACCCCCTTTATGACAGACATTATGCAAATACGCGACACCAACATTATTTAACATATTTTGTTTGCCGGTGTCGCTGCGCCGACCGCAAAATGCGCGCAGCATTTCATTATAAATACTTTGACAAGCGGCGTATTGCCGATTAATGTGCTACAATAACGGGTGAACACGACACTGTTGAACAAATTACGCGCCTACTCTCCAGTTATGGCCGGTAATCGGATTATTGTGATTATTACTTTATTTATGACCATTTAATAAGTAATTGATTGAATACATAAAAAGTTATTTCGCCATGTTTGGTTGTTAACTTCACACGCTAAAGTAAACCCATTAAAATGTACTTAGTAAGTTAATGAGTAAGGAGGTAAAAAAATAAATAAATGGAGATGACGTAATCATTATTATTTCTGAACTGATTATTTCTTGTCAATTTGGAAGAGTTTTACATTTAATTTCAATATCTAAAAGAACACTATATATATATTATATTAGTTATATTGGTTATATTCTTTATTTATTGGTTATATACTTGTAAAGTATTATACATAAAATGGAAATTATATATAGGTATGGTTAAGTAGGTATACAATTTAAAAAGAAAAAGATATAAAAAGGTGCAAATAAAAATATATTTGCTGTAGTAAGAACAAATTAGCAGAAGGTAGCGCCCTTAAACCGATCGCAATTCTTAAGCTGCGGCATTTAGGTCGTATTAAAGTGGTAAATAGCTTGCAAACTAGAAAAGGTTTTGACAAAATGTAACTGAGAAAACCTCCGCAGAGTTGTGCGCGCGGCCGACAAAGGACTACATATATACCCTCCAATGATATAGTGTCGGCCTGGCGGGTTTTCCCCTAGGCACGATAAACCCTTCGGGTCGCTTCCCGACTACTCTTCTTTATGGGAAGCCGGGAACGGCCACCAGGTGAACAGGTAG
>JACJUM010003174.1:12138365-12197829 GCA_020976665.1 Heortia vitessoides | reverse complement strand
ATCCCTCATATTTGTGGTATTGCAGACTATAACAAAAATGTATTCAATAACGTTTTGGCTGCTCTTGCGAGATTGAGCAACATTAATTAAACTAAAGCTTCAAATTTACTGAAATATGTTCAATTGGAATAGAAAGTCGGATATAGACCTCCCCAAACAGGATAGACATTTCCCAAAATTTAAATTTATACATTTTAATGACCAATACGATTTTTTACGGAATTCGATAACAAGCCTGTAATTCAATAAATGACGTTATCTGGATGTTACACTTTTTGCTTATCTCAGAAGAATAGCCCAGTTCAAGATTGAATAGCCTTTCAGGGGACCGCCTGATCCGGGCGGAGACGGGTGCAAACATTTGCGAGCGCGATTTTGCCCGGGGCGGTGGGAGTTAACAAGAGCCCCTTCAATATTTTCTATAGGTTCCTTTTTAAGACCACTTTATTTCCTGTCATTGTTTTAGTTTTATAAGACTTAGTAAAAAATTAACTAGACTTAGTAAATATTATTTTCATCAAATGTTGTCAAACTAAGTCTGTCGCGTTGCAATTTATAATTATAAATATCATTGCCTTCATATCAGCCGTTATTATAGGCTTCCTCAACTTATTTTAAATAGGACCGATGGTATACAGCCTGGACCATCACAATCTAGCGGTTTTTATCAGATGGTCTATCCACCTTTTGGGTGGGCGACCTAGACTGCGCCGGTACGTAGTCTTCATTCCATTAATAAAATTTTTGTATACATTTCCGGATTGGCAACAGGCACATATTACATAGAACTGATCGTTGATTGAGTCATAGGTTTTAGGATATAAACCATGCACAGTACTCAGCCGTGAGGTACCGGCGGAGTAGAATAGTACCTTTCACTGCACCATGTGTCTTAGAAGGCGAATAACGTACCATAACTGGCAGATGGCGGTATAACTATCCGAAACAGTGCAGCTTAAATGCACAGGGTGGGAATGGGCAGCAGCATCCTCGTGACGAAAGCTGCTTCCTGCGGTTGCCATCACGCTTGCCTAACACGGCAATTGTGAGCATAAACCTGCTTTCTTATGCCTATGTCTAGCAGTAGACTTTTAATGGCTGGTATGATGATGATGTTTATGATGACGGTACTCAGCAGTATGAGTCGTTCACTCATAAAGGGGACAGAAGAATTGACTAGAACCGCAGGATCGCGCCGAATTCAGGCGGCACACAATCGGCCCTATTGGAAACTATGTTTTCTGTATGTTTTATCCAAAATGAAATGGAATTGTTCACTAGGCAACAAATACATAGTTTGCATTGTTCAGTATATTCATTACAAAATTCGGTGTCATATTATAGTTCATTGATTATTTTTTCTTATAGCAACATTATTAAATAAATTGTAAGGTTTCTTGCTACAGGTGTTTTAAAGTTTGACATATCGACATTTATTTTGATATACTTACAATTATTGTAAGTAATACTTTTTATATAAGTCAAAAACTTAAATAAACACTTATAAACGTAATTTACAACATTATCCAATTGTGACGTCAATATTTTAGTCGTAATATAAGAATGTATCTACAAAAGCAAACATCCAAATTTCACGCATTTTGTGTGAGTGAAGAGTAACTAAGCGCAGCTGTATTTTTTATTTTATTTAATCTAGTTTCCCTGCGCGTGCACTGCAGGCCTTTAAAGATAGTGTTGGCTTACCAAGCAAAGTCCACTGAATCAGCCTGTAATAAATACACCTACGCTGCGGCCAAGTAAAAAATGGGATGCACATTTTCACAGAGCAACGTATAAAGAGACTTCGCAAGTACGCGTCACCGACGGTCGAGGGGAGCGGAAATCACGACAGCAAACATTGACTTTAGACTTTTACTCTTTTACTCACTTAGCCTAACTCCCGCCACTGCAAATCACTTCGCTAGAAGCGCAGGGAAAGTTTTGAATTCTAAAATTCACCTTAAATGATTTAAAAGCTTCGACTATGACTATCCGAACTCGGATATTGTTCGGAACTCCACGGTTAACGCTCTTTAACAACGCTTTTGTACTTGCTATTGCTTCATCCGTTTTCAGTTGCGAAGAATAGCGAAATGCCGTTCGACAAAGCCGAGTAACTGCACTTCGTTTGACGTACACGGCCTTTATAAACAAAATCTGGTAACGATGCACTTTTGATTTTTTTTTTGTGTACCGCCAAACGATATTGGCAATAGAGAATAGATTGGTTTGGAACATACCTCACGTGGTCATGCGTCTGGTTTTATACGAAACGAAGCAGCGCAGCGCAGTTTCACGTGCGTTAAGTTGTAGTAGAACTTTCATACTAACTTTACACCTCCCCTTTACCCTATTGAGGGATGGTTGTTACATAACTTTCAATAAAACCCTTTATACTGAATTTGATTTGAATAACTTCAAAACATTGTCTATCCCCGTTTTATCCCTCTAGGTTGTGAATTTTTTAGTGGTTTCCGTTAGAAAAGAAACCCCTGTGCAAAATTTAAAGTTTCTAATCTTTATAGTTTAGGCGCTGCGTCGGTTTGTCAGTCAGTCAGTCAATCAGTTTCTTTAATATATATGTAGGTTATCGTTTTTTTTTCTGTAAAAATTCCATGTGTCTCCGACAAATGTTTTTTTAGGAAAATGGTTCCGTTTTGAAGATAATTAAGTAGTGCAAGGTATCTGACAATGTTGCATTTGGCGCTCTATTGTTTTATGCCATTGATAAATTGTATATCACCCGTAATATTGATGGTAGCTTGTTAATTTTATATGTTGTGTATCAGTTGCGATAAAATAACTGACAGGCAACTTTTTTATATGACTCCATGAAATACTAATTTCTGTTACTATTTTATTCGATATCCACATAACACACCTTTTTGTAATATATATTATTTGTATCAAAATCATATAGAATATTCGTATGTATCCTTTCCAATTTCGTAGCTATTGTTTGTTTTAAATAGTGGTCAACAAAAATGTTTAATGGCTGTTTTCTAGACTGAATGTAGCGAGCGCATCCGGGGCAGACTTGTGTACGTGATGTGGCAGCTTAAACTGTGAGGATATACTTATTTAGGTAACGCCTTGTCTGGGTTGGTCATTTATCTGAATCCAGCGTGAGGAGTCAAAAGTCGATGCAAGTCAATAAAATAGGTATTAACTGGAAACCAGTATCTTTGTAGGTACCTTAATAACGCAGTCGGTTGTGTCTCTATGTAATGCGTTTATACGTTAGGGTACCGCCAACAGTCCATTTATGTGATGAATGTTTGAGATTATTCGTAATTCCTCTGTTGTCAGATTACTTTACTAGGTTTACTACACTAGGTTTTTTTATATGACTAAGTCCACAAGCAAACATGCGGTCCGCGTGACAGTTAACTACACCAAAACCTATAGACGCTTGTTATATCAAAAAAAATATAATAACTAGCGCATAGCGAACCTTGTAACTTCAATATATTATGATACATTGATCAGTAATTTCACTGCCTTATTTTTTAAATTGGAACACAACAATGCAAACACTACTGTTATAATAATAATAAATATTTATTTCCAACTGGCAATGATAATATTTGTAAATGTATATGTGCACACACATACGAGTATATACATTAGTGTGAGGTACCAATGCAGACGGACTTTGTAACATAACTTTTATTGAAAGCAAGTGATTTAAGCTTCTATTTAATTGTCAGGTTAAGTCAGGTTAGAGCCTTAACATGTCACCTGTACTCTTAGGCTTTGAACTGAATAAGTCGTCGTTTTAATTTATCCATTCCTAGCCAATATAAGTTCTTATTGCCGTGATGTGCTAGCAGAGTAGAATAGTACCTCCCTCTGTATTAGATGTCATTAGAGATGATAAGGCACCGGAACCGACAGATGGCGGTATAACCACCCAAAATAGCATAGCCCAAGTGTAATAGCAACATCAGGAATGGACCGCAGCATTTCCGTCGCGAAGCTATGCACTGCAGTTGCCACCACGCTTGACCAGGGCGGCGGTTATGGGCAAAATTCCCTCTATCTTAGGGAGGTCTTTGTTTAGCAGTAGACTTTCTTTAGCTGCTTTCTATGGATGATGATCAGTTCTGAATAAGTTGACTTCTAATAATATCTGCGATTTGCAAATTACTGGTGTATACGTACAGAGAAAATTAGTTCAAAACCAATAACTTTTTATGACTACATTTTTAAAACTATTTTATTTTTATATTATATACTTTTTCTGAAAATAATGTTTAATGTAGCTAAGTTGAATTTATAAACTATTCATAAAATAACTAGTCGAAGGCACCAGCAGATTAGAATAGTACCTCCCCTTACCAACTGATGTACGAAAACCGATAGATGGCGGTATATCTACCCGAACATTGTAGCTCAAATGCAACAAGGTGTTAATGGGCAGCAGCATTCCCGCTGTTTTGCTACGGTCTGCGATTGCTATTAGGTTTGCCCAGCGGGGCAATTATAAAAATCTCCCCTCTTCTTAGGGAGCACTATGTACAGCAGTGGTCTTTTTAAGGATGATGATAGCAGCATACGGACAATAAATTTAATCTTCAAAAAAATGTAAAATCATAAATAAATGGCGTTTTAAAGCCTTTAAAATGAAGTTCTATTACGAGTAATATACGAATATATACTAGAAAATATAATGTTAACTTCAAATTATGTAACATTTACTTTGCTGATTCTTGTAACTTATTGTTTATGGATATAAAAAAAACACAGCAGAGTAGTTGTGAGGAGTGAGGTTGTTCATATTCACAAAAATCTCAGACATTTCAACATAACTATTTTTATAACTCTGCTTGAGTTACTTTGAATATAAAAAAGGCAGATCGTTCATCTGCCTAAATTGAACATCTCGAATTCGAAAGAGTATCGAATCAGAAAAAAATAAAGCCGCAGTCAGAAGTTTACTCCCACAAAGCCTCTATAATAGAAAATCGACATCAAAGATGAGAGTCAGCGATCAAACACTCAAGAACTGCACCCTGGTTGAGAAACTGCCTGCATTAAATCTTTTCAGTCGCTCTCAAATATCCGCTCATTAACTTATGTACCCACTCAGACATCAGTTATTTGTTACTACGGATCGTGCTGATAGAATGAGTGAGGGGCCGCGATGCCTGATGTTAAATTAATCTCTTTTCTTATTTTTTACGTTGAAGTTTTGAGTTTTGTTTTGAGAATTAAATTTTGATGTAAGTTGGATCTATTTATAGGTACGCATACTTAACTATTAAGTAGATAACAAGAAAAACGGGGCATTAAAAATGCTTGAAATAAAGTTAGCGGAAGCTAAAAATCTAGCTTAAATAGAGAAGAATTAATTTTTTCAATTAAGGGTTACTTTTAAAAGAAACTTAATACTGAAAAGAAACTTAATATTGAAAAAAGTAATATAATTTGTCCTTTAACATCAATAAGAGAAGTAGCATTTTCAGATTTTAGGCGAAACCTGTTAATAGTTTATAAGATTATTATGTTTTGTCAATAGAGCGTTTATGGAAATGATTCCAGAACTGCTATCAATTAAATGAATTTACCAATGGCATTTTAATATAATCAAAATAGACTTACTTATGCAAATATTGACTCAAAGAACAATTAAAATAATAAATAAAAACATTTATATAATCTATACCAAACAGATTTTTGTATAATAATGTTAATACATATTAGTTGTTACATCTTGCAATACAGACATTAAGAAATTATTATATTATTATATAAATAATACATTACAAACATATATACAACAAAAAAATTAATTATTTTTTTATCATAGCTATTTTTTTTCAGTAATTAAATAAAAAAAGTATTTTATAAATGGAAATATCATAAAAATGTTAAGTAAAATGTCGTATTGTAAAATAAATGTAATAGGTTATGAATATAATACCTGGCAACACCAGTGAGGGGCCGGACTGGAGATAAAGAGGTGCCTATTTACTCTCCGTTATTCACCTCAAACATTATTGGGGAGGTTAGAAGATATTTTCTCATAAAACCTTCACTCAACTTGGGACCGCTAATTAATCAACTTTGTTTACTCGTAAACGGTTTGAAGATTAAAAGGAATGAAATTTGCTTGTTCTATGGCTGTCAGATTTTTTTAAAATAAAGAAGATAAAATCACTTTCGGCTACGGCGGAACGGTATGAAAATCATATACTGCATAAATACTTGTATAAAATATCAAAATATGCTTTTGCCCTGGTCAATTTCGTTTAGATTGACACAAATGGCTGCTTTGTACATAGTTTAAATTAAATAATTTGATTTCAGAGTTATATTGCCCGGTGGTTTATTTGAAGTGGCAATAAGCAAGTCGTAAGGTTCTAAGTGGAGATCACGTACCGGCAAGCGCAGTGTAGAGCGTCCACACGCAAGGTAGACAGACGATCTGAATAAAACCGTGGGATCCTGCAACCGGTCCTATTCGGGGTTACTTGGGGAGGCTATGATTAGCAGTGGGAGTCTTATGGCCGATATGTTGATGATGATGATGATGCGATATAAATTTATCGTTTACTTCCAACTAAATAGATTTCCGATGGTAATGCCCATTGTGAATCGTAGTAATATACTACAGTTGCTACGAGCTACACGACTACGCAGGAATCACTGTGGTACAATGCTACGTAGTATGATCGAAAATACTACCTTAACTGAATTTCGATGTGTGACACACATACACATGAGTGCTTATTAAAATCAAGCAAATATGATGATCGGAGTAATTTTAATACGGTTTTAGTTGTTATATAGTTAAGTGAATTAGTCAGAAAATATTTTTATAGGTGTCAAAAATAGGATCATATCAAACTAAAACTGCAATATTATTTGAGTCGTTTTTTGTCACTAGCCACTTATTCTTTTTATTTCTGTATTTCTGATTATTAAAAAAAATATTTAATAAGAACCATATGGGGAAGTAGCGCGAACAATTTAAAATAAAAAATAAACGACCAAATTAGCTTAATATATACTGGGAACCGTAGCGCTCATGACATTGTTTTATTATGTAATTTATAGACTTTTTGTTCATTTTACCAAATTAAATTTAATATTCGTAGTTAAGGCACCGTCTGTTGTGTCAGCTAGCAAAATATAAACATTTTTTAACCATTTCCTTGTACATGTTCAACAAAATGCAAAATATTCAATTTTCAAAAGGAACGTACCTAATTCAAATCTAAGTCTGCATTTGACATTCTATTTTCGAACGTGAGCCAATGCACGGGAATCGACGGCTAGAACAAATTCCAACAAACTGGCACATTGTAGTAAGTCAAAGGAGCAGAATAGCCCCCCAGGGGTACAAATGGTAACGGGGCCTAAGTATAAAGTATAAAGGTCCACATAGTTGGTCCGCAGGCGGCGGCGGGAGTCACGTTCGTTCTTATCTCCACCCCGAAAACACTCGCATTGCTGAATCAATATGAAAAGCGTACACTCGGATCGGATTGACCAATTGCCTTATTGGAGGTCACTGATCTTTACATTTCTCAAACTGTTTATCTACTTACTTCACTGTCTCATATTTAAAGTTAGTGTAATTAATTAGTAATATCTTTTTTTGATACTAGAAATTTAACGTCTTTTATATAATTATATATCTCGATAACTGTAGTGTATTTACTACAAATCAGTTACTGCGAATTCGTAACAAGAGTTTAAGAATTCCACAATAAAATTATTAGGAGATCTCAACTGTATGAGGAGATTAATTAATCGTTTTTGTTTTATTTCCACTTTTGTAAAAGAAAAACTCTGATGGAGTCTTCTTTATTGAGTTAGTACTGATGAGAGAGATGCAGTTTTTCATAAAATAACGATGTCAGTATTCAATAATAGGTATTAATAATCTTTGCTTAAAAATAAACCCGAATGCAACTACTTTTTTATATTATTGGATGAAATGAAGAAAATAAAAATAATAATCTAACTTATTAAAACCCCAAACGGTTTCAGGCCAATAACATAGGACGCTATCGAGGCCGGCCTATCTTCTTAACCTAAATCGAATGAACACAGAATTAGCATTTTATCTCAAGTTATTAGTATCCCTGTAAATAGCGCCCCCCAAACCTCTCTGATCGCTGATTGAATCGTTTCGATTATGACGTTAATCTGTTCGATGCAAATTGGACGGGATAGTCATTTACATCCCTTTATCTGATCGCCTATAAAATATTCAGATGCTTATTGTTTTGCCAGCTGGTTCCAAAAGTGCGATGGGATAAATGTTCAGGATTTGTAAGAATGTTTATTTCTAAACTTGATTTTGTATTATTTTGTCTGATGAATGTAGTCGTTCATTATAATAACAGTGGTAAAATAAATATGGTTTTTACTCCTTCTTAATGGTCAAGTTAGACTTTAAAAAACTGGAAAATATTTGAATCGTGCAACAAAAAGCAGCGCTCGAATATAAATGTTGAGGATGCAAAGACAGTCTGTGTGGATCGTAGCAAATGAATATAGGCGCGAGTTACTGTACGTATGATGTGGGGTAGCGGTATAGCGGTTAAGTACTTCTCTTTAAACCACGTAATCCTATGAAGCTATTAAGGTATCGGTACCCACAGATGGCGGTATATCCATACATAAAAGTGTAGCTCAAACCATGGCGCAGCAATAAGCAGCATATTTTTGTCACAGAGGTAAGCTCTGTGATGCCCGACGTGCCCATTATAGGCAGAGGGAAAGCATATGTCCAACAGTGGACGACTGAGCCATGACCGATACGATGCTGATGAATACATATGCCTACTATGTAACTTTGACTTTATGGTAGTAAACACAAGGCATATTATGCCCTGTATTGCGAGTAGTTTTATTTATGAAAGGCATCATCATTATATTAACTGTGGAACGTCTACTGCTGGACATAGGCCTCCTCAAATGATTTTCAATAGGGTCATGAGTAAACAAGCATACAGTCCACTTGGTAGTAAGCGTCCGTATCCTACAGACGCGCGTAATATCACAAAGATATCACTAACACGTTGTCAACCTTTGAATATATTTTGTCACATTACCCAGTAATCTCACTGCCTCTCTTACAGTATTTCGAGGTTTCAGGTTGTCTTACCTGAGTATTTTTTAAATTAAACCATTTCGCTGGACTGTAGTCGGAATTGATGTTTATTAAGGTTACAAAGAAATAAAATGAATTTATACCGTCTAAACAAAGGAAATGTATTTATCAAATGTTCCCCGTGGCACAAGTCTGAGAAATAAATATAATTAAACTATATACTTTTACAATAAACACTTTTACCAAGTTTTCCGACGTGACATTTAGTGCACTTCTTTCAACTTGGCTTGGTAAAAAGCTCGCACAGAATTATAACTGTAGATTAATGTTGGTCGACTCAGAGTGCTCGAAAAACTTTGGAAAGTTGCCGGTTTTGTATTATTTTTAAGAAACCGTTACTTCCTCAGAATTCATTAGCTTCGGTCGGCAGCAAAGTCTTGTGCACACGCGACCGTCTGATTGGTGCCGCCTCCTTCTTTTTTCGCCTCTTGCTCGAACAAACTTTTTTTTCTAAAATACATAATACTGCGCTAAGATTATGCTCCCTCTTTATCGCAAAAAGTGGGCAAAGTTTTGAAATAACGCAAGTTAATTACTCACCCAGTTTCGAGGAATTTTAAATCTGTGGAGTGCTAAGGAAACACTCCGGTTATTAAAACACTGTCTAGGTGTTTGTAGTTGCTTATTAAATAAACAGCCGTTCATTTCGGGTTGTATTGCATTTTCTACTTTTAATTAACTTTTATCATCCATCAAAAAAAAGAACAACCGTACAAAAGTTTTACTGTAAGTCAACAGTTTTGTGTTTTAAGAGAGCTATCGAATATCGATTTTCATAAACCAAACGATTGTTCAACTCTTGATTAAGAAAGCCGAGAAGCTTATATAGAAGTCAAACACGCTTTAGCATAATGTCCTTGGTGGAGTTTGCGAGAGTGAAATCGGTCCTCATTAGGCAAATCGGCTGGCGTCAGCTCACCCTATTAGCACAGTCAATGTTTGGGCATCCAATCATGCCGGTATCGCGGAATGGATCTATCAAGTTGTGATGCATCTTTTGGAATGCTTTTTGTCTTGTTCCTGTACCCTATAGAAGTCCATAGAATAGGCGATTGTTTTGATTGAAAAAGCGATGCAAACCATAAGCAAATTATTTTATTTTAACTGTAAAAAATATCTACTCCCCCTAAGGTTTTATCTTATTTACTTGCAGAAATTATAGATAATAAATTATCTGCATATACAGAAAGTTACATAATTACACAATCTTGATATTTCTAAGTAATTAGAATTTAATGACTACTTATGAAGAATATAAATCTAATAAATAATAATAATATATAATAATAAATCAGGGTTATTAAAAAACAATAGCCGAACTGTCTAACATGAAAAAATCATTTAAATACCGTTATATGAAAATATTTCTTTATAATTTAAGTAAAAAAAAAATAAACAGAAAACTGTAACGATGATGATTTTAAACGTTCATACTGTAATGACGCTAAGATATCTAAAAAACTCGCACTAATAAATAAATAAAAAGATTTCAAATGACATATCATGAAAAATAGAAAAAAAGAATATTCCCCCAAAAATTGTCAAACAACAAGTACGTTATTATTGGGGTTAATAAACCTTAAAATATCATCTCCCCGGGGCGTCAAAATCATTCGATAACGAAACATTTCACGATAGCAGCATAACGGATTCTTAATTACATTACACAGTTCAAATAAAATTTTACGAACCCTGCAAAATTTCGATGGGATCGAGCAGCATCAAGGGCGCACATTTTTTCACAACTTTATGAAAACGTTTCGGTAGATTTATGAATAAAACCTCTCAGAGTGGATGCCAGCCAGTGTAATTTAGGATATATAAGGAGAAGCAACCTCCAAAATTAGACTGTTATCATTCTAGGGTTGTCGCGGTGAGATCACCAGTTATACGAGCCAATACACGGACCGAACAGAATAAATTTGCTTTATATCAGACGTTTGACCTTCATAACCTATATTGTTGGTTTTACACAAGGAAATATTTCGGTGCCCGCTTCGTATTCGGGTCTCGCATGGAGCCTTCTTTTGCTTTTTTAACTTATTTGTGCTGTAAGCCGCCGCTATATGAGAAAATTGGGGCTTTAAGCCGATGTATATTGGATAAATCGGAGAGCGCACTGTTTCAAACTGATGGGATAAAAAGGTAAGCACGTTCGTTCGTTGTTTTTAGAATAAACAAGTTTGCCTAAGACAATACAAGAGTATTTTGTAAGATGTAAAGAGATTCAACGTTTAATTTATTTTTGACACAAATAAGCCTATAAATGCCGTTAGGTACCGGCAGAGTAGAATAGTATCTCCACATGGTGGGGGTAAGAGGCGACTGAGATACCGGCACCAACAGATGGTGATATATCCACCTGAAATAGGGTAGCTAAAATGCAAGAAGGCGGGGATAGGCAGCAGGATCCCTGTAGTGAAGCTACGTTTTACGATTGCCACCACGCCAGCCCAGCGCGGCAATTATTCGCAAATACCCCTTATCCTGAGGAGGCCTATTTTCAGCAGAGGACGTTTTCAAGGCTATGGCATTGTTATAAATGAGGTACAGTTTACAAATAATTAAGGCTTGTTTTGGTATAAATTGTCTGTGAACAAACTATATAAGAAATAATAATTAATCTTATTGATTGACGGCTATTTACTGTAGAACTTCTTTGATTTCATATATCAAAGTGCTTAGTTTGCATTAAAAATATGCAATTGCACCACTCAAAATTGACAGATACACGCAAGTTACCCACAAAAGTTCCATTTTTAAATTCTAAGGTAGCGTCGATAATATTTAAAAAAATAAAAACATACACTTTTCAAGACTATTTGTACCAAAACAAGTGTGGTACAACAAAACTTTAAGAATGAAGAACAGACCTTTCTATTTAAACCATATTTGATACAGATGTTCTAAATTACGTAATATTTTTGGCGTAATATCAAAAGAGTGGTGGATATTCAGTGCTTAGTACAGTCTAGAGAAAACTTGATAAGGAATGAACAGAAAAATTGAGTTGAAGCGACGACAGAGCGGGGCGCGAGAAGAATGCAAAATTAAACACGTGAATTCAGAATAAGACAAGAAAATATATTGGGTTTTCGTTAGCGTTTAAAATGTTTTCTAGTGGAGTTATTTCTCTTTTATAGTGCTTTACAAAGACATTCTTTAAAATTAAATTACTCTAAACAATCTTATTATTTAAAAAAATTCAGAACTCAATAGTATAAACATACATTTTTTTATCATCATCATACCAGTCATTGGAAGTCCACTGCTAGTTATATGCCTCTCGAAAAAAGGAGTTTTTTTGCCAATAATTACCACGCTGCGCAAGCGTGTTGGCAATCGCAGAGCGCAGTTTTCGCGATGGGGACGCTGCTGTCCATCCCCGCGCTGTGCATTTGAGCTTCACTGTTTCGGATGGATATACTGCCGTCTATCGGTTCTGGTCCCTTAGTCGCCTCTTATGACATGTGGTGCAGTGGGACGTAGTATTCTACTCTGCCGGTACCTCAGGCCCTAAACATTTGCTTCAATTCAAATAGACTGAAAAGCTGTAGCTTCCAATTTTATTTTTCAAAAAACAAAAGTAGCGTCAACTCTCTATCAATTGTTTGGAATATGTGTTTTATTTGTGGACAACAAGCAATTAAACACAGGCCTTCGCTTTTTTTCTCTTGTTACCACTTCAAAGAGACGCAAAATCTATTTGCAGAAGATTATCTCAGAAGATTGACTCTACCAAATAAAAAATCCTATGGTGACTTCAAAAATAATAATAAATTCCCACAACATCTCATACACTTGTGTTACGGACATCAGACTACAGAGGAATCATAAATATACTACTTAAATACTTATATTTACCACCCAGATACAGAACAAACATAAAAATGATCATGTAAATTGTTGTCCTGGGTGGTAATCGAACCCACGACCTTTGGTGCATTACAAGATCACTACCATCTGCGATATCGAGCCCGTCACGTTCTATTCTTCAAGATATTTAATAAGTATTCTTATGTCTCTATCTATTACTTCCAATTATGGTAAATATAAAGCAAAATATTGAAATTATGAATATTTCTTGGACATACAATCATTAAGAACCCGTGTTACGTTATACAACATAATTATCTTAAAGTTAAACGATTTCTGCTGGTTCGAGACCCGCCTGAAGTCTGAGACAAATACATTTTTTTCTATTATCTAGAATATAATTCACATTTTTCTATGCCTAAAACCTCTAATGTAATTAAGTACAGTGTTCCTAAATCCTAGTAAAGAAATAGTTGAGCCTTCAGACTAAATAATTATAAAATAAATATATAGAAGAATAGAAAAAGAAATGGTTTTGTAAATACTTAAAAATCACAATAATCATGTAAGTACAAAAAATATAATTTTAGGAGTGATGTCTTTGTTTTTTGCTAACTCCTTAAACATTGTTTTAATTTTGAAACTTTTTTTTTAAATTAGACTATTAGAATTTCATACTTACATTAAATTGTTTAACACATGAATGTGTTACTGTTTCTGTAAAAATCAATGGATTTTCACAGAAATTTAAAACAAACAAGTGCTGTAAAGGCACTGTTACAGGGCGTTGGTAATTCTGCGTAGTGCTAGCATCATGGAACATTGAGTTCATTTCCGTTGCTTTCATGTGTAATTCATGATGACCACCGGCGCATTTCAAATGTAATTCCGCGTTGACAGCTGGTACGATATTCCGTTGTGCAAGTTTGAGACTGCGTTTATTAGTCTCTTTTGAATTTGAGGCAGTAACTTTTATTCAGTTTTCACCGTTTTATCTTTACCTTTTTGCGGGTATAAAGCATCGGGTTATTCGTGTAGTCTGGCTGAATTAAAAATGTCTGTGTATTAATGGAAATAAAAAATTCTTTTAGACCAGACCCTGCAGTTTTATTCTTAAGTTTAACAAAAAGTATTTTTCATATAGTTATATGGTTTGAGAAGTTGTTATTTCAATGAAACATAGATTTATACTTTCTTTATTTCCTGTGAGTTTAAATGAAATTTAAATAAAAATTTTAATTTAAAATAATTTTTAAATGATCAGATAAATAATCTATGTATAAATTCACATAACAAAAATGTTCTCATTCTAAAAATACATAACAAATATCAATCTAAAATCCAAAATAAACTAGATTGTTATAGAATAATGTTGCATATAAAGTACTTATTATAAATTGTTCTTATACTTTATCATATCATCTTTAGAACATCTTAAGTCTTCTAGCATAGATCTTCACAAAGAGATATGGAGGGACTAATTAGGTATTTATTTAAACAATATTTACTATTATTTCAACTTTCCATTATTCCAATTTCAGCCCATGCTAGGTAGGTGTGGTGACGGCCTGATGGCTCAGGTGGTAGAATAATCCTACCTTGGGCGCCAAGAGTCGTGGGTGCAACCTGGTGGGTCCCCACCTAGCACAAATATTTACATGACGATATTATTATGTATTTTGTGGCTGTTACCTGTGAATTTAAATATTATATTTGTGATTCGTCTGTTGCGTGATGACCGTAACACCAATGCTTCAAACATTTTATTTCGGAGCCATGTCAATGTATGATATGTTGTGTGATTATTATTTTAGAATATTATTACTTGATATAACTTTTCTCATTTTATAAATATTAAAAATGAAGACAAAGAGGAACCGATGAAGTTCAGTTTGTCATTATTTGAGACAAGTCTTAATAGGCATTTACAAAAGTCTAAGGAGCTTACAAAAGGATGCAAAATATGAAATCAATTGGATCGGACTTTCCCATTAATAAGGGAAGAAAGAAAGGGGACGTTGTCAGTAATTAGAAGTCGCGAGTCGAATTTTCAATGCGTCCCGGCTCACTAATGGCGAACTGAAATGAAAGTTTATATTTACTGTGCGTGCCTTCTCCCCGAATGAATATTTATCGTGCTTCTCCTTTATTCACCTCAAACCCGAAGTTTTGCAGTTATTTTTTGGTCGCCTTTTGACGTGGCCGGGTATTTTAAATTTCGGAACGTCAATTTCGTTAATGCTCTTTCAAAATTTTGGGATTCAGACCCCTTAGTTTTATGTTAGTTCTCTACTTCTATTACTGGACCCTTAAAATAAATGGGAAAGAAGAAAATATATTAAGAAAAAAAATATTGGGAAATTTGTAGATTTACTTTTAAGTGAGATTATTCCATATGTGAACATTCAATATTCAGTACCTAAAGTCCTAATTTGTCATTTCATACGTGTTCTATACGTCTATAAAATTACTAGCAGCGTCCCGCGATTTCACCCCCGGTTCTCGTGCGAATTATATTAAAATCATATGAGGTAGACTTCACACCAAGGTCGTCTGAATTGCTACTTCACTCTCTTCTATTTCCACCGTCAAAAAGGAATATTCACATTACTGTGTTCTAGTTTAAAGGGTGAGAGAGGCAATCCCTCCACCGTTCCATGACCATACCAACCGAATCGTGGGAGATGTGCGTGGAATGGCGTCTGCCAGCCGCCGACAAGTCTTGACTCTCGACAAATTCTTTATCTCTACGTCCATGTCCGTATATTGTAATACTTCCCTCTTGCAGGGCTTGCTGAACGCAGCTTTTCCGGGCGGTTCGGGTCGCTTCTGACCCTACGCCAGTCGCGGGCGAACTCCCGCAGACATCTGAAATTCTTTTCTGAGCTCGCCAAGTCGCAGAACCAGATAGGACCATACTCCTTTATTATGGTCTAGGTGATAATGGTGAGAGAGGCAGTGAAATGAATAGGTAATGGGACATAAATCCTCAAGTCATGAGATTGGCAACGCGCTAGTAATATTCTTATGATATTACGAGCTTCTACAGGCTGCGGTGATTCTTACTATCACGCGAACTGTATGCTTGTTAATCGAATTGGTCTAAGGAAAAAAAGAAGATATACAATTAAAGTAGTAAATTACTCCTCAATAGGTACCAATAGGTAACAATAGGTACCTGCAAATGAAAGTCCGATTATTTGAATTCAGAACAAGAGATGTAGGCAACAATAATTATTAGAAACTTACAACCCAATTATTTTATCGAAATATCTTTGGAAATCAGAGAAGTTTCATACTTTACACATCCCTTTTACCCTATCAAGAGATAATTTTTGATAAAAATTTTGCAAATGCATCATGACTTTTAATAAAGGACCTTCATACTGAATTTTATTTGAATAACTAAAAAAGCGCGGCAAAGTTTCATGTTCATTTTGCATTCCCGTTTTACCTCCTTAAGGGGTAAATTTTCAATAATTCGTTTCTTAGGGTAGCACCCTACATTATAAAAGGAACCCCCGTGCAAAACTTTAAAATTCTAACCCTTAAATACATTTTAAGGCCCTGCGTTGATATGTCAATTAGTCAGTCGGCTTCTCCTTATATATGCTCCAACAGGCTAAATTTCCAACTTCAATTAAACCCTTTTAACTCTTGATTTGTATCTGAAAATAATGACTAAAAGATAAAAAACAAACAAGTTAACGTTGGACAGATTACAGATTTCATAAGGATATATGCTTTAGACCTAATAGTACTTATGATGTAAGATTTTAGCTTTCGAGTTTATCGTGTTGGCAACCGCAGATCGCAGCGCGACGGGGATGCTGCTGCCCATTCCCGCACTATGCATTTGAGCTGCACTGTATCGGATGGATATACCGCCATCTGTCAGTTCTGGTACCTTAGTCACCTCTTATGATACCTGGTACAGTGGGAGGTACTATTTTACTCAGCTGGTAACTCACGGTGATCCTTATTATTATTTTTTAAAATTATTATTGCTGTAGAGTTAATGAAGAAAACATGTCGATTCCAAATTGATTTGAGTCTTTTTTATCTTTTAGTTCTAGTAAAAATCTAAAACTCCAACAAGTCACGTTATTAACCAAAAGCCGTAATTTTAGTAACAAAAGCATTATTTCTTAATGTTGCTTCCATGTTCGATTGTGAGCCACATATGCATATATTGAATATGTAATGCCAAATTGGTTCACTAAATTGCGGTAACGCATTACATGGCTGGCAGAGCGACACGTCGCGTCACGGTCGCGTCACGGTCGCGTCAACGTCGCGTCGCGGCGCCAAATCATTTGTTAGGACGGCAATAAAGCGATGGATTAGCGTTTCCAGTGTAATACAGGAGCACATGTAGAATTCAGATGAAATTATATCATTGACAGGTCCAATGGCGCAGATTGTAGTGGCCCTATCTGATGCAGACTGTAGGTTTAACCCCAACCCTGAACAAATAAATATAATAAATATTTATGTTAATTCTGGAATCTCAGTATAATTTCACAATTACTCTATTGTCAGATATCTGTAACACAAATGCTTTAAGCTTTTTATCTTATATCCAGGTCAACGTACTAGATGTCGTATGAATTATTAATAATAATGATTATTACACGCTCCTAAATACTGCAACTATTATTAAACATTTAATTCATTTGATTATTGTATTTTTTTAAGAATATCAGATAATTGCAGCGTTTTTAAAACAAAAATCAATCAACATGACCAGTAATCATTCAAGTACCTAAATAAGTTTCATATTACCCTGTAGATCCATGTAAATCCATATTTCCCTACAGAGTATCTATCTCCCTCTACATGGTCTTGCGAGGCAACTGAGGTATTATAACCCGAAGATAGCGATATATCCTTTCGAAATAGCATACTTCAAATGCATCAAGGCGAGTAATTTTTACCCTCTGCAAGAACAATCCCACTTATTTATAATGGGAAAAAAATATAAAAATCTTTTCGTGTCGATGGTACAAATGATTATTATTTAAATGAACCTAACAAGAAGTGGTATACCTTATACAAAGTTCGTCTACATTGGTACCTCACTCTCACCTGTTTCTACCGCCAAATAGCAGTGTTCGTATTGCTGTGTTCCGGTTCGAAGGGTGAGAGAGGCAGTAAAATTAATGGGTAATATTTAAGTCACAAGTGATATCTTTGTGGTATTACGAGCATCTATAGGCGACGTGATGCTTATGTACGTGAATACGGACTGTATGCTTTGTATACAGTAAAAAAATTGTAAGTATTCAGTTCCCCTAGTTAAATTTAAATTAATATTCAACCAAACAGTATATAATACTATTATATACAATTTCCTCATATACTTAGTTCTAATCAGATATGGTTGTTAAAAGTCGTCGTTTAAATCATAGAAAAAATAACGGGCTCTTGTACTAACATAATCCAATAATATGAGTGTATTTCACAAGAATAATGATGGTTAATTTTAATGAGACGTCGCAGACCAGCGCGTCACCCGCGAAGCCCCCACTCCGGCACGTGACCAGCATCTCCAAAGTCCAAATATTGGAAGACATCCCCAAGTCTGACGATAAATTTAGTTATTACTTGTGAAAATAGACGGAAGGAGATCGCTAACTTGTCTGCGTGCGGGGATAATGGATCATTTTGAAGCGCATTTTTAGCGGACGGAGACCCCTTAACTGGCAGTTTTATGCGAGTTCTCGAATTGTGTTTCGGAATTTTCGCGTTTTAAACGGAGATTTCTCCGAACATGGGGAAAGTTAGATTGTACTTGCGCCGGCATTAGTTCGTCGGGAAAAGTATTGGAACGGTCACCTTTTTGATTTCATTTTTGTGTCGTACCAACTTCCTGTTATTTCATGCGAAAGAAAAAAACAAGAGAGATTTGGATTTTAATAATTACTTTAGTTTAAAAAAAAATGTTATAACGGCTTTTAATAATTGCTGTAAGGTACCGGTAGAGTAGACTAGTTCCTCCAACTGCACTAGGTGTCGTAAAAGATAACTAAGGTACCAGAACCGACAGAGGTATATCCATCCAAAACAGTGCAGCTCAAATGCACAGGGTAGGGATGATCAGCAGCATCGCTGGCGCGAGAGCTGCGCTCTGCGATTGCCAACGCGCTTGCCTAATGCGGCAATTATGGGCATAAAACCTCATTTCTTGGAGAGGCCTATGTCAACGGCTGGAATGATGATGAGAAACCTAAATGAACTAAAGAGGGACGGCAATATTTATCTCACCCTTAATTAAGTCCAATTGTACTGTTGTTTATTTTCAGTAAATGTAATTCTGGTAAATATTTAGTATCTGTTTGTTTGCTATTTTCTAATAAAATTGTATGTATAGTTTATTAGATATCATATAGCTTTCAGGTACAATAACTGTAAACTGTATGTATTTTTACCGTTCATACTTATTAGTTCACTTTGCTCAGTAACAAGGCTTGACTTTGTGACCACTTGTAATTTATTTGCTTGATATTTTATTTATCTATACAGTCAACCGTTTAACAACTTGCTGACTTAATGACAAAATACTTCATTAAAGTCATGCATGTTTTTTATTAGGAAGAGCATGATTATAAGAGAAGACTGAAGAAAGATTAATAATGATGTTTTATTTATAATGGCCTAAATATCACGTTGAATGCGAAGGTTTTGATGAAAAAAAAGCTTTACGGGCAGCTTTATTTACATAACTGACAGAACTGTGGTCCTTGAGTCGAGTACTTGATACCGCTGAAGATCTTTTTCCTTTTTTTTAAACTTAGCGATGCTTGGTCTCTGCTAGACGTACGACATATTGCTCGCATTGGCATTTATCAGCGCGCATGCCAGTTAAAAGATAATAACATATTTTATTTCACCAGGCTAGTAGCAGTTCGGTACATGCATACTTTATAAAATCAGAATCAATATTGTCGCGGCAATGTTTGCTGTTTTAATGTTTGTCATAACATACGTGACCAATTCGCTGAACCGATGGAAATGTACATTTTGTGTATACAAACAACAGTCTATATAAAATTAAAGACAGCCGGGGGCGGCGGCGCGCCGTCCGTCCGTCCGTCACGGAACAATGCCCCGGAATATTGTTTACAAATGCACCGCATCCATCATTTTGTTTGTTGACACGATTGAAAAGGATACATCACTTTTTTAACGGCTGCAGTTATAGATATATGATAAATATGCCGTTCAAATATTCATATAGAGTTGTCGGTAAGGTTGGTTGGTTCGTGGTATTTTACAATTTATTAGTTGGACAGTTAGACAGTGTGAACAGTTAGACATAGTGATGGGCAATTCAATTTAGGTTTATTAATTACTAGTGTTTCAATCGAGACTTCATTCATAGTGTATGTATGTGCCTTAAAGGCGCCCTTGAGTGATCGCCGTCGGTCTCGTTCCGATACCGCAAACATGTGGGAGGTGAAAATGCGCACGCATAGGGCTGCTCATTAATGAGCGATCTGGCGTCCTTCCTCCGATGACGTTGGACTTGACGTCAGAGTCAATCAGCATATAGCAGGGTCATCAGGGTTTCATAAAAATCATCTTACACGGATAATATCAATAGACCTTAAACTAGTCTGCCGGCACCAGACGAGTCTTAAAACTAAGTTTACCGCAGGTTCATTGCGAGACTCACCAGACAAGAACCTGTAAGAAAAATTGGTGGTGGTAAAGGTTTTACCAAATAAAAAAAAACCTACCGGAGTCGTTACTAACAAATCGTTGCCTTAAAACTAGCGGTTAAAGAAGTTCAATCTCAATGACATAATCTTTAACGCAATTGTATGCTTTGGAAATATGTTTATTTTTAACATATTTCTTAAATTTATTTAAAGGCAAGGCTGTTATTCTATTTCGGATTTTATTGTAAAATCTAAATGTAATCTGTTTTATAAAAGCACGTGCAACTTTGGTTCGGGCGACTTAAACCTCAAATATAGTCAGCTAGCATGCAGAAATTGTAGGAAATGCGCTTACATACGTAAGCCATTTGAGGCGAGACTTGCGATAAACGTAGGACAGGCAGGTAACAATATTTCCAACGGCAGCAAATTGAATAAACACATCAAGGTGGGCCTTAAACGGCGAAAAGACAACGCCAATAACAAGGGAACGGGCGTGATAAATATCCCGTATCTAGCGCTTCACATGTTTATGCCTCCCCAAGCTTTAGTGGGTCACTTAGGCGATATATAGCTTTTTAAGATAATGCTCGGCTTTTGTATGGTGAAATAGTTTGGAGCAAATAAACCTTTGAGTTAGCGAGTAGGCATTATAATAATATTTTAGAAGGTATAAATCGTGAATGTAAATGGACTTTTTTGATAGGTATATTCATAACAGGTTTATTAAATCTAAAATTATTTTTAAATGTTGTATTGTTTTATCTTTTTAACTATTAATTTGAAAGTGCATGTAAAGATTTTACATTCCATTGGGACTTTTTAGGGATAAAAAAAAACTTCCCTAGAGTCATGTTTATCCCACATAATAGAATTCGCCATGATTTAAAACTAATGAGGTCAGAGACCTTAAAAAGTCTGTCTTTTAAAGTTACGCTGGCATTTATAATCATCTATATTATTGTTAGTATGAATACCTATGTACGGTATAAACATTTTTAAATTTAACATAATAAATTCCCACAACACCGACTCCATGATAAGTCGCTTAAAGCACTTGTGTTACGGTTGCCAGACAACAGAGGAATGACGAATATACAATTTTAATATTTTTATTTAACACCCAGACACAGAACAAACACAAATATCATCATATAAATATTTGCTGTCATCATTTTATACCGCCAAATACGAGTGATCGCATTGCTGTTCTGATCTCAAGGGTGGTGCTTTGAAGGGTGAGGTTACAAGGATGGCAACGCGCTAGACGTATCCTCGTGATATGACGAGTGTCTATAGGCTGCAGGGACGCTTACTATTATGCGGACTCAACTCTAGGTGGTTGACTTGGTCTAAGAAAGAAACGGAACACGAAGAGAATCTGAACATGAAGAGCAACAAAAATAATTAAAAAACCTTTACCAATTATCAACTCGAATTGTAACAGAATAGAAGACAGTTAACGAAACAGATGTTTAATGCAGTTATGCAATTAGCTTATTAAGCTGCATATACCGCCCACGAACTTCTGACACATGCAAAATAATGCGGGGCACATGAGAGAAGACACCCAGGGTCACGTATTGGCGTCGTCTAATACAATTTTGTACGAGAAACGCGCGCCCGCGGAATTCCAAAGTGACACTTCATAACACATGACGATTATTCTCAATTTATTCCCACCAACATTCTGTAATATCGGAGAATTTTTATTACTTGATAGAATTCTGTATTCATGACGTGACTGAGTTGTTTATTGGAAGTGATAAATACAATTTCTATTTTCGTATAAAGTTAATAATAAGTATATATATATATATATATATATATATATATATATATATAAAAATAATAAACATGAAGTAAATAAAATACAGAACATTTTCTTACAATTTTGTTAGTGTTATTATCATAACATTTTATTAACACTGCAAAGACACAATAGAAATTTATGGTTTTTAGTATTAAATACAAGGAATCGATACCATTGGCAGTTAAGCCGTCAAATCATACATCAGTTAGACGACCAGCAAGAGAAATAGTTATGATTTTTCTATAGAGAGTTGCTACGCTAGGGTTAACTCAATAATGAATTTAAATGTCATTCAATTCATTTAATGTAAGTTATTTTGTCACATCCATGAACGATGAAGGACATAATTTTGTGTGTAATTGAAAATAAACTATAGTTTATTTTAGAAAAGCTGTACATTCTGCATATATTGAGGAAATAGCTCATGATTTTTTTGTCTGTCTCGAAATTGTTGCAATATAATTAGTACCGCCAACTATATAAAAAAATAATTAAACTAAAATTGAACATTCTAGAAGTCGTTATAAGTTGTGGAATTCAATATAACTAAAGTAATAGCTTTTACATTACACTTATAGTGTAAAAATATTGCGCTGTCGCACCGATGTCGCATCGCTGCATCACACGTCGTTTTGTCTCTCACTTTTCTTTCATGTAGCGTACGTATAGCCATTCTGTTTTACGTAGATGTACGAGTACGTAAAACATAAAAACCGATTTGTCCCGAAATCGTAAAGACGACGCAACACTAAGTGCTATCAATTTTACTCACTCATCAACATTCCAGCTACTGTAGGATATAGGCTTCCCCAAGGAAGGGGGTATTTTGCCCATAATTGCCACGCTGTGCAAGCGTATTTACATCGCAGAGCGCAGCTCTCGCGACGGGAATGTTGATGCCCATCTCCACCCTGTGTATATGAGCTACACTATCTCGGATGGATATACCGCCATCTGTCGGTTCTGATACATCAGCCATCTCTTACGTCACCTGGTACAGGGGCAGGTACTATTATACTCTGCCGGTACCTCACATATTTACTTATTCATTTATCTGTATATATATAAATTTGATGTCACGGTGTTTACCGGGGACAAACTTTTGATCTACTGGACCGATTTTAATTAATTTTTGCTTACTGTGTACAGTTGTATCCAAGTTGAATGAAAGGATAATTTTTATCTCAATTTAGTCATAATTTTTTTTTTATGATAAATATATATAGTTAAGGCAGGACAGCGTATGGCCGGTTAGTTAGTTGCCCATGTATTAAACTGCGCAGTATATAACAAATTTTTGTCTCTTGATAAATAGCACTCGTTTAAAACCAAACAGTGTTACTTCCAAGTAGTTCGATGCAATAAGTGTTATTTATTGCAGTAACAAAAATTTCATGCCATTTACGCTGAGTTCATTGCACTGTGTTATAATACACTAGCGAGTATTTCACGTAAACATTACAGGTTACGATCTCTCTTGAAAATGAAAAGTACGTTGTCACCATTCTATTTCAAAACACTTTATATCTATTTCAACTCAAGCAACTTATCCAATATCTCAGTGTTTAAAGGGCAAGCTAATAAAAATAACGCTAGCTTTACCTATTACTTGTACATTGACGGGCCCGATGGCACAGATGGTAGCGATCCTATCTTATACCCCAAAGGTCATGGGGTATGATCCCCACCCAGGACAAATATTTATATAATGGTTTTTGTATTTGTCCTATGTCAAAAATATTTATTTAAGTATTATATCTAAAGACCATGATACAAGTGCTTTAAGCGACTTTACAAGTATTCAAGTCATGTATGAGTCAGGTATGAAATTACTCTAAACAAGAATTTACATAAACATTTCAGTATTAAGACCAAGAAGTTTTCTGGAAAGCGGGATGTATTAAACTAAATATCAGTTAAGCCAACAGACTAACGAGAGTTAAGTGGGAGTTTGTAAACAGGAGCACACGAAACGCGTAAAACGTCTGATACATCGATATTGTCCGCATTATTAAGTCTTGGTGTTGCTCGCCGCAAAACAAACTCATGAATAATAGCCCTGAATATGGTATACCAGGGCGGAACGTGCGCATAGCCCGGATTATCGAAATTTATGTGGCGTGTGTGTGACGCACCTTACAACGTCCCGTTCGGTGCGAAGAAAAATATTGTGGCCGGAGAGCTTAAGTATTGATGGATTTATGAACGTTCTTAAAATTATGACAGCCCTGAGCCACCGGCAACTTTATTGAGTCTTATCTTGCGACTAGATTTATTGGTGTCCGTATCAAGTTTGGGAGAAATTCGTTGTTTTCACTTACGCGAACTCGAGGGTGATGTTTTGTGAGCGTTTGTTTATTTTGTCGATTTATTGTATCCATATATAACTGTATATAAATGTAAGAGCAGTATTAAAATGATACTATAAAAGGAAAACATGACTTAACAAATCGGTAAAGTTATGCGAATAGAACCGAACACAATTGAAAAGTATCCATGTGCAATACAAACAGAAAATGCAGAAGTACCTAGTTGAATAGTCTTGTAAGCTCGTTGTCGCTTTAGAAATATGCGACGATTCCAGCCCGCTATTGTCGGCCTGCGTCTTGAGAACTTCAAAAGAAAATATTTTCTGAAAGAGTACTCCCAAACTAAATCATTTGAAGCAAGAATATAAGTTGCAAGTAACAGACGGATGGTGCGAGTTGAGGTGCGAATAAAGTTTGAGTGGAAAAAGTTATCCGTTCGCCGCAAATCCAGAGTTTCCCCATCCTATGCCCTCGGGACACCTTTAACAATTTGTAAGTTATTTATTGCTGCCAAGAAATATCATTAACCCTTTCAATTTAACAGCCCTTCGAAAAAGATTTGTTTGTTGGAAGCATAGAGTTTTCTTTGGCGCTTATAGAAGTTTAGCAACTTTTAATGAATTTGGTGAAAAGTGAGCGGGCTCGATTTGTTGACTGGACTCACATTGGGTAAAAACAAATAGAACCTACTAAGGAACCATAGTATTCCTTCTTTAGTCCCCGCTTGCCTTTTCGCTCTTGTACCAAAAGAAAATATAATAAAATTAGTTCATTTTGGTTACTATGAATACTCAAAGAACTTAAGCAAATTTGCCAAGCATTTAAGCTCAAAAAACCCAGGAAAAAAAAAGCAAAGTAAAATATATATTTTACTTTGTTTTTTTTAATGACTAAGTCGACAAATAAGCATATGAACTGCGTAATAGTAATCGTCAGTGCAGCGTATAGACACCTAGGATGGAGAAGACGAGGATATCACTAGCGCATTATACTCAGTATTTACTGCCTATCCCATCCTTTAAGCCGTAGCACTGTAATCTGCACACTGCTGTTTGACGAAAAAATTGGTAAGAGTGAGGTACCAATATAGACAACTATTGTTTTAGGTAAACCTAGAATAAAGCTTCCAATCTCTGAATGTTACATATGAATTTATAATGAAACTAGTAACCGGCAAAACGAAGCACACAAAGAATACGCTGAGACTTCCGAGACTTCGAGAAACGCGACTCGTGCTATGAAGCTAATATAACTTTTGACACTTGAAACAAAATTCTAAATATTTCGCCAACTCCGTGAAGTTAACTCGTTTTGCGGACTTGGCTTATTTCAGCTAAACTATTACTTATGAATACTGAGTTAACATGCAAATCTTGGTCGGTTCTCAGACCCAGGTCTCGCTAGAATAGCACTATTTGAGCTTTGTGCATGCTAAACCTATTTACTTTTTTACTCTAAAAATTTTCATTCCGTTTTTGTGTCGCCTTATACAGCCTTATTTATAACCTTTTCTTCACTGACTATATCATGTGTGAATGTATTTTTATTACCTTCAAATTTACAAAATAGTGTTGAATAATATTAATTAATGATAATAATAAAAGTAAAGTTGAATAATAACATTCCAAACATGTTCCGCATTAAACCGTTTGTATATTTAATATATATTAACTAATTGTCAGCAAACTTCCAAATATTTTGCATATCGAAATATTTTATACTGTTATTATACGAACCATTTATATTCTATTAAACCATTTCACAATTCCATTGTTTAACGTAAAAGGATTATGTGCAGACTGAGTCAGTTTCACATGGTAAAAAATAACTGAAATCCAATAATCTCGAATTATACAGTAACATACACATTAATCGGTTTAGCCACACTTTTAAAATGCTGGCTTCAAAATTCGGTTATCGAATCAACAATTTAACTTTTTCTATTAATAATTAAGAAATCACAATTTTATGATAACGCATTTTACAAAAATCAAAGTTACCAGGTAAAACTAAATAATAATGGCGCATATATTAACTGTGGATTATTATTTTACATGACGTAGACTTCTACGAAGGTCGTCTGGTTAGTATTTCACTCCTACTATTTCAACTGCCAAATAGCAGTGTTCGCATTGCTGTGTTCCGGTTGAAAGGGTCAGAGAAGCAGAAAAATTACTGGGTCATCATTACAGCATTTGGAAGTCCACAGCTGGACATAGGTCTCCCCAAAAAAGGGAAATTTTTCTCATCATTGCCACGCTGCCAAAAAAAAAACGTGGTAGCAATCGCATAGCTCAGCTTTCGCGACGGGGATGCTGCTGCCCATCCCCACATTTGAGCTACACTGTCTCAGATGAATATTAAATAGTATCGGGTTTATATAAAATGATAATATGACATAATATATACAAGTAACAACGGGCTAATAATAGCCCACGACTGAGTTCTATGCCTGTTTGTTGACCTGTTCTAATAAAAAAAACACTAACGCTTGTATGAAAATGTACGAATTACCAAGAATGTTGATAAATATCTGCAATTTCTAGGTAAACCGCAAATGTATAGTAAATTACTAGTCTAAAATGCAAACATTTTTGCAAAGTTGGACTAAGATTAAAGGGATATATCACGCAAATTTAACGAAGGCCAAATAAATGAAGGTATCTAATAATGGAACATAATAGCAAGTTCTTGTATTAGCATAGCGTTTGCAGTCTGCATGTCGTGTAAAATGCATACCTGACGGCATGCAATGTCGTAGCAACCCCATATAATTTCCGCGATGTAACCTACTTGAGTGAATATTTAGTGACATTTTATCTTTTCTATATGATCGTGGTGCTTGTAATTGATTTGATTGACCAATATACTCGATGGAAGTTGCATTGCAATGTATTGTTGTAACAGTAACTAAATATGACTATATTTAGAATCTTTTTTATAGTATACCTTGATATTGTTTTTTTTACGAGTATATCACTAGCCATTTTTTTAAAGTACTGTATGCACATTTAAATAATACAATTTTCAAGCCGTATAAATAGTCACATGCACTTCTATCTAAATCTTGCAATAACGTTATTTGTGTATGTGTGTGTATATAAATATATGTAGAGAGAGATATTTGACTGACATATCAACGCAGGGTCTAAACTATGAGGGTTAGATACTAGTTTTTTTTTAAACATAGTTAAATATAGGGATTTTTGGAAATTTACTCCCTAAGGGGGCATAGAGCGGTGCAAAGTTGGTATGAAACTTTGCTGTTTTTAAGTTATTCTAATGAAATTCAGTATTAAGTTTTCATTAAATGTCATGAAACACGTGTAAAATATTTTTTCGAGTATTATCCCTTAAAAGGTAAAATGGAGGTGGAAAATTAGTAAGCTCTCTGGTTTTTGAAGTTACATCAAATAGATGTATAATTAATTTATTATATATATATATATATATATATATATATATATAAAGGGAGAAGGTGACTGACATTCAACGCAGGGCCTTTACTATAAGAAGTTAATTTAGGAATATTAAATATCGACAAATGTTATATAAAATCACGCTAACTAATAACAGCGTAGCATAAATGATGCCAGGTTTGTTCTACAGCTTAACGCGCGTGAAACCTCTGTTAGTGTTATGTGCATTGTGTTGATGGCAGTTGACGGTATCGATGTCGTAAATTTGAAACTTGACGGTTTGACTTTGAAATTCAAAATATGCATTTAAATAAAAACTTGTGTTAAAGTTTTTTTTGCACTTTATATTTAACAAGACACTTGAACGATATGTAAAGGCAATTTGATGTTTAACGATCGAAGTAACTAAGAGAAGACACGATATCGACTGTTTTATTGAAATAATAATGCGCTTTATTCTTTCTGTCACTTTTGCTAGTAACGTCCTGATTGAACGAATGCAACAGCATTAACGATCTCACCGATGACCTTTCATCCCGCCCACGCAGAATCTATTTCTAGAATCATCCCGCAACCCTCCACTATTTAATTTTACAGCAAAGGTAATTGCGCACGTCAATTATATTCGTAGTGCTTTAAATAAATCCTAAAAGGTAGACAACTCGAGCGATTTTATGTAAACCAAATTATAACTCAGTTAGATACCGGAGGTAACTTCACTTTCTCAAATAGGTTTAGCAGCGACCAAGGATAATCTGATTAAAACAAATTTTGGTAACTTTTGAACTGGTTAAGGAAACGTCTGGTCTGTGAAAAATTTACTTATGTAGTATATTGAACTCTTGCCTACAAAATTGGTAAAACAGAAAGTAAGAAACTTTTCCACTTTTCAAAACTCATATAGTAACTATAGTCCGACCAGATATAAAAGTCTTTAGATCGAAGAATATTTTACTGAGATTTTTGGAATATATATTTCGAAAATCTGTGTTTGGGTGATTTAAGGTATTTTTGTTATTTCAGATTTCAAATATCAGAACAACAAAAAATATGTGCAATATTTAGATTTATTGTATGTTAAGCTTTTCAAATTATGTACACATACATTTAATGTGCTTCGTTATATTTGTAAATCGTGCAGTTAAGATGTTTTTTTTATCTGAATTTTAAAAGAATTTTTTTTTTAATTCAGATAAAATAAAAATTAAATAAAACAAAAATTAATATTATTTAAAGGTTTAGGAATGTCCACAAAACATTTAAAATTAAAATTTACATATTAAATAGGAAAGTATTAATGAAACAAATATTAGTATATAAAGTTTTAAAATTAAAATTGTAATCGATGGAAGCAAAACTCGAAGTTCTAATTCGTTTTTAAAACTCACTGGACCTTAAAATTAAATTCGTTTCCATTCCCTATCCCTTGTCAGAGTAGCAGACGATAACCTTGACGGCTCTTTTTGAGACTTTTTATCTTATCATTCTTTTCTTGTAGATCACGGTTCAATTCCTGGTAAGAATTTTGCAAAAAATCGTTTGTTTCTTTTTTATTTGCTTTGATTAGTTGTTTAGAGTTTTTATTATTCAAATATTAAAGAGATCTTGTGCTTAATAAAAAATAGTTCTAATGCTGCTCTGCAGTTCAAATTCTCACCAGGATATTAATATCCAAAACGTGTTGTGCATATGACGACTACTTGTGAACACAATTACGTAAATTGAAAAAATATAGAAGAAAAAAAAATTAAAAGATATAAAATATATATTACTTACCTTGTTACTTTGTTTTAAATCTATAAATTTAAGTGCTTCTTATTGTTGTTGCGTAGAATCTCCTTAAATTTACCTGTGAACAAAGATATTAACTGTTAGTAAACAAATTAACAATTATAGTTATTTTAGAAAAACAAACAAAAGGTTTATTCTACTCAATTGAAATACTAGTTTCTTTTCTTTACGGGATATCCAATTATTATAGGTAAACTAAAATAAAATCATCTACCTTTTAAAATTACGTAATGGTACAGAAAATTAAGCTTTAAGATTAAGTTTAATTATATTTTAACTTGTTCGTTGATATACGACTGGCTGTCTATTTACGACTAGTAACTTCTTAACACTAAGATAGCATAGACCGCAGTTACCTTTGCCGGGTGATATGAGAAAACTAGCGGAGAAGTATAAAACAATAATCTACGTACGTGTCTTAATTACCCCGACGGGGTAGGTTCAGACGGGGTAAATGTCAGCAAGGTTATCAGTCTGACGGATGACTGGAATCAAGGCGCTCGCGTGATGGATGCGTGTCGAGTAATAGACTGTGTTAACTTATTATATAGAATAACCGTTTCCTCCCAAACAAAAATCGGTCCCAGCCCAGTGTGACGTTCCATTATTTTATAAGATAAATGTTGATGTAGTACTGCGGATTCTACGAATGAAAAATTGTTTTTCGTTGTAATAATGTCATATATCTCGAGTTGCTGTGATAGCCAAATAGGGTACATTTGTTATTGTGATCACGGTAACTTTCTGCTTCTGGGAATGTTTGAAAGGTAATATTGCTGTTTGGGAATTACTTCTTGAATTTTCTAGAATTGAGGTAATTCATTTTAATCTATAGACCATATTATAGGATTCTATAATTTGCTATTAAAATATACTTGGTTAAAAGTTTTAAAGAATACGCATCTTATTTGAATATTCATTTATTATTCAACACATAAATACAAGTCGATAAATAAGCATGTTGTTAGTTGTGTTTATTTCTAATGCAAATATTTACAAAGGTTTATTGGTTGTGAATTGAAATATACACTCACAAAATGTTATTCCCATCAATAGGTTATCGGTTTTAGATAACATGCATGACTCATCCTGTATGCATTTTTCGATTATAGTCCAAATATTGACTACCGAGGTTAGAAACAGTCGGGTTAGCAATATAGAGCAGGCTTGATAAAAAACTAGCAATCTAGCCTGGCTCCACCCGGACCGCATTCGAAATAAACTGGATGCTGTGCATTCTGAATCCCAAATGTCCTTTGGGATGAGGAAACTTTCGATCAGAATAGAAAGTGGACTTAGATTTAATCTAAGCCTTGCGATGTCAAAGCCTTATAAAAATGCATCGAGTTTGCTTTTCTTAGATTAATGAAAAACAAATCGCGTAGCTCTCTGAGACAATATTTCGATATTGTACAAGTATCTCAGATATTAGGAAAATAGTATTTTTGTACCAGATATAGTTAATCCAATATTTATCATTTGAATGGTTTTGTTGCACGTTATAAAAATATCCCGAAACTATTTAAAAATAGTTGAATATACAATCTGAATTTCATTTATAATAAAATAATTATAACATAAAAGGTGCATTCAGTTTTCCCGTAAATACGAGTACCAGACGGTTTCGGTGTCAAGTGGTAGGAAAATTCAAAGGATATAAAGAAATATTTATCATCACAGCCATTTTATTAATCTAATATATTGTGCCCTTCATTGTCTTAGGTATGTATAATTAAAATTTTAATTTTTATATTCCAGAAAACAGACTCTCGTAAAGCTTTAAAAAGTACTGAAATGCCAAATGCGCTATAAGAGCGACCATTACGGCTGTTACTTTAAAATTTAAATTGGACAACAATGTTACTGTGAAAACGGCCAGTAGCAAGATGGAAGGGTTTAGGCGTGCAAGCCTTTTACATAGAATGGCACAACAATTGTTGTACAGACCACAAAGCAATGACTCATGAGAGTCTTTACATTTATTTGCAAAAGTTTCACAGACTTAATAATCATTATCATCGTCACAGCAGCCGTCAAACGTCCACTGCTGGACATAGGCCCCTCCAAAAAAGGGAGCAAGCGTCATCACTCTGCAATCGCAGAGCGCAGCTTCGCGGCGGGAATGCTGCTGCCCTCTTGTATTTGAGCTATACTGCTCCGGGGGGATATACCGCCATCTGTCGGTACCATTACCTCATTCGCTACTACGGCACCTGTTACAGGGGGAGGTACTATTTTCATGTGGCAATTTTGATAAACAAAATGCTATTTCAGCATATTTCATAATTACGCATACGTTAACTTGAAATGAAGCCCTTTGACGTAGTCAGATTAAAAATTTTCATATTTTATTTATATCCAAACAGAATTCCTCCATTGTATCCAATGTATCTAATCATTTTACATTTACCATTGTCTTTTTACCTACCAAAACGTTTGATTCTGCAGCGTAAACTTAAATGCGCCATAAAACTGTATATTACGACTGCAACATTGCAACTTTGGAAATTTAAATTGAATAACAATGTTACCGTGGAACGATCAGCGGTGGATAAAAGGATTGGGCATAAAAGTTGTTGGCAACTTTTAGGCTGCGGCCCGGGAAGCAGCGATAATGGTGCGTCACTCATACGATGGGTGGTTCAGATTTACATGCGCGTGATTTATGAGTTTTTCATAGAGAGGGGAAGAATGTACGAGTGCGGGGGAGTGGCCTTGCGTCGTGAAATTGAAATTGTTGCATTGGATGTTGTGACGTGTCTATTTTTATGTTGCTTTTTAAATGTACTTAGCGAAACAGATGACAATTTCTTTTTGCATATATGATAAGCCGTGGAGCACCGTTAGAGTAAAATAATACTCATCCGTGTACCAGGACTCGTAGTCGGCGACTGAGCTACAGGAATCGACAGATGGCGGTAGAAACACCGAAACTTTGAAGCTCATTGATTGATTTGTTGCAACAGGGCATGAAAAGGCTGCAGCATTACCCTTGCAATGTTACGATTTGCGATTACCACCACGCCCTTTCTTGGGGAGGCTTAGGTCCAGCAGTGGACATTTTATGGCTGCTACGACACTTCTGCTACGACATTTTTCTACTAGAAATAAGAATTCATATGTTAGGTTTTTATGAAGCTGATGTTACAGTTATCTACAGTTCTATTACTGAGCCCCTGTACAATCGAAATGAACTGCGGCATACCTCAACAAAACCATAGACAATGACTAGTTAATGCTAAATCCGTCTTGGACCCAGCGACGCGCTTAAACAGAATTTGGTAACCATAAGTATAGTCCACTAGTAACATCATTGTTTCGGTTATTTTTGTTAATTGTTATTTATACTTTTAATACAGCTAATGTAAATAAATTTAAATTTACCGGTAGGTGTAACCAGGTGTCGTAAGAGATGACATAGGTACCAGAACCGACAGACAGCGGTATATATGGGCAGCAGTATCCCCGTCGCGGAGGCTGCGGTCTACGATTGCCAACACGCTTACCCAGCGCGGCATTTATGGGCAAAAACTCCTTTCTCGGAGGCCTATGTCCAGCAGTGGACTTTCAATGGCTTGTATGAAGATAATGATTTTTAGATATTAAAACTATGTAATAAATATTTTCCGTTAAAGGTCAATCAATACATTCTACTTGATAACTCTCAAACATTGAACCTAAACCAGGCACCAGAGCAAAAATATTATTTCAAGCTGAAAATACTTTAAATATGATAAATCTTCAAACACAGAAAACCTTTTGTTATCGAGAAAGCGCAGTGACAATGAACTACACGGCATTTTATGCTTCAGACGAGCAAAATAGAAAAAGGATATTGAATCGGCGAGAGAATGCCGTAAGTTAGTAAAAATGTCACCCTGTATCAACCTCTGCGTGTTGCCTGCTCGATTTTGATCTTGATACCGGGGCGCTTCCGTCGAGGAAGAGAGTTAGCAAAAATATTCTATCGATTATGCGACGTCTTGAAGTTGCTATCGAGTTGTTTGTGATGCATTGCTCGTTATGTTGTGATTATAGGATTAGGTTGCGCTTACTGGTTTGCGTTATACTTTGTATCATTATATGTTATTGAAGCCTAAATGGGCGATATTTTCGTTAAAGGCGATCGAGCGGCCGATCGAGAACTAGCTTTTCGCCCGTGATTTTGCATGCTTGGAGTTAACTTTTTATCGCGGTCCGCAGATTTTTATTTTTTGAGAAATTATACTAATTATATAATATCCTTATGGTTTTAGGCAATGATCTGCCAAATTTGATAGCCAATCAAGTCGTGAAAGTAAACCAAATGCTGTTGCATTTGTAATATAAGTGTAAATACTACTATAAATCAATACAGTAGAATATTTTAGAAACGATTTTCCATTTTTTTTAAATACATATTATACTCTTTATATATAATGTTCTTATTTGCCGTGGTATACCAGCATAGAAGCTTCCTATGAACCAAGGAGTAAGTACAATGTAACTAAGGTACTGCATCCGACAGATGGCGGTGTATCCATCGTTACTGACGTAGCTTAAACGTAATGGGGTGGAGATGGGCATCAGTATCCTCACCACAAAGCTGCGCACTGCAATTACCACCACGTCTGCCCAGCGTTTCATTCAATAGGTAAATCCCCGAAATTATTAATTATTAAAAGAGATTCATAATAATTAGATATGATGATAATGATAATGATGATGCATGACGAGCAACGTCATGCGGCTGATATAAAAGACACATTTCATACGCTAACCTGCATTCGAAATAAGTCGACTTGTGTTAATGATATCAGATAACAGAAGAATGACCAACATTATACTATAATAGATAATTAACATATAGAAACAGAATAAACACAAATATTTACGAAGTGAATGGAAAAATCCTTGGTAAGGATCGAACCCACGACTCTTGCGCACAAGACAGGATTACAACCATTGGCGCCAACAACCCATAAATGATTTAATAATTAATAAATATTTCTAGCGTGTCAACGATCCAACCTCCGTGGAGGCATCCATGTAAATTTCGGAGATCCGCGGGTCCGCAAAAATGTAAAAAGGTCATCCTTTTATCTCACAATTTGCAATTTGAATACGCAGACAAATTAATCCTAAAAAAAATACCAAAAGAACACAAAGCGGCAGCGACGGTCTGCCGAAATATGCGACAGGGGTATTATTTGCTATGGGGTTTTGTGAAACCTGGGTATGTGCCTACGTTATAACAGTTAAGGTCGAATTAACTTGGCACTGTAAACGGTATGTTCAGCTTACCTGCCTTGCTAAATTTAGGAGACACTGTATTCTATACTAAACCTGTACGTAGTCTTTTGTTTTGGTACCCGCGGTAGTTTTAATCTGCGGTTTAGTAACTTAACTTAATACTTTTTTTAACAAACTCAATATGTAATAATTGTGTTAGATAAAACCTTTAATAGACAATAACATTCTACATTTGTTCAAAAACAAGAAAGTCACAAGAAGTTGAATTTAGATGGAACAAGTACAATGACATCATTTTATTGCACATGTTATGCCGTTTAAACAGACAACACTACTGCTATATGATCACACTATTCAAAACTTTAAAAACAAATCAATTAAGATTACATATTTTGATTCTTTCATTTCATAAATAGACTTGACGACTATATGATCCATTTGGTCGACTTACAACAACATGATCTATATCTTTAAACCTATTGCTATGAATTAACAGAAAAAAAAGACTCGCATCAATATGATATTAAAATTTCATGTCTTGTTGTTTGTCTAGCACGAACTTTCAAACTGGTGAATCGATTTTTAATAAGAGATGATAAGAGATAATGGAGAGAATATATAGTTTACATCTCAATTTACAACCGTAATATTTTTTTCATTAATTGAAACAGGACAGGGTCTGCCCGGTTCGCTATATCACTATGAAATGCAAATCAAGCAACGTGTATCATTACATCTTGTATTTTTCTCTGCAGGAAATATATATCAAGTGATTTTCAATAAGACCGGTTGTATACGCCCTGCGTCCATCGTGATCCTGCAGCTTTAGACAGATCGTCTGTCCATCTTGTTTCATCTTCTTAATATTTAACCATTATATTTCTAACACCTAGTACTAAGATGGAAATAATTAGCTGTATGTTGAAAACATTTTAACAATTTGAAACAAGGTTCCTGTTGTTATAAATTTATGAGTGTTATAAAGCTTAATATGCGAAAGTAATTTGCTAATTACTCACGTTACTGGTAATTGAATTAAGCCAAGTTTATTAAAACTCGTCTGTGTACAGAAAGTTACACGTTTGACTAAACAAGCCCGTCTTAATTGTAAGCAAGTTGATTATATGATTATTATTTTCCCTGCGGATTCTTAAGCAAATCAATTTGCAATTCCACACTCGGCGACAGCGTGTTAATCTCACAATATGTAATAAGTCAGAAACGACTGGATAAGCCTCCTTGCTATTCAGCCCGCGTACTTCAATTTCAAAGGTGGCGTTTGTTATTCGTAACAAAAGAAATCACGCAACGCATTCGTATAAAAACAAGAAATGTTCAGTAACTAATTTTCGCTTCCAGTCTCAAGCGAATACCCACGAACGTGTGGAAAATATCAGAGGCATTCTTGACGTCTTTTGGCTCGTTGGGAGATAATAACCTGTCTTGTCCCCGTCAAGCCTTCCCTGTCTCTTTTCCCGCGCTTAGGGACAGAGAGAGATGGCCGTATGTCGTTTTGTCACTAACGCATCATTTGTACTGTTTGCCAGCCGTTATCGAGCTTGTTTTTGGCAAACCCCGTCGCCCTACGCCTTCGCGGTCCAAATGAAAAAGCGCTACGGTTCAATATCGCTAGCGCTGCCTTCATTAACGGGGTCTGTTTGCACGTCTGGCAAAACATTGTTATTTATACTAATTAACCAGTATTGTGATGTCGGACGGGGAATAATAACGAAAAGATTAAATTTCCACTTGAAAACATAACACTTCAAGCGGCATGCTTTCATTGAAATTATAATATGCCACCGAAGCCTGATATTGTTTAAAATTTTTATAGAGGCGAACGGTTGTTTAATGGAGTTAAAAAGTTACAGTTACGCCATTATGCTATTACAACGGTTATGAATAAAAATTTATGCGTCCAATATAGTCGAGTAACTGATATAAATAATGACAGGTTAATGTTGCTATTTTGTACCTCAATTCGCTATGAAAATGCGACCCCTGCCTCTCAAGCCAAATGTATATTAATGTGCGTGAAACCAGAAGAATAAATACGATATTGTAATAATATTTGTCACGTTACTATATTATAATAGTATTAGTTAGATAATATTATTTGTCAGTATTATTTTTATCGCATAAGCTTTTAGCGGGGTCGATTCTTATGCTCTATTTGTTTTTTCTACTCATTATATTAAATTCGCTCTGCATGGACATGAAAAGTTCATTGTTCGATTAAGGACCTGAACAAAGTGTATCATAATTATCATACCAGCAATTAGAAGTTCAATGCTGGACATAGGCCTCCCCTAGTAACCTGGAATTTTGCCTATAATTGCTGTGCTGGGCAATCGTGTTGGCAAGAGCAGAGCGCAGCTTTCGCGACAGGGATGCTGCTGCCGATCCCGCCCTGTGCATTTAAGCTACATTGTTTTGATTGGGTATTCCGCCATCTGTTAGTTCTGACACCTTAGTCGCCTCTTATGACACCTAGAAGAGAGCTTGGTCCTATTCTACTCAGCCGGTACCTCAAGTCCTTCGGCCGATACCTCATGTCCTTCGGCCGGTACCTCAAGTCCTTCGGCCGGTACCTCAACGCCAATAAAGTGTACATAAAATACGTTTTCCTAGTTGTTATCAGATCAGTCATAGACAGTTCATTATGTATGTACATGATTAAGTAACTCTTACCTGGGACCGTGAAATTTGTTTTTGCTTAACCAAGTAAGAGTTTATCTAATTAGAATTAAATGCCAACATAGACCAAATAAACACACTTGGCAAAATTTTGAGACTATTTCACCAAATCTTAGATAAGGCACGAGAAACCGAGCTGGCGGTTTTCTTGTTATTTCAGTTAAAGTTAACCCTTGAAATGCACAACTTGCCCCGCTTCAGCTGTACTTACCTTGTTATTAATTAACAAAATTCGTAAGAAAGTTATCTTGGTCCACTTACTTTAATCAACTCCTAAAGTTTTTTAACTCGATAGAAAGTAATCTTAATTTTTCTCATCGTTAACTCCCATTGTGGTCTTTAAAAGTGTGTATGGAGTTGGTTTGCAATTTTGGATAATGTTTTTACTTACATTAAGAAACGCTTGCTGTGATTGGTCACGTTTATGTGTGCGAATTACAACACTAAATTGAATTATGTGATGTTTTAGTATAATACACGATAAGCTAGCTCTTTCAAATCAATGACATTATATCCTTCTTACTTCGAAGAAATATCCTGAAGTGTACAGGTTTTGTCAAATTTTAATACATCAAGAACATCAAGCGGATAAAAATGATTTGTATTATTTTTTTTTTTAATATTTGGATTGCTCTTGCTGGTGTGAAGGAACTTGACGTCTCCCTCGTCTGTTATAAAGTGATACTAGTACCGCCTTCTATTTGTACGGAGATAAAGTATAGTTTATATTAAATTTTGAAAAAAAAGCTTTCGTGAAAGTATTTTTGAAATTCGTTCAGCATTTTTTACCAACGTACAAAAATACAAATCTTGCTTACTTAGTTATATTTTCATTAGTAGAAATCTGATTAAAAATATATCTATATAATAATAGTCTATGTTACTCAGTGACGATTAGGTATCGTCATAAATGTTGTTATAAATGGTGAAAGAATATTCAATACGGTCAAGTATTTTTCGAGAAAAATCGTAACACAAAATAACAAACCTTTTCTCTGTATAATATTAGTTTATAATTATATTATATTTCGTTGACAATATAAACTTTTGAAATTAAATTATTATATATATATATATTTGTAATTAAAGTTTTTCTTATTTAAATTTATATAGTTGTATAGACTTAAAATCTTTTCGAAGACACCTTTTCAAAATACAGCCCTACTAACATTCAATCATGTTAACGGCATATTGTTTCAAAATTGAGCCTGCCGCCAGCCTAAAATCAAAACTTAATTAAGGTAATTCCGCAAAAATAATCTGGGAATTTAAAAAAACAAAGCAGATGAGGCGGTAATACTTCGGGCTTCCCGTCCGGTTGCGATGACGTAAGAATTTTATTACCCACCTCCCCTCCTCTCTACCCCCCCTTCGTTTCCGTTTCAAGAGGATTAACTTGTAATCCCACAGGAGGGCCAATATCATTCATTAGAATGCTATTCCAAGCTTTATTATGTCAGACATAAATGTTTTTGTCGGCAAAATGGTTTTAAATTACTCTTTAGATGAGATTCGTATGGAAACGACGAAGAAAATTTTTACACCTATTGATATTACTTACTAAATTATTATACTACGTACTGATAATACAAGACAAGATAAAATTATACATTTCATCAAAGATGTAAATGGTCAGATGAAATAAGCATAATTATCAAGAATAATGGAGATCTCTTTTTCTCCTCTGCACCTGACAGATTATATACTACGGACTGCAATAATGAAATAAAACTGAAAAATAACCGAAAATAATAAGTAAATTCATGCACATCTCAAACATTGACCTGACTCTGAAAGAAATAGCTTAAAACACTTGTGTTATGGATATAAGACAACAGCGAACATTGCGAAATAACCAAGAGTGAGTTACAAATGCAGACGACCTTTATGTGAAGTCTACCTCTTTTAAACATTCAATACGTGTTCATCTCACGCTCACGTGCTAATCAATTTGCTATCGAAGGCATCCAAGTTTGTCTATTGATGCTCTATCACTGGTTCACACTCAAGATTGTCGGTCATGTAATGTCAACAAGATGTCGGAATTATTGACACAGCCGATACATTACGGGACTGAAGTGGCCAAGTTCGAACATGGAAGAGTAATCGATGCATATGACATGTTATATTTCTTTATCATCATCATAGTAGCCGTAAAACGTCCACTGATGGACGTAAGCCTCCCCAAGAAAGGGAGAATTATCACATAACTACTGCACTGGGCAAGCGTGGTGGCGATCGCAGAGCGCTGTTTCGCGACGGGAATGGTGCTGCCCATCCCCGCCCTATTGCATTTGAGCAACACCGATTCGGATGAGGTACCGGAACCGACAGGTGGCGGTATATCCGTCGTCAATCGCCTCTAATAACACCTGGTACAGACAGAGGTACTATTCTATTCTGCCGGTACCAGATATAAATGATATGTTTAAGAAATAATATTCACTTGTAATGAAAAATGGTATTATAATTAATAAAATTTGGTTATAGACTTAAATGTAAATTTTATTTACTAGTGAGTTGCTAAGATTGTAATTCCTATTTTTTTGCAATTTATTTTACAACTAGCAGTACCCGTGACTGTGTCCGCATCAAATAGTAGCTTTTAAAATATATAGTAACTTTTCCGATAAATGGACTATTCAAAACAAAAAGATTTTTTTAAACGGTTTTTCATATAAGCGCGTTCGAACAAACAAACACTTTAGTTTTATTATAGTAGTGCAGTTATACTCCTTCGAATTATGATTGGAATGTCTTATATTCATTTGACAATGCAGCAAAAGTTCGGAGACAGAATTATTTATGTGGTAACAATAATTTTAAGGTCTATTACAATTTTATAGGCATATATGTTTATAAATAATACCTTTGTATAAGTTTTCCAAGTTTGAATTCCTTGATGTTTGATGTGACCTCCAAAAGTTATATAGACGACAATAGTCCGATAAACTTATTTTTATACGTTGCTTTTATATGAACTGTTTTTGTTAGATTACAAATAATGATGTTAAATAAGAATATATATACGTGATTAAATCTCTGATTATAAGTGAGTTTAATCGAGGTTCAGTGAGAGCACGCAGTCGCGCGGGGTGTCCCGCCCGCCAAGCTGCGATGAGCCCCGGTATTAAATCAAGATTACCGTTTGGCGTTTACGCTCCGACGGTAATCAATCGGACTGTATTGAACCCGTCAATCAAATTAATCAATACAATATCAAACAGTATGTAGACATAGTAATGTTTACGGATAATGTGTCTTCAAAAATATGTCGCTGAATATTTTGATTTGTGCTTATAAACTAACAACTAGTAGATATATATCTTAAATCGCTTTGGTTTTAAAACGCGTTTTGGTTTTCTATACTAATATTATAAAAAAAAATATTTGATTGTTAATTTGCGGACTGGATTGCATGACTGAACCGGTTTAAAGAGTTAAGTTAAAAGCTACAGTTCTACTGTATAATATATTAAACCTACAAACCTAAAATGAAATATAGGACGTCAAGATTTATATTTATGCACTTTTCAAAAACTCGGCAACGATTTTAAAAACTAATTCACTAATAAATATTGACATTATCATAAAAAATATGAATTTTATTTTATTCCAGATTATATTTGTAATAAAATAAAACCAAGACGATATATTTTTCATGTCGCCTTGCTTCATTAATCTATACCATCTATATGTTTCATGTTTTATTATGTGTCAGTTTTTTTGTATTCCTTGTATTTTATACAAACAAAACTTTAACTGTAATATTAGACACTCAAAATTGTATGTACTTAAAGTGTGACCTTCAAAATGTATCTAACAGCAACCGATACCAGGACTACCCTAACATTAGTAACCAATAGCTATAAACCAATAGCTCTAAGTATTATGTATCTTAGCGAATGTCGTATAAAATCAAAAGTTACTAAATACATAGAAATTATGTTTAGGTCTAAACTAGTGCCGCAGGATCTCAATATACGCAGATCACATAAAATCATATTGGTCGTTTTGGGAAGTCATGATCCATCCAGACAATTCCAACATTTCAGTTTTGTGCAATTACAAACACTTGGGCACGGGTAATATACACCAATAAAAATGAAAAATAAATAATATTAATAGTATTGCATCGATTAAAAAAAATATATTCAATTACGAGAACTTACGAATTGTTAAAGTACATATGTATGTGTAGTTTAAATATACGAGTACAAACGCCACTCAAACTCCTACGGTAACGCGAATAATGGGATATTTTTACTTTGTAAATTAACATTAGTTTAATCGTGTGGTCTTAGCGTACTAATGTCACTTCATGGTGAAATGAAAATTACAACTTCTCGATTACCCAAAACCAAATAGCTGGTTTGGTTGTAATTTAACTTTCACCTGATTAGTCGTTTTGTTAATGTCCATTTAATCATATAATTCAATAAATTCTGTGACTAAGCTCATTAGCAGTTCGGCAAAAGATCCAAGAGCCGAGTTAACCCGACACTTCTCTCAGGATATCCCGGAGCGAGATTAGAATGTTGCTGAATTAGCTTAAGAACAACAAGGTGCCGGGTGATGACGGAATCACATCTGAGCTTCTAAAGGCAGGTGGAACACCGGTACTTAAATTCCTTTAGAAGCTCTTTAACACCGTCGTCATCGAGGGCATAACTCCAGAGGCATAGAACAGGTGTGGTGCTGTTCTTTAGAAAATGGTGATAACACTTTGTTAAAGAATTACCGCTCCATCTCTGTCTCGAATGCAGGTTTGATGACTTCCAACCTTCCGAACAAGCCGTCTTTCGAAAAGGCTACAGTACCATAGACCACATATTTACGCAACGGCAAGTTATACAGAAGACGGAAGATTATAACAGGTTAGTATGCTTGGCGTTTGTGGACTATGAGAAAGCCTTCGATTCGGTTGAGATGTGGACTGTGCTTGAATCTCTTCAGCGGTACTATTTTGACTATCGGTACATTGAAGGGTTGAAGTGTTTATATGACACTGAGTCGGTACGAGTACAGTAGCATAGTTTGAAGGCTGCTCCTCTCAAAAGGGGTGTTAGACAGGGAGGAGATTTTAGCATAATGCTCGAAGACCTCAATCGAGTTTCTGAACAGGGTCACTCTTAAAATGAACATGGAGAAGACTAAAGCAATTTGTAATGCCCATGTTGTACCCACCCTAGTTTTAGTTGAGAGCTCGCTTCTTGAAGTTGTTGACTCGTATGTATACCTAGGATAAATAGCCCAATTAGGTGAAGAGGTCAATCGCCGAATACAACTTAGCTGGGCCGCGTTCGAAAAATTGCGAAATACCTTCTCGTCGGACATACCTCTGTAACAGAACCAAAGTTACCGACATTGCCCGGCGGATTAGTAAGTTGAAGTGACAGTGGGCAGGGCGTTTGGTACACAGAACCGATGGAGTCATAAGGTTCTGGAATGGAGACCACGCACCGACAAGAGCAGCGTAGGGCGGCCATCCGCAAGATGGAGAGACAATCTGACTAAAATTTATTATTATTATTATAAAATCGAAGAATAGCGCTGGACACTGGCCGAGCCCTATGTACAGCAGTGGACGTTTTACGGCTGATATGATGATAATAAGAAAATAAATTAGTTATTTCACACAATATCGCATTCTTTGACTAAAACTTTAAGATTAGTCATTTAAAGCACTTACACACATCAACATAGGAATCACAAATATAAATTTAAATAGAAATTTAACACCGAGACACAGCACAAATAAAATATTCTTTATATAAATGTTTGTCCCGGCTGAGGATCGCCGAGAACCTTGGCGCACAAGGTTAGAATACTGCCGAAAGCGCAATCGTTCCATGTCAAATCAATTCACATGCATGTCATGTCAATACATTTATTAATTACATTCGGTATTAGTTATTTTTTGAGAAGCATTATTTTTAAATACCAGCAAAAATTAATTGTTGTCTAATATATTAAATTATCTATAATCAACAAATAAAGCGAGGTAGTCTTTCGAACCGCAAAGAATGTACCGCTCAACAACGTAATGAATGCTGCGAGCCGTTGAGCGCCGGTATTAAATCAAGATTACCTTCCGGCGCTTCCGTCCGATTGAATGATCGCTCGGACTGTATTAAGTCTGTCAGTCGCATGACACAAATGACGCCTAAAGTAAACTTTTTTTAAAGAGTTTAGTAACTAAACTCCTTTAGTATAGCTTGATTAGGATGACATGTCGATGAAGTAGCTTCACACGAGTTATTTATGTTGGCATTATAATATTTAGCATCGTAATGTTTATTAATATTTTTTACACGTATAAATTCAACTTAAAATTAGAACACGTTAGTTTGACAGCTGCCATTCTAATCAAGCTATATTTAAAGGGGTGGCTTTCCGACATCGTTTGCATGCACATTATTTTACAACACGTCACGCGGGAACTTCTGTTCCTCAAAATCCAATTAGCCTAAATAACTTTACGTAAGATTAACCGGCTGAGTGGAAGTGCAACAGATAGACAAAATCTCTCTATATCGTCATATGACATATTTTTTTGGCGGACAAACCATTCTACGCTTCGTTTTTACAGATACTCAGGTTTACTTTAATAAATACACACGTCTTTTTTTTAATTTCTTTAGTTATCGATACAAACCATTGCTAATCAGCAAGGCAGATATCCAAACGTAATTAAAACGAATCTTTCTATAAAGGAAACGCAGCGAGCCGGTGAGCGGCGGTATTAAATCGCGATTACCTTCCGGCGCTTCCGCCCGATTGAATGGTCGCTCGAGTTGTATTGAGACTGTCTATTAAATGACGTAAGACGTAGTGACGCACTCACTGCTGGCATTATTGTTATTGTTACAGTAATAACCGGACCAACTTTTATAATTTATGACATATTTATTTGGCTTTATATTTTTGGAGTTTCTCTCACTTATGGACATAAGTTAAAGTCCTGTTTTAATTATATTTTCGCAAATATCTGTGTGAATTATATGTAAAGAAATAATATTTCTTTAATTTTGAATTTTGCCGCGCTTACTACATTATCAATGACATTGACAACTGACAAGCGCTAGAATCTGAGGTCAATGGTCAGTTGAGAGGTTATGAAAAAAATAGCATTGTATTAGATTATTGTGATTTGTTAATTAAAATAGATAAATAAGAATAATTGGTGGAAGAATAGACTTTAATTGTCGTTTCTTCATTTTCAGGTAAAGTTATAATAATAGGGTAGTTAAATAAGTTATTTGTAAGATTATATAATAATATTTGTAAGAAATTAACGAAATAAATTTTCGTTTTCAGAAGCAACGCATAAGTTTATTTTTAACCTAAAATTAAAGGATAATCGATATATATATATTCGTGACTTTGTTGTTTTTAGGTGCGAGCTTAGTAGAGAGATGTTTCCCGCTGCAATAAGTGTTGTTAAAAGGAAAAGTTTTATCCATAACTGTGCATCTTCAGTACAACTGGGTTGAGATGGGCAGCAGTCATGCCTACCTTGTGCAGCAATTATGGTCAAAAAACCCTTTTTCTAGTCTAGATCAGGTTGGATCTAAATCCAACAATGAACTTTCTGCGACTAATGAAATGACGATAATTACTATTTTTGTGATAAAATTTTATGAACTACCGATTTCTAAACAACGAGGCAGCTTTTCTATAAGACGATTTATATCACAATGTCGATACCGTTTATTGGAAAACGTGAGAAGACGATGAGCGACGGCATCGAATCAGGATTCTCTTCCGTCCAATTGAATAATCGGACGAAACGAGCTTGTCGGTCAAATGTCGCATGACATAGCAGCGCAGCAGCGGTTTTGTAATTAGTTAACACGGCGTTCGATTCAGAAATCGACATGGTTCGTGCGGTCATAACTTGATCGACTGTGGATATACCTCCCCGGTTTTAAGCTATTGTATACATGATTAAGCATTTGAGGTACTATTATCTTAATTGACATAGATAGACATTTGTAAATGTCTAACTTGCCATGGAATATATAATAGTACCTCCCTTTGATCCTGGTGTTGTAAAAAGTAAATTAGGTATCAAAACGGACAAATAGTGGTCTAACTATTCCAAGTAACTCAAATTTTGACAGTAATGACACTTCTGCCTAGTCTGACTGTTTTGAGTCAAAATTGTTAGTGAAAAATCAGTGACAAAGCACCACTTGGAGATATTTATATAATCGCCTTTCCTTCCTATTTTATTTAATTATTAAATTCCTAAAGTATATTAAGAATCTTTGTAACCTTTCTTTATTTTAATTTCACGAAAATCAGTTGTATATATATATATAATAACTATAAGTAAATAAGCATACTGTCCGCGTGATAGTAAGCGTCACTGCAGCCTATAGATTCTCGTAATATCACCAGGATATCACTAACGCATTGCCAACCAAGTGACTTAAGGATATTAAGCTAAATTACCCAGTAAATTGACTGCCTCTTACACTCTTCAGGCGTATTCTATTTGGCGGTAGAAATATGTGAGAGTAACGTACCAATGCAGAATACCTTTTGAATGAGGTCTAACTTTCATGGTTGAGTAGATAAACGTAGAGGTAAAAAACAACATTCATGAGATTAGTTGGGATTGCTCCAATCTAGTAAGTAGCAATTTTATGACATGAAATTCAATCTAATAAAGAAATCGTATGTCAAAAATATTCCGAACAATAACGAAACGTGGCGAGCCGTTGAGCGCCAGTATTAAATCAAGATTACCTTCCGGCGCTTCCGTCCGATTGAATGATCGCCCGGACTGTACTGAGCCTGTCTGTCAAATGACGCATGGCATAGCGAAGCATGGCTGCGGTTTTGTAATTAGTTAGCACAGCGTTGCTAGCAGTGCTGGTCTGCTTTTTGCGGTGATAATCTGATCGAATTCGAATTCACGCTTCGATGTTTTGAGTTATCGTTTATATCGTTCCATTCTACCATGTCTCTTTGCCATGGTGGACCAAGTTAATTTTTACTTTATTAATCTCATAGTTCGGCCTCATAATTAATTCATGTTTTATTCTTTCTTACTGTGTTTTGAAATTGATTCCATTATAGTTATAGTTCGGATCCAATTGTTTATTTACTTTAAAACAAGTACTAGCATATGCTTCGTGTTTCGGTAGTATTACTCAAGACAAAATATATTTAAGTTACAATTTATCAAACTGAAAATCTGATAGAAATTTTATTAATTAACAGCTATAACGCTTCGAATAGTTAGCTGTTTTTCATGAAAAAAGAGAGTTATTTTATACATAATTAATCCAATTCATAATCTAATCATAATCTTAACTGCAGGAGTAGCACTTAAACAAAATATAAATAAAAAGTAACTTGAAATTTCAGGTGCTGAACAACAAAGAAACCGAAGGCGTCAGTAATTTATCAAAGTAAAATATTTACATCACACCACACCACACGGCTTGCACTCGCAGGAGTATACATTATTAATGCAGTTTAATTATTAAAATTGACGATATAAAATGTTTTACTCTTGAAATTTTCGATATAAATTACCAGTGTTGATCAAGAATTATCCGGCAAATGATCAAACGCGGCCGCCGAGCCGCGATGAGCCAGGGCATTAAATCAAGATTACCGGCTGGAGTTTTCGCTCGGCCGGTAATCAGGCGGGCAGTACCAAACCTATTGCTCTACTGATGCATGAGTTACCACGGTAACCGGATATTTGTTGTAATTGAGTCGTCGAGTACATATAGAGTTGCGGAGTACAAATTTTCATAGTGCAAAGTCAGTCAATTTTGACGTAAATGTGGCTTTGAATTTGTTTACACAGTGGAGACGCGCTCATTCATCGCAAAATTGCGAAATATTGTTTAGTGTTGTTACTATCTTTTACATACAAATTTGAATACTAACATCGTAGCAAATACAATATTCATAGACGTGATAACGTAAAACACACGCCCCACGGATCATATTTATTTTGCAACAAGCCAAGATAAATTCTAAGTGGCTCAAACAAACTTGCTCATTAGTATTTAAATATCGATAAGCTATAAGATTTAATCAGGATATAATGTTCCTATAAACCGAAGCACTAACATGAATTTAAAAGTTCCGCTCGGCTCTTAACGGAGTGTATGTATGTAAAATTGGTTAATTAAGTGAAGCTATTAAAAAATAAAGAGGAGAGGAACAATGAGGTTGCGTATGTATGTAGTAGTATGTAGGTGATTGCATACATATGCGCGAATGTATCTCCTGGTTATATTATATATATATGAAGATTCGAATTTGCAGTTGAACAATTAATTCTTATTTATATACATGGTTGACATATCTAAGTAGGAATATAATATAGTAGAGTATAATTAGAAGAACTTAGTTTCTACTTGCGTCTCCATCCACGTCGGATCCAACTTGGGATATACATTGAAGTCTTTCCTTTCCTTGTCCATAAGCCAAAAGTAATCATCACCAGTTCATCCGGTAATTCTTGAAAGTGTAACATATATGACGCATTTTATAGAATACCTATGTTAATAAGTGCATTAAATCACATCAGCAAAATGTGAAAACCAACGTTGGCTATGAGCCTCCTCAAGAAAGAGAGATTGGCCCATAGCTGCCACAATGGGTAGGCATGATGGCCATCGCCGAGTTCAATTTACGGAGGGAATGCTGCTTCCTATTCCTGTTGTATTTGAACTGCGCTGTTTCGAATTTTTATACCGTTATACAACATTTAAATTACCTAATACTATTCATAAAGTATGATTTAATAACAGGTTTAATTAATAAAGTGTACATGTAAACATTAGTCCTTAATAATAAATTTAATCAAGTCTCAGTACAATGATCTAGTAACAAAATAGAAATAAATTTAACATCCCAAACCCACCCCAAAAAAGGTATTTTCACTTACATTTTTGACAAACACAATTACGCTGAGTTATCAGCTCCATTACGTCCGTAGCCGGTATAAAGTGCGTTCTCATATGACGTTTAATCCGTATCCAATATTGGAATTAAAGCCGGCCCCATAAAATATGATTAGTGGGCAGTCGGGGGCGGCGCCAGCAAACAGCGGGCAACTCAAACAAGTTGTGGGCTACAGAACACTCCACAAACATAATTCCGTCAAATCTTCATGAATTCTACTTGGTATCGAGTTTCTGGCTGAAGCGTACTTTGTTTATCATGATATTGTTGTTCGTCCGTAGTGGGAAATTATACAATTATATTATAAATATGCCTTAATGGAGCGGTTGTTAGCGATACACTATTTCAAAGATCTATCTTCGATGATTGAATTTAAGATAATAATAGAGAAAGTTGTGATGTGATATATATTCATTACAGAAAAGGAAATAAATGAATGGATGCGGTTAAAGCATGGGAGGTCTTTTTCTGTATAGAAGCTGATGGAAAAAGTACGAAGATACGAAGAAAAAATATGGATAATTAGTTACAATTTAGAACAGCGCGACCGATTTTTCTGTAATAAAGTTGACATTAGCAGTGAACAATTCACTGCTGATGTCAACTTATAATAAACAATGAAATATATATTTTTTCTGTTCTTACTGAAACGGAACTACACTGGCATATAATTGTGTTATTAAAATCAGATTGTTGGGATGTCTCTAAAATGCGATAATAAACTAATTTTTTAATATAGATTTTATCATTTTTTTTTAATACTGCAAGTCACTCTTTGTTCCAGTATATAATTTTCTTTATAATGATATTCTTTTTTAATTCTAACTGGCATTGAAAGTTTAACTATTCCTTGAAAAAGTTTCCCCTAAAGCTACAACGATAAAAGGCTATAAAAAACTTACCTGTATAATAAAAATAAGCGGAACACACTTAAAAATACTTCAAATAAGCAGCAAAAAAGTGTTTCAGCCTACGGTATTATCGCGAATCGTCGATATTTCCACCTTTTTAACCATTATGCCGCCTCTCGCCCGGGGCGCGCGCTCGATGTGTTTTCATACGCCAAAAACAAGCGATTATTTCCTTCGCGAAGAGACTTTTGCAGTGAACGTTCATTTGATCTGTTGATTGCGATTGCTCACCGATTATTTAGCTTTAATTACTTTTTCCAACTGAAACACAGTGCAACACAAATTTATCACTTAGATATTATAGACTTGGAAAGGGCGATGCTCGGAGTTTCTTTGCGCGATCGAATCAGGAATAATGAGATTTGAAACAGAATCAAAGTTACCGACATTGCCTTTGCAGGGCAAGGCATTTGGTACGCAGAACCGCTGGCTAAAGGAGTCGTAAGGTTCTGTAATGGAGACCATGTACTGGAAAGCGCAGCGTAGGGCGTCCACCCGCAATATACAATCTGACTAAAACCGAAGGATCGCGTTGGACACAGGCCGCATGTAACCGGTCATATTGGGGATGACGTGGAAAGGTCGAGCTGTGGACGTCTTGTGGCTGATATGATGATTATGATGACGATTAAACTTTAGTATTTTAATTTTATTAGGTACACTCATTTGAGAAGGAAAATAATGTTACTCGTAATAAGCTTTTAAATAATTTTATCTTTTCAAATGTTAATATTTAATTATTTGTTGAATTATAGGTATTTAAGGCAACATTTAAAACATTCAGGACAAAAAAAATATATTTTTTAAAAAAAGATCCCTTTCGCCTTTCCATGAATAAAATGTTATCATAAAGATACCTTCATTTTAATGTTTTTTTTAAATGGATTCCAATCATCGTGTTAAATCAACCAGTGGTATAATATCACGCAATACACAGGATAATTTATTTTACATTTTAAACAAAGTGGTTTTAATTTCTTGAAAACGAATGTTATGTAACTATTTCACGGTATGATCACTAATTCCATAGAGTATTCATGCGTTTAGCTGATTATATCATTATATAAGGTGAGCAGTGTTTGTGATTGATCTGACAAAATCATAACATGATACGGCAAGTGACTTCAAAATGTCCTTTTTCGGTGGCGCTGGAATTGACGTCTGAGTAGTCCAGCACTAGGTTCGTCCGAAAAAAAAAAGACTTCAAAATTTTATCTTTTCTAAACAAAGATTTGATAAATTGTTAGCTCGCTCGACGAAGTGAATAATTTCACTATATGAATACAACAAACAAACAAATAAACTCGACACATTTAGTTCGAAAAAAGCCATTAAATGCGAGCATCAATTTCAATCGGTTATAAACAAGATGTCTAGCCAATTTGTTGACCCAGTTGTTCTATCTGACGTCACAACAAATCTGTCACTATTTCCAACAGTTCAGATTATTCGGGTAACACAGGCGATTTTTCCGAGCGAGCTTCTGCAACGCCTGCATTAATTGGACGCAGTGACCGCGAGCCGGCGCGTCGCTATTTATAGCCCGCAAAATGTATTGTAAATTTACAGGTAGACAGTCTATTAAAAAGTATTATGTTATCCGAGCGTACTGCCTATAAATACTTGACGCGTTTTATCATAACGATCATCGATGAATTCTCATTTACGGCATGGCGGCCTATGGCTCGGACAACCTAAAAGAAATAATGCGCATAAAACAAGTTTTATAAAGGAGTCGGGGAATTTTGCCCATAATTGCCCGCACTGAGCAAGCGTGTCGGCTGCTGCTGCCCATAAGATTGATATACGGCCATCTGTTGGTTCTGGTACCTCAGTCACCTCTTACGACACCTGTTACAGCGGAAGGTACTATTCTACTCTGTCGGTCGCTCACGGCTAATCGCTTTAAATGAGTCGTATAACCGGGAAAAGACTACTTTAAGCCCTTTCCATTCTAAGGTAACTCTAAGAGGGCCATATTTACTTAGCTCAGAATCCTAAAAGGACGAAGTTAGAGTTAAAAAGTAAAAGTGATAATGAGGACATAGTATACAGAACCAACGGCCGATAAAGCATTAATATAACAAAGTGAAGACTACGTACTGGCAAATGAAGCGTAGGAGAAGGAGGTAGACAGATGATCTGATCCAGGATTCTCGATGATCAGCGGTATCTTGGATAATATTAGACTAATACTGATTTTATAGGGAATGACTTAGGAAGGCTTATGTCCAGCAGCTTACATCCCATCGCTAATATGATGACTATGATGATAGTAAGTACTTTTAAAAATTTTGTAAACACATTTTGTAATAGAACTAGAAAATTTCATCGAGTTTTTAATTTTCAGTGTTCCCGTACGAGCCCGTACGAGTTCGAATTCGAAAATTGTATTTGAATACAATTTTCGAATTCGAATTCGTACGGGCTGACATATCTGAAAACCAATTCATGAAAGAGATATTTTAGATAGTACAATCTATAAATTTACGTTACTACAAAATTACGAATCTGGAAAAAAATACTCGCATTGTAGTGAACTCTCCATCTGTATATATATGAGTTATTAAAGTTTTTGATGGGTATGTAACCTATTTTATTTTTGTCATCATTTTTTTGAAACTTATACATGTACTATATTATAAAGCAAGGTAAAATACAAATAAGTAACAGAGTTAAAAAAAAAACCATTGACGAGGTCGCAAATGAATTAAGCCTTAAAAGGCTATAAAAGTTAGACTAGAATAGATTTATAAACCAAAAGTAACGCTATTTTAATACGTTCGCCTAAAAACTAACACTTAAAAAACACGGAAAATCGATTAATGAGACGGCAAATATGTTTCCTTTAGAAGACTAACAAGACTCCAGCTCGTAGCACTGGGTCGATAGTCGATGATGAGATAATTAGAAGCGATCGCTTCAAAACAACAAAGTCGTTTTGTCTCCTGGTGCAAAGAGAGGTAAAGTAAATATATACCTTATATATTTCTACCATACAGATATACATTTTATGTATATGCTGACAATGTATTAAAAAACCTAAATAATGAATAGATAAATATATTATTGACGACATAAACCCTGGTATAATGAATGAGGCCCACAACCGAGCAGTTGCTGCAAATAACGATTTCGATTCTTATCTGTACTGGGTTTAAATTAAATATTAAATCTGTATCCAGTAAAAGGGAATGTCACTTTTACAAAATAAAAGGATCCCAAAGGTTTTCAAACAGATTGACTTGTACTTTTACTATGTACGCAGAGTCAATTGCTACGCAGTCCACATAATTGTTTACGATCGCTTCGACGCTAGTAGTAACACTTTGCAAGGCACTTTTTTGCTCTGCTACCATCTCTGATAAAAAATAGACTAAATTTTATATTTTAAATTATATTATAAAAATATATGACTATTACGAATATTATGAAATTAATAAAAATGTCAAATAGACCATCTGTCTAGAAAATTATAGCCTCTGTTGAATTTTCCAACAATTTTCTTTATTATTAAATTGAAAAAAATACTTGTGTTATATTATCGGTAAGATTTATTTACAACTTTAGCAAGTAGTTGCACTCCTAATTTTATTATTTTAGATATATTTAAATTGATTGATTCAGTAAAATCATGTTTTTTATTGCATTTTTCCTCCAAAGTATGTAAATTGAATATTTTACGTTAATAATGACGCCTTAATTCAGGACACTGCCTTAAAAAAAAACTAGAAAAATGGAGAAATCCAGTAAGAGAAATGAAACGATATTTTCAAGTCTTCTCATCCCTATACAAAAGACACAGACGGTTAATTAGTCACTGTTCGTAATTTAAGGTTTAACTTACTGACGACTAACGATTCATCTTGAGCCAAATCAAAGGGTTCTGTGACGGAAACAACCGAAAATTAAGGGGCCTTGTTAAGGCCTCGGTTAACTGTAGTGGTAATCCATCTTTCAGTTAATTTGTTAAGTTGTTTTTGAAGTAAAATCAGAGTTATTTCAATATTCTGTAAGATAGTAGCATAGACTTAAACAAATGATTAAATAAAATATTGTTTATTTATTGGCCGTGACAAATATGTTAAATTCATATATTATTAAAGACTGTACTCATTAAATTATAGAAACACGAGTCTTTACAATGATATTTTTGAAATCTGATGAAAGTATATATAAATATAATATAATTGTTGGAACTTACACATTAATTAAGTTTATTCCTAGAAACCGTAGACCAGTTAATTAAGGTTCAATATATAATAAAAATAGCATATCGAATGATCGATTGACAATAGTTGTAATGTAAAGTTAATGTTAGTGGTAGTTTTGTGAGAAGGTAAACGTTACGAATAACAACGAATAGTTTCTGGAATCTACAGGCGAGATATCTATGAGATTCCACTCCCACGAAACAGGGCCATAGCATTGAAAGCGATATGGACCTCGCGTCGTTCCAACAAATATTACCTATCACAAAATTGATAAAATAATGAATTATATAAATACTAAGCTACCAATATTTTTCAAATGTTTGTTTGTGGCTTATTATTTAATCAGTACTAAATTTTTATTTTAAAATTTAGCTTAAATAGTCACTACTTTTGCCATTGGAAGTCCACTGCTGGACAAAAGCCGCCCCAAGAAAGGGAAAATTATGCCAATAACGCCGCACTGGGTGTGAGTATTGGCGCAGAGCGTAGCTTTATCGACGGGATGCTGCTGCCCATCCCCGACCTGAGCATTTGAGCTACACTGTTTCGGGTGAATATACCGCCATCTGTCGGTTCTGGTCGCCTCTTAAGACAAGCCTGGTACAGGAGGAGGTACTTCGGCTGGTACCTCACGGCAAGTGATATGATTTTCACTATTAATGGAGAAATACTGTGTAAAAGTATCTTTTCATATCAAAAAAGACAAAAACATTTTTAGCCTCAAAACTATAGTCTTCTTGATTAAGTTCAACGATCTAACTTACTCAGGGATCTTTATTATTTTTCATTAATATTTATGAATTTAAATTATAGGCTCTTACTAGAAATTTATTGTCGTTATGATATCGAATAATAATTATGTCTTACAAATATACGTCGAAGTACAAGAGGCGATAATGTCATAGTATCAACTATTTATTATGTACTTACAGTGGTATTACTTCTTTTTTAATACAATATGTCACTTTGTTTTTGGTTAAACAGAAGTAATCACACAAAGTCAATTAAAGGCCTTCATTTGCGCAAATCTATTTGAGTAAAATTAAAATAAATAACAAAAAAAATCTATCCTCTCTAACGCGTTAGTTATTTGTATCATCATCATCATCAGAGTAGATGTGGAATGTCCACTGCTGGACATCAACCTCCTCAAGATTACATACTCTCATTTGAAGTATATATATCAGTATGATGTATATTATAGTAAACTCCTTTTAGTAATTTTTATGTGAACAAACAAACATCCACGACTGTTCGTGTTCATGAAATTGCATCACAGTCGTGGATGTAGAGGCAGTTAGTTTGTTAGTTTGCATAAGCGAAAACGTAATTGGATGTGTGTTAAAGCACAGAGCAGTGTGTCTCGCACGTTACCTGTGCTGAAACTATGTTTATTACAACAGAACGACCGCGAACTTGCAACACCACAGTGAGAATTCCGCCGAAACGCTCCTACAAATCGTACCGCATCGTATTTTCAAATGTATACATACATACAGATAAATGTAACTTATTTGCTTTAATAGAAGCGATGGTCTTACATATTCTGTTATTTAAATTGAGTGTATTTTGGAGTTAGTGCAAGTATTTGCAGTCTTTCTTTCTTTTTCTGACCCGTAAACTATCAATTATGTCAGATCTTTTTCCTAGGTAGAAGAACTAGTTTTCTAGAATATCGCTGGACAAACTAGTTATAAATAGGTACCTTCTTTTTTCTGGTATAAAACTGACCTTTTGGTTATACTTTTATTACCTTTGCGTCTTGTTTAATTAAGATCCGTTAAACCGTTCATTTGTCATGAGTATCTTCTATATAATTATTCGTCACGTATTATTCTACATTCCTAGGGCATCAGATGATCTTACGCTTTTGTTATATGTACCATAATCTGGTCTACATAGAAGTTAAGCGACGGGATAAGTGAGACATTATAGTGCCGACTCTATTCCCGATGGATCACGGCTTGAGTGGCAGATTTTATTTGCAATAAAAATAGAGGACTGAGTGCTCGGTATACTGTTCTAGAAAAAGAATGCGTTTCAATTGTATGACATTAAGAAATAACACGTATTTAAAAGAGACATAATTATGCTGTAGAACGTTAATGTGTTGTCATACCACTAGATCAAAACTGTAAGAACCCAAAAAAGTAACAAAAGTGCCACAATTAGTTATTTCCTTGTGATAACTTAAAGAAAACATTTAATTCTTTCAATACAATTATCTGACCACATATTTTAAAAAAGCTATAGGGCACATAGGCATATTTTAAAATTTATCTTTTTTCAAAAGTCTGCATTAGATTACGGTTTTACAGATGCAACAGTATAAACCCTAGATCTCGATATTTATGTACAATTGAAACCATTTATATGTGTTACAATTAAGACTAGTTTTAATTAAAACTAGATAACGTTTTCCTGTTTAGAACTAGTTTTTAATAATCGAATATCAATTTTAACTAGTTCTAAAGAAAACTGTTGTAATATTTCAACTATTAATGTATTATTTTTCGGTTCAAGCACTCGCCGGCCACTGCCGCATGTTCGCTTCGCTCGCTCAGCTCGTACACTGTGATCGCAATTCTAACCTAACCTAACCACCATTTGTAACTAATATAAATATCTATCTGACTGATGTCGATTTGATCATTAATTAGTATTAACAAAGGCATACATTAAAAACTAGTTCTACCTGGGAAAACTTTTTAACGGTAATATGTACAATTATGAATATTCTAGAATTATGCTTATTACTGCTATTTGATACTGCAATTATGTAAAACGAATCTGTTATTACTACTTACAGGATATGCGTACTCGAATTGCTTGTAAAGCGTATTAATGCAGACAATTAAAGTATTTTGTCATTGCTGTAATGGCATTTTATGAGCGGACTCGTTTTAAATTAACGGTCAATTTATTCGTGGATCGCAGGTAAAGTAAAATATTTGATAAACAATGTTCGATGTCTGATAAGGTATTTTGTTCTTTTAAAATGTATACTTAATAAATAATCCTTTTTCGAGTTAAATGTAGACTGTATTTTATTTATGTTGTGCATTTTGTTGTTTGTGTTTTTTATGGTATACTATCGTAATGAACCTAGAGAAAACTTAGTATTTTAACCTGTCTAGTGCCGGTAGTTTAGTTTTATTGTCATCATCATATTGGCCATTAGAAGTCCACTGTTGCACGTTTGATTTACCATTAAAGGAGGCATTTTGGCATAATAGCCGTGCAGGGCAATCGCATAACGTAGCTTTCTCAATGGGGATGCGGCTACTTATATCTGCCCTCTGCGTTTGTGCACTATTTCAGATACACCGCTTTGTACCCCAGTCGCCTATTAAGACACCTGGTAAAGGGGAAAGTACTATCTACGCTGCCGGTACCCCACGGCATAGACTAGTTCATGGTAGACCTAAAATACTAACCTACATGTTAGGTGACTAGTATGATCCCTTAAGTCGTTGAAGTAGTGTGTATTATCATCACAGATTCAATTACTTCCTACTTAAGAATATTAACGTTATGTTTTTTTATTTGATTTACTATTTGAATGAATTTGTTGTTGGCCTATTTGGATTAATTAGTTGTTAATTATTATTTTGCAAAGTCATTTTATGTAGTTTTATTAAAAATCTATAAGTCGCCATACTCAAAGGAATATCGATAATACCAGGCATCTTCGAATTCAATTATTAGATGCGATAAATACTGGATAGATTAGTTACTTCTGTTACACGTTTATCGTCGATATTTACATTTATTAAGATTGTTGAAGTCATGAAATTTAAGCTTTGTGGGAAAATATACTTTTTAAATTACTTTAAAAATTATTATTATAAATAAACGTTATTTTTTAAATCGTATAATACAAATGAGACCTATTAAAGATTAATATAGCTAAATCGCCTCAAGCAGCTGCGCTTCTGATTTTTGTATTTTTCAGATAGATGATAATTTAGATTAAATGACTAATTCTTGAATGGAGCCTACGCAACAGCAAGCGAAGCATGGTACGTCCACCCACAAGGTGAACAAACGATCTGATTAAAACCGCAGGATTGTGTTGGATGCAAGCCGTATACATCTGGTTATTGTAGAATTCACTTGAGGAGGCCTACGTCCAACAATGGACACCCTACGCCTTAAGAAAATATATATATACGGCCTGATGATAAATGGTAGTGATCCTATCTTGTGCACCAAACGTTGAGGGTTCAATTTCTTACCGAAGACAAATATTTACATGATGATATTTGTGTTAACTTTGTGACTGGCTGTTAAATATATGTAATTTAGTGTTATATTTGTGATCCCTCTGTATTCTGATGTCCGTAATACGAGTGCTCTAAGTGACTTATCTCGGTATCAAATTAATGTAGGAAGACGTGTGAATTAATTTATTTATATGGCACCTTAAAGCAACTTGTGAACTAATGAAAAACAATATCGTCGCTAGAATTTTCTCGACCGCTCATTTTTCAATATCATTTCAATTAAAACACACTTCACCTCTAGTATCTACTGACATTATTAAAAAAAATTTTTTACTTCGTTGTAACATAAGAAGCACTTTTATATAATGAAAAATTTCTCATAATTATTTCGTTATGAAAGCGTTACGGAACTAACGGTATTTAGGGTGGCTCTAGCAGAATATGGTAAATAACCAACGTCGGGATAAAATTTAAAAGTATCTATAAATAAACAACAAAGGTAGTAGTGCTGTTTTCGTTAATCTAAGTTTTGAATCAAGGCTCATTAGAAAAGGTTGTTCTTCAAGACTGGATCTGTGTGACCACGTGTCTATTTCCCGATTGGGACCTAAAAGACAAGAAAAAGAACCGCAACCGGAAATCGATGTTGTTATGGTTGTGAAAAACAAAATAAATATAAATATCAATATTCTTATAGACGAAGTTAAATTACACCTTACAATGACGATGTAATTTTAGTTACAAGTTTTACTTTATTATTTCAATTTATTATTCCTCGAGTTATGTAATAACAGATTCCAATGTTGACTCCGCAAAATAGCTCAGTCGAGTTATATTTTCTTAGTGCCGAATCAAAATGTTTTCCTAGTATAATCCTATTAAGATTCGAAATAATTATGCAAGACTTAATCGGTTTTACGATTATGTAAGTGACAGTATAGATATTGTTAGTAAATCAAACAGAACCCGTTCTATTGGAAATATCTTGGAGAAGTTTATTTCTAGTTGAGGATCTTACTGCTGATTAAGAAAACTGTATAAGACTTTGAAAATAGAACTCTTACTTTATTATTTCAACTGGCCAATCCCGGAATTATGTAATAATAGATTCCAAATTTTTACTCAAATTAGCTTTGACGGGTTTTTTTAGTACCAAATCAGATTGTTTTTCTATAATCTACTTGGGATTTCATACAATTATCTAACATATGCACTTTCCAAGACTTATTTTGATGTAGTAGTATGAGTATTACTGAAACAATAAAAATAGATGTGGTCTTTTATAATTCGAATTGAAAAGC
>JACJUM010003174.1:11956418-12138355 GCA_020976665.1 Heortia vitessoides | reverse complement strand
AACTTTAAGCCAAGTTTCCCTGATTTAACCTGACACGTTAAATTGTAGCTCCACTGAAATTAACACCTACCTTCGTTATTAATGCGTGTACGACACGCACCTCGCGTTTTCTACTCAATATAACCTACAGAACTTTTCAACTCTCATGTTAAGGTTGTACAGTTGACTGAAAATAATTTTATATTCTATTCTGATATTCCCTCCACGTCTGCCCAGCGCGGCAATTATAGGCAAAATTTCCCCTTTCTTGGGGAGGCCTAGGTCCAGCAGTGGACGTCCTACTTCTGTTATGATGATATTTAGATAAACTCGGAATTGTGTTTTAATTCAACGGGCCCGATGGCGCAGATAGTAGTGATCCTATCTTATTTGCCAAGGGTCGTGGGTTTGATCCCCACACAGGACAAATATAAAAAGGATGATGTTCTAAAACTGTCTGGTTGTTAAAAATATGTATTTAAGAATTATACTTTTCATTTATCTATTGCCTGATGTCTGTCATACAAATGCTTTAAGTGATGTACCATGGAGTCAGGTCAGATCGGATATCCAAGATATGATAACCGAAATTTACGAAAAGCTTACTTTGTACTCGAAAATTCTACAGCCAAATATTAAACATGCTAGACACTAGCTCCAAAACTTATATCGTTAACACAAATTGACGCGGCATATAACTCTGCAGTTGAGGCGATACCAATCTCTGTTTTAATAGAATTTTAATTTCAATTTCACACGCTGCGCATACCGGATTACTACAACGCGCCGGGTAGAGCAAATTTTTCCGATCGCCCCGACAATTCTACCGTGGAAATTTTGATGGGCTGTTATTACACAGTCCGTTTCAAACGTATTGTCTGCGAATGTGGCAATAGCAGTTTTTTTAACGAGTTCGCGACGCGTATGCGGAGATGCAAAGAGGGATTGTATTTGTTGAACTATAGTATAGGATAGGTATAGGTCCATACAGGACCCACTTTTACGCGCCAGTCTTTACGCAATACAAATGTTTTCATGCTTTGCTGGTGAAATAAACGAAGCGTTCTCAGACATATTATATTAGATAGACTTCGTTCAGAGTCATCTGCATTTTGTCCATATCTTCCGCAATATAGCAGTAGTCGCTTGCTGTTGCCGTTTTAAAAGGAGAGAGAGGCAGTGAAATTATTGAGTAAAGAGACATGATATCTTCAAGTCACAAAGTTGGCAACGCGCGATTGATATTCTTGTTTTGCGACGAGCGTTTACACGTTGCATTGACGCTTACTATTATGCTTGTTTTGTTGACATGGTCTAATAAAAAAAGTTTAAGCTCGTTCGATTTTTATATAAATATCAATAAATTCGCTCTTCACAATATCCTCCTCCTAAATAAAGACTGATGACGATAATCATTTGCATTTATCATAAAATAGAGGAAGTATTCAGTTATCCTATTATGGTTTATTGGTTATATTTGAATGAAACAAATAAGTTTGATCTGACAATTGCATTGTTGCTAACTTATGCAATTACAGTTTTACTATGAATGTTCCTAGATAGAATAGACACTTAATTCATCATTACCATCAACATATCAATCATATCAGTTCACTGGTGGATATTGGCTTCCTCAAGATAGGGATATTTATGCCGATATTTGCTTAATAGTACCTTACTTACATAGTTATATATTGTTTTATTAAGATATAGTCTAGCTTTATAGTACTACCTAGGATACATAACAATATAGTCTTTCTACTCAAGCATAAAAAGAAAAAAACAATTCATAACCAAGGCAAAAATACCGGCGCCGTTCTCCATAATCAAAGTCACAACTGTCCTTTATTTATGAGCCAACCCATAAACTTTACTTTGTCATTACAATAAAAAGCTAACAAGAGCACTCCAATTAATTCCGTTTTAATCACTCCTACTTGTCATAACTGGGTGCGTAACCCTGCCGGGTCTGCGAGGCGTGCAGTTGGTAAAGACCGTGCATGCTCATCATGTCTTCAATATTTTGCCGTACATTACGGCCGTGTGGCAGACAACTGGGGTTAATTGGATGCGCTGGCCACAGCCTCTGTTATGAAATATAAAAGAGGACAGCCACGAGCCGGTTGTGACGATGGATTCCGTGCAAATTTATGTTACTTTCTATGTAAAATATATATTCATGTTATATATACAAAGATTTGGATGAATGAATGGTTTTACAGAGATAAATTATACAGTGGAATAAATGAGCAAAATTTTATCCAAATTCAAAGGCAAATTCCCCCTATCTTAGGGACGCGTATTTTCAGCAGTTGACGTTACTCCTGTACGTTATATAATAGGATAGTTTTCCACCACCTTGACAATTTCTTATAAATTTACAGTTATCAAAAAAAGAAGAATATCTAAAATACTTTATTTCCGAATTTAATTATTATTCCAAGACAAATAAGAATACTTTTGTCTAGAATTGCTTAGTCAAAGGGACGAGTTATGGTCTTAGCCCAAATTTTAATCTGTCCGTTAGGTCTCTTTATAGAAAATATATCGCGGAAGACAATAGTATTTTATAAAACTTTCTTGTCTCTGATAGAGCAGAGTAAGAGAAGTTCCCAATGAGAAATTACAGAAAACACAAACAAGTACAGAATTGGTCTTATGGGAAGAAGCTCTGCATATATAAAAACCCAATTTATAGATAAAAATAATTTACACATTCACCAACACATAGGCCTTCAACACATAGGCAATTTTCTTCCCTTAACTACACCAGTCTAGAGTCAACGCCGTCAAAACTGGAACAACAACAATAAGGATGCCAAAATACCAGGTTTTGAATACTCATTATTAGAATAAAAATGGTTTTGTTCCCCGTTCATTCCCCCAGCGAGACCCTGACAATGGACAGGGCTGGGCGAGTTTCCAGGTGAGTGCGTGCCCATTATCTCTGCAGCCGACGTGACGTGCCGTCTGGTCGCCGCCTGGTTAACCGAGTCTCGATGCGAGGGAATTTTGATCAAATTGCACTTCAAGTATGCAAGATTACCATTCATATACCTTTTTCTTTATTACGGTAAGTTGATAATGCTTATTTTAGAAGACGCTGGCTTTCGGAAGCGTATGTTTTTCGTGGTAGTGGTTAGAAAACTTATATGTATTTGAAATAATAAAACAATCTCATTGAAATGTTGTTGGGTATTATTCAATATTACCTCACTATGTTTAGTAAATATACGCCAATGACATGCAATGAAATCATATGATTATCAATGGATATTAAATAAAAGGATGTAGATTGTTTTGGTAGATTTGTAGACTTTGATATATTTAATAGAAGTTGTTTCTAACGAATACATCGTGGTTTGTGAGTTTATATTAATTTCTAAACAACCTGGTACGGAAACCACAATATTACAAAGCCGGAAACCCACGGGGATTTGCAGCTTAATTTTTTTTATTATTAAAAGTGATTTGTTTTATCCAAGATCAAACATACATAAACACATTATCTATTATAATGTTTTCTAACCAATGTTCTTAACAAAGCAACATTTTCAGTGGTTTTGAAATGCGTTTTAATCCGTTAAAAAGTATTTTCATTATGAGAGAAATTTAACGGTCTCATTTTGTATATGGCGAGAAATATTTAACAAAATTGATTTACCTCGCCTAGTTAAATACGTATCTTGGTTGAACGAGTCTGTATTAATAACTGCGGTCAACGTATCAAAATATGCCGAAGCCCAGTCACATTAATTGTGAACGGTCAAACGCAAACCTTAACCAAAAACGTTACGTTATGCTTAATTCGTTTCGCGGTTAATATTGTAATGTATTTTTGGTAAAATTAACAGGATAAGACTATCTCTTATGAGTAATTGTTGCATTTGGTGGTTTTGTTGGATTGTGGTAATTATCCAATTCTCTGTCTGGCATTCCGATTAAACAATGAATCATTTTCTAATGATTATCTTTACTCTAGAGCTTAGAATTGTGATCACACAGTACCAAAACAAGTTTAATGCCTGTTTAGTTTCTATTGACTGTTTTATTGGAAAAATAGACATCATAACATGATTTAAGAAATAATTTAATTTAATATTAATTGATATTTTTAGCTTGTTATTTATAAAGAAAAGTTGTCGATAAAATTAAGATGTCCGCTATAGTGGCACTTGAATATTACGCACAAGAATAAAAGCAAAAAAGATCACTTTCTATGCGTCCGTATTGAGTTAATATTAACATATTTCACTTTGGTACCGTTACAAACAAACAGTTCACAGTATTACCTGAACTTCAGTACATATCTCAGATCGTGCAATCAGTAGCATATTTGATTCAATATACACATCACTGCATAGTATAAAAAACGCTTTCTCTTGTCCGTCCCTAAGTACGCTTAGACCCTTAAAACTACGCGAAGATTTTGATGAGATTTTTTTGATAGTTCGAGTGATTTAAAAGCGAGGTATATTTTTAATAATAATTATAATAACTCTATTCAACAACAAAAAGAAACTTAAACTATGATACATTTTGATACTTAAGTACCTAAACTAGGCCTGTTCTTATAGGCACCTATGCTCTGTAGTGTGCATGTAGATGTGGAATTGTGTGTATATGGTCTAATATAATACAAGGTTTGTTAATACAACACATTATTTACGAACACATTACACAAATACACATAATATGAAGCTATACTGTGTATATACAGTATACATAAACAATAATACTAACAATAAATAAAGTCCAGTCTAACATAATATTGTTAGCAACTCCTCTGTCTTGTTGTAGTCCAATGTCAAAAGCCATTCCTTTACTGTTGTTTTTCAAGTATTGTATATAACTTTGAGCACAGATCTCTGTGCCATTTCTAGCGGTAACATATTCGTTTTAGTAGCACCCCCCAAATAGTAATACAGTACAACAAGAGAGACCGACATAGAGTTACGTATTTCTAAAAACTGCAGTTAATTTCCGAATTCTTCGCGTTAAAATATTTCTGTGAAAGTCAAAAGTTAATAAGGAATCTAATGTTATGCCAAGATATTTATATGTTGAAACATTTTCTAATTTGGACAAAAACAAGTACTTTTTTTTAATTTACAATTTATCCGGTGGGCCAAGAGATGCAAAAAATTTGTAGGTTAATTTTGTTTTATCTGCATTTAAAGTTAGTTAGTAGGCTTCCATGAAATTTTTTTGTATGTCAGTAAAGCCATTTGGGCATTTGCAGTGACATCTTTCCAGTCACTACCATTAAACACTAGAGCAGCATTATCTTCAAATGCAATTATTCTACCATTTTTCAGGGTAGCATGAATTATGTCGTTAATGTAGATGATAAATAACGTAAGTCACAACTCACTCCCTTGAGGTACTCCATTTTTACTTCACAGGGTTCACTAATAAAGCTACTTATTTTGACTGTTTCTTATCTATGGCTCAGATAACTTTTGAAAAGATTGAGTTGTTTCCCCCTTACGCCAACAGACTCAAGTATCCGAAGCAGAAGAGGAATGGATACAGTATCAAAAGCTTTTGCAAGGTCAAGGAATATTCCAATACATTTTTTTTCCATAATTCAGTTCACTGGTCCCGAAATTAGTGAGCTCTGATACCGTATCACTAGTCGATCTTCCTCCCCGAAAACCAAATTGATTTGGTGAGAGAAAATTTTTGTCCTCAAGATATTTAACAAGCCTTTTTAAATCAGTTTTTCTACAATTTTTGATAAAGAATTTAATAGAAATATTGGTCGGTCATTTTGAAGAGTTTAAGGTCACCTGTTTTGTTTTGGTATAATTCTTGAAAGTTTAAGTGCTGTTGGTATAGTAAAGGATGCAAAATATATATTGGTTATATGCATAATCAGTGGGACTCATCATGAGATAATGGGATCAATATCAATACATTATCATTTATTATTTTGTTAGAAATGTTATCCCAACCAGGAGCACTATTAGATTCTTTCAACCTCTTTGCAATCAGTGTTCAGTAATACAAAAGAACTTTCAGTTTTAAATTTTATTAAGGGAGTAGTATTTTGTGATTGTAATTGTTTTTCTATTTTATCTGCCAGTGTCTTTCCTACTTTACTGAAGTACTTGTTTATGTCATCCACAGATTTCTTTGGGTCATTATTAAGTTTCAAGAGGTCAGAGTAACTATGTTCTGCTGTTTTGTAACGTGTTATTTTATAGATTCTAATGATATATATATATATAAGAATAGACTCTATGATATGTTATTGTTAGAAGGAAGAGTTGCTAATAGGTTCAAATATTCTAATGCTTGTTTATTGACAGAATTAAGGTTAATGTTAATGTTTATATCTCTAATTATAATTATACTGAAATATCTATTTAGAGTATGCAGAAGTGTCTCTAAAGTATTTGTGAAAGGTTCTATGTGTGTGAGATGGTGATCTTATATGCATAATACATGTATAATATAGCAGAGGAACACCGATTATTTTAAAGGTTACCAACGTGAAATCTTAAATAAAGCCCATTTTTTATGATTACATTGCAATCGCTGGCTGAACCCGACGAGGCAGATCAAAATAATGTGCTATATTACTGTACTCATTAAAAAAGTATGTGATAGTATATGTCCATAATCCATAATATCCATTTTTTGTCTTCATTGCACCCGTTCGAAGCCGGGGCGAGTCGCTAGTACAACAGAACACAAATAAAGCGATCCTCTTTATTACTCCCAACAACCAATCAAAAGTTATAGCGAACAAACTTCATCAAGAGATCGAACGGTCAAAATATTATGTTCGACAAGCACTAAAGTCTTTATGGTCTAGAGTTTTCTTCGTACAAGTTTATGTAAAGCTTAGCTTTATGCCTTAATAAAAACACCTTACTCGCGCCGCTCGAGATTCCTCTGTCTGGGGAATTACTGGATTTTACTAAGCGCTATTTTATTAGTCCTCGGCTTATATCTTAATCTCGTGAAAAAATTGCCCACAGTTATTTCATCTTCAAAATAGCAGTTTAAACTGCACAAAATAAATATTATACAAAAAAAGGTCATGATAAAATTTTATTAAATATAGTTTGCTTTTAGACCGTAATCTATCTTAATAATAATATAAACTTGTAATACTTCTTAACGATTATATATTCACATTTTAATGTAAGACTTCGAATGAAATACTTAACTAAAACAATCTTATGATAAATATAAATTAATGTAGCAGTTTTCAATGCAAAACACCAATAAAATAATACAAACTAACATTCAGAGATGACGTCACCACGGCATAATAATACATTTCTATTGCTATCAACATCGAAGCCTACCTTCAAGCTACACCGTAGTATTACAACACCTATAACATAGCATAGAGGCTGGTACAAACGGAGCCAACCGAATCTCATTGTATGGGTCTTGTCACATTCAAAAAACGGAAGATCAAGTAAACAAAAACAATTACATAACCCGAACTTAATCAGCCTAAAGCGCACTTCGATGAATTGCCGTTGATATTCTAATGAACGAACGAACGATATCCGATACCGATAGTCCACAGGCGTAAATTAAGCTGTCCGTAATCCGATCCGACAGGTACAAACGACATCGTCAGGTACTTGCTGTTGCATGCACACCGATACCAGTCCAACAAACAACTTTGACTGTTGTTCGAAAAATATCTAATTATTTGTTTCTGCTGCTAAATTAATCTATACAATATCATGATTATTATACCATTTGAGGATGTTATCGAACAAATGTTTGACGGGTCCAAACGACTTCGTCAGGCAATACTGAATGCTGATGCGCAAACAGAATTGTTCACCGATGCCGGTCTAATTAACTACTCTTATTCTATGAAGATAATGACGTTGAGTTTTAGTTCTAAGTAAAATTCATTGATAGCCATCTAAATTGGCAGCGATCGTTTATTTAATATAAAAAGGTAATTTGTGACACAATTCGAGAAAGCAATCAAATTATTTTTAATAGAATTCATCAATTTTGTAAATATAATTTTATAAAAAAGGATGATAAACGAATTTCATTTAAAGCCAGGCGAACTTTATCAATTACCCACAAAGCAGACACCGATCAGTCCCCGCTTATATTCCTATGAAAGTTGCCCGATACCGAAAGTCCGTAGGCGTAAATTAAGCCATCAGTAATCCGACCGGACGGGTACAAACGAGATCGTCAGGTGGCACCGGTTTCAGATGCACGCACGGACTCGCTCGCCGATGACGGGCCAACAAATCACTCCGCCTTTGACTCGGTAAAGAATATTGGATGCTGTGCTCTGGTGCTAAGCGGATAACGTATCTCGAGCGACGGTAAACACTCGCTTAACTTTAAATGACATGTGATAGGGCTTAAAGGCGGTTAATAAGACGGTTCGCGTGTGCACAGAGGAATTGCTACGTTTTCCAATTTAAGGGAGGAAATACTTTCGCCTGGGTTATTTGAATTAAAGTCTTTTCGTATTTAGTGTTTTCACCGGCAAATGATTAGATTTTAGAAATCTACAACAAATATATCCTATCGCTATTTCCACTTTTATATAATATCTGGTATTTATGATAATAAATAGATTCCGATGGAGTTTGATAGTATTTATACGACATATTACTTTTTGAATGACATGTGAAGTCTGTATTTCCTATAATTTAGTTATTTAGATTTATTTAGTTTCGTAAAACAAAACTATTGTTGTAAGATAAAATTGTTACCTATTCTGAATAACCTAAACTCTCTGTCAATAAAAGCTACGTTAGTTAGTTTTGCTGTTACGGAAATACAGCATGACATACAAGCAATATACAGGCACTATGGCATACAAAATTAACTATGTTGTACTGTTCTGCATATTTATGTGAAATCTCTTTTATACTACAATTTTATATCTCATTTTCTTTCATTGTAAAAAATTATGAAATGTTTTAGAGAACAAATATGTTTATCTGATTTACCTAAAGAAAATCATACTCATAACCTTTTTTACTAACCTTATATATCCCAATACATCACTAAAGATAGTTCATCTATATACCCTCATAGTAAGTGAACGTAAGATATATCCGTAAGAAGAGACAGTTCTCTTCGCGTGCCGGTTGGTATGGATTTATTGACATCTTGATAAACCGTCTGGCCGAACACCATCCATCCATTAGCCCCTTGTGTCTAAAAGCATTTTACTCTTCGTTACGTGTTTTCAAACGAGCACTAAGTACCCTGAATTTATTAAAGCGGTTTTAATAAATAGTCTGCGCTAGTACTATTAATGATGAGGTCACTGGAGAAAGAAAAAGTTCGGTTTTGTTAGGATATGTCTTGTTTATTTATCTGTTATTAAATAAAGCCGTTTTTAATTTACCATATATAAAAAACAATTGTGGTTGATGGCCACAATGTATTGTTTAGGCATCATGACCAACATATACTGTATTACAAAATGAATATAATTAAAAAATATAATTGACACAACTCAAAATGCATTTAAAAAGTACATTTAAATACTATGTTGCTCTTACTTAATAACTACTATATTAAACGTAGTTTCTCAAATTGAGAAATAAAGTCTTACGCTGTCCACATTCTCATCGACGAGATAATTTATAAGAAAGGTTTTAATGTCCGGTAAATTCAAGTTATGTGTAAATTGTCAACATTATAGAACAACATAGGCACAATGAAAAAATAACTAGTCATATAGTACGCTAATCTGTTACATAGTCCAAAAATAGTGTCTTATTACGAATATTTATAAGCGTGCGTCTATGAACCTAAATTAGGAAGTCTATTAAACATAACGGTACGTATTATCCGAGATAAACCGGCTGAGTAGAATAGTACCTCCTCCTGTACCAGGTGTCGTTAGAGGCGACTGAGTTACCAAAGTCGATAGATGGCGGTGTATCCATCCGAAACAATGCAGCTCATCCTCGTCATGTAAGCTGCGCTCAGCGATTGCCAATAAGCTTGCCCAGTGCAGCAATTATGTGTAAAATTCATTCTTCCTTTGAGAGGCCTACGTTCAGCAGTGGAATTCTAATGGCTGTTATGATAGTGACGATTAAACATATTATATATCTGATGTATAACAGCCAATTGAATAAATCAACATCATTATTTATTCTAACTACAAAAATAGTTTGGAAAACTGTCGTCCAAACTTTCGGTGCCAATAAAAAACCTTCTGCTGACTTGTGAAATATGAGAATATTTTTCTATGCCGTCTCACCATATCACAGCTGTTTACTTAGGATTCGATTCTCAAGGCGACTTACGCCGAGCAATTTGACAGATCAAAGTGCTTAAAGATATCCAATTACGTGAAATTGATTACACGATATTCCGTACGAGATCAATGGGGTATTTAGTTACCCTGAAATGTTTTATCAAATATTGATAGAGAGAGTTTCTGTTTATTTACGAATATATAGCTATAGATCAACCTATGCAAATCTCTAATTGATTCAAATCGAGGGTTCGAAATTGGTTGAACATTATGATTTGAACTTATGCATACAAGAGTTAATTAACAACCGTTAACAAAAACGCTAACATCATCGCCTTGAAAAAAAGGTTGCTTTGAAAGCCTAAAGCAGTAGACACTACGACAAATAAATATCCATACGAATAATGTGCGTCGTTACTGTTTTAAAGCATACCGTACTAATATAAATTAAATTTGCCATGGGAAACTGAACGTTATGAGAAACAATTCCTAATATCTATACTCTCGGGAAAACAAGAATTTCTGACGCGATATAAAGTCCAAGCTAAAGAAGATACGGTCGAAAATTAGTATTTGTAAATATTTGTTTATTTGATACTATTACAGAAGATTCCCCTGTCCCAGCCCTGAGGCACCTGCAGTAAAATCGCACCTCCATCCCTCCCGCAATCAGGTTTAAGATACCGAAACCGACAGATGGCGGTATATCCACCCAATACAGTGTAGCTCACATACACAAGGCGGGGATGGGCAGCAGAATATGATTCATAGCATATGATATATCATAATTCAGACGTACCACTTCCTACGTCATCACTTATTAGCCTTAGGACATATATTGATAGAGATAAGTCTCTCCAAAGATGTTATATGCAGATTGAATCCAGCCTGATCCGAGTTCTAGTGAAATCATCGCCCACCTTACTGGTTTCCTGTGATCTCACATTTATAAGCAATGAATTTACATCACGCATTTGATATTAAAGAGATATCTGATACAGTATATCATCATAAGCCTACTCAATAATCTCCGCATTCACATAAATAACAACGTCACATGATTCGGCAAATAGTATCATTCCGAACGAGCCAACGAAAAGAGCAAGCCGAATAGTGTCGGCTCAATATTTCAAAGGAATTAACTTATTTTTTCATTCATGTATATGAGCCAGACAGACAGGCGCCGACCCAATCCACAATCTAGATAATCTAGGATTCCGCCGAAACTCCTTTTAGTACTCTACTATTCGTTTGCGTATATGCCTACTCTGTGGCTTCTAGGGCTGCGATGTGAGTATCAAATATGCTGGTAAAAAAATTATTTATTTAATTTATATATTAACAAAGTTATTATGTTGACTTTTACATTCAAATGTACAGCCAATACAAATAAATTAGTGTATTAATCTCAATGCAAAATTATTTTACCTGCTATAATAAGAGAATGCTAGAAATTTTACGTCAAACTCGAACCTGTGTTTATCCGTGTTTAGAAGACTGTCACTACCTAACTGTGTCTTGAAAAATATTAAGTAAAGTGATTTTGGTTAAATCATAGTAGTTCGTTGACTTGTTACTAACATTAAGTGAGAGTGGATTAACGCAACAGATATTTGTCACACCAGTGATTTATATACGGAAAATAGTGAGTTTAGTTATGAACGAAAGTTAATTACTCCAAAACTCAAGAACTTACCCATTAAAGAAACTAGCAACGCCATAATTTTCAATTCCCTGAAATGCGATATCTAGAAAATCTTCCAACTAATTGTCGACAAACTTGGTGAACAAAGTTTTTCTTGTCAAGTATTAAGTAAGTATCGTAAATAGAGGAATTACTGAACTGTGTGCAAACATAGGAGTTGTAAACAAGTCGTGAGCCGAAAATTGGGGTCTTACATATTTACGACATTTTGAAACTTCCAACAGTTCTACGTTGAGAAGTATTATTGCGCGTTTGTGACAGAATAAACAGTTATGAGTCACGCTCTCCTTACTGTTTGGAACATCGCATCATTGGAAACTTTTTTGTAAATTTAACATTCGCCACGCGTGCCATAAAATATGAAAAAGGAACATAACTATTTTTTTACATTTTATTAATACTTTGAATTTTTCTTGGGACAGCCCTAGCAGTATGATTTTATGCACACGACTGAGTTTTGTAAGACAGTTGATTGCATCATTAATATGAAAACTTATTTTGTGACAACCCTAGTATATAATTTTTTTGGGATTTGCAATTTGCTGACTGTAAAACCAGAAAATATCGAAGACAGCGTAAAGTTTCTCCGATAGTAATTGACAAACCTCATAACAATTTTGCCATAACAAATGTCTACGAACAAAACGTTGCTACGCGAAAACATCTCTTAATACCTTACCATAAGGCAGTCACGCATGATATATACTTGTACAAAGTTTATACAAAAGCTCCAAAGGCATTCTGCAGCAGTAAAACTGCGAATATGAAAATAGAACTGTAAAAGAAAAAACGAAAAGCCCGTAGTTGGTGGTCAAATGTCGCGCGCCGGTTCATATTATGTTATTTACGCGTCCGCAGAGGACAACTTTTTAATGGGGCGATAACAGACCACCCGAGACCAGCGTTGCCGTTAAATCTCGAGCTCATAAATACGTTATGTAAACCCACCCTAATAATTAGTCGGTGTTACGGGGAGTAGTTAAGTTTTATGGGACCGACCGGCGGCGAGTGCGAGCGAGATGACGCGCTAGAAAAATACTCTTTAATTTGTCTGGCCGCGTTCAAAGGCGATGAGCCGGAAATTGTTATGTTTATTCGGCGAATCTTGTATCTTTACCCTTTTATTTTTTCTTCCCGCCGTTTTAATGCGATTGGATTTTCGTAGCCCCCGTACCTCGAGATCGCATTGAATATGTATAGTTGCCTGGCTCGCAACCTTTCTTTTCGTTGCCCTCCGCTCCTCTGAATATTGAGGAGATCAATTTGTGATAACAAACATACGTCACTTGTCGACTGTACCTTTTATCAGATAAAATATTTTACCTTATCCACTTGTTTCGGATATTTTTTACAATTCCCGAGGGTATATTTTTTTACGCAAAAATGGCAGTAAATACGAAACTTCGGTACTTTTGTAGTTCAGAATATATACGGAGGACGTTTGCACGGCTGAATGTCGTCATTGTGGTAGATACGATTAAGGTCGAAAATGACCTAGTGCCTACGAAACCGCTACGGTGCTACGTGGTGCTACGGCACAATTTATGTTACGAACGAAATTAAATTTCTAGCACGCAATATATCTATTTCTCATTCGCCGTACTTAGCAATTAGGAGATATTTCTTAGGTGGTAGTAGTGTATGTAGGGGTCTTATTTCTCGGCTTTAGTGATAGAGCGGAGAACAAAGACAACGCGCCAGATGAAAATGCTGCTTCTTAATTTATCATAGTTTTAAGGGTGTATGGTCATACGAGGTGAATCATTGATAAGATAAGCCCGCGTGGCCGCTGTGAGGCGGCGACGGGGGCAGCGGGCGGGCGGTGGACACAGTACCTTGCACTGTCGCTGCACGCTTCTCCACGCCACAAACTTTCTGAACTAGTTCCAAAGTTCACAAACTTAGCTTGCTGCTTGCTGAAGCGAGTCTGGCGGAAGCTAGCGTTGTCAGGGACGGTGAAGCGCGTGCTACACGTACACAGGTTACAACGAGTTGAGCGTCGAAGCGAGATACGGAGTCATGCGGTCAGCCAAAAGGACACAAACCTACTGGCGAGCTGGGTAAGAGGCAGCGTTGAGGGGCGGCGGGCGACGGGCCGCGCCATTGGCCCGCCAGGGCACGCCTCCGACGACGCCGCCGCCGGTGCCACCGCCGCGGCGCCGCGCCGTCGCCGCTCACACCGACCCAACTAGCAACTTTCCGATTCGCACTTTTAAACTATTTCAACTGCAACTTGCAACCGGCAAATCTGCGTCCGTCAACACTTAGGCACAGAGCTGGAGACTTCTCAGTTTGACCTTCATTCTCTGTCTGCACTCGACATTTGAGCTATTTTATTGATAGGGCTTAACTGGCATATCTTTTGAAACCTAAATGGACGCTACGTCAATATAGTTCTTTAAAAACGTTTGGCTTTCAACAGTTATAGACTTTAATTATACATAATATGTTTGCAGACAAATCTGTTGATCTTCATATAAAACTACAACCGGTGCCTGGTTTTTCTGGTATCGACTTAGTTCCTAAAAAGCTGTATAAGGGGGTGCTGTCGTTATTATACTCTGTACACATTGTTCTATCATATTAACTGAGAATTGTGTTTAATACAAATCCCCTCGCTAAATGCTATAAGTTCTATAACTACAGAAGGATTTCAGTATTATTACAAATTGGTTTCATTACGAAGTTTTGGTGGAAATCATTTGCTTCTTTAAATATTAGGCGTTTATTTTAGGATAGTTTAAAATGACGGAATAGTCTATTGATTTTTTTATTAAATTCAAGTCATTAGCAAATATTCTTCTAATATATATGTATGTATATTGTAACGCATTCACGCAAAAACTGCTGAATAAATTTAAATAAAAAATTACAATAATGTTTCTTGTAAATTAGCACATGATGTAAGCTAAGTAAAATGTAACAGTATAAGTAGTGAACATGTCCTTATTTTTAAAGAAAGTTTAAGAATATTATCATATTCTCTTTTCTTTTTTCTTCTTTTGAAGAGTTTAGTAAATCTTGTATCATAAATATATCAACTGTGGGATATCCACTACTAGACGTACTCCCCCCCTCCCCCTAAGTGTTCGGTTGCATGCCTGGATCCTAACCAATCTTGTAATTCTATTCAGACGATCCGTTTTTCATATAAGTAAACGTTGCGCTTGCGTTGACTCCCGCCTGAAATGCCAAAGTTTTATCCTTCGGTCTAAACAAAATATGTGATTTTGAAACAGACTACGTGAACCCCACTTGGTCAGATTGACTTACTGATTAAAAAGTCAATCCTAATACCTTGGAACCTAAATAGTCAACCACAGTGCGTTTTTAGAGGAATTTTCTTCTGCGATCGCTTTAAATTTAGAATGAGCTACCTGTTGAGTGTTTTTTCTGGGGCATATAGTAAAAGGTCGTTAAAAGGTTGTTCCTGAACAGGTATTTAATGTGATTAACGCGTCTATAGACGGTTGTTGGTAACCAAGGTTTATGCATTTTTCTATCATCATAGTAAAAAAAATAGAAAAGTATATCATATTGTTAAAAAATGTTACAGAAATTATACTTATCTTTGTAATGCTTCAGTCACACACTGCATGAATGAAGTATTGTGTTTTATGTTTTTTTGAGTAATGTTCTACAAAATAGTCTTAAGGCAGGGAGACATTTTTATATTATTTTATTGATGTTCAATATGATGTTTGGTGAAAATTCGTGGAGCGGAATGTTTGGGGTGCCGGTTAAGACTCAAGAGTTCGTTTTTCACGACAAAATAAATATGTTATTGTTACATAAAAGTTCAGATTTTTCCCACATTGTATCTGGTTTCTACATATCAAGCGAATTGTTTTCAGATCATCTTTTACAAACAAAATAATGTATCTGTTGTTATTTTAAATTTACTATTTAGTGTTTACACATCTTAAGGATTTTTCGTAAAATTAATGTAGATTCTTAACCATAGATAATTAAAATTAGAACTTATGACGACAATCCAGCCATTAAATTGTTCTATTATATAACTTTAAGTTATGTCCCTTTTAGTAATATATTTTTGTGTTTTGAGACAATTAAATGAATTTTCCATTTTAATATCAGCATTATCTTAATCTATATTAATGTAACAGTTCGTTTGAACGTAGTGTCTTCATCATCAGCATCATACCAGCCATTGAAAATCCACCACTGGACATAGGCCTTCCCCAGAAAGAAAGTTTTGTACCCATAATTGCCGCGCTGGGCAAGCATGCTGGCAATCGCAGAGCGCAGCTTTCGCGACGGGGATGCTGCTGCCCGACCCCACCCTTTATATTTGAGCTGTACTTTCTTTTGGTACCCTAGTCGACACGGGAGGTACTATGCCGGTATGTATTCTACTATACCTCACGGCAACTTCTTATTGTATTGAACTAGTAAATATGTATTCCACTTATTGTAACTATTAATTATATTTCAATTTTACAGAATTTTAATATGTATTGTAACTGTACTATAATGTACTGTAGAATATTACGTACCCTGTAAATGTACGTAATATTTCACTGAACAATCTTGATTGACTGCTTTCAAAGGTTTGCAAAGTTCATAATGAAAAAACACAAACTGCAGCCCTTACGTATATAAACAATATTATCGTTCTTCTTATATAGTCATTACATATATTTATTAAATGTAATATAAATATTATTTCATGTACTCACAGGTCATCGTCAATATGTATCTCCTACTCCTTCAATATTTATCTCCACTTACACTAAATATTATGTAGTTTTACTAATTACAAATTCATAATCTTAAATTTATTGATAATTTTAAATTAAATAAGATTAAATTGAATATCATTATCAGCGTCAGGCGAAAACTGACGCAGTCGTATACTGATTGATTAATAAAGATGATGAACGTCAACTAAACAATATGAATACCCTCGGAATAATGTTATTATTACCGTAATTCATTGCCATTTCTAAATTTTTATTTATTAATAAAATTAACTCTGTGTAAGTTTATGGACCTCATGTCCAGGACCAGTAGATAAAATGTTTGTAAATTACTTTCTTTATTGGATCATGCACTTGAAATAAATGATGTTTGTTCTGCGTCTGGGTATTACATGTGAATTTAAAAACTATATTTGTGATTCCTTTATCGGTTTCGTTGAGTCAGGCCAATGGATAAGATGTTGTGTGAATTTATTATTATTCTGACTTATAATTCGCGTACATAACTCTTAATTTTTTAAAATTTTAATTTTAAAATTAACTAATTTAAAAATAATAAAATAAGACGATTTTAAGCATTATATTAAATACATTATACATAGTTCTATATTTTTTGATGCATCTTTCTTGTACAAATTAAAATTATCCTCTAGCTTCAATTCATGTGGCAACACAGTGTCGTTATACTTATTGGCTTACGTTTTATTATGATTGCTTAACATTGTGATTCTTACAGTAAACAGATCGGGAAGATTGATTTCGGCTGGAACCACAGACTATAACGGAATCGTAAAACATCATTTTGAAAACATGTTAATAACAATGATTGCCTAAATCACACACAAAAAAATTTTTTCGATAGTAAATTAAAGAAATTTTATCAATAATAGAGAATTCTTATCAATCTAGCATATGATATTTATTATATCTTCTTATACGTATGTTTAATATTAGTATTTTTTATGTTTACCACTTTAAGGGTCTTTTCTCTGTGGTTTACGTGCATCTAGTTCAGTTTTCTCTCGAATAGCATCCTACTTTCAAAGCCGACGGATTATTCATACTACCTTTTTCAACGTCCGTTTTTGACACATGGAAATTTGAAAACGTCGGAGAATCCTGTTTTAAATTTTCGACGAGAAAATTTTAATTTTTTATCTTGTCTATTCGTCGATTGGTAGTAAGCCTCATACTAGATGCAATGTAATTGATATGTGGTGTAATTGAGATTTGTGTTATGTATTTTTTTTTATTTATTTACATTTTTATATGACAAAGATAACAAGGTGGTATATATAGGATTAATTTAGACAAAAAAAATAAAATTTATCGCCTGATTTTTTACATTATAAACATAACAAATACAAGATTTTGTCTTCCAAATTTTGTTCTTATTGTATGCGTAGGTTCTATATTTGCTTGCTATTTTTCTGTTTGCAAGCCTATCCTTTATCCAATGCATTTTTAGAATAGATATACAATGCATAGTAGAATATTGCTTGTGATAGGTGATATCTTTCATTAACGTCCGTACAGTACAGTAACGGTAAAATACTAAAATATTTTTATGCAAATAAATAAGTATTGCGATACAAGCGATATAAAACCTTGCCAAAAACGTAATGAAGAGCTTATTTTTCAAGTGCTTCTGAGCCTTTAAATTGTAGTTTTCGTTTTAACTCGAACTGTCTCGCTATGATATATAACAGACACTGTTAAGTGGCATGCAAAATGTATTTATACTTTGTACTTCCTTGCGTCGTTATGGCGAGGTTCCAAGTAAAACAATCTTCAGCAGGCCGATAGTGGCGATGGCATGATTTTGTGCTCGACAACGGTGTAAAAGTTAAGAGAGAATAAACATGTGCATTGCATTTTCGTTGTCTGTAGAAGCTTGAGCGAAGAGATTTATTACTAATCAAGTTTCACAATAAAGTTTGATGTATGCAGTTGAAATTTATTATCGCATTGTTTCGGTATAAAATTTGAATGTGTAATAACTCATTGAAAAGAAAGGCTGTATTAAATTGCCAACCAGGTGACTTTTTTTGGATTTAGAGCTCGCAATGTTGCGAGATCAGAACGACACTAAGGGCAATCACTCAAGGACGCCTTTAAGGTACAGTACAGTACAGTAACTACCTTGATTGGAATGACCGTCGTTGATAGGACTCAAAGGGGGTGAATAGGTCCTGTCACACTAGTGCGGTCTGTATACGCTATCTGAGACCGTTAAAGTGTTGTTTAAACCGTGATACTTTATGTTCCTTGTTATAGAATCGGTTCTAACAGTTATGGAGGTAATTGCTTTTACCTGATTGGTAGGGTATAAACATTATTTGGTGAGCATTTAAATTAAATCCTAAATGTTATATGACACGTCCGTAAAATTTTTTGAGTAAGTACATACACTATTTTTCTGGATAACTTGCCATTCCAAAAGAGAAATTTTAAAACCCTATGCCTATGCCATTTGACAAGATTGTACTGTACATTGTGACATTGAATTAATTTTTAGGGCTATAAGGCCAAATTCCCCTTTTCTTAGGGAGGCCTATGTCTAGCAGTGGACTTCCAATGGCTGATATGATGATAATTTGTTTGTGTAAAATATAGAATACTAGCAACACGCCCTGGCTTCTTTGAGAAATTAGTGTTTTTGTAATAACTCGTAAGATATGAATTTAAATCATATGGTGTGAAAGAGAATTCTATTTTCACTGAAATAATAAAGTTAAAATAATTATTTATAATGATAAGGGCTCATAATATATGTAACCCAGTGTTTCAAACATATAATGAGTATAGTAAGTTAGCCTTCAAAGATAAATTCAAACTACATCTCATACATTGACCTAACTCAAACATAGGAATCACAAATATAATACTTGAATACATATATTAAACATCAAAACACAGAACAAACACAAATGTTATCATGTGAACATTTGTTTTGGATTGGGATCAAACCCACGACCTTATGTGACAAAATAGGATCACTAATACTGGGTGAATAAATACTTTTGCTTACATTTTGTGAATGTATAAAATAAGAATATCTCACTACAGCTACTTATATTTTCCGTGATCTTTAACAAATATCGTTTTATTTCAGTCAAATATTTTCTACAAAATTTCTAGATTATTTACTTAAAACTTCCTTAATAAATAATTTTTATTGGTGAAAACCACATTTATCGCTAAAAGTCAAAATCACGACGCAGAATTTTGCTCTACAATATTTAGTGAAATAATAATAGCTCCCCCAGTAGTAGGCGACTCAGGTGATGTGATGGTGTCATGTAAGATGATATGATGATAATTTCAATCACTAGTGACTTGACCTGGGTTACCGGAAGTGTGGTAGGAGCGACAGAGATTCCGGGATCGACATATGATAGTATACTCATCTGGAAAAGCGCAGCGTAAGCGACTGTTGCAAGAGAAAGGGGTGGCAAGCAGTACTAGCGTCATAAAGCTGCACATTGTGATTGTCTACCACGTCTTTCCAACAAAGACGGTCAAAGTATCTCTTATCATGATGACTTGATGTAGTTATTTGATTATTTTTACATAACATCTCATACGTTGGCTTAAATTTGTGATATTGAAAAAAATTTTGTTAACGGATATCAACAACAAACCTTAATTTCACATTAATACATAAACAACGGCAACTATAAATCTTCATCACATAAATGTTTGTCCTGGCAAGGGATAGGACCAACGACCCTTGACGTATAACAAAAAGTTACTACCGAATGCGCTATCGGGCTCGTTGCTATGTCCTGAATATAAAACCTTCCACATTTATTTAGGTAATAGAATATAGATACAATATATTCAAATGAGTTCGACCATGTGTTCTCCTGACTCTACTAATGTTATGGATATAAAAGTTACTTAGTTGAGAAAAATAATAATAGGCAAGTCACTTCAAGCACTTGTGTTTCAAACGGCAGACTATGTATTATTTAAAATGCAGAAAAAACATAAATATTTATCCAGGGTCGGGAGCGAACCTTTGGCGGAAAAGACAGGATATCTGTCACACAATAAAAGACACTACTATCTGCATCATCGCGCTCGTCAATATCATACATAATTCGGTATTATGTAAATAAACACAATTTACTTTAAATTATAATAACTACGGACTACAACCAAATGCACATTCAACGGTTCAATATCAGTTCACTTCTTGACAGCGTCTCAAGGAGGTTGAGGATTCATATAAAATAAATTGCTTCACAGTTGATACTCCGGTGGGTCAATGAGCCGAGACGTTGACGAGGGTACGACCAATATGCAGCCCGATCCGTGTTTGACACGACGCGATTCAGGTGAATAAATACCCTGTCAAGTAAGCCAAGTGTAAAATTTTACATATTACTTCTGTTCAGCGTGCCAGTTCACATAGCTTGCGTTCTAATTATTATAATATTTAACTTCTGATACTGTAAAACGATATTAATCAACTGTTTAAAACATTATTTTATAGCACAATATAATTATATATATAGTAATATAATATACTATAGTACTTGCTTCGGCAGTACATATACTAAATATACGTATATTATAATGAGTTTACATTTGAAGTATTTTTTGTATATACATATACATATATATATATATATATTATTCTATTACATTATCAGCAAGAAACATAACTGTAACAGTATAACATATATTTTTTTCTTTCAGCTAAACGGATGACTCCGTGGAGCATACTTCATTATATATACATAAAAAAACGATCGCTTGAACAACCTTAATACAAGTGTTGAAGTTTTTGATTCCCACCCTAACGGTATTTTTAGTTTCCATAGCAAAAGCAACCTTTAGTTTAAACCAGAATATTATGGGTGATGTTATCACTAATTGGTGACCATGAGTTTTTTATCTCTGCTTGTATATGCTGACGGTAAGTATTTACACTTTTATTTTAAAATTACTGTTTTAAAATTTACCATGTTATTCATAATTCATACTTAGTGGAAATCGAAAAGGAAACTTGGTACGTATGATGTGCAAAATAATTGCCGTGTGATGGCATAGAAAGCATCGCAATTTTTTGTTTGAAATTGAAGGTTTGACAAAAACCCAATTAACCTGATACTAAATTCTTCAGCGAAATCCTCAGCGGGAAAACATCACACGTTGCACATCTGAAGGATTTGTGGCAGGAAACCAACCAAGCAATATGTGCAAAAATGTAGATTTCTAGTGGTTATGGATAACATTCTTTTTTCTACCAATTAGACAAACGTTAAAACCACAAGGAGGTGAAGTATCTTATTAGAGTTAATGGTTTCACTTGAGAGTGTTTTGCAGTCAAACTTCAGCCCCTACACTTTGCAATCAAAATATAACCATTACCACTTGCTTAATATACCAGTGAAAATGAATATATCAGATGAATGAAAGAGGCTAAAAGTAAACTAAACGGGAAAAGTCAAGTCGAAAATAACAAAAAAACGCGAAAGTTCCTGTCCGATATTAAAATAACTGATAAACTGCGCTGCAGCCGGATATTTTTATGGTTGGCCGAGCAGTAGTCAACCCTTGTCACTGTCAATGCGTATTATCTCCAAATTTTATATTGAACTGCAACGCGGCCCCACTTTATGCGTGATTCGCGAAATATGCTGATGTACTGTGTTATGTAAAATAATATGTAATATAATGTACACATACCTAAGCAAAATATGATATATTTCGATTTTTATGATTTAACTAGCAGTGGTTTCAATCGTGTTAATTTGTAAAACTTTCATACTGAATTTGCACCATCCTTTACCCTCTTAAGGGATGATTTTTGAAAAATATTTTGCATATCTTTACATGACTTATAAAAAACTTTACACTGAATTTCATGTGAATAACTTAAAAAGCAACAAAGTGTCATTTTAACTTTGCACCCCGGTTTTACTCCGTTAGGAACATAGGAACCTCTGTGCAAAATTTCAAGACCCCTATAGTTTTCTTCTTCTTTCTTTTCAAGTGGTCTTGCCTTGATATGCCAGCTTCTCTTTATATATTTATATTATATATTAAATTATTATTATTTATTACGTATGTACATAGCAAACATTACATAGTATTTTTTGAAAAACGGATAAAATTGTAATGAGCACGGTTGTGCATGCAACTGGCAATTCTTTGCCGAATAATCTTTTGTTTTTTTGACTACAGAATGATATCCCCGACTCGATATACACACATTGTTGTTCGTATTTTGATTAAATTTGTGTAGTTCAAAGCTGTTGAATTGTGTCCTTATTTTGGAACAAATGACGTTTGCAGCATGCCGGTCAAATTAGAAAAGTTAATGTTGTTGTAAGATTTCTTTAATTATCATATTATAAAAATTATAATGTTGTGCTACAGAAATTTAACTATCCGTTCACAAGGACCAAGGGAAATAGAAAAGATTTATAGACAGAATTTATTTCGTCCCCCGGTTCACTGAAAGTAATCTATTCGATAAATGCACCAATTCTATGATCAATCAATTAATGTTTATGTTTCTGTCTTGGGTAAAAAGTAAAAGATATACACATATCATTAATATATGCCCCACAGGTTACTCAACAACGAATACTTCTCCACTGACCCTATATCTAAGCATTTCTTACTCTGTGAACGAGACTGGCCAGGTGTAAGCGGAACTGATGGCAATCTCTAAAGTACTGATCTCAACTTGAGCATACGTCTTTTGGGAGGTTTCCAAAAAAGGACAGAATGTGCCCGTTGTTACGGTCGGTTAGCACTATGGAGGCTGGAACTGCAAGCACAGCGATGCAACTAAGTGGAAGTGGCAAAGGGCTGGGAACAAAGCACGTATAAAATTTGTAGTCGATGAAGCCGAAAAGACTTGGAATGGAGACTCGCAGCGTAGGACATCCAACAGCGTAGGACAACAACTATTAAAATAATAAATAATAAGAAAATATTACACTATTTTTTTGACCTTCTATCTATGCCTGTTGGTGATAAATCTTAAAATAGTTTTTTATTATGTCTTAGCGTTCATTTTTTCTCATGACATCGCTATTACTCGTACACTTTAGTCTATTAGTTGGAGTGATATTACCTTTACTAGACCCTTTAGCTCGGTCTCTTATGACCGATTTTAGTATACTTTGTAACTCTGTATATAATTCACAAATAAACCCAACCGCAGAGACGGTAAGATGGCTCGTATTACATCCACAAAGTCCCTGTGGCACAAGTGTACAAAATGGTCCTCTTTGCAAAATACAAGTCCTGCAAGTGGTCTTGTGTTGTTTCGGATATAAATTTAGATTGAATAGTAGAGTAGAGGTTTAATTGATATAAAGTTATTTTTAAATTACTAAACAGAGTACAAATGTAATTTATCCATATTATTTAATGTAACCTTGAGGCGTTTAAAATAACTGTCAATCGCTCGTTCTGATTGACAAAATATCTAAAATATCATTTGAGACGGTTCAATACGCATGGTTAAGGCCGGACAACGCTTTTCAGGCCGACTAGTATTTTATAAAGATCTAGACATCTAGACAAAGTCATTGGCGACCGCTAGCGATAATTGATTCCATAATGCATAGATGCAATTTACTTGTAATATTCTCTTTAACATTATTGACAAATACTATAGCGAATTGATTGCACATTCTAGTTAACTATTTCTCAACAGAAAAAGTGCATATACCCTATACTACCAAAGCTTATAGATTAGGTTTAATGGAGTATATTAAGTCAAATTGCGTAACTGTCGAGAGATTAACACAACTGACGGCTTAGCTAGACAAACTGGACTACCCCATGCGGTTTTTGATCGAGATTGATGGGTTTGGCCCGAGTGTGACGAGACGTTCATCAAAGTGCAGTTGACGGTTTCATGCAATGTAAATAACTAAGACCCTTTTTTGTAATAGAACTGAATATTTTCTTAGACAAAAATGTTGAATTAAGAAACTGCGCTAGTCTAGAAACACAGATATTTATCAAAATAAAAAGTTAAAGACAAACTGTGAATTTTTTTTTTGACAAACGTAATGCTGATTAATACATTTTATGTGGTAGACGGAGAACGCGTTATATATCGACTTTCAACAAAGATTGTACTATTTCATACGGCACGATTAAGAGTAAAAGTAAAATGCTAAGAAGTTCCGACATCGTAACGATATAACTATCGCATTGCCAAACAAATTATCTTGTTATGTACTACATAAATAACTATGAAATACGAGTGTCTGTTCAATGATATAAATAGGTGAGTGTGAGCGGAACTATAAAGCAAATACTTGGAGCAATTATTTGCAGTAACACTTATGTATTATCATCATCACCCTAGTATCTGGCTATATCGAAGATGTTCCTGTCCAATAAGGGAGAATTTAGCTTATAGTTGTCGCACTGGGCAGGCGTGAGAGAAATTGTAGAGTGTGGCTTTGTGAGGGAAAGAAGAAAAGTCTATTTCATGTGGCTACACCGCTATCTGTGTGTTTCCGTACCTCGGTCACCTCTTAAGACACTCAATTATCTTCTTCGCCGGTACCCCACGGCCAATTGATCTAGAGACAATTACCTCGAAGAAAACTTTATCGACAGAACACCAAGTTAATAACCAAAAATACACGGACGAGTCAACGTGAACAGTCAGTTATTCAGATTTAATACTGGAATAAAAGAAAGAGGCGAATGGTCTAAATTAAAAAGCGATGCTTCGCCGAGACAGAGAGAGCGGAAACAAAGCGCGGAATTCATCAAGCTCTTTTGAACCATTGTGGTGCATTCAGGGACCATCGGAAAGAAAACCTTCCAACAGATCGCCACTCTTTGACGCTCAATGCAAAAAGTAATCTCTTTCGTAGAAAAAGTCCCACTTCATTACTTCGTTGGGTATAGATTTTGAGCCACTTGTTGAATGGACGCCTTTGAATGGATAACACGATGTTAATTAAAATTAGTTTTGCCGTATGAATATTAATGCAAGCCATCGATAGACTGCGGCGCGGCGATGTATTTTCAAAAGGAATTGGGTCGAGTCGATGTTTGGGTTCACTATTAAAATGTGGATTTTACAATTAACCAGTATGTGCATTGCATTTTCATAAAATCATTTACGGAAATCCGTGTAATCGGGTTTTCCTTTATGTCTTACATTTTTTGAGATACTTTAAAATGATTTAATAGCCTGTCTTAACCCTTTACTTTTTCAGTGACTTTCATATGGGGTATTTATAGGCCACATACCATTTCAACGAGGTAGATCTCATACAAAAATTATTTGCATTGGTAAAACACTCTCACTTGTTTCTACCGCCAAATAATTTGTTTGCATTGCTGTATCCCGTAGGGAGAAAAAAAGAGAAAGAGAAGGGAGACGGTAAAAAGGGGCAGTGAAATTATTAAGTTAGAAGACTGCCAACGCGATAGTGATATCCTTGTGATATTACTAGCGTCTCTATGCCGCGGTGACGCTTACTTTTTTTTCAATCCTGCTTGGTATAACAATCCGTCATGGGCATTTATGTATTTGTTTGACTGAACGATTTCTGATCAATATTTGTTAATTAAGTATATTGAGTTATCCGTTGACCGCTCCCACTATTTTTTTGTTAATCTTTTGTTAAATTTGGAACGCTATTTCTTTTCAGCCCGGCGTACACGGTACTTCCTGATCTCGTTGGTTTACAGCTAAGGTATCAACATGTTTTGTTAGTTTTTGTTGGTAGTTAATACTTCTGGCAGCGATTTCATCTTTCATTGTGTTCAGCTTCAGGTCGAGTAGTAAATAGCAGCTTTCGTCTAAAACCTTTCCATGGCTTCAACATTGCTAGTACTTGCTTTCCCCCAGAGCTCTATTTTTTATGTCCAAACTGGATTTAGAATTGCTATATATACAGCTAATTTGCTTTCGCTTGTTCACTGGGAGTTTTTACCAATCACACAATACATCGATCGTAGTTTAGTGTTCAAAGCCTTTCTTTTCGTCCAAATATGCTTTTGCTAGGTCAGCCTCCCGTCCAAATACATGACGCGGACTGTATGCTGGTTTGTCGACCTAGTCTAATATAAAAAAGCGCTGTTAACGTTTAAAACATATTATTTATAAACGAGTTTTCATCAAATCTGATATTCTTATTCGCTGTACCTGTCAGCACATTGCGCAGCAAACAGCATAATTTAGGTAAGTATTAGATGTAGATTGTCCGGTAGGTAGTAGTTTGAAGTAATTTTACCTAACTGTATGAAAAATGCGCGAAGTTTAATGAACTCTTAATAGGTCAATTACTATATGATTTATATGGGTTTGCTTGTCATTTTCTCATTACGTAAAACAACTACACAGTAATTAAACTTTTTTATTATAGATCTATGTATAAGATCTATTATTATTTTCTACACGGTAAAAGACCAAGATGTTTTATATGTTTTGCAATGATTACATTCAATTGGAGACAATTGATAAACTATCTCAGTAACTTTAACCTTTTGTTATAGATATATAGCGTATGGACAAAATTACCCTTCAAGGCTAATGTTGTGCTAAATCCTTTACGAAAAATATAAAGCCGGGATCTAGGTTGAATCCCACAGGAACATGTTCTCGGGAATTATGTGGAAATTTTTGTGTCATTGTGTTATTCTAGACCATCAACAATCTCTGCCAAACTTCATTCAGATCTATTTAGTGTGAAAGAGTAACAAACATGCGTGAGGTACCTACCGGTAGAATAGAATAGTACCTACATCTTTACCAGGTGACGTAAGAGGCGACTAAAGTACCAGAACCGACAGATGGCGGTATATCCATCCAAGACAGTGTAACTCAAATGCATAGGGTGGGGATGGGCAGCACTATCCTCACCGCGAAAGCTGCGATCTGCGATTGCCAATACGGCAATTTATATAGCAAAAAACGCTTGCCTAGCGCGGCAATTATGGGCAAAATTCCCTCTTTTTTGTGGAGACCTATGTCCAACAGTGGATTTACAATGACTATAGTGATGATAATAGTGTTATAAAGATATATTATATACATAAATTGGGGAATTTATACCAATATTTGTATATTATAATATATCTTTATAAGTACATTTAAATCTTTTTTATAAATCACTTTGCTTTTTTATTAAATTTTATTAGGCAGGTTTAAGTTCCAACAGCCATAACCGTCAACACTTATAAAAATAGCATGGCAATGCGATGGCAATTCCCATAATTCATAGAACGCATAAAATTTCAGCACAATCAAATGAAACGTCGAACATTTAAAAGTATGCTATAACTTTTTCCCAAATAATAGGACCATAAATTAAGCTGGGATTCAAAATCAACGTTTACAAATGGCTTTCTATTCAAAGCGATCATTTGTTTTGTGTTAACAGCGAAATAAAAATCATGGGCGATTTTAACTGTCGCCCCCCGTATGGGGGCACGTTGTCCGAGTCCGAATAGTGCAACGTTTCTCAATCTTGGATTGAAAATGTATTAAATTGCTTGCACAATGTAAAAATGCGAGATACCGTCGCCTATATTGCACAATATGTTTCAGTATCATCATTATACCAGCTAGTAGAAGTCCACTGCTGGACTCTCTGGATAGCTCTCTCCAAGAAAGGAGGTTTTTTGCTCATAATTACCGCGCTGGGTAAGCTTGTTGGTATTCGCAGAGAGCAGCTTTCGTGACGAAGATGCTGCTGCTCATCCTCGCCTTGTGCATTTGAACTGCACTGTTTCGCATGGATATAGTAGGCCTCTTACGATACCTGGAACAGTCAACTCTGCTGGTACCTCATGGCATATATTTGTTTAGTGGTAACTAATTTGTTGAAAAATAAGTAAAACCCGTATTATGTGCGTTGTGGAAGTATACAGGAGACAGGTTTTAGTTAATGTATAACAAATATGATATGTAGTAAATGAGGTACATATTATCCAATGGTTTTCTGCGTTAGTACCTTACTCTCAGCTAATTCTACCGATTTGAAGGATAATAAAAGCAGTGAAATTACAGTGATATTAAGGAATGTGATATATTCATATCCTTGTCATATTACGAGCGTCTATAGGTTGCGGTCACGCATACTATAATGCGGTCCATACATTTGCTTGTTGACCTGTCTTAATAAAAAAATGTTAGACTCAATTCACCACCACCATAAGAGCTATAGGACGTCTACTAGTAGACATAGGCCTTCCAAAAAAATGTGAATTTACCCATAATTGCTACGTGAGGCAAACGCGGTAGCAATCGCAGAGCCTAACTTCGCAAACTTAATAATGCTGCCCGTCTCCACTCTGTTAGATTTTAGGTACAATATTTCAGGCGATACACCACCATATCTGGGTTTGGTATCTCTATAGCGTTTTACGACCACTAATTCAGAAGAAAACGATAACTATTGTACGTTGCCCCCAACCAAAACTTTTTTAATTCCAATTCAATCATACGACTACTGATACCAAGCAATGACAGGCCTGATGGCGCTTTTGGTTAGACATTTGGTCCTTAGATTATGCATCTAGGATCTGAACAAGACAAACACTTATATGATGGACATTTGTGTTAGTTCAGTTTCCGAGTGTTAAATGTATAAATATTTTATTTATAAAACCTGTGTTTTCTGATATCGGTAACACATATGATTTAAGTTACTTAATGTACGAGGTGTTATGTGAAATCAATTATTTATTAATAGTACCGCACCGCAGTTTCCCGCGTAGTTTTCTTTTCGCGTAAGATAATGAATACAAAATATAGCTTATGTTACTTGGTAAAAAAGTAAGTGTCTTAGAGTGGACGAATAATTAAAAACAGTGCTGCAGTTTTTTTTATCATAATAAACAAACTCAAATGTCTCCTGTTTATAATATAAATATAAAAAAACAAAGAAAACTATCTTGAGTGATCTCTATGCATTTTTTTATCTACTTCCCAGGCCATTATTCACCTTAAAATTACATTGTATATATATGAGTGTCGGCCTAAGTAAAATTTGATCAATATGATCAACACACCACAACTTTCCCCAGGGAACTTTCATATAAGATTGTTCTATATAAGACTTATATACTGTTATTCCAGTCCCTATGCCAACTTCATATAAATCCGATTAGGCCTTTTGGCGGGATCGATGTTTCTTATTTAATCAATATTATCATATATTCAATAAAATAGTAAAACTTATAAAATACCGCTGGTAGCTCGCGGTCAAACGGTAGCCCGATGTTTTTTTGTCCATAATTAATTATATGTTATTCAAACAGTCTGTTTAAATTTTATATTAATTAGTTTTATTTAGGTGTTCCTACTGTGTTTTGTAAAAAAAAGAATAACTGCGTACTTATTAAATTAGATTTAATTGTTTTCGCTACACTTATTAATATATAGATTCCATCCGTGACTTTAACTTTGAATCCCGCGGGAACTTGCGACGATCAAAAGTAGCCTTTGTAGAAGGACCTAGTTCAATCTATCTTTATGCAAATATTAATTAATATTCGTTAGCCATTTTGACGTATAAAGGTTAAACAGGCAGACGGATAAATAAACAAGCAAACATACTCCCGCGCTGTGTCGCTTAATAATAGTAGAAATTGATAAATGTGTTTTACCTAGCCTTTAATTGTAGTAATAGAGTAGCTCCAATAGCAAGATCTTAGTTAATTAAAGTCTGTGTTAAAGTTTCATTAATACACTTAATCGATTTCTGTATAAAAGAGTGTAAAACATAAGAATAGTCTTTTTCTTCTTGATAAGGCAAGAATAGGTTAGAATTTAGTTTGCAACTTTTAAGAATGTGTGCATTAAAATCTCTAAATATAAGGTTATATTTTAAAATTTTCAATTGCATACTCGTATATACGGCAATATATTGATAGATAATGTGAAGTAAATAACTGTCTGTTCCTAAAGTAAATAATACAGTAATAGACAATTTACCAAGAGCTCTATCCATAGCCAGCATACAGGGGGTCGCCATCAGCAGATTGAGAAGCAATGGGACAGTGGATAGGCACCAGTATTGCGATGCACGCCTCGTATTTTATCTAATTCACAGAGTGGAGCTATCTTCGGCAGCATCAATCTTGAAAGGGACGCGACAGAAGCGTTCCATATATTGTGTCCATCTTAGTTTGAGTGAAATTCCGTTTCTATGTACTCTAGGTATTTCCGTTTCAATCACATGTTTACACGATGCTTCTGTAACGAATACATAGCCGTGTTTTGCTGATGTGAGTTGATTTTATATAGAATTATTTTATTAAAATGTTTTTCCAAGCATACGAACTAAAGCACTTAAATTATAGAAATCAGAAAACCGAGGAATAAAGCCCTCGAAATATATTTTAAACAGACAAAGAACCAACATAAATGTTGTTCCACTAACATATTCGCCATCGGGCCCGTCAAATGATTGGATAATTGTATATAACAAATTTTTTGTATCGATTGCTTCACAATTGTATATGTATGACATTCATGTGCATCGAAGAGATTGTGTGATCAGTTTAAAAAGGACTATTAGTAAAACTACTTAGATATCGCGAACTTAATCACTGGTTAATTAAATTGCATACTTATGATGATAAAATTTTTATATCGTTTGTGCATCCCAGATATGAAACAATTATTTATTAATACCTTGAGTATCACGCCTCCTATTCAAATAGTTCAATTAAAAAGTTGCAAAAATTGGCAACGATAATAAGTTTTAACAATTGTAAAAAAAAAAATAACTGATACGTGTAAAATCAATGTAAACGATATTTTATACATTTAGTGTTAATTGATAAATTATGTGTTAAATACGTGTCCAAGCTGAGATTTGTAAAATTAAAATTTCGCTTATATTTTCCATACAAAGACAATAAAGTTATTTGTATAAACTTTAGAGTATACATTTGAAATAAATGTTAACAAACAAAATATAGTAATAAATTATTATTATACTTAAAAATAAAAAAAGTTAATTAGGATATTATAAAATTAAAAAAAAGTGCCTAAATTCATTATCAAAATCGTCATCATCGTCCTCGTGTTAGCCACAATACATCCACTGCTAGATATAGGGCTCCTCAAGTAATCTCTAATAGGACCGTCTGTATGCGGCCTGTGCCCAGTGCGAACCTGCGGTTTTAGTCAGATCGTCTGTCCATCTTGCGAGTGGGTTACCTACTCTGCGCTTGCCGGAACGTGGTCTCCATTGTAGAACCAAATGCTCTGCCCACTGTTAATTTAATTTGCTAATCCGTCGGGCAATGTCGGTAATTTTGGTTCTGTTACGAATCTCCTCATTCTTGATACGATCGCGCAGTGACTTCAAGCACTGCCCTCTTCATAGCTCGTTGAGCTATTTTTAGTTGACTTATAAGGCCAACGGTAAGAGACCACGTTTCGCTGCCATAGGTCATCGCTGGTAAGACACATTGATCGAAAACTTTCGACTTGAGACACTGAGATATGTCGGATGAAAAGATGTTTCGCAGTTTTCCGAACGCTGCCAAGCCGTTGGATTCGACGATTGACCTTTTTCTTGAAGTTGAACTTACCTAGTTGGACTATTTGTTCTAGGTATACATACGAGTCAACAACTTCAAGAAGCGAGCTCTCAACTAAAACTGGGGTGGTATAACTTGCCGCAGCGTAAATATGTGGTCTATGGTACCGTAGCCGATTTGGAAACCTGCTTGCTCCAAAGGTTGGAGAACATTAAACCTGTATTCGAGACGGTTTGTAATGGCCCTAGAAATAAGCTTTTATAAACATGGCTCAGGAGTATTGTCACCTTTCTTAAAGCACCACCACGCTCCCATTCCACGCTTCTGGCGTTATGCCCTCGAGGACGACGGTGTTAAAGAGCTTCTGAAGGACTATAGGTATCGGTGTTCTACCCGCCTCCAGAAGTTCGAATGTGATTCTGTCATCTACCGGCACCTTGTTGTGCTTAAGCTTATTCAGGGCCATACGTAAGTAGATATAAGATAAGTAAATACTGTATTTTAAATTCACATATGTACAATAAATTCCTATAAATATAATAATAATAATTTACTGGTATAGATATACATATACAATACTGCCCCATAAAACAAAACATTGCAAGAGACCCGACACAACCATACATGATGAAGAGTTTACTATATCTCATTGATATATTATATGTCATAGCCAAATCCACATGAAATCCAGAAAACCATTTCAGTAAAATTAAAGAAAAATCAAGAACTCAAATCCCAGTATAGAGAGCGAAAACAGTACATATAGTACCAATAGTACTGTCATCAACAGGTCTAATACCCAAATAACTATTCCAAAGCTTGTAAACGTTATCTATAATATCATTTGTACTGTATCTTCTTCAAAAAGCCACACATAAACACCTGTCGCATTATAAAAAATTATTTCCTCCTCCAGTGTCTCTTATACATTTTCCACTAATATTTTAATTATCTGCTTCTATGGCTTAGCCATGGCCCGCGGTAGTTGTCAACAATATCCCCTTTAGAGGAGAAAAAACACACATTAATAAATAATACACATGAGCGTTTCCGCAAAGCCGAATAGGAAGCCATTTGAGCTTAGTACGAAATTTGGATAGATGATCAAACTTACGTGAAACGAAAATTAATCTTATATAAAAGTTTTGAAAACGCTCAAGCTTCTCAAGTTGATCCTCTGTAAGGTCTGGCATCGGCATAGTCGAGGACCGGTAGAAGTAGGGATTCAGCAAGACCTATTTTGATGTCAAAAGGATGCAAGTTTCGCAAGCGCTTTAAAGAAGCCGCAGGAGCATACAATTTTCGACTTAGATCCTTTAACTGTGCAGTCCAGGACAAGTATTTAAGTATTCCCAATTTTTTTATTGTTCTACTGTATGGAATAGGAATACCATTGAAATTTAACTGCGGTAGTGTAGACCAATTTATTTTTAAACTCATCCCGGAGCTACCCACTATAATTAACTGTTTTACTAGGGTTAACTTTGAGCTCAAATTTTTCACTCCAATCATTGAAGCAAACAAGATCATTATTTCTAGTACTAATAGCATTATCTTAGTCCATGAGAGATCCTTGTCGATATATTTGTAGGCCAACTGCAAAAAGATGGAAGGAAGAATTCAGGTTGTTGAAAATTTAAATAATAAATATCCTAAAGAGTAACGGAGATAAAACGATGCCCTACGGTACACCAACAGACGTTGCAAGACGAAAAAGTGTGAAGAGAAGTACGCTGACGACGACTAAACTATGAAACCAATCAGCAACCGATAGAGATATGTTAAAAGAGCGTAGGAGGCCCAGTATAACATCAAAATCTACGGTGTTACGGTGTATTACTAAAACCAAGTAGTGCTTAGACCGTGACTTTTCCAATTTTCATGTCTGACCTTATACTTTCTGTAATACTGATAAGAGCAGTTGTGGCACTATGAACAGGTTGGAAATCGGATTGCAAAGGGTTATTTTTGTAAAGAAAAGGATTTAGTTTATCGTGGACCAATTACTCAAGGTTCTTGAAGAGGAATGGTAGAATAGACATAAGATGATAATCAGAAAAACGAGGTGGGATTAGGTTTTTTGGGTAGAGGAATCATTGGCACCTCTATTCATGCCGATAGAACATTCGGATTTCAGCAAGGATAGAAAGAATCTACTTACGGCTGGCTCATACAGTCACTCCCAACTGCTTACTTAATATAAATATTTTTTTAATATTTTTAATTTTACTTAACAATCATACCTGTTTCGTATAAATATATATATATATAAGTTTACACATTAAAAATTCTAATAGAACTAGAATTCTGATGTAAACATTTCTACTTTCATAACTAAAAAAAATTTTACTTCTAAACTGAATACAGGTTTTTTAAATGACTGGCATATCACAAGCAAAGTCGACGTTACCATAGCAAACTTCCGTTTAAACTCCAAATAAAAAGCATCTCAATTGACTAGGTGTCAGATACGCAAATGCAATGCATGAGCCGTATATCTTATCCAATTCTCGACGCCGACTGTCTGTGGATGCATCAATCTTCATCGGAATAGTCGGATTGAACGCGGAGGACTCTGTGCTATCTACTATGTACACCCGAGTTATACGTGATAGATGAAGTCAACAAACGCACTAAATGTTAGCAATAGTTAAAAGTCTTAAAATTAAAAATAAGAAATGAAAGGCATTGAAATGTCGATCGGCACATTTACTCACCACCAACCTTACGGTTTAATAGAGAGATAATAGAATTAAGTTTACAAAATAAGCCAGCGGATTGAAGTTAAATGGGTAGTGTGCAAGGCACAAAGGCCCAACGGCCGATTAAGCCTTAAGGTGGAGTGGAATGGAGTCCATGAACGGGCAAGCGCAGCGTAGGACGTACCTATAAAGTAGACAGGGCAGACGATATGACTAAAACCGCAGCATCGTGCTGGATGAACCATAGAATCACATATAACTGGTTCTATTGGAAATCTCATGGAGAGAGCTCAGGATGGAATCCTGATATACAGTAATAATAATAATCTAAGGTGGATATATTATGAGGATGCCAGTTCTGTGCCACTATTCTATTGAAACGAATGTGAAATAAAATCTTTAAACAGGTACATAAGTTTAATAGTTAAGGTAAATCATCATCGTACAAAGGTTGTCTACATTGGCAATTCGCTCTCACTTATTTCTACCAGCAAAGGGTAAATGTAATACAGTAACTTCAGTTCACAGGGTTGACGACACGCTAGCGATATATCTATGTCACGTTTCCCATTAAACAGACCGTATGCTTATTAGCTGACTTTATTTATAACATAATATTTATATATAAAGAAAACTTCTTTGATTTACGATCATTTTTGTTAAGTTTGTCTTTGTCGTTTTATTGAGAGGGCCACTAGATGTCACGACTGACGGTTGTCACATTTTTATGGAAAAATGTAATGAAAACTCAGCGAAGCTAAGATTCTTTGAAAATATATTTTTCAATTGATCGAGTAAAATGATATATTTCATTATTTTTTATTAACTAAGATGGCAATACTGACTTATTAAATGCTACAGAACCTCCACCAACGACTAATTTACATTAAACAGTATACGACAGTAACAGCGCTACTATTTATCAATTAATGACACATTCATATTATTCAAAAACACCAGAATTCAACACTCCGGAAAAATTTACAAATGCCGCCTTTTGACGACGATGTTAGTGCCGGCATCTTTGCGATAAATTCAGTATTTTATTTACGAGTATAATATAATATTGATAGGAAGTATAATTTCTTAGAAAGCTTATCTCATTTCATTCACTCACTCTTCGCTCCAAGGTTATCTTGGTATTGTACGATTTCAATATTTTATTCATGATTTTTTAAAAGTAATATTATTATTTTATTTTTTCCATACCTAATATATACTTATTATTTATTATTGAATTAATAAATTTAAAAAAAATTGCTTGACTATCCGTACAACGTAGTGAATTGATACCAACATATTATTTATCTAGGATATAAGTCATTATGTTACCTTCAGTATTTATATTATTTAAAAATATAAAAAGAGAAATCGTAAATGAATTATTATATTTTCTAACATCTACACGCATTCTTAATAACACTTATAAAGAAGAAAAAAATTACGGCTTGCGGTTTATTTGACCTTGTTTGTGGTCTCTTAAATAAGAATAAGAATAATGTGTTTTACTGTTATCTCACATCAAGTATTGATACATTTTATGCGATTTGTTTAAAAAGTTGTGGGACTGAAGCGCGATCGCGAGATAAGTGACGTTTTCTTATTTACTGAAATCCACTTCGCCTTTTTTATCTACATAAAAAAATGAGAATTTTCCCATTTTCAATATAAAAGCAACAAGTTAGTTTAAGCCATGAAGCCTCTGTAAAGCCAAAGTGCATGTCTTGTCTGCATCCATCTTGTTTGAGGAAGGCCATGACAACCGAGATTCTTAAAGAAAATGCAGCACTGTTCAGATCACGCTTAATGCCGTCTTTCACTTTCTATCAAAGTTTACAGCGAACAATATTGTTATTTGCTAACATTGTAATTTTGTAAAATAGTTAAAACTACAGTAAAACTGTTTTATTTATGCAAAAATGGCGAAGAAAATTATTATTCAACTTGATATTGTTTGCTTTGAACGTTAATAGATTGATTATTAAAAGTAAATTTTGTATTTGAAGCAAAATTTTTAGGTATTTTTACTTATAAATGATTTGTTTTTCAGCTATAGTCTGATAGTCAGTAAATATAGAATTTATTTACTGAACAAGTTACATTTTAAAATACATATTAGTTTTGCTAGTGATTACTATATATGCAAATACTTTTTCATATGTGTATTTTCGTTTTGAATGAAAAAAAAGAAATCTGTAGTATAAGCAAAATAAATCGTTATATTTATTACCGAGCGTAAAATTTAAGTTATTATTGACAGCATTTCGAACACTATTAAGCAATTGTACTATACAATATACAATATTATAGCATGCAGATCGGTTCGCATCATAAAGCAAACACACGAGGCATGTTCTAATCGAATTCTCTGACGGACTGCATCAATTCATAGTGATGCGGTAGTCCCGAGCTAGCCAGCCTTCCAGGGCCGCATCCGCGCGTCACGTCACTTCCTTTGTTCCCGCCGGATTATGTTAATGCGGCCTCCGAGACATTTGTCTTTGCGTAATGCTCCAGCTTTTCTGGGACCGTATTACTTTCCGTTCACCTACATGCTTTATCATTGTTTGGGGGTGTGCTAGCGTGTCGCAACTACCAGATATTTTCTTTTTTACATTTAGTTGTGTAAAGCAGTTGTCCTTGTTTTATTTGCCGATGTATATATTATAGGATATTAAATAAAAATTAAAGAAAATAAAGAAAGACGTCCGCTACTTTTGATTCCCCCGAGCTGCAATCTGAAATGAAGCACGCGCAGAAATAATCGCAGGCGGAATACTAATACCGAATAAACTTCAAATTTTACGCCCGCGATGGGTAGATATCACCAAACCTATAAATATTTTTGTTTGTTCTCTCATTATTCAGATTGTATGCTTAAACAGATCAATCAATTAATCGTAAGCAAGCACTTCAGGTACGTTCTAATAAATTTTCTCGCAGCATCAATCCATACGAAGTAGCCTTCCAGGTTCTTATCCGTACGTCATATTACTTTCTTTGTTCCCGCCGGATTATATTAATGCGGCCTCTGAGTCATTTGTCTTCGAATAATGTTCCAGCTTTTCTGGGACTGTATTACTGTCTGCTAACCTGTATGTTCTATGACTATTCAAGCGAGTGTGACTAAAAAAAATGTAATTTGTATTATATAATAGCTTTTTTTAAGGCGAGCAAATTTTGATATTTCGTAAAATATAAATAATAACGCTAATATGTTTCATTACTAACACTAGTATTTAATTATTAATTCATATCCAAAGTATAGATCACCCTGATGACCTAAGGGAACCAATCCACAACACAGGTAATCTAAGTATTTTATTCGACAGTCATTTGTTTTAAATACTTAATCTTAAAGCTTAAATGAACTATACGTAATAGATTTTGCTTATTTAGTTAGTCTTAATACCAAAGTATTTCAAGAAGGTAGTTGAAGAATGTTCTAATCTATTTTTATAGTATATAAGGTCGTCAAACAAAATAACAAGCGACACTGCAACTGATAGATGCTTGTAATATTACTAGCGCGTTGCCAACCTTGGGATGCCGATACGAACGATACTACTATTCGGCGGCAGAAGTAGTTAAAAAAGCCTATTATATAAAGATATCTTTACTCTTCATAATATTATTAGTATGTAGCTAAAGTCTTCTGTATTGATATTATGAAAAGGAAAAATATTTGTTTGTTGAAGATGGATCTTTGTTTGTAACGATATTATATAAAAACTACTAGATTTAAAAAAAAAATCTACATCAGAAAGCTTCCCCAAATAACAAATAATCATATTATATAAAAAAACAACATTAAACTCCTTGGCAGAATGCAATTATATAAACAAGATCTGAATTAGAGTACATTTTCACATTATACAATAAATATTACAATTTATCCACGAAAAATAGGACAACGTGGGTAAAACCGCGGACCGCTGCTAGTCATGATCATCAGCCATTGGAAGTCCACTACTGGACATAGACCTCCCTAATAAAGGGGGAGTTATGCCCATAATTGCCGCGCTGAGTAAGCGTATTGGCAATCGCAGAGCGTTGTGCGAAGAGAATGCTGTTGCCATGTTGTTTAGCAGTAGTATATAATAAGATACATACTGTAACTTAACGATTTGCTTGTTTTGTGGCTGTTGGTAGGATACATCGCACGCAGAGCTAAGAGCCAGTAGAATACAACCTGCCCCTTAGAACATTTGAAATGGGGGGGGGGGGGGGGGGCTATTTCCGGCAATGACGTCCTGTATCACATAGAACACCTGGATATCCAGTGTAAATTTTATAAAAAACGAATGTTGGATTTTTAACAGGGCTATAAACAATAATCGAATCAATGCGCTGTTGTAAAACAAAGTTAAAACACCTGAATAGAATCTAAAAAATACCTTGAACATTTTGTGATACAATCCAATACAGCGATAAAATTCCAGAGTTTAATCTATTTGTTCTGCCATGCATTCCTATTTCGCGACTGTCTCATAAATATTCCTCGCTCGGGAGGGCTGGTAATGCTTCACTAATTGAAGCACTAGAGAATATCAAATATGTTGTTTATTTTTCAACGATCATTCATCACGTACATTCGTTCTATACTGATGTTTTATTAATTCACTTTATTCTCCAGTGGAATTGGATAAAACAATAGTAAGTTACCATTCATGCCTCGGAAAGAAATCCAATTTTATTATTTCTCCTTCATGGACTTATCAAGTTCGTGTGTTTCTGTATTGCTTTAATTTTCTAGTGGTTACCCAAGTTGTTTCTTTTATATCTCATAATTAGCAATTCAAAATACATCCGAGTATCGAGCATTGAATACTGCAATGAGCACCGTATTCAGGGTTGTCGTAGAAGTCAGTTACTCGTTGCATTTAAATTCGTGTATTTCTGTATTACTTTAATTTTCTATTGGTAGCACAAGTTGTTTCTTTTTCATAATTTAAAATGCATCCGAGTATCGAGCATTGAATATTGTATTGACACCGTACTCAGGGTTGGCACAGAAGTCAATTTCTTTTTATTTTTCAGTTCGTGTATATCTGTATTGCTTTAATTGTCTAGTAGTTACCTAAGTTTTTTTGTTTATCGCAATTTTAAATAAATTCGAGTATCAAGCATTTAATATTGTAATTTTGTGTATTTCTGTATTATTTTAATATTATAGTATTTGCCCAAGTTTTTCTTTCAACAATTTAAAATACATCCAAGTATTAAGCATTGAATACCGTAATGAGCGCCGTATTCAGGGTTGTCCAGAGGTGACAGAAATCACAATTTACTTGACTCACTTAAGTGACACCGATCTCCTAGCACAACATATAAATAATAGGTGGTTGTAATATAATAAAAAAATATCAACAATGTATTAACGTGTCAATCTTAGAATTAATACAGATGTATTGTATACATTTACCTTTAACATTACAAGCTGGGCTAAGGTGTTTCATTAATTAACTGTTAGATTACGTTTCAGATTTAATCGGTTTGAAAGTAGTTGTGGTCCATTCCAGGTCGGCGATGTCGCGTGGCTGCAACATCGCCGACTCTGTCAAACAGCTAGTGTCGCTGTGTCGCATCCATTTACGTGCTTGTTATCGTGACACGCGCTGAGAACATCCCATACATAATGTATCTGCTTCTATACTGAAGAACTCGGGGTACCTAGTGTTACATTGCTTCTTGTTAAAACAGACTTTTATTTTGTATTTTTATTTAAGATATATTTTTTTATTTTATATAGGTGCCTATAAGAACAGGCTAGACCTAGTTTAGGTACCTAAGTATCAAAATGTATTTTAGTTTAAGTTACCTTTTGTTGTTGAATGAAGTTATTATTATTATTTTACATGAGATAAAACTTTTTTCGACCATTCTCAAGTCAGAAAGCTAACAATTAAACTGTTCGATTTATAATTAACTGTATTGATAGATAAAAATACCTATTTATTTTGAACATAACATGTTTTTTTTATTTTACATGGTATAAAACCTTTTTCAAGTCAAAGAAAACCTAACAGCTAAACTGCCCGATTTATAATTAACTGTACTAATAAATAATAACATCTATTTAGCCGCGAGGTACTGGCAGAGAAGAACTGTAACTCTCTCTGTATCATCAGGTGTCGTAAGAGGTGACTAAGGTACTAGAATCGGCAGATGGCGGTATAGCTATCCTTATCAGCATAGCTCAAATACACAGGGCAGGGATGCGCAGCAGCACCCCCATCGGGAAGACTTTACTATGCAATTGCCAATACGCTTGCCCAGTGCGGCAATAATAAACATAATTTCCCCTTTTTGGGGAGTTCTATGTCCACAGATGATGATAAACATCTATTTATATTGAACTAGCAGTGACCGCGACTTCGTCCGCGTAGAATAGTGACTTTGGGTATAGTATAGTAGCCTTTTTTCCGTTTGTGCAACATTTCTCACTGACGCTTCACTCCTATTGGTATCAGCGTATAGTTATATAGCTTAAAGCCTTCCTCTATAAATGGACTATCCAACAAAAAGAATTATTCAAATCGGACCAGTAAATCCTGCGATTAGTGCGTTTAAACAAACAATCAAACAAACAAACTCTTCCGCTTTATAATATTAGTATAGATATGACACTTTTTTTATTTAACATTATTGAAAACGTTTTTCAACCGTTTTGATTTAAAGAAAACCTAACAACTATACAGTTGTATTCATAATCAACTGTATTAATAGATAATAATGTCTATTTATGCTGATTATAACACTAATTTGTTATCAGGAATGTTACTTCTAATAGCGCGCAATAGCTCTAATACCATGAACGACCAACGCCACATAGTATCACGCTTTTTATTCATAAAAATATTAAAGCAAATACATAGCTTTATATTTTTATGGGAAAGAAAACCTTTAATATGTTTTGATTAAAAAAAAGTAACTAACGTTCTTACTGCCATTTATATATTTAGTATCCATTGTTAAATGCAAAACAAACTATCGAATCAAATTTTTAATAATACTAGTAGCAAAACATTACAAATATTTGATAAAGTGGACTTGATAGTTTCGTGGTATTTGTGGGTTTTCTGTCCATCCAATCGGGATTTCCAATTGAAAATAGTTCAATGACTAGAGTTCCAAGAAGCGCGCCAGCATTGGCGCCAACGTCGACGCCGCCATACGACTAGCGCGTCCACTTAGGCGCTTGTTACCGTCACACGCACACTGAGGGCGTCCCATACATTATGTATTTTGCTTAGCACAAGATCTAGCGAATCGGTAAATCTCTTTTGTGACACCTTATTAGATCTAAAATAATTGTAAGTAAAATTAAACGGTAAAATTAAAAAAAAGGACTTAGAATTAAAGATTTAAATGTCTTTAATAGGTTTTTTTTACTTACTTCATATTATATAAAAGACATAGAAAAGGAGTGTCTGCTTTTATAGTTAATTATTATTGGGTAATTAGATATACTTTTGGTTAATGATTAAAATTTTGATAAGGATCCTTTTTTGAATGACCGTAAATGTCAGCAGCTTATGGTATACGTTAAAGTTATTATAAACATTTGCTCAACTATTTATGTTGAATCAATAAATAAATAAAATAAAGTTATTTTATAGATTTGACATATTTTATTTAGTTAAATTATTGTCAAGCCACCTGAAGCTATAGATTCGTATAAATAAAACCTCGATTCGTTTATCAGAATTTATATCTGGCGCCAGCAGTAGGTAAGTCCCATTTGCCTTGTCATTAGATGTCAAAGTCGTGCAACTGATTCTGGGAAATGCAGGAATAGGGGCGAACATGTAAATGCAACTTGGCGGTATTTCCTTAATGACTCACTTCAAAGGGACTTGTGTATTGGAGTCTTCGAAACTGTAATGAATTTTTTATAGATTAACTAGTCCGCTCACATAGATTCTAGAAATCATTTTTTACTTAGCTGCTTGCTAATTATGTTGTTCGTTGGAGTGTCTTTTAGAAAAAGTGAAATTATTCTTTCTGGAAAAATGAGATTCAAATTAACTTATAAAAATTACAATAAGAATCCAGTCTTTCTAAGATTTCTGCTCGTAAAACAGATTATGCAATTTCATAGAAACCAAATAATGGTTATTTTGAAATTTAAAATATGATAAAAAATTACTTAAATCGAGTTTGCTTTTAAATTTCTAACCAAACTACATAACGTATTTTCACCAAGTAATTCGGTATTTGCGAGATTTATAATCAGCTTTATCTAAATTCAATGTTGACATTTAAAATATTTTTTAGTAGATACACGAAAAAATTGTGGAATTCATAATATTTTTTAACGTTAACGTGTTCAGTACTCACAATAAAGCAACATATTTACCGGCATTAAAACGTGGTTTATTTATGTTTTACATTTTTAGATAGACGTTTTGACAAAAGATGTTGCGTCAGGAGTCGGTTACCCTAACCTTAACAGTTTTTTATTTATTTTAGGTTTTTAATTTTATACGTTCGCGTTCCCATCTACGCAGCAGTTGCTGATAGTATCTTGTAATCTGGCAGTGACGTGATATTGGCTTTAGTTCTTGATCAAATGTATGACAGGAGCCTAGGCAGGTGGTAATTTCCATCCATTTTCTCTATTGAAATTGGGGTATTTTTTATTATTTTAATAGCCTCACGGAGCAACCGTGGAATAAAACGCTGTTCCTTCGCCAGTAATTGAGGTTAGTCAAAACAGTGGTTAGATTTGTCTAGTGTATGCTCGCAGACTGTAGTTTTTTTTTTATATTTCACATCGTCTATATATTCTTTAACCCTTATTTGAATATCCTTTTTGGTTTGGCCGATGTAAAATAGACCGCAGTCACAGTAAAGCTTATGCAATTGCTTACTAACTGTTAATTATTCATACATCTTGAAGTGGTCTGTTGCACTTGTTAGATAGTATGAAATGGTAGATTTTCTTAAACAGCTTAAAATGTCTTGCTTGAAGCACGTTTCAAGATGTTCCTAATCTTGTTAGTGACCCTTTTCAAGAATGGAAGTACAGCAGATTGACACTTTGTTGACTGTGGCGTTCTTTTTCGATTTCTGCGACGAAGACTTGCTACTGGAAGTTTGTTTGCTTTTCAGTACTTCCTTGACATGCTGGAGTTCTGTATGGCGGTGGTCTGCTGGAGCATGCTGGAGTTCTGCTTGTCACAGTCTCCTTGTGCTCTCTGAAACTAAGATCTGGCTACTGTAGCTAACTGTGACAAATGGTGATGGGATTCACCGTTTATGGAAACTATGGTCTGAATTCTTGTTAATTGAGACGTCTTAGAAATGTAGTTTGATATTAGCCTGTAACTCTATTTCAAATTTAATATTGGAGTTGAGATGTGGGAGGAATGTAAGTACTTATTGTAATGGTAGAATGACAAAAGTGTCATCTACAAACCGCTTGTATGTTTTAGGGGTAACAGGCGTTTGCACAGAAATCTCTCTGCATCCAAATGTTTATAATATAAAATTATGTTTGTAACTAAAAGTTTTCAAAATAATCTCGTTTCCCGCCTGCAATCTTTACGAAAGTCAATTTTTTTTCTAGTAAACATCTTAAAGACATTTCAGCATGTTTATGCATAAAACCACTTACTTAATTAATTCACTGTTTCTTCTTTATTGATAGCTTCGAACTTGTAAAAGTTTGATATTTGTTTCGTTATAGGTCAGCACAAAAAAGGAAAATTCGACATGCCTGCTAATGACTCGGTAGCATAACGGTAGTGTCATGTAAAAGTTGCAGTATTTATAAAAAGAGGTACTGTAGCCGTGAGGTACCGGCAGAGTAGAACAGCACCTCTCTCTGTACCAGGTGTCATAAAAGGTGACTAAGGTACTAGAACCGACAGTGGTATATCCATCCAGAACAGTGCAGCTCAAATGCACAGGGCCGGATGGGCAGCTGAATCCCCGTTGCGAACCTGCGCTCTGCGATTTAAATTCTTTCTTTCTTGAGAAGGCCTGTGTCCAACAGTTGACTTCCAATGGCTTGCGCTCTGCGATTATCACTACGCCTGCCCAGTGATCAAAGGGAGATTAGGTTCAGTGACCATGCCTATTAAGGATTATGTATTTGCAATTATTACTAATGGAACCGCTTGTCTGAAAGTATTTTTATTCGTCAATTAATCGCCATATCGAAAATAACTTAGTAAAGTTGAACTTAATAAGCTGATACATTAAACAAAACGATGATTAAAAAAATTTGCCCAATTAAGCTTAAACAGTGTAATTTATACTGACATGAACAGTCTGTTATTCATTGTGTACACGGACGACACGTTCGCGTTTTCCAATTCTATTATAATTGCATTGAACAGAAATGGTCAAGAGTTCACTTTGACTGCATTATACTATAAAATAGTAACGTTATAAAACATTAGATGGATATATAATGTGATTAAACTACGATTGGCTTAGGTATAATTAAAATTAAGGCCTTTTCTCTCCACTTAACAGACTCTAATCTAAATATAATTCTTTTAGCAAGAATAAGGTTGTCAATATATTTGGTAGTAGTTTACCTAAATAAAACAAATGCTGTATTAGTTTATATAACATAGATATTTAGTAAAAGATTCTAAGTACTTGTAAGCCAGAATAACTACATATATATGTAACTCTATGTTATATGTCTTCATCATTATCAACATCATCATCATCATATGAGACAGAGTAAGACGTCCACAGCTGGACATAGGCCTCTCCAAGTGATTTCCAATAGGACCGATTTTTAGCGGCCTGCGTCCAGCGTGACTTGCGGTTTAAATCAGATTGTCTATCCACCTTGTGGATGGACGTCCTACGCTGCGCTTGCAGGTACGTGGTCTCCATTCCAGAACCTTGCGCCTCCATCGTTCATTGGTTCTGCAAACTAAGTGTCCTGTCCACTGCCACTTTAACTTGTTAATCAACCAGGCTATGTAACTTTTCTTTTACGGATCTCCTGATTTCTGATTCGATTGTGCATTGCCCTCTTCATTTTTTATGGTTAGCAAATAGTATGACCACGTTTTGCTGCCATAAATCATCGCTGGTAACACACATTGGGCAAAGACTTTCAGCTAAGCTGAGGTATGTCGGACAAGACAATGTTTCGCAGTTTTGCGAACGCAGACCATCAGAATTGGATTCGGCGATTCGGCGATCCCTGTTTCTTGAAGTTAGGCTTACCCTATTGGACTTAAGTCTTAATTTTTTCTGAGCTAAGGACTTTAATATACTTTTTCGCGCAGAATTATGGATATAATTAGTGTTCGATATGAGATATATAAAATCTGTATAAACAACAAGCCAATCTATACATTAAAAACATGATAGATTTTTAATATTGATAATAATTTTGCTAATTGCGTATTAACTTAAGACAGATGGTCCCTAGAGTAGGAAGTGAATAAAATAAATGACTTAGTGTTTCATGGATCTCAAACTTTTTATTGTATAAGAACTAAGTTACGGAACTTATTTTATTTTACAAGTCTTGTTTTGGTTTTTATGTAGCTCATTTAATAATTATATTCAACAGCCACAAAAGAACGTGCAATATAAATTGGTGCTGATAAAATTCCATTAAAAACGAATCTTAAAATACAATATGAGTGCACGACTTAGGTTATATTTTAAGATTCGTAGTCAGAACAATACTTTAGTAATTAACGACTTAAAAAAGCGTTCTTCAACTTTTTATTTCTTTGTGTTAACCTAAATGGTTAACTTAAACGTCGAAAGAGAATTAAAAAATGAATCCAACCAGGGTCTAAGGCAGTAAAATAAGTAGTTTTACTACATGAATGCTCAAGTCACGAAATACAGGAGAGATTAATTATCTTTTAAAATAAGTGTTAAAAAAAAGTGACCTACATATAAAATGTGACTCGGTCGGTAGTACCAAATCGCTTACGCATTGTCCAATTTCATCAATGTTCTATGCAATTTTTTTTCCTATATCCACCAAAATAAACACAGCGCAGTGTGTGCGACCGTAATTTATTTCCGATAGCGGTCCCTATATTTGTCAAATGGAATAGGAAAATCCAATAGAGTCGATAGAGTGTATGTTTCGCGAATTGGTCGTAGAAGGTAAACTGTTATTGTGGTTAATGCAGGCGAGGATTAACCATCGGTTGGCTGAGGCTGAGTTATATTTAAGTGTCGTTACTCGACGACTAATGGCACATGCTTTGACACCACGTCAACATTTGAAATTTTGTAAAATGACTAATTTTGTGCAATGCCTAATTTGGTGAAATGCCTCATTTTGTGATATGCCTAATTTTGTGATTTGCTAAATATGTGTCGTAAAATTGCACTGTGTAGATTTAGTTGCGTCCACTTACAAATTAGATGGAACTTATGCACGTTGCGTCCAGTGCAATCCTGCGATATTAGTCAGATTGTCTCTACCTTGTGGGTGGAAAACCTACGCTGCGCTTGCCGGTACGTGGTCTCCATTCCAAAACCTTACAACTCCATCGTCCATCGTTTCTGCATGCCCTCTGTTAGTTCACGTTGCTAATCCGCCGAGCTGTGTCAGAAACTTCCTGATTCAATCGCACAGTGACTCTTAACACTTGAAGATCTTTTCCGCAGTTCTTCGAATGCTACTCAACCGACTTCAATTCGTCAATTGAACTCTTTCTTGAAGTTGGGCTTACCTAACTATACTACTATTCATAGGTATATGTTCGTATTAACAACGTCAAGAAACGAATACTCAACTGATGCTGGGATGGGTACAACATGGACAATATGCATAATTTAGGTCTTCTGAGGCCCTTTTGCTGAGAAACTCAATTGTGGTCTTCGAGCGTCTTACTCAAATCTTCTATCGACTCTGCCATGACTATCGTCGGTAAATAGAAGGTAAATTTACACAACATCTAATATTGACCAGACTTCGAGACAGTTCGCTCAAAGGACTTGTGTTACGGACATCAAACAACAGAGTCATCACAAATATAATACTTAAAAACTTATATTCAACATTTAGATACAGAACAAACACAAATATCATCAAAATAATATTTGTTTCGGGTGAAGATCAAACACACGTTTTTTGGCGCACAATTTAGGATCACTACCATCTACGCCAACAGGACCGTTAAAGGTAAGTGATGAATTCGCTGTTTATATTGGTGCCGACTCCTTGCCATTGAAGCTTGAAGGCGTTTCCAAAGTGGCATTAAACAGTTTCAGAGATATGTCTAACCCCCTTTTTAATTAAATAACCTCCTAGTCCTCGGACTGACATAATCTAACTGGTTATAAGAACTATCAATACTTCGGTACCGATAGACAATATTGTTGAATATATGTTGAAGTGATTCAAATACAACCACACACATCTTAGACGAATGAAAAGCTTCTTCATAATCCACCAACGCCAAGCATATTAGTCTATTTTTTTATAATATAATAAAAGTTACAATTATTAATTAATTCTTATCCTACAAGTTATACTCGTTCCTATTCTGAATAACTTGCCGCAGAGTAAATATGTGGTCTGTGGCACTTTTGGGCCTTTTTGGTAGGTTGGAATTTATTACACTTACCCTCGAGACGGTTCTTAATGACCCCAGAAACAGCTTATAAACATGACCCAGGGTGAGATGCTACAGTATCAGACTACAAGTATCAGTTTTCCACTCACTTTCATAAGCTCAGATGTAATTCCGTCATCACCTATCGCCTTGTTGTTCTTAAGCTGAATTGGGGCCATTCAAATCTCGCTCAGGCTAATGTTCGGGATATCCTATATAAAGTGTCAGATTAACTTGACACTTGGGTCTTTTGCCGAGCTGTTAACAACGGAATCGTCCTGAAGTTCTGGTCATCACATTCTCATGTTGCTGCGACGAGTTCGGTTCGTATACATAAATAACCTCCAGCAAATATCTTTTGCCGTGAGGTACCAGCGGAGTAGAATAGTACTTCACACTGCAAAAGGTGTCGTGCAACTAAGGTACCAGAACCAACATATGGCGGTAAACCCATACAAAGCTGTGCAGCATAAATGCTCTGGGCGAAAATGGGCAGCAGCATCCCCGTTACGAAAGCTGAGTTTTGCGATTGCCAACACGCTTGCCCAACACGACAATTATGGGCAAAAATCCTACTTTCTTGAAAAAGCCTATGTCTTCAGCAGTGGACTGGTAATAGCTGGTATGTTGATGATTAAATATCTCTTAGATATTCTAAGTATGCCCTTCTATATAATAAAGTGTGACGACACTTTTGATGGTAATAATGTTCTTAATGATAGACTTGTTGTCAAGAAAGCCGTCCTTGGTACCTTACTCCTAACGCCAAACAGCAACGTTTGCATTGCTGTATTCCTATTTGAAGGGTAAGAGAGACATTGAAATTACTTGGACACCTAGCATCGGACGGTCCATATGCTTGTTAATTTATTTAAAATAATGGTTATTTAGACTATACAACCATCACTTTCAACTACAAGGTTCTCCCAATCACATTTTAAATTGTTCATCTATTAGAAGTTAAATGAAATAACGCCACTTTTAGAGAAAAAATATTTTTCTTGAAAAATTTTGCTGCAGTAGTACGATGTTTTAAGCGTAGAAATGCCTAACGTGCATATAAAAAATGTGTGCAATGAAATTCATAATGTCTTACCATTTTGCAATTCATTGTAGGTTTCAGAACATGTCTTGCAATATTCTACCAATCTGTTGGTAATATTTCTAAAAATATATGTAACAATGGCGTACATTTAGATAAACCCGATAATTTTACAAGTTATTAAAAACAATAACTCATGTTCAAGAAAAATGCATCTCACAATTTAGCCTCGATGTAACTGATGCATGCACCCCATTAAAAGCCTATAGAAGCAAATAAAACTCGCATATACGCCCATAAAGTGACGTCATAAAACTCACTGCACTCACTTTGTGGTCGGCTATAAAATTATTTAAAAGCTTTGACAAACTGTACTGAGAAAACCACTACTTATGTTTTTAACTATTCATCCGTATTTCTAACGCACTTTGTTAAAATTATAAAATAGTGGATTTTGTTCGTAAATTCGCAAATATAAGAAGTCTTTATTCTATGTATGTATACGAAATGAAGTCGGATAAGAATTTTTATGTTACATTTATTATTTTCGAGTGAATTACGAATGTCAAAATTAAACACATATTTATATCCAGGTACAGAACAAATAGAATTATTCATCACATCATGGTCTTGTGTGTGGCCGATGCATAAGGTATAAAACCTCGGAATGTGTTTCCACTACCAAAGCATAAATAGGCGTTTTATTAAAATATTTTTACATGAGGTCTACTCATACAAATCGTCTGCATTGGTTCCTCACTCTCACTTATTTTCGCAAAATAGTAGTGTTTTTACTGCTATTTCGGGTTAAAAGTTGAGAGAGGCATTGAAATTACTGAGTATTGTGACATAATATCCTCATTGGGCAGAAGGTAAGCAACGCGCTAGTGATATCTCTGTGATATAACGAGCGTCTATAGGCTGCGGTGACGCTTACTATCACGCGGGCGTGTGCATATTTATGTGCATGCATGTATGTCGACATCTGTAATAAAAAAAATTATGAACAATTATAAACGCAATTCCGTAACAGATGTTGCCCTGGCATTTACTACCTATTTATATACATGTCTATGGAATGTTCTAACTCCATATTCATTTTAGAATAATAAAAAAAAACTTTTTATGATTCAGACCAGCGCATCTGTTGTAAACAATACCAGCATTTAGAAGTGTATTTTGTCAAATGATAATATCATATTAAAGTCATATCAAAGGTAATTCGTCACGACTGTCAGTTTACGTAAAAAAAAAGTTTGAGTCAGGTAACATTAAAAAGGGTAATATAGTCAAAAACGCTATGGTACATTAGAAAAAGGAATATTAGCTACAAGTTTGCCTAAATATACTTATATTATTTATTTATTGTTTAGATCAAAAGAACCTTCTCTTAGCAATAACAAACATATAAAAAAGAATTAGTGAAATTGGTCCAGCCGTACACGCGTGATGCCATGCCAAGCATGCTATTGGCGTGGGAAATCGGATATTTTATTACTTATTTTCTAGCGTACACCCACGGCATTGCATTGTTCTTCCGTTTTATAGAAACAATATTTTGTTTAATTAATGAAATTCAATATATTTTTAAAGTTACAATTGAATTATGACAACGTTTTTGCTTTAACACTTAAGCAGGTATGAGTATATAAGTATATTAAAATAACAGAGAGATAATTTATAGCAAGTTGATATTATTCAAATGATTAATTAATCTGAAGAAACGTTTAATGGCATTGAAAGACTAAATGTGCACAAGTTATTGGATGCATTGATTTAGTAAATTGAAATGTAACAAACAAATAAAAAAATAAAATGGCCACTTACTTGCAAGGCCTGCGTTGGATGTCCACTTTCACTGACAACGGTGGACAAATGATCTTATTAGAACTACAGCATCGCACTGAATGCAGGCCGCAACGGCTGGCGGCGTGTTTGGTATTGGTTTGGTCTTGTAATACAACCTTAAACATTAAAGATAAATTGTATAGATTATTTCTTTCGAAATTGAGGTAAGTATGGATGGAATTTTGTATGCACTGAAAGGTGTAAAAGCTGGAAAGGCTCCAGGGTCTGACACAGTGACTGTCGAGATGCTAAAGGCTGGAGAAGGAATTGTAGTCAGTCAGCTGTAATACTTTTTTAATCTGTGCTGGAGGACAGGCAAAGTACTAAATGATTGGTGCAAAGCGGTTCTTGTCGCCCTGTACAAAGGAGAAGAATCGCAAAACTGTAAAAGTTACTGCGGCATCATCCTCTTCAGCGTCGTCGGCAAATTGTATGAAAAGGTGTTGATAAGAAGAGTTATGAATGACACTGAAAGATAGATCTGGGATGTATAAACGGATTTTAGAAAATGAATGGAGTGCTTGGATTAAGTCTGTTTCCTGCGCTGCATAGCCGAAAAGTGCCTTGCATAAGGTCAAAGGGTCTATTGCGCTTTTATCGGCTTGAAAAAGGCTTATGATAGGGTTGTGAGAAAGGAGTTGTGGAAGATTATTTCTGTATATGGGGTAAACTACCGTCAGATTTAGGCATTCTAATCTCTTTAAAAGGATTGTGCTGCTTACGTTAGAATAAACGGTGCCTACACTGCATTGTTAACGAAATGTAATTGATAGTAAGTATTCATTATTCCGACATCAAAAGACCTCGATCGTCTTGTAGCACTTGACTTATAAAAGAATACAAAATAACCCAATGAGACACGAAAAAGGAAATGTAGTCTCTTTGCGACATTGAATAAGGAATTAGGAGGTATGTAAAAGAACAAAAGTTACCATCTTATTCTGGCAAATTATCATGGCAATGGAAAGTACAATTAGTACGGCGAAACCGGTGGTTAATGGATGTAAGGTTCCGGATTAGGGACCATGTTCTGGTAAGTTTACAGATGATCTGACTAAAATTGCAGGATCGCATTGGTGCAGAGCGCATACAACCGGTCCTACTGAAAATTACTTGGAAGGGCCTATATCGAGCAGTGAATAATGCGTATATTGCATAAAGCGAGGAAATTATATCCGGTACAATCACCTCTACTAATTACGCATCTATATTCAAATATTATTAAGCAATACAATGCCTATCCGGGAAGTCACACGAATAAGCTAAACATTGCTAATGGCTATAATTATCTGTTAAGCGAACATTAACTTATGTATCCATTTAAAATATCAATAAATGATTTACCGCTTTAAATATACCGTGAACAAACCACTAATCACTGGAACGCGATACACAAAACAAGTGAATACAATTAATATCAGATATATCGGATGGGCATTGATATTTTATCCTTGCTAATAATACTAATGATGCGTCGAATAACTCAGTCTCAAATTTGCTAATATTAAACCGTAGCTTACTTACAATGATATGATAATATCTCTCTCACTCTTGGAAACAGTAAAATTTTGGATACCATTATGAATAATAAGTGTTAAAAATATTTGCTCAAGATGCGTTTATGATATGACTGATGGTAGTGATCATATTTTATACACCAAAGGTCCTGGGTTCAATCCCTACTCAGGACAAATTTTCAAAACTTAATATTTTTGTTTGTTTTGTATCTGAGTATTGAATATAAGTATTGTTTTTGTCTTTACTCAGTAGCCCAATGTTTGTAAGTGACTTTAGCGACTTATCTCGAAGCCAGGTTAATATATGAGATTATGTGAGTTTGTTAAAAAGTATTTTAAAAAATGTCCTAAGTGGAGATCAAACCAACTATTGGCACACAAAATAAAGGCACCAACGAATGCGCCATCGAGCCCTGTCGTTAGTTTTGTTTCTATCCAATCACTATGCAACCAAATTAGCTAAGTGTCTCCCAAAAGCTGTGAGTCCATTCAATTATATCCGAAGGTGTCGCATCAAAATTACCGACTACCAGGGTCAACTAGGTTCTCATTTGGACTGTTAAAAATTATAACAAGATAATAAAGCTTCGTAGAATATGAACGTACTACTTACTACTGATTATCTATATTTTTTAATTTTGTCATGTTGTTTTTTTGTGTTTTTTCAAGTCAAGTCAAGTCCCAGCTCTTGCTTCTGCGGAATAATTATCCTAATATGATTATAAGCATACGGTCTACGGGACAGACAGCAAGAGATGGCATGTAACTGTAGTATGTAGACGCTCATGTTATAAATTAAGAATATTGGTCGCTCTCTCTGTGATCTGAAGATATGATGTCCATTACCCAGTGCATTATGTAGCCCTCATCCTGTACCCTCGAACCGTAAAACTGCAATGCAAGTGATAATGATTACCATCATCATTATAGGCAATGGAAGTCCACTGGAAGTTAAAAGAATTTTTTTTTCACATAATTGCCGCACTGGGCAAGCGTGTATTGGTAATTGCAGAGCGCAGCTTTCGCCAAGTAATAATAAGTAAATGAAATTAATAAAAATAAATTTACAAAACATCTTACACGTTGACCTGACTCCCTGATAAGTTGGTTAAAGAAAATTTGTTATGGACATCAGATAACATGGGAACCACAAATATATGTAATATTTAAATACATATTTTCAACACCCAAACTAAACAGAAAAAAACAAATATCATCATAAAATTGTTTGTGCTGGGTGGTGATCGAACTCACAAACGTTGGCAGGATAACATAATAATTACAATACTACACTTTATTGTTTAGATTAAAATGTACAGACATAATAATATTAATAGTAAGTAAACAGTAAAGTACAGTCTGGTACCGGCAGAGTTGAATAGTACCTCCCTCTGTATCAGATGTCACGAATACACAGATGGCGGTATTTCCATCCGAAATAGTTTAGCTTAAATGCACAAGATAGGGGTGGGCAGCAGCTTTCCTGTCGTAAAAATGGCGCTCTGCGATTGCAAACACGCTTGCCTAGCGTGACAATTATGAGTAAAATTCCCCCTTTATTGAGGAGACTCGTGTCTTCCACTTCCAATGGCTATAATGATGATAACACAGTAAAAACTCTTGTACAATGGGTGGCCTCATTGTATAGAGCGATTCTTACAGATAACCTTCACATAAAAAGTGTGCGAAAAATACATGAGAGAGGATGAAGTATATCAATGTATAAAAACATAACACACATAATATGTTTGTAACAGTCTACTGAATACAAAACTGATTAAGTGGGTTAACTAAATTTACTTGCACTTGTGTTAGCTCCCTAACATATATTTGGTAAAGACATTAAACAATTTCCTTTGAAGTAGTCTCCCGTAGCGAACGGCTTAGTCCCCCTTGGGAGTGTTTCATAATTTTTTCCCTTTTATTGACATTACTGAGAATTTCGAACTTTTGACAGAATATCATATTTTTAAGATGTTTTTGTCTGTCCACATCTCATATTCTGTTGTCTATTGTTCTTCAAACTGGATAGAGAGAACAGCCCTGTATATACAGGTTTTTTAAAGACCAGAAGCGTCCCACTGTTTTTTATTCGTGTTTCGCGTCGTTACAGTGAGAATTATCCTTATTAATATTGTAAATACGAAAGCGTGCGGGTATATTTGTTATTCTATTTCGCCGGAACACCAAAACAGATCTAGACATAACTGGAACTTCGTCGAGTCGAGGACTTGAGACACTGAGGTATGTCGGACGATAATATATTACTTAGAGAGGCCTATATCCATCAGTAGATATCTCATGGTTGATTACATGATGATACTTAGATACTTTCCATCTATTGTACCAGCAGTATGACATTCGTATTCTACACACACTTTGAGGGTCTTTGTAATTAAATAACTATTTAACTTATTGGGTTTTTGTTTTCGTGGCCTAGTATCTTCTATACATAAAAAATCTTGTCACGCTGTTTATCCGAGATAAATAGGCAGAAAATTGTAGTTTCATGTTAAACATAAAAATATGAATTAGACAGGTCAGCGTTTGTCAGATAAGCTAGGTAATTGTAAAATAAAAAGAGGTTACTTCTTATTAAAACCAGCTGTCGATACACAAGGGGCGACGAAGCGGTTCTTCCATATTACGAAAGAATCTTCAGACACTTAGAATCATTATGATATAAATAGATGGTATTCGTTAGATTTTTATGTTTTGTTTATCACGATGTCAAGATTTTTATCCGTAGTCTTACATATCATTTAGAATGTCCAATTTTCATTATATTTTTGAGTTACTTAAAATAGTTTATTGTATAAAATTCATCAAGATTAGGTATACTGAATATAAATTATATTTTTATGTTGCTACTTATTCTGTAACAGTATCAAATAAACACTCCATGTGCTCTTTTAAAAGGCTTCCGGAGTTTATTACTATTAATAGATTTAGCATGCTCATAAAAGTCCAATGCACCTGGTATGTCAACGTCAAAGTTCAACAATAACTTCGGGAGCATCGACATCGACTTATAGCAGCACTCTTCAGCGGCAGTAAACCTCCACACCTTACTGTCACTCTAAAGAGAAAATATTTTGTTTTCAAGGAAAGTGCGGGCACATCATCATTACGCTGCGTAATTTTTTCGTATGTGCCATTCTCCTGCCTGTACTTTTATGCCTTCCCTCCATAAAGACAAAAGGGACTTTGAAGTAAAATCACGTACATTTTTTGCAACTTACTTAGGAGAGATTCAGCCCCTTGCCTTCCATGTTAATATTTTCTGGGAAAACATTGCGGGGACATCGCATGGAAATTACATTTAGATATTTGTTCGTAGCGCGTACGTCGGCGTGTGGGTTGGGATATTATATTTTACGTGCACGGAATGTAATAAAATGCTTAGGACATACCTTGTTGTCGATACGTGGATGTTGGCCCTAACGAAAATATAGGTAATGCCGATTGATATGTAAATGAGGGACTCCATTTCAAACTTTCTTTTCGCTGGCAAAATCTTATTTACTCATTCCTTTTAATAAAAGAGTTTTTTTTCGCAATTTCCACGCGTTCGAATTGAAATCGGTGGAAATTTTGTTTATTAGGTTCAATTGAGTCTGAAATGAGTAAATAGTGCTGCAATACGCTAAGATAGAATTTGACTGGATAAAAATCTACTTAATTTTTTATATTATAAATAAATTGTTTAAGACTAAAAGAGCTTGTTGACGATTAAGTGGAAGGTGCCGATGACGATATGGCCGCCTCATTTATTCCGCAAGATATGCGGGAGATTCCTGCAAAGATAGTGATAATGTACCGCAGCATTGAGGAAAAGACAAAAGCATGATGTTAACTGCCAATCCACTTCTAATCTAAACCCTACATGGCGGAAATATACTTTCTCATACTCCTTGACTTTTCAGAGTATGTCTGAAGTCAGTGGCAAGAAGACTGCCATTACTGAAGAATCGAAGGGCCTGAACTTTGTACAAATATTTGAAAAAAAATTGATACCGATATTTTTGACATGATTATATGTAATAGTAAGCTGTACGCAAGTCAAAACAATAGAAAATGGTTTTAATTAGATTCCTCTAATTTGACAATGATCGTGGTTTTAATACTGTATGGGTACAATAAGCTACGTTGTCAGCCAATTAACTGGTCTCTGGGTGAAGACATTGGAGTAAATTTGGTTGGCAGAGCCAAGTCAAAGTATAGGTTTCGTGACACACAAAGAAACCTTCATCTGGTAGATAACAACTTAGCATCTACGTCGAACTATAAAATGTTCAAGGTACGACCGTTGGCAGATAAACTAATGTAGAAGTTTTTACAGTGTGGAGTGTTTCATGGCTGTATTTCTGTTGATCAATCTATGGTGAAATACTACGGTCACCATCCCGCCAAACAATTTATTCAAGGGAAACCAGTTCGTTTCGGATATAAAATTGGGTAGAGGACAGTTCCACCGTGTATTGTTATTCATTCGATTTTTATTCTGGAAAATCAGCAAAAACAACGTCATTACACAATTTAATCGCGTTCCCAATAAAAACAATATTCAAAACGTCTAATAAACTCAAACTCGTCGTTAAAGTTGTTTACAGCAGCTATCATAGTTAAGTGCTGAGAAATGAAGTGTTCCAAAGTGGCTTGGCTAGAATGTGTCTCTGATAGCATCGGAGAACAAGATAAGTAATAATGCAGCAATAATGCAGTTATATAGCTTTCTAAAACGTTGCTTGCGCCTATCAAAGCGCAATATAGTTTAACGACGTCTGGTTATTTGGTTAGATGTAATTAAGTTGGGGATAGTTACGCACTGCCGCCGTAACGTAAAAGCTGACGTAATAGCGTTGTCTGTCTGTCGCAAAGCGGATACCAATACGGATTCTGATGAAATTTGGATTGTGAATAACTTCGACAGCTTTAGTTGTGAGGTGGCACAAAGATTGCATTTTAAAAGTTACAGTTTCAAATACAATGATTAGATTTTTAAGAACGAAAATTCTTACACTATTATAAAGTAACTTTTCATCTTGTAAATGTACATGAGAGCCTGTTCAAACTTTTGAGTAATGGAGCTGGAGAAACCCGATATAATAAATTCTGTAGTAGTTCTAGTGTGTAAACATTATCCAATAACAAGATATTTTATTTTGAACTCAAAACATTTTCACAACTTTTATTAAGTACCATACAGCAAAAAACATTACTTAACCTTTAGCTACCTTAATAAAAGTAAGAAAAACTGCAATTAACAATATGATAATAATCTAAAACATGGAGACGGATCCACCATGGTTGTAAATTGGGATGAACGTTAAAAGGTTAATCATAAACAACCTTTTAAAATAACAATATATATTTATCTAATTTTAAATCACCTAATTACTGAAATAGGAAATTCAAAACGTTTGACAGGCCAGATGGCTCTGACGGCAGTGATCTTATTTTATGCGCCAATTGGTCGTAGGTTCGATCCACACCCAGAACATTTATATGTTCGTGTCTGTTCTGTGTCTGGGTTTCAACAATATGTATTTTAGTACATTTAAACTTGTAATTTCTCTGTTTTTTAATGTCCTTAATACAAGTGCTTTAAGCGACGTAGCTCGGAGTCTAGTCAATGAGATGTGGTGTGAATATTATTGTTATTATGAAATACCTATGCTTTTATAAAGTACTAGCGGCGCCCCGTGATTTTCTTCATTTAGTTACTATTCCCGTAAGACTAATAAATAATAAAAGTTGCATTAGTTACTCATTATAACTTCAGATATCGTTAAAACCATTCCAGCCGTTTCGGAGTTTACTTCAAACAAATAGACTATAAATTGCAAAAACTTATCGTTGTTATAAGTACCATACAAACGTTCATACCGTTCATGCCTTCTTTAAACTAGGGTTTCGGCTGAAAAGGGTGAAGCCTGGTCAGCCATAACCTTGCTTGAGAGTAATGTGCCTAAAAATAGAAGTGACTTCTAATTTTTTCCGAATTATTAGACAGACGATATCAGTACTTTTAGTAAGATTATTGAAAAATTATATTTTATTGTAATTATTGGAAAATGTTTGTACTAATAATCTCATGCACTTATCAACCTGGTTTCACAAGGGGTAGTTCAACATTCGAGCGTAGCTGGTGTCGAGGTCTTAAATAATATTTTAATGCTTGGCAGGAATCGCATAATGCTCTAGGAGATTTTTAAAATTTATCCAAAGCCTTTGATTGTTCGTACCATGAAACATTGGTTAGGAAACTACGCCCCTATAGGGGTACAGGTTGTGCTTCAGACTTACAAAATATTAAAAGATATGTTTAGAAAACAGAGTATACAGGGTGGATGAACCGAAATCCATCACCGGGATGACTGGTTTCAATGGGTGTACCACAGGGCTCTATCGTTGGACAATTCATATTCCTCGTCCACATAAATGATTTTACATAACTTGTAAAAGATAATGATGATTTCTTTTAGTTAAAATTGAAATAACACAAAGAAATTTATGACGATGCTATCTCAGATGTAGTAAAATGGTTTAACGTAAATAATCTAATTTTAAATTAAAAGAAGACAAAATATACAAAATTCATTAAACCCGATGTTAAAACATAATCTATCAATGCTGCTGACACAAATGCTATTTTTTTGCGATTCATAAAATAACTCGACGACGGTAAAACAAAATCCGTCAACTAACAGACATAGAAACTGCGCGGCTAGCTTATTTCAGCTACTTTCACAGCGTTTTGTCATATGGTATACTACTGTGGAGTAAAGCTGCTGAAATGAATGCTATTTTTGTTCTGCAGGAAAGGGCTATTCAAGCGATTCATACAATTACTCGGCAGGAATTTTTAAGACAAAATTTCAAAGAAATTGAAACAACGACTGTACACAATCAATATGTCTATGAAAATATTATTCATGAAAAACATAAGATTTTCAGAAAAAAAGTGATATACGTTATTAGTACTAGATATAAGTAAAAGCTTGTACTGCCCCACGCTAGGCTCCAAAAAATAAGTGATTTCCTCAGGAGCAATAAAGTAATATTTAATAGAATAAAATCCCAAGTAGAATTACAAATATGCCTTCAAATAAATTAAAGAATTGCGTAAAAGAAAAACTGTTTTTTAAAGCTGCTTAAAGATTATATTAATGACAAAATCGCTTGAGATTGAAATGAATTGCTTTAACTTCTACTATTTAGGCAACGGTTTGCTAGCGCCGACGCTGGTATGGGTTCCAATACACTTCCAATACACCTGATAGTAGGTAATACCTACGTATTACCTACTATCAGGTGTATTGGAAGCTTTATCACCATCAGTTTTTCTTGCAGATTCTTTTTTAGTGGCTTAGTGTGCTCTAAACTAATGTATAATATATACATGTCCGGTGTCAGCAGACTAGTAAAACGGGACTTAATGACCTATATATTTGATATTATGACTCTTTTCAGAAGGTTTTCAGGGTCATCGGTCAAATGTGTAAAATTGTATTGAGGAAATGTATACTCAGAGATTTTCTTTGTTGTTTTGACGATTTGATTGACAGGTCTATTTAAATAAACGTATTTGACTTTGACCGTATGCCTATATATTATAAACAGCACGTAAAATATAATAGATATAATAATAACTAATAATGTCAGTAAAGAACGAAAAAAAATATCGCATGTTTTTTCTTCTAAGTAAAGATTACCGTTTATTGCGAATAAACAAACAAAGATCAATGAACTTGATGACCTTTTACAAAGGACGTTTGGACATCTATACCTGCAATTCAAGCAATTAATATCCTCAAATCAGGGCCTGTTCATATTTCAAAGTGGGTAATGAACTGATATCTTCAAGGTCCTTCTTCTTCCTTGCGATGACATGAAATATCGGTGATATATTTTTTTTTGACCCGGTCGACGATTAAGCGTACAGTTTGCGTAAGAGTACGCGTTACTGCAGCCTATTGACGCTCTTAATATCACTAATGCATTGCCAGCCTTGTGACTTGAAGATGTCATGTAATAATACTTAGTAATTTTACTGCCTCCCTCACATTCCAGGAACACAGTGATCCAAACACTTCTATTCGGCGGTAGAAATAGGTGAGAGTGAAGAAATTATGTAGACAATCCTTGCATGAGAACTCTCTTCTGTAAAACTATTGCAAGGATAAATAAAAACAAGAAATAAAAATATCATCAACTGTATTAGTATTATTTTAACAGGTATAAAATCCACTACTTTTCACTACGTCTTAGGCAGGTCATTAAAAATAAAAAAAAAATAGTTATAATTTGTTTTCTAATATTGTAAATTCAAGCAATACCAATCTTGCAAAGGGATATTGCGTTTTATACCGAATTCGACACACAAGTGGGCAATAAAGTTCGATAGATGCTCGAAACGATTCATTTCGATGCCCTTTAGATTTTATAGCTTCTTCTATTTACTAAAACGCTATTTATAAGAAATAATATTTACTGCTCATATTTTTACTGGTATTCTGTATGTATCTGAGCAAAATTTGTTTTATTACTAATAATTCTAGTTCCAAAACTAATTCAAGACTATGTCAATTCTACAACGAAGCTGTCAGTATGTTATGCATATTATTTTAATATTTCGGCATTTAAAGCTGTTTAATTTTTACATATTTAGTAGGAGTAAGAAAAAGACTTAAACTTATTTTAGACTACTTAGTTACTACTGAGGTTAGCTCACTTTATTTAACTTAAATCCTATGTTTACTAATGTATTTATCAATAACCAAGCATTAACATGTAATGGTTGACCACGGCGCAAACCAAGAATGTGACAGAACTAGAACCGTGCGTTGTTGTAGCCAAAGTTCTTCTTTGTGCTGGAATAACAAAATGTGTTGTAAGTAATTATCCGTGTAGTTTTTTATTCTCCTGCATTCGTATACCTTTCCAAAACGAGGACTACTTTATAATTTCGATAATATCTTTGCAATTTAACAAACCGCCAGTCCAAAACGTAGGCACAATAAAACTACAATAGAACGAATTATATTTGTATTGAACCTAGAAATTATTAAACACCAGCTATTATATATTATACAAATAATTTCTTAAAATCGATTGCGAACGTGCTGGTGCAGTTTTTTTTATCTAAATCCGTAACCCGTTATAAAATAACATTTCGATGTGAAAGTAAGAAATAAAACGATCAAATTATTATTGAAGGTATAATTGTGGGACTTAACACCAATAAAAAGTTGCTTAGTGCGCCCAAGTGAGGCTAATTTGCTTACAATCCGTCGTAAGCACAGCTTCAGAGCGTAGCGTCCGATTACTCAGCTTAATAACATCTCAGCGGTGAGTTATAGCTCCTGAGAGCGGCTCCCGATTCATAATTCACAAGATCACGACTTCAAGTGGTACCTTAGCTCTTGTAGGCGATATTCCGGCAGATAAATAAGTTATATCACAAATTCGGTACGGATTTGTATGCTCGAATTATTGTGAAGCTTGACTTTTGATATTTTGTTATTGAGGAAAAGGATTTTCTGGATAACCTTGGATAATTGTAGATTTTTCATGATGGCCATCCAATAGTAAATTTGACTTTGAAAGGTGATAAAATCTGTGAATTTCAGCAGAAATGTGGTATATAATTGCAGCATTCTCATAATATCCTTCCGCGACGACGCAATATTGGCGAGAATAGCCTTCGCCTTACCAATCTTAATATAGCAACACCCAATCACCTTCTTTCTAACTTCCGTATACTTGTATGTATATGTTGATACAATTATTATCAATTAACTTAATGACTCTATTATGAATTATATAAATAATGTACTATTATGAAGCAATATTATATTATGGTTGTCATTTGTTTTATTGAGTTTTATTGACATATGTACAATAATACTAGTTAAAACATCATTTGCATTTGATCTAATTATAAAATATATTTACAGGCTTACAGGTTGGCACGGCCTGCATTAGATCACTTTTACAGTAAGCAGACGCAATAATTAATCTTAAAAACTTAAATTAAATTCTAAAGAATAATGTACAACAGGTGCTTTGATCTTTATACTCTGTATATATCGATCTTTTTAGAATTCAGCACGGCGGAATTCTGGAGTATTCTGACGGACTCGATGGCGCAAATGGTAGAGATCCTATCTTGTGCGCCAAAGATCATGGGTTCAATAAATATTTGTGTTTGTTTTGTGCCTCGGAGTAAAACTCGCTTAAGACGATGTTTCAGGGACCCTTCCAAAACGCGTCTTAAATGCGTGAAATCGTATTAAGCGTGATCGTCTTAAACGGTTCTACTGTATATGTTTTAAAGCATTGTGAGTGTGATTTCTCTGTTGTCTGATGTCTGTCACATATGTGTTTTTGGTGACTTATTTAAAAGTCAGGTCAATATATGAAATGTGTGAATTATTATTATATTTATTATTATTCTAGAATGAAATTCAGGGTTGTGTTTCAGGATGAATTTAAAGTTTACTTTCCGTTATGTTGGATATTTGACGTTATATTTTCGTATATTTGCTTTGCCAGGTAGAGATGCTATAATTTGCCTTCTAAATAAAGTGGCATGACAAACCCAGTAGCTTTTAAATTTAATGTTCTGAGGAATTTTAAGATTTTTGAATTTAAAGATCTTGTAAAGAATTTAATAACTTAACATTAATGTTAAAGCATGACTTAAGACTTGCTAGATGATTACAAAAATCAAAGAGAATCAACAAATCAACAGTGTCTTATTACAATTTAAACAAGAAAAAATATATATTTGTAATCAAAAATAGTCGTCAGTTGTAAAAATTACCTAAAGTTCGATCACCCGTCTTCTTCAAATGTGCGTTTTTGAGTTCAGATGTTAAAGTATTTGTTGAAGATATTTTACAGTGTCTCAAATGCCTCTCAAAAACAATACATATGTGTTCCACTATTATCCAGCATATTCAAAAAAAGACAAGCGGTATACTCTTATTTAGAATATTTATTGTAAAAAGTAAATATCTCTAATAACTTGGTTCAGTAAGTGAAATATGCCTCTTAAGCATGCAGATATTCATAATTAAGAAATATTTTACGCTTGACACTAATTCGTTTGTGAATAACAGATATAAACTTATAATAATAAAAAGTGTATTTCTTAAAAATGTACAATACTAGAACCTAGGCTTCTAGATAAATATGTCGACTAAATTTATTTTTGTAATATTTACACATTATCTCCTATATTAGCCTGATTCCGTGGTAAGTTCCCTAAAAATCTTGTGATACAGATATCAGACAATAGACAAATTACAAATATATATCTTAAATACATATTTTTAACACCCAGATTCTGGACAAATACATATCATCGTATTAATATTTTTTCTTGGTGGGGATCAATCCCTTGACACATAAGATAGGATCACTATCATTTGGGCATTGGGCCCGTCTTAGTATATAATAAAATTTACATTATTTTAGGCTTTTATTATGAAAAAACCTTATACTTTATATTTGACTTAAGCACAATTATTAAAGTACAAAATTAGCATTCTCTTATACTTAAGGTGGCTTGAGTAAAAATGAAAAATTAACAATTCTAGTAATTTATGTTTATAAATGACTTTAGCAGATGGAAAGCATTTATTATTCCTGTCGTATCGCGAGGTGACGTTTTTAGGAAAATATTTTAGTGTTTGGGGAAGTTTTCGAGTTTGTAATTAGTTTGGCGGGCAGGTGGCGCCACTGTCTTCGGAGTATCATCACGTTCTATAACTTTTTCATTTGACGCGCACACGGACAACTTTCTCATTTCTTTTTATTAACAGAGTAACGAAAATGAAAGTGGGCTTTATAAGTAAGAAATACCTGATGGGTTTGCTAATACGTATAATTTTCGACTTGTTTTTGTACTCTCATTTCTCCCATTGCGATCTGAATGATAACGAGTTCCGAGTTTCTGGAACATGAATGAATTACCAGAAATTGGGTGTTATTAATTTTCTTGGTGACAAACAGCATCAGCATTCTTAAATTATTGCTTTGTTTCGAGATCTATTTTTGGTGACTAATTGCCTCGACATACAAAGACTGTTTATATTTTTTTTCTTGAGCTTTAGAATAAAGAATCAAATCAAAGTTATTTCATTTAATTCCCAAGGCAAGTTAATAAAAGGTATTTATGTTCTTGGCGATATATTTTGGATTAATTTACTGGAAAATTGTAGCAAATAGTTAAAAAATATATATGTATATAAACAAACGTTATAGGCTATAGGTATATAGGCTAGGCTGCCAGGTGCTACAATTGCAGCAGAAGCTTATATAATGTGTATACGTAATTGTATCAATAAACTTATTTAATTAACCCAGATTCTAGTAAGTTATATAATGACGAGCTTTGAAGTTTTTATAGTATTGCTTAAGTTATTTTAAAACATACAGCCTTGAAGTTTCTAGTAATTATATTTGACAGAACTGATAGATTTGACAGAATAATAGCACTTTGAACAGTTGCTAGTATTCCTACCTTGTGCGTCATTGATTGTCATTGCCCCACCAATGACAAATATTTATATGGCGAATATTTATGGTGGATGTGGTGGTGGTGGATGTGGTGGTGGTGGATGTGGTGGTGGTGGATGGACATATTTATATATTATATTTTTGATATTTCTAACACCAATACTAAATGACGTATCTCGGCATATTATTTAACATTATAAGACAATATTTTTAATTGTTAATTGCAGTATCCTCATTGCAGTGTTCTATGTCTAAGACCTTCAATATTATAGAAAACATATTTAAAGATATAATCATGAATACTATAGGCACATAAAAACTAATTAGGTACATACTTAAAAGATTAAAATATAATAATAGTTTGCATAGTCATGTCTTGCAAATTAACACACCTTTGCAATGCTTATAACGTAATTACATTTAAGTCTGTTTTTCTATAATAATAACAATAGTATAAGATTTGTAGAAAGTATTAAAAATAATTTCCATTCTCAAGCGTCTGAAAACAAAAAAGATGAGTTTTATTAGTTTAGACTACCGCTCCCGCCCCGAAGCTATGAGCAAGTGTAGCCGTGTTTCTAAATAACTTTACGCGCTATGGACACAATCGTTTCCCATTTTACAGACTTCGCATTTTACAAAAAAAAAAAAAACACTTTGAAGTGAAATCACGTCCACCGACCGACTTACTTAGAGTGGAACTTGGTCTTTGTATCTTTTTTTGTACATTAATAATTTCGACGGGAACTCACGGGTCTCGGAATTACATATAAGTTACAACCTTATCCCCGGCCTGTCGGTTCTGAGACTTTATTTTTTACGTGGAAGGAATGTAATGAATACGGACATAACGCCGCCTATTATATAATAATGTGCGTTCGCTGGGAGCCATGGTAGCCTAAATTGATGTGCATAAGTCACCCGAAGCGACTTGGGACATGCTTTTCAGGTAAAAATCTCATAAAGGCTACATTTTATTATGGTAATAGCATGATGCTTCTCATATCATTAGCGTTTAGTATATCATCCTGTATATTACATTACAATGGTATACGTATATGTTACCGGGTGAATAAAGATTCATAATTATTTCCTGATGAGTAATATATATTCCGAGTATATTATTATTAATTTATCTGTAGAAATTGTTGATTATGAATTAAAATCTTAAGAAACGACATTTATTCAGTAGAGGCATTTAAAATCAAAATAAAAACAATGAATGCAAACAAAAAAATTTATTTATATTCAAACAAAACGAAAAAATTGACAGCGCCGTGAAAAAAAAGTAATTTGTGCAATTAGCTAAGGCCTTTCCTTTTTCCTTTAAAGAAGTTTTATTTTAATTCAGCCAGTTTTAACTTCGCTGTAACCAATAAAATGTATTTAGTTCCAACGCTCAAGGTGTCTAGCACAAGGTATTGCACGCGAACTGCTGTTAAAAAGTACAAAAAATTCGCAAACGTAATCCTGCCATTTTTTATTCTATTACCCGCTCATTTGGAGTTCTTCGAAATAAAGCAATAATGACAATTATGGAAGTGTAAGGGCTAGTGCAGCACGGGCACACTCAATGTGTCTGATCTACAACATTACTTGATTTTATCTAAGGATGATCTAATGAAATCTGCGGTATTAACACCTAAAACAAAAGCAGCTGATTAAACTTTTCACACCGATAAAATAAAAATGATAAGAGATTTTTATATCAATATAAATACGATCGACATATATCAATAAAATTTTTTATTAATTTAAATACGATTTTAATAAATGTTCTATATTCTTGTTTTCGTACTAATTTTTATGCTTACATAAGTTTTAATTTTGTTGTAGGAAGCTTGTATTTTGTAAGATAAAAATTAGTCTACGTTTTCTGTAGTTTTGAACTGTCTACGTTACAAATACTAATTTTGAGAATCAAGAAAAAAGAGGGACAGAATGTCTTAGTTATTTATGAATAAAAAAAATTATAGAAACACAAGTGAAATTGATTACTTAAAAATAAGAACACACATAACACTCGGATATACTATTTTTTTTAGATTTAAAAAGCATTTACTTATTTGTTGTTAATGAAAAATATATACAAATACAATATATTAAATTAGCATAAATATAACCGAGGCGGCCCACAACAATCTGATCGTCATAAAAAACAAAGTTAACGCAAGATATTAATAATTTTACGTCAGATCTAATCGTAGAAATATATGAATAGTATCTTATTTGAAACGTGATATAAATAATAAATAACAATTGCCGATCACCCAAGCCAAAAAGCACAGTCCATGCATGCTTAATGTAGCTTTCTTATACCCCAAGAAACATTGGACTCTTCATGATACATGAGACATCAACGGCGTTATACCAAAGCAGGAGAAACAAAAGCCGCCCAGTCCATCATCGGCGGCCTTGTGTGTATGCCCTAATCGGTTCCGTATACCGCAGTGCGCCGCGCAGTGGCGTTGACATCGGCGCCGGCCCGCCGGCACGCGAACAATTATTTAGCACAACTCGGCTACGACCGCATCACCACAAGATTTCCTAGTGGCTAACTGCATTTGGGTTTTGTGCATACTTCCAGACTTCGTTCGAGTGGCAACACTTTACGGAACGTTAATGTCCTTTTTTTCTTTTTCTAAACGCACTCCTTCTTGTTTGCTCTCCTATAAGAAAAAAATGTATAGGATATTTTATGTAAGGTTTGTACTTTATTGTAATAAATGTTTTGATTATTATTATGAATATTATCGTATCGAATATTCTATGCAGAATAAAAAGAAATGTGAAATAAATGTTCCATAATATTTTAAAGAACCGTTACGTACTGTTTTGAAAATAATTATGACAAATTTAAGAGTTTTTTATTATTATTGTGTTTCATAAAATAACAATTTATTGCCGATAGAAATATATTCCAAATCATTAATGTAATAATTTAGGCTTAATGAACTAAGTTAACAAGTAGTTATTACATAAATGAACAACAAATTTCGATTGGTCCTAATGAAGAAAAATATAGACTTTCCTTAAGCTATCATCACCATCATAACAGCCATAGGAAGTCCACTATTGGACATAGGCCTCTACACGGAGCAAGCGTGTTGACAATCGCAGAGCGCAGTTTTCGCGACGATGCCAATGCCCAACCTCGCCCTATGCATATGAGCTGCACTGTTTCAAATGGATATGCCGCCATCTGTCGGTTCTAGTACCTCATTCGCCTCTTACGACACCTGGTATAGGGGGGGGGTACTATTCTACTCTGAAGGTACCCCACGGTTTTTTTTATATTTTACTTTAAAAACTATTTTAAACTTAACTATTCAAACGCTAGTTTGGTAAAATATCATAAATCTTCTTTTATTCAGTTTTCTTACTCAACCAGTACTAATTGATATTTCTCCGTAGAATTGATTTAGTTTTAAATTTTTCATATTTATAAAACGGGGAACTTATTCACACATGGAACAGTCTTATTGATTATTCTTAATCTCAACAAAGCTCACTTCCCGCGATTGTGGTAAGAAAAACTTATTGTAAGAAAATCCAATATTTTACGCCGTAATAGTTCACAAAGGCTTCCACGGCTTGAGTACATAATAGGGCGTATCATGGTCAGTTTTATTCATTTTGATACTCGTTACATTATAGGGAAACATTTTTGTGTAAGCCGGATGGTTTGCTGGTACAACCAACAGTGTTTTATTTTGATATATTAGAAGTTAAGCTTAGTTATATTCTACTATATTGAACCAGTTTCTACCCAATATTAGCTGTGCACAATAAATTTACGAAATAAATTGTATTTTTAGAAATATATATAAAGCGAGTCTAATGAATCTATCTTTGCACTAATTAAGTTGTACAAAAAACAATTCAGTAATGTAGTTTTAATATTAAAAATAATAAAATAATTTATAAAAATATAAAAACACGAGTATTAAAATTTAAATCTTAATTAAAATCCTTAAAAAAATTATTCAATTTGTTATAAGGACTTTGCTTTTTGTAAAATTAAATGAGAAAATTCAAATTAGTCCATTTATATGTCAAGGTTTATTAAACATCAGAATTGAGAGCATGCTCCTCCAAACATCATAGTAAGCACACTAACTCAAGATAGCCGTTAAAAAGTATCGAAAAAAGATTACATTTAAATAATATCACCCCAGCGATCACTTCGCATTCTCTTCGATGGCGATTGGGTAGAAGCCGTCGTGGGCTCCTGGGTGCTTAGTAATCAACGAGTCGAATGGCTCTACAAAGTCTCACCTCGCATCCAGATCTTATCATCGGATAAATGGCTGTTTTCAGGGCAAAAGAAAATTGCGATTCGGAATGACACCTTAGAATTAGCTTGACGGTGTTCAGCCTTTCTCCAATCGATTGCAGCAGTCAGTTTTAAATATGAGATTTCTTATTGACATTGTATTTATTAAATGTGTGGACCTAATAAAAGCAGAATAGTACCTCCCCTCCCCATGTACCAGGTGTCACAAAAGGCGACTGAAGTACCAGAACCGACAGATGGCAGTATATCTATTCGAGACAGTGTAGCTCAAATACATAGAGTGGGGATGTGCTCTGCGATTGCCTACATGCTTGCCCAGCGTGGCAATAATGGGCAAAACTTCCTGTGTGTGTATGTCCAGCTGTGAACTTCCAATGGCGGGTATGATAAAGAGGACTAACCTACCGCAGCCTTAGCGGTCAATTACAACGTTTGAACGCGAGTAGCCAGTGATTTACGGAGAGCCGGCTTGAATTAAATCAACCGAATTAACAGGGGTCCAACCACGCAAATCTGCGAAGTGGTCGGCTTCATAATTTCATAATCTTAATAGGGGCCTGGCCACGTAAAGTGGCGGGATTTAGTGAGGGTCCCTCCCCTGGGGCGAGCGTTCGCTGACCATATCTTACGAGTTCTGAGCGTAATCGTTACGTTATTTTTTCACCGTAGTTATGTTTGGTCTGTTGTGGATGTAAGTTTCATGCAGGCTGCGTTTTATTTAAATGTTTTTTGCATGTTGTCTAAGGGAAATTTTAAATACGTATCAATTTTGTAGCTTTCTCGTGATGTACCGGCAGAGTTGAATAATACCTCCCTCTGTACCATGTGACATAAGAAATGACTAAGGTACCACATCCAAGACAGTGTAGCTCAAATGTACTGGGTGGGGAACAGCAGCAGCATCCCCGTCGCAAAAGTGCCAACACGTTTGCCTAGCGTGGCAATTATGGGCAAAATTCCCCCTTTCTCAGGGAGGCCTATGTCCAGCAGTGGGCTGTAATGATGATGATGATTCTAGCTTAAGCATACATATTTCCGTTCATGCTCATTACATTTTTAATGATACAGTTTAATATTAATATTTTTACTATTAAAATAACAGAACGCAATTATTTTAAATAAACTATTTAGCGATAAGCATTATGCAAGAGTGATAAATGCTCGTACAATAGATCAGTAATCAGCAAACAGAACATTAGTGATAACGTTTCAAAGCTATGTAAACGATTGCTCAAGCATTAAAATCTACAAAAAAATTACCAAAGTGGTACTCCAATGTACCTAAAAACCCTGTGCTGCATAGAAAGTCGTGGAAATAAATCGTCGGCGGCGATCGCGACGCGGGGTCGAGCGGCGACATTAATTCAATGTACATACAACGCGCAGTGATGTGCTCCGTGAGACAGATAATCGCGCAAATGACTTTTCGAACTTCGCTCCCGCTGGATGGCGTTATACGATACTGCGCAAATGCTATTTAAAATAACTTGCTGATAAAATAATCCGCTTTTAGAGTTCAAAGTGGCGTGGCATAAACATAGAAGAATAGAAGCGTAATTAACACATATGCATGCATATGTGCGTGTTATTTTCTAGTATGCAATGTTTAATCAGATAAGTACCTAAAGAAAACTTGGAGTCTAAACTTAATTTATTTATGATGTATTGTAAAGACACTTATTTGGTAATTGAATAATCTTTAAAAAATATATTAAAATCAACTGACAGTAATTTCATTGTATATAAATGTAGTTTCATTTTTATTTTCATTATATCAATACCACAACAATGCAAGCATTTGTAATTTTGTAAATTATGCCTATAGAGATTGTATGAGTTGCAAAAAAAAACTGGTTGTCGAATTGGTCTAATTAAAGAAAAATATAAAACGACGGCCCTTTATTATGAAACCCGTAGAAAAACATCGTAGTAGATAATATGTCACAGGTCCAAAAATTGTGCATTTTTAAATTTATACCACATATGGCACAGGGTATAAAAATAATTCACATCTAAAGTGCATTTTTGGCATGCCGCAAAAATACGCAGTTTTGGTACGAATATGTACGGTACAGCTGTTTGTTTTACGCCGCCCAGATATGAGCCATTTCAAACACAAATATTGCACACTGGCATCGACAGTGTAGACACTGACTGACAAAACAACAAGTTACCGAAACAAAGCATTCGAAAAATGGAAAATACAGGTTTTTTCAATCCGCCCGGTTTGCCGAGAAATGAATCTAGTCATATTTCTTTTGTTACGTTGCCCTTTAAAAATTAATAACTAATATTACAAATTCCTGGAAACTTACAAAAAATGCAACTTCAGACTCCGCATGTAGCCTGAGACAATTTGATTTTTCTACAAGAATGGAAAGATGCGGTCTCTAGTCTTAAATATTACTCGCTACACGTTGAATAAAAGAATAAACATTAAAAGTTTTACTTTAAAATGCATGCAATGCATCAGATATAAAATTAAGAGGCAATATATAATAATACTTATGAAATAATTAAACCGCCAGCCAATGTAGTGGACGCTCAAATGAATCATACTCCACAATTAACACACCCACCAAAACGTTTCAATTATCCACTCTAGTAGCGGCGAGTAATAAAAAATTCAGAAATGAAAACCATTTAAAGCGAATCCCACAATGCCGGTCTTCATTCGAAAGTGTGCCATTTTTGAAATATTGTAATACTCTTTGCATGCGGCCGTTCGCCGGCGAGTGGGGAGCATAGAACGGTAAATGGAATGAAAACATTCGAGTTTCGTTTTCATTCATTTAATTAGGTGGATTTTTAAACGCGGCTCCTGTGTGTCGGCCGCTAACGTCCATTCATTTAGATATTTTATTCGGACACTAAATTTTTAGTCTGGGTAAATTGAAGTGCGCCTCTGATATCTTTAAAGGGATTCCATTCGATAAGTTTTAAGAACTTGAGATAACTCATATAATATTAATTTGAAAAGGCTAGGCTTCAGGCGGGACTTGAACCTGTACTTTTTCCATGCCGGGAGACTGACTGACTCGTTGTGCTACCGAGACCTTTACCGAAAACTTTTGGATATATTCTTATTGTGCTGAACCTAGTATTTTTTCTAAATTGAGATAATGGTAAATTTTCAGTATTTCATTTTCTGAGGTGTATCAACATGTGCTAAAGAGATTTAATTAATTTTGTGTAATTTTTTAGAACGATCGGTTTCACGCAACTTTGTCGGCATACATGAGTTAGACATTTAATACTAGACCCTTTTTATTAGAACTTTGCCCTTATTTATGCTCGAGCTGAGCAAGCTGTGCAAGCGCAGATCGTAACATCCCGACAATTCTTCTGTACATTTGGACTACGCTGTATCTGTATATTTGGATATACCGCCATCTATCGGCTCCGATACCTAAGTCGCCTCTTACAATACTAGGTACAGGGGAAGTTATAATAGTAACTATAGTATATTTATTGAATAGTATTATATATAATAACTATGTAGAATACTTCTCTATCTATCTGTAAACTATTTTTATAAAAGCAATTGTGAAAACCATGAGTAGCCCATGTGCAACTGATGGTGTTACAGGTATCCAAAGGCAATGGTTACCACTTACCATTTGGGTAAATGGTAAATATTACACATATTCAGTTCACAATCTTTGCGATGACTTGAGTGTCAATAGGCTGCGGTCACGTTTATCATCTAGCGGACCGAAAACTTGTTTCCTAACTTAATAATATAAAAAAATAGTCTCCCCTCACTTTTACGCTGATTAATGCTTCCATTTCTGAATATATCTGTCTGAACTAATAAAGGTAAAACAAGTTTAAAATACCTTTGACGTAGACAACAACATAATGGCGACATCAATTAGCTTTACGTATCAAGTTTCAAATTTTAAGCGAAAATCAGAGGCAATATTCTAAGAGCCGGCGCACCTGAACTGCTGCAACATAGCGCTGGAAGATAACTTTAATAAATTTGTGATAATTTTCTACTCATCTAAATTACCAACGTTAACTGCATGCCAAAGTTGTTACACGACACTTTGTACCTTTTAGTTGATTAATACCTCAAACGTAGAACGGACTACATTGTAATACCTTTCTGCATCTGAGTTTTTGAATTTATGACTGGAATCCCCTGCGAACTCAGCCGTGAACGAGTTTTCAGCCAGTTTTTTTTTCCACTTTTCAGAGGTAACAAGTTACTGTTGCTGCTATTCATAAATTATATTTCACATCCACCTTTGTGGTGAAATTGGTATCATGATGTTACGGCACTTTTTCCATTGCCTTATTCTGTTTAAAAATTGGAAATATTTTCTAATAAAAACAACAAAAATCTCCACTTTAGGGTCTCAGCTCAATTTATTGTAACTTGCTGTTGCTTAAATTAGTGCGCTATACCATTCTGTTTTCCTCAGAAGTTTCCTCCTATGGTTATGGTATTAAAAATACCCCGAGATACCCAAAATGGTTCTGAAAATTCATAATTACAGCCATTGAAAGAAGGAAGCTACTGCTGGACATAGGCCTCCTCCACAAAGGGAGAATTTTGCCCAAAATTGCCGCGCTGGGCAAGCGCGTAGGCAATCGTAGAGCGCAACTTTCGCGACGCGGATCTTACTGCCCATCCCCACCCTGTGCATTTGAGCTACACTGTTTTGAATGTGTTTAACGCCATTTATCAGTTCTGGTACCTCAGTCGCCTAAAACTAAAAAACTAATTTATTTCTTAAGCAACTTTTCTTAAACGCCTTAGGTTTTAGTTTTTTTTTTGTCCGCGTTAAGTTGTAGAACTTTCATGCTAACTTTGCACCCCCCCCCCGTTTATCCTCTTGAGGGATGATTTTTGAATGAATAATTTTCATATGATTCATGAATTTTAATGAAGGACCATTATACTAAATACATTCGAATAACTTAAAAAACAGCATAGTTTTATACTAACTTTGTTTACCCCCTAAAAGGGTAATTGGGGATACGATTATACCCTTTTAGGGGTTAAAGTTTCAAAAATCCTTTGTAAATGCTCCCTTACGTTATAAAACGAACTTCTGAGCTTAATTTAAAGTTTTTTACACTTATATTTAAGGCCCTGCGTTGAAATGTTAGTCATTCAGTCAGTCAGTCACCTACTCCTTTTATACATATATACAGATGAAACAATTCTATACCAAGTCCGTATTTAGTATAAGCCAAGTAAATTTCCCCATAATAAATTGTAGGCATTTAATTACCAATTCTAATATATTAATAACCTAAGTGATCCCACTTAGAGGCTGAAACTGGTGCCCGAGTCAATTAAGATAGCGTCATTTCCTTTTATTTATTCAAAGGGACCTAATAAAATAAAAAAGGAAGAAATATCTTCGAGATAAACATTCATACGGGGGGATGTAAGCGTTCGCGATAAATCGATGTGAACATAATACTTGAGAAATGTGTTATCTGGAATAAGTTTATTCATATCAATGGCCAAGCTTTTCTAAGGACGAGAGATTTTTCTCCGAATAGTTCTAAGAAAAGTTAATGCTCTCCGATATTGTTATGCTATTTTTCTTTTGTATTTTATAATATAGTATAAATGTACTCGTACCTTGATGATAAGTATATATAATGCGTGCTTATTTGAAGGACCTATAATGATATATTCTCAGAAGCAAGAATTTGAAATTATTAAGATGATGTTATACGTTGATGGAATCATAATTCTTTAATAAAATAACAAGATCAGATCATGTCAATTATTAAACTAATTTAGGAAAGAAGTTTATGGGATCCTACAATGGTTCCAAATGAACCACAAAAATAGTACAAATAATTGAAGAGAATTTTCCATGATTTGATTGTTTTAATTTTTTGTTTTGTATTTCAGTAGCTCTTTTGAGAATCCAAATTATCGTAAGCGACACTTTTGTTGAAAATACTTTTTTTATTTAACTTATATTTAAAGCCGTAACGGACATATTATCCCAGTCGACGTTTCCCTTAAAAAAAAACCGTTTTAAAGTTGTAGCAATTGCTAAAATTTAATTGCTTAATAATATTTATAAAAATCCTTCTCCTGTAAAATTTGGGTTTTGTCAGATACACTAAGATGGCGGTGAAGGCTCAATTTACATACATAGACATTCTTATTGATTCGCAAGAGTTGTCCAACACTATGTGTAGACTAACAATGTAACTAACTTGGTTATAATGAAATAAAAAAGCCATTGCCGACAAAAAAATATATCGTTGATCTGCGATTTCATATAGTAGGATTTTTGTAAATGAGCACCTGAGAAGGGCGTAGCCACGCGGTAAAAACGCAGAACTACTCATTCCTCTTCTAGAGCTTATACAGAAAAAATCACTAATCTACCGAAAAACACTATTCTACTCTATCGATAGCCAATAGCTAACAAAAAAATGATTGTATTTTAATTATTAGAAAAGATATATAAAAATATGAACTCTTCCGACATAAAACAGAAAATATGCCGATTCCTAACCTTTCCATATATTTGAAATAATACAGCTATAAACCTTAACCTTGCGCCGGATGCCATTTACTCCGGTGGTTCTGCGGAAAGCAAATTGATATTCGAGAGAATCTCGATGCCAACTGGCTTTGTAAGCTGACGCGTACGTTTTGATTTGCTTTGATATAAACAGAAAGTATGTAGTTTGCTCAACATTCTATTAAATTCAGGTAATATTATCCAAAATCGAAGTGTGTTGTTGATGTGATGTGTGATGTTTAATACAAAATATTTAAGTTACCTATTTGAGAAGAATCAAGTTACCTTTGATAAGTGAATGCATAAAAGAGTCTTTGTGGCGTAATTTTTTTAAATCTGCTACGTATACTGTAAAGAGAAATGTCCACTTTCGTCACCGTAGGCCTAGTCACATTTAAGACGTTTCGCCCAATCGCATAATTTCTATGAATACTCCTACCTTCGTCATCCTCTCAGTGACACTCCAAAATCAAATACACTTCACACATATTACTTTCGTAAAGCAGTAAACCGTGCTCGCCAGCGAAAGCGTGCGGTCCCTGTCCCCTCGAGCGACAACCGATCGCACTAGTACGGCTGGGCTCACTCGATCCTCTTTTACAAAACCTTAACTTTATCCCCAACTATGGCCAACCGAGCTTCAAAGGCCCACAGGTGCGCCTCTATCCCTCACATCTATCCCGCGGGGTTCGCAGGTGAAATCGGGGATAAAGTCGCTCATTAATTAACGGCTTCGCCCCCCACCGGTGACGCTGGAATGATAATGGCGGAGTAGTCCAGGCCAGTCCAAATTCTCCGAAAAAAAAAACAAAATATCTAAATGGAACTGATGGCATGTGGTCTTTGTTCAAAAAGTACACTTTGAAATAAATAACTATGTTCTTATACTTAAAAGTTAGTATCAATCTATAACGTAATATATTCATCATACCAGCCATTGGAAGTCTACTGCAGGATATAGGCCTCTCCAAGAAAGGGGAATTTTTTTCTTTAATTGCAGAGGACAGCTTTCAAGACGGGGTTGCTATCGTCTATCTCCACCTTGTGCATTTGAGCTTCACTGTTTTGAATGGATATACCGCCATCTGCCTGGAAGGTGCTTTGCTACTCTGCCGGTAACTCACGGCTAACAGGAGTATATTATTCGGTATAAAAGACATCGCTTAACCTATAATCTGAACTATAATTAAAAGCAAATCTCGCTTGAATAAGGGGCTTAAATATTTTTCCTTAACAATGGATTTTAATTTGCAATCGTAACCGTCGTCTGCTTAAGTATTTAGTGAAGGTGGAATTTGGCTGAATTCGCACTGAGTTCGCAAATAAAATTCCGTTCGCGGAGTCAGGTGGCCAACTCCAGGACCACTGTCTCCACATTTTTATTAACGAGCTTCATGCTACCTGGATCTGACGGTAGTTCCGGCGTCATTGGGGGGATCTGTATAATATGCGGGGTCGAAAAGAGACCGACGGCGACCATGAAAAGCGTCTTTAAAACATTCGAAGCCACAGACTTAAGTCCGGCTTGAGTGGCCAATGACGGCAGTATTACCGTCAGTCGGCATTTGGCTCCTCAAACGTATCTTGTGAAACTACTATGGGAGATTTCAATTAACAGCAATCTAATATTAACTAATAAAAACACTTTTCCAAGTATCCTCCTTCCCTCGTTTTCTTTTCAAAATCGATAATACTTTGGTATATGCAGACTTTATAAACAAAGGAAACACTTCAGTCTAAAATGTAATTTTATCCACAAAAGTGTTCACTTTTATACAAAGGGCGTTGCTATTTTTTACGTAACACGTTTTTATGTAACGCTATCTAGCAGAAAAGAGGTTACGATTCGCTTCAACCTCACCTTTTTGCGGGGGAAAGTTTTCAAGGAGATTCCAAGGCCTTGAATTACTGCAATAGTGATTACACCCGGTGCGGTAAAATAGGCACTCCTGCGAACCTCGTGACCTTCAGTTTTTGGGGGATTTTCTCTACTTTCGTCAAGAATTTCGCTTTTAAGAATATCCTTTTCACGTTTTCTGTCGTGATATTTATGAAAGAGTATTTTTATTTGTATTTTATCCTTGTGGATATTTTTTGTTATGATATTTTTGATTAAGTTACAATTTCAATATAAAAATGTTACTCACTAGTTGATAGACATTTTAAAAAGAGCTTTGAAGATATTATTATATATAGAGTCGGCTGCACGCACGAAAAAACATGACTCATGTGGCGTTACCTCGCTCTGAGGCGTTCCGTTTAAGGCTTGAAGTGCAAGCGAGAGCGCGGGACGAGCGACAAAGAGGCACAATCGGCCCAACGTTCAGTTTCGGCAGCGTTCGATATCTGCCTCTCTCGTACTCGAGTGAGCGAAGCGCCCGCGCGGTCAGCTGTTATACAATATTACATTTTCGTAAATAACATTATAACGTTCTTTTGAAAAATGCAACCATTCCATCGGTATTTTCTTATGACGTTGTCACGTTCAACTATCGACAGTAAACCGACTTTACAGACAATCGATTTTTTTTTGTTTCTGTTGCCTTTCGGCCGTCAAATAAGTCTTGAGATTGGTTTTAAAGACCTCCAGGTACCTTGTTCCGGTTAAACGGTCTTGAGAAAATTCAATTACTAGGAATGAATAAGAGACTTGGTTAGATACAGATTGAATTCGAAACTAAAATTATGCTATTATAACTTCATGATATTACTTCGAGTTGAGATCTAAAATCTGTAAGAGCATTAATTAGATAGTATATGCTAGTAGTATTCTTATTTTAAGAGTTATCTGTTTATTACTACTTGTGTGACTCGTTTTGTTTCGCGTGGGACTTAAATATCTGTAGCGATTAGCCATGCTCGTGTGATGGGATTCATCAGGTAGATTAATATGCAATTATTCAAATAGATTACCATCATCTGCGGTTGTAGAACATTCACTATTGGACACAGACCTCTTAAAAAGGGGGATTAAGCCTAAATTTGCTTCGCAATGAGAAGGCTGCTGCCTGTGCCCACACTGTTGCATTTGAACAAGACTACGTTACGGGTAGTTATACCGCCATCTGTCAGTTCCAGTAACGAGTCACCTCTTACGACGCCGTATAGGAGTAGGTACTATTTTACCGGTACCCCACGGTACAAGTGTAGTCTAGCTTATACAATTAACAATATTTAAAATCGTTTCAATAATTAAGATGATGCCAGTTTCCCGTATTAATTTCTAAAGCCCCACGGAAATTTAAGTATTGGCCCCTCCCCGATCTATCTTTATAGCAACACGACTCAATATTTTAAGTGTGGAAGACAATGAGTTTTATCGCTATATAGAGTTACTTTAGAACTAATAATCTCAACTAACATTTTAAATGCGAATGTATATGTGGTATCATCTTTACAGCCATTGGAACTCCACTGCTGGATATAAGCCTCCCCAAGAAAGAGGAAATTAAATTTAGACCATAATTGCCGCTATAGTGATGGCGCTGGCGGAGATGCTGCTGCCCATCCTTGCCCTATGCATTTGAGCTACACTGTCTCGGATTGATATAACATCATCTTTCGGTTCTGTAACAATGGCACCTCTTACGACACCTGGTACAAAAGGAGGTACTATTCTACTCTGCCGGTACTTCACGGGCATGTATGTAGTATATCTGTCTATTTTCTACAGTATATGGCGGTATACAGTATAGAGTTGTACCACAGAACCAGTTTTAATAAAATTACTATGTGGATCTTCCAGTGGAGTCTAAGAGACCCATCCAAGATTACTTCAGGTTCCGGTAAAGTTCCCGATGACGGTGGGTGTTTTATACAGCTAATCGTCAAGGTCAAATCAAGCCAGTATACGAGTACTTATATATTCATAAATATCGGACCACAGCTGATTTCGCAGTAATAGGCGGTTTAATATTGCACTGATAGTATCATTACACTCCAATTATGTTTTCCATATTAGAAAATAGTTTATTTAATTCAACAATGGTGAGTTCAATATGTAAAATATTTGTTAGTGTAACTAAATTTATTGTGAACTCAATTATCTCATACGCCATTCCGCGTTCCCTCTGACTTTTTAGTTGCCCCGCGGGAGCTCCCATCGCGCAGGGATGAAATAGTTTATTATATTAGTGTACCAACATAGTGGGCTTTATATTTATCCTAATTTAATGTTGTTTGGGAATAATGACAGAGTAGATACGCCTCTCAGATTGCCATGTTTAAATAAATCTCAACAACTGTCTATAAAGTCTAGACAGACTAGAATCGAAAAGTTTACCAAATACCGATGAACCTTTTATAAAGCCGTGTGTACAAAGAAAAGTAGCACCTTTCATCTGGGTGACACGCAACCGTGTGCTCCATCAAAAGATAAGCATCAACTTACCCAATTGACGCTCGTATATAGAAAGAATATTGCTGGCACGTCGCCATCATTGTAACTGAGCCGTATTATCAAATATTTTTATTTGCTCCCCTAATATTCATACACCCTAGAAAATAGCAAATCAAGCACTGCTGTTTAGCAGCAGTAAGAGACGAGAGTAAGGTCCCTGTGATACTAATCAAAGTAACTCAATAAACAACACGTTACGTCAACTACATACATCATAAAACCTGCATCGCGCATGTAAAGTTTTCACAACACTTCGAATATATACAAGAACCACTTAACTATTGGGGTGACTAACCCATTACTACTTCCCGATGCCGTCACGGCTTATACCTCTTAAACGCTTTTTCCTCGATTCTCCTCCCACACAGTGCATATTGACCGCGTCTGTGCAGCTAGGCACAATCAATCCTTTTTACAACTGAAACAGCGAATGTCCAATCGAATATGGCAAGACGGGAATAACATATATAACGTATAAGCGTTTGCGAACACCTCTGCCCAGTGCAGCAATTATGGGCAAAACACCCTAAACTCTTTTAATATAAATTATCTTTAATATTGTTTGTATATATAAAATTGTATATTTGTACATCTATTATACACGCATTCGTATACAAATATAGTTCGTATCACAACAAAGTTTTTAACAACATTAAATTCAATTTAAATCAAAATTCAAACAAAAAAAAAATATTAAAACTTGTAAAGATACCATATACGACAATTATATTTGTACAGCTGTACAACGAATTAATTAATGATCTAAAATATTGTAACCATAAATAATAATAACCGTAATTTATTGTCCATTTGAAAGCAAACAAATATGTCAGAGTACTAATTATACTAATAAAGTTCTACTTTGCTGCTTTACTTCACGGCCATTGTATCTGAAAATAGAAAAATAATTTCAGTCGGCGTGTTAGATAAAACATAAATGAAAATCATTACATTAAGCTAAGGCTCTTACTTTGTCGTTACTTCACGGCCATTGTATTAAAATATAGAAAAATAATTTAAGTCAGCGTGTCAAATGGAACATAAATGAAAATTATTACATTCAAACTAGAAGCTAAGGCTCTTAAGTTAAAACATAGAAAAGATAAAAGTAAACAGATAATGAGTGGACGCCTCAATCACTGTCAAATTGACACATTTAACGTTCACTTCCATCGTAACAGTGATAAACCGCCTAAATCTATTTACCAATTAAGAGCACGCAATATCCCATCAAAATTAAGTGTCTGAATTGCCAAATCGAACCCCTCGCCCTCCTGGCCTGTAATTGAAAACAGCAATGATACAGAGAGAGGGTTTAAATGTCAGTAAAAATGGTGTTTTAATCCATCCATCGATACCTGTAGGCGACAGCCGGATTACAGGCTCGCCTCACCGGTTCCCAACTCGATATTTTTTTATTAATAAATACACGGTCATATTTTTCGTTTTGACGTCTAGGGACGATTATAAAAGCTTTTAGCTTTGAGTTCGCTGCACCGCTGCTTTGGATAGCAGGCTACTTAATATTACATTTTTGTGAATTGTAATCGTAGTAATATGCAGTGTTCTTTCTACTTATTTTTGGGTTTAGCGTTTGGCTCTCCATCCGCATCTCTTTTTGCTTTGACAACAAACAAAAATACTTAAGATTAAGTTATATACATACTGAATTTCAGATTTTAATGGAATTTTAAGTTCAGTGATAGATTTAGGCCTCCCCAAAAAAGAGGGAGCTTTAAAACCTAAAGCAACATTTCATTGGACGTCAATTGTTGGCACTATATTTTTGAATATTCACACAACACACGACATGAAATAAAATGAAAATTGAAACCGTCCACTACCTAAAACTGTTTGCAATGCTATGAAAAATGAAGAACCACGCGATATCAAAGGTTGTTTTCCAAACAATCACGGACGTATCTAGTTTATTTTTTTAGCAAATACTCCGACGCAATTTCCTTTTTATTACATAGACCTTGATAGTGTTTGATGTTGCATTTATAATGTTATACTCGTATTATGAAAGCATACAATATTGTAATCATTAAACTATGTTTTGTTACCCTAGTAAAACACAAAACCTAATAAAAACATGTTTTTTTATTTAAATTTTTTTTAAAAACACGTTTTTAAAATGCGTCAACCTAAAAAGTAAATGATATTTTATATAACGAAGTGAAAATAATGACGAACAAAAAATACTAGCAATATTCTGAAAATATCGCAAGTTGCAAGGTCTACGAAAAATACGGTACAACGCACCCTACGCTTTGTTTTTGTTCTTCATTATTTTCAGTTTGTTATAACAAATATATTTTACTTTTTAGTCTGATATTTTAAAAGCTTGTTTTAAGCTTTTTTTTTGATTCATTGTTAAATAATATTAACTTGATTTGTACTTAATCTGGAATTTAGGTAGGATGCGTGGTCTCACTTGCTTTTACACAGAGGAATTTCTTTAATCCTCAGCATTCTCATCAGGATGAGATAATCATATCCAAATATTGTATTGGTACCAATTCTTGATATGTGTACAAAGTTTCAATAAAATCGGTTCATTTAAAGTGGGTCAAAATCGACTTTAAATAAGTCTGTTACAAACATACATACAACTGAAACTAGTATAAAATGTATGAAAAAGCTTTAAGTGACGACTGACCGGGTGAGTGCATGATGGCATCGGCCTCCCCTAAAAATTAACGAATTATATACGCCAATTATTCCGGCGTTCTTACATTTGAGCTACTTACGCTGTTATGGGTGTAAATACCGCAATTTATTGGTTCCGGTACCTCAGCCACCTCTTGCGAGATCCTATACAAGAATAGTAGCTACATACTATAACATCTAGAACCCCATGGCTTTACATACACGATGCATTTTTATAAAGCTATTTGGATTAAATGGAAATAAAATCGGTTCATTTAAAGTGGGTCAAAATCGACTTTAAATAAGTCTGTTACAAACATACATACAACTGAAACTAGTATAAAATGTATAAAAAAGCTTTAAGTGTGGACTGACCGGGTGAGTGCATGATGGCATCGGCCTCCCCTAAAAATTAATGAATTAAATACGCCCATTATTCCGGCTTTCTATTTGGATTAAATGGAAATCCAAGGAAAATAAAATAAAAAAACTATTTCAATGCACTAATTAAAATCTTAGTGCCAAAATTCTGAGATCAAAACACGAACGTGTCTCCCAGGTAAGACCTGGACAGTCGCCAACTACCTGTAGATGTTCTTTCAGATATTTACAACTGTAAGAAGGTAACTTCACTTTTTCCTCACATAAGCGCAATATATGAAAAGGTCAACAGAAGTTGTGTACCCATTGGCGATGTTTGATAAAGTTTTTTTCTTAAGGAGAGAGCTTGTCGCACACCTTTTTCTTTATTAAATTTATTAGAGCTATGTTGAGTAAATAAGAGGGTGATTTGTCTTATAAAGGAATTCCTTCACATTATTTATTATGATACAAAAATATTTCCTCTTTTGATATTTTAGCATCACTGGATATTTTATTTATTAATATTTTTATATTATAAATGCAAATATATCAGACCACCAGATACCTTTCTATTAGTTTATCTTGCAGTTTTGATGGAGTAGAAGGCATAGATCCTATCTTATGTGCTAAGGGTCGTGGGTTCGATCTCTACCCGGAACAAACATGTAAAGAAAATTTGCGTTATTTCTGTGTCTGTGCGTTAAGTATAATTATGCTGTTGCATGGTGTCTGCTACACAAGTATTTGAAGTGACCAATCCCGAAGTCAGGTTAATATATAAAATGTTATGTGAATTTATTATTTTAGCGTTAAGAAAAAAAAATTGAGGTTTTTTCACGAATAGATCTTGCTTAATATAGGCATATAGATACCTTAAGCCTATCTTACTTTTGAAACTTTTTTTTGTTTGTATTTCAAAACTTTGAAAACGGTTTAACGAGGTTTTGAACCCCAGACATATTTTTTACATAATATTGTTAGTTTAAAGTTTATTTTACCCAGGTTTATTTTTCAGAAAAACTAATAGCCGATTATTATCAAAACCATTTTCTTCTTTTTACAGTTGTTTGGTTTACTATAACTACCTTATCTAGATGTATTAAATATTAATGTAACCTGACTTTTAATTGTGTGCTATAAAAAGTATCAACAGAAGCAGATCGCTGCAAAACCGGTACCACGTAGTATTTGTCTGCCCTACCTCAAGAGTGTAATTTCCCGCGTAGGCGTATAGGGGCATCGTAGTGACGGAAACGAGACAAAAACCATGCATGTTGAATTAATTAATATAAAAAACGTTTTAATGGAAGCTAAATCGACTAACATTAATATTTTTATCAAAGGTTAAGTAAGATTTCACAATATATAGAAATAATATATATATATATATATATATTTCAAAATCAGAATATTAGCAATACGTCAATCGTGTTTATAGTAAAATGAAAATATGGAGAATAAAATAGGGCAAAACGTTTTCGAGATAATGAAAATTGTAAATGAGTACTAAAAAAATTGGATTTAAAATAGGTAACCAATGGACCCTAGAGAACGTCCGTAGGCTTTATTTAATCCCAGGCAATCAGGCATGTCTTATATAGTAATAAGAAGTTGAAAGTATGAAAGGTAGTATAACAATGAGACAGAAAACTATATTATAAAAAATAACCAATGTAGTAATACTTCCTGACGGGCCGCAGAAAGCTTTGTTAGATTCTTAGACAACATAACTAATAATCATAATTTGATACTTATAAAGCAAGGCCTAGACAGATCTTTTGTAATTATTGATTTGAATTATATCCTTGATACGCTATGATTTATTTGAAACCTAATCCATCAAATTAATGTTATTCCTCATTCCTTTAGTGACCATTTTTTACTGCCCCTAGACAATTTGGTATATTTGTTTATGAACTCCACTAACAATATCATATTGTACTATCTCTCCTACATCAATGAAACTAGACCATCCAAACCATTGACAAATCTGTCCCTTTGTGGTAAAATGTTCAAAGATTTCTCGGTATATGTCAGCGGAAAACACGTCATTACATCCCACATGCCCCTATCTAATGCTTCCAAGACTTTCAAAGGTCCCGATGTATCCTGTAAGTATTTCCCGAGTGCGTCACCGGGAATTCCGAGGCAGCCCCCGGGCATTCAGGGATGGTGAACCGATTTGATTACTGCCATTTTGTAAACACGCCCGGACCATGTCCGACATCTACTTACTCTTGGAAACTACTCTGTTTTATTGAAACATTATCTTATGTATTCTCAGATCATTGATTAGATTTTCTAATCGATCTAAATCGATCAAAAATATTAAGTTTAATAACTTATATACAACTACGTTTGCCATGAGTTTTAAAAACACGATTTATTGACTTTTAAAATCTATGTTTGACTTTTCTATTCCTTCTGGCAACTGTTTTTAGACACACATGTTACGATTGTGTTATGAATATGCCGCGTTTGAAAGCTGTTTTCAATATGTACTTTTATTACAGGAAAAGCATAAATATTTTAAAGTATTTCTAAGGAGCTTTTTTTACAACTTATACTGTAGTATTACATATTTTCCAATTAAAAAGTAAATATGAAATAAAATCAACAAATACACAAATAGTGAAGTGCACCACAAGAAGAATAAACAAATATGTACTCAATGGAGTAAAGTAGGGAAATATTATCTAGTGAATAACAATGCCAAGCATTTTATATCCCACAAGAAACTATTACTGGGCCTGTTAAAATCAGCTTAACCAATTTAAATAATCGATATGAAAGTACGAACGAACGTCAGAAATAGTTCGATGATGTTATCGGTAGCACGAAGACGCTGCATTCAACTTTACGACCTTGTTCGTATTTAATAAATATGTCGGTCTTTTCCGACCCCAAATTTTACGACGCCACAATAAAACATGTCTCGACATCCAAATTTATATGCGTACATAAAGTTTTATACCCGCGCTACTTGCACTGGAGGCTTTCCTAATTGCTAGCGGTCATGTATACAGGCCATGGCACCGCGGAATTCGACTTAGTGACGAAGAATCGACGTGACTCGTAAAATTTGATACACAGCTATTGTTTTCGAGCTATCGATTTGGCTTGTTTTGGTCATGAAAATAGATAACGATGGCGCTCTGGCCGCTGAGCGTAGTGAGGTGCCCGGGTATACGAATCGTAAAATTATAGTAAATTATTATATTTATGTCATTGACGTATACTCTTATTTAAATTATTATTACTATTATCTTAAATTAACAGAAAAAAAATACTTTTTGTATATCCGCCAACATTGAAGATTTTCAATTATCAAAATTGTATTAGCTTTATATGTACGTATTTGTTTAAGACTTAAGTATTTATTACTGTGAGAGTGACCGAAGTGACTGTTCCAGAACTGAGCCAGTTACGAGTATGCATAGCTATCAACTAGCAGTTATCCCACAAATATCTAGGAAATTCTAGATAATGGCAAGGTATTCTTATAATTGGGTCTCTCCTCATTTGACAAAAAAGCTATACCAGTGTTCATATCTTAGTAAAAACAAAGAACTCTTAAGCAAAAACTGTAGATACGTTGCGAATGACAGCGGCTAATAATTACCATATTTATTGCTAAAATTGATTCTGTATTAAAGTAAGCTATGAAGCTTTCCTTTACCTGTGTAATGGCCCCAATGTGCAAATTATTAAAACAACGACAAGGGATCTTGGCATCATAATTTCCATATGATGCAAAATCCGAACACCAAAATCATATCCGTACCCAAATAAACATTTTAATCCCCACATATCCGCGGATATAACGTTGATGAAAAGGTACACCTCTACTTATCAGGCTTTCTCTGAATAGCCCGTACAAAATCGCGTTTTCTAATGATGTAATTTGTGCCGTATAATTTGCCCGTTACCACCCTATGTTGACACGGACGGTGCCTGTTTATTTTTAGTGAATCCCCTGCCTCGTCTCCTTACAAATACAATTGCTAGACTTCAAGACATTTGGATTCACCTTATATTTTTGAAGAAATGTTAATAGAAAAATATTGACAAATTTATTTATAGCCAATCAATTATAATTAAGGCGTTTCTGGGCGATGCAGGGAGCATGACAAATAAATTAGTGTTACCACATTTGTATGTTTAGGTGTTCCTTTATATATGATTTTTTAATATTAACATTGGTTTCACATTTTATGAGTTTTAGTATAAAATATTTCTATGACTGAGAATATAGCTGGACATTTTATGATAGAGGCAAATATTTGCACATAGCTTTATGATACCGGAAAGTAACCAAAACATCAAAAAAAAAAGTGAAAAGTTTATTAAAACGTGTACTTTTTTATATTGCGAATGCACCACTACAACTAAAAACACACGGCCCGCATGATGATTAACATGACAGCAGCCTGTAGACACTCATGTTATTAATATTATATTATTTATTAAATATTACTAGCGTGTCGTTAACCTTGTGAACTTAAGACGTAATGTCGCAATTACCCAGTATTTTCACTGCCTCTTTCGCCCTTCAAAACGGTGAGAGTAAGGTACCAAGAGGGTAAGGACCTTTGTGAGAAGTCTACCTATAGTGAAATACCTATATTAAAGCCGCAAAAGAAAGTTTTATTATGACATAACTATAATTTGTGGTCTTTACATGTCATAATAACAAATATCAAGTAAGATCATCATCATATCAGCCAAAAAATGTCAACTGCTGGACACAGATTTCCCAAATAAGGGGAAATTTTACCTATAATTGACTGGGCAAGCGTGGTGGTAATTAGCAGAGCGTAACTTTGTGACGTGAATTTTGCTACCCATCCCGGCACCATTATATTTGAGCTACGGTATTTCAGCTAGATATAACGCCATCTTTTAAATCCGATATCTTAGTCGCCTCTTATGTCACCTGGAACAGGTGAGAACTTCAAGATCGCGCTGGATGCGGCCGGATACAACCGGTCCTAACTAAAAATCTTTTGTGGAAGTTTAATTGAATAATCCAGTGGATGTTTGGCGACATCTGGTATAATGTGGATATTACAACACAAAGAGTCTCTGAATGAAACTGATAGGCAGAAAGACGGATATGGGGATGCTATAGCTTGTTCATAATACGCAGTATTTTAATAAAACAACCTCAATAATTTTTTTCTCTCTCAAATAGAAGTCTAACACTTCTATTTGAGAGAGAAAAAAATTATTTTTCTCAATAACAAAAACACATCACAGTTTACCAGCAAGAGGGTCTCTAGTGTTTGAAAAACTTAAACTAAGAAAAGCATTTACAAAGGAGATCGGAACAAAACATTTACAATGACATTTACTTAATCTTCATAAATTTATTTATTCAACATACCCTAAAACAAATTAATTGGATTTCCGGCTTTCTAACTTAATTTTTGCATGTAAAAATTTCAGAGTTTATCTTTTTTTGGATATCTAATTGTATATTTTGATTACCTGTAACATAAATAAGAAAATTGTTTCTTTTTTAAGCTTCGAATGCTATGAACCAATGCACAATACAGATGTTTTAACACTAGTATGTTTAACCCAAATAGTAATAATACAAAGCGATCGTTTATTTACCAATATTTAACGCATTGCTTAATCCTCGCTTTGTATGATAACACATAATTGCCAATCGACAATACCAACGCACGGTGACCTTAGTGATTTAATTAATTATTTGAATGTCTATCCCGTCGTGTATAAAGGGGAATCGGTTCAGTAATAATGTTAACCTAATTGGCCAATGAATAATAATTAGCGATTGCATTGGATTGTTAGCAGTAAGGTGGACCTGGATGTCAAATTACCGGCCTCAGGTGTCGAAGACTTAATTGCTAATTAACTGTCAATGCAAGCCAACCAGACACGAGTATGTTTCGCTTGTGGAATTTGGTTCCAAATTATTAAATGCAAAAGGGGGTTTTATACCCTTTTATACCCAACATTTGGCTGCATCGCCTGATGGTGACAATTTAAGGATATCAGTTGTATTTATTTACATATATTTTTTTTATATTCTAATCCTTTTTGGTTGGAATATGATCGTTTATTCGATGTATTTCTTTTCAATCTCAATAAAGTTGTTTTTAGAAACGAAATGAGTATTTGATTCCTTTTCAGATCACGGGGTTTCGTTATATTATATAAAAATTTAGCGATTTTTGTTCTTCTATTTAACCATTGTTTTTGTGTCGCGAGTCGCAAGTCGCAAAGTCGAGTTTTTGTTATAAATCGTCAAATAGTAAAACAATATAATGAAAATATTTTAGAATATTACCTCATTTTTTACCACTCTTAAAAGTGACATATTGTACCGAATAGATGGCGATATATCCGTCCAAGACTCTGGCCTTACCAGTACCAATAAAATTAGAAGTGCTTAATAAATACACACAGCATCTCACACATCGACCTGACTCCGTGATAAGTGCTTTGAATCACATATCACGTGTGTGTGATACTTAAGTGTATAAGAACATCAGATAACAGAGGAATCACAAATATATTACATAAATGCATATATTCAACAACCATGTACAGAACAAAAACAAATATCATCATATAAATATTAGCCTTTTGTGGCGATCAAATCCACGACCTTTGGCCCATAAGGTAGGTAGGCGCTCTACCATCTGCGCCATCGGGCCCGGCATGTTACGGAATAAGACAAATTACGTTTGTAATAGTGTTATTTGCAATTTGTTAAATAGTAGATGTCCTTTTTATTTTTTTGATAAAAAAACGACCATTGTGTCATACAATTGGTAATCCAAGCATTTTAAAATTAATCCAATATGGCCGTCGTAAAGCGCAAACCTGTCAGATTGTCTATTGAAAGTTATATAATTTCTATACACTTTATATACGTAAGTATTCTTATTTGTTCAAAACCAGAATTGGTTTTCGGCGAAAACAAATCAAGGAAAAAGAAATGACGTAAGTCTATAGAATAAAAGAAATAGGTTTACTATTCATCGGTCTCGGAAAGTTCTAATGAAGAAGTCAACAGTCTAAATTTTCGAATAGTTCCAAAGTGCACCCATTCCGAATCTAATTTTACGATGATTGTCTATATTTTCAGCCGGTCGCCATTCTAAACGGCTTCCTAGAAAACTGTCTGAGGGGTGGCGAGGTCGTGTGACTCACTTTCGGAATTTTTGAATAGGTATATTGTGCTGACAGCGACCGCATATTATTATGGGGCTGTTATCATATATCATTTAGTTTGAAATTAATACTCGAAGATCATACTGTGTAAGCGTGTGCAAATCTGTAATATAAACAATTATTTTAAGTTTTTGGGAGGTATACATTCACATAATAACTCATATATTGACCAGAGGAGTATCACACATATTACTAATACATATTTACCACCCAGATACAAAACGAACATAAATATTCATCATACAAATGTTTCACCAGGGTGGGGATAAAACCCACGACCCTTGGCTTACAATAACAGATTACTACCATTTGCGCTATCGGGCCCTATATAACAAATGGTATAAAAGTATGACTTGTCACGTCGGGTATTACTTGTAATAACATTTATTATTGCATTCAAAATTTGTCAATTATGCACAAACATTTGTAATAGTAATTAAACACCTATTCTCTCTATACTATATTCCACTATATTTCACTCTTATTACATCACTTTTTCACAAGTCCTTGATAATTGAATTTGACTACATAAACGCATTTAACAACACTGCCAATTATTCAGTAACCCGAGGACAAAGCATTTTTGAAACATGCCGTGTTAAGTACATTTCGAACATTGCCGTATCAAATTCACGTGTTCGTGTGTAGCTGGTAATGTGAGGTTAATCTGAGAGTGAAATAAACTACATTTTGACATCAATTATTTAATCATCACATCAACCATTGCAGTTCCACTGCTGGAGATAGGCCTCCCCAAGAAAAGGGGAATTTGGCCTATATTTGTCGCGCTGGGCAACCGTGTTGCAAATGCAGAGCGCAGGTTTCGCGACGGGGATGCTGCTGCCCATCCCCACCCTTTGCATTTGAGCTACACTGTACACAGATGGATATACTGCTATCTGTCGGTTCTGGTACCTTAGTCGCCTCTTACGACACTTAGTACAGAAGGAGGTACTATTCTGCCGGTACCTCACGGTACTCAACTGTATAAATACATATATTTACGCTTTTTTTAAAAGATTTATACACTTTTTTTGGAGGTTCTACGGAATCGTTTGCTAATCTGTAATTAATACAGAGTTCTGCATATATGAAATCTAAGTTATTAAGGGTATGCCACAGAATAAAATACTTGTTGATTTTTTAATTTTCCTTTCATTAAATACTTTGGAAACCGATTAGTAGATATTTGAACGTATTTTTTACAATCGTACAAAAATTCAAATCTGACTTCTATATATTTCATTTTAGGTATGGTTTTCTATTTATTTGTAACTTTACTTATGACCTTTGGTACTCCAAAGAATGTGGCTTATAGTAAAAAAAATCGATATCGGTTTAGTACCTTTTGAATCTCATTAAATCATTATTAGAAGTTCACTGTTAGACATAGGTCTCCCCAAGAGGGAAGGAATTTTGCCCATTATTGCCGTGCTGGGCAAGGATGTTGGCAATCGCAAAGCGCAGCATAGTTTATGGGTTATCCCTAAAAGATATATGCCATCGCGGACTTTTATGTAGACCTTGTTACAGGTTCAGCCAGCGTCGGCAATGTAAGTACAAAAAACAAATGTGATTATTTACGACATTACATTAGAGAACTCTAAAATGATATATGTTGAATGATAAAATGATAGATGAACAGTTTTTCTACTATATTATGCATGTATTCTACGTACAATACTTCCTCTTGAATCACGCATTGAAATCCGTTGCGTTGTTTTAAAGATATAAGCATATATAGTGACAGACTTTGTGAAGTGACTTTGTTTATGCTATGTAGTGATCATTAGATCATTAGTATTTAATTTCTGGCAATAAGCCACTATTCCAGCCAATAAACGTGTAAACAGTATGTCCTTATTTACATTCGTCCTGATAGAACCCGTAAAACTGAGAAAGCGGAAAATCTTTTTAGTCCGCCATCCCTTATCCGAGCGCGCGAAGATTTTTCGTGAGTGTCATTTAGTGTTAATGCCTGTTGCGGGACGAGGAGCCTACGAATTGCCACATTTTCTCTTGTGCTGGCCTCCAAAGACCTTAAATCCTGTGTTTGAAATGAGACAATGCATCTTAAGCAAGGGGATGTGACTTTAAATTGTTCGCGAAACGGAAGAATTTGTTGCGTTGACAAGATTTTTGAGCTCCCATATTGACATCTTGGTTTTGTAATTGTACTGTATCAATTTATCTTTAAATCATGCTTACACATTATATATAAATAGAAAAACTTAAATATTCTATTATTTTCACTAACCCAAATCAAATTCTGACTAAATAACTATAAACCACAGACCTATTCAAGTAAAACTATAAGTAACTGAATCGAATCAAGCTGACCTCTATTCCAATACGCAAACAAGAATTTCCGATAATTCAATGGAGGAATACGAATCCCACCACTGATCGACCCGTACAAGCTAATCGTCATAATATTCTGTCGCTTATGATATAGTATTCAGAAATATAATTTTATATATATATATATTTATGTATGTTAATATTAGAATAGAAATATTTGTATATGTGTTTAGGTTTATAATATTTATTAATTGACTAAAAACCATTCCGATGCGAAGATGTCAATGACAGAAAAAAGAACTAAACTAAACTAATAATAATAATAAACCAAAATAATATTAATATACATAACTTATAAATACGTTAATAAGACATCTAACTGAGTTAATAAATATTATGTACATACAATTAACATTTACATACATAGGCCTCCCCAAGAAAGGGGGAATTTGCCTAATTTGCCGCACTGGACAAGCGTGGTGGCGATCGCAGAGCGTAACTTCGCGACTGGAATGCTGCTAACTGCATTTGAGCTACACTGCTTCGAATGGATATACTGCTGTCTTTCGGTACCGGTACCTCAGTCACCTCTTAAGACATCTCATACAGGGGGAGGTACTTCTCTACTTTGCCAGTACCACACGGCAAATCTCCACATTACTGTTTGATAAAAGAGGGAGACCGATAATTGGCTGTATTTTTTGTATTGAATCGCTTTACCTCAACATTTATATTAAACGCTGTTATATTCCTATTATATTAATAAATAAATTTAAACAAAAATATCAGTCGCTTCGGTAGATTCAAAACTATTGTAGAGATAAAGGATTTTATTTTGTAATATATAGTGATTATAATCCTTCACAAAATCGTTTTACCAGCTGCGTCTCGAAGCTGCATAACGCGTGAACAAACACACACCAGAAGAGCATGTTACAAGCACCCAACAGCCATTCCGATTTGGGTGCGCCGATGTAACACGGTGTCAAGTGTGCGGACCGGCCAAGTTTGAAGACTAATAGCATTAATGACGTCATTTGCGCAGACGAGTACATGCGCTGCTGGCGCGTTCATTAAGACCCAGAACTTGGATGCTCGTGACTTGAAACTTGAACATTATCAATGTTATAGGTCCAAGTTTTAAGTCTCTAATGAGTGTGATTTCTTGAGTATCTTTACTTGTGTATCTTCAAACAGTGTACTGTACTTAATTAAATATCTGCTACCAACAATCATGTCATTCCCACACGCACATTTACGTAAGTCCTTTTAAATAAGTTTCTCCAAATGCATATTACTAATTTTTATCAGTTCAAGGATTCAGTATCTCAAAAAGATAAAAACGGAAACCTTATAGCGTCACTACGACAATATTGTCCTACAAAACATTTTCAGAGTCCAGTTCGCAATTGACTGGATTTTTCTGTATTATTGCTACTATTTTACTATATAAATTCGAGGTGTCCCACCTCGTATTTCGTATCGTTACCTTTTTGCATACAATTTTTAATAATACTTTGTCAAAAATCAATCACAATTACTTGTAAGTATTTTTTATGCATTACTTCTATAGCCTGTTTCAAATAAATTCAGCAACTTCTGAAAATCATTGTACGGTAAATAGAAGGGCTTAATAGTAAGATTTACGCTACAGTAAACTAGGTACGCGGCACGCAATATGGCTGGTGTAATCCATTGGATCTGTAGGGTCAGACGTATGGCAACAGGCCACAACTGCAGTAAGCCTTGTTTAAGTTTACGACACCCGCGTCTCCCGCTTTACGAGGACAGCCACTGGTGTTCTTGCCGATACACTAGTTACTGGAAGGGCAATTTTACAGTATGGCAATCCCGTTATAATATATTAAATACCAGGTCATAATTTAAAAAAAATAAATATTCGGCAATAGTTCTCACGCGTAATAGATGTATTGTCAGAACGAGTGATGTATATAATTATGTATCATCATCATCATATCAGCCATAAGATGTCTACTGCTGGACATATTCCTTCCCAAGTAATAGGACCGGTTGTATGTGGTCTAAGTCAAGCACAATTCTGCGGTTTTAGTCAGATCGTCTGTCCATCTTGTAAATGCACGCCCTAAGATGTGCTTGCCATCATTGCTCTATTCCAGAACCTTACGACTCTACCTTGTGATCGTTCGTATAATTAGACATTGTATAATTTAATTAATAATTAGTTAATCCATTCGCAAAAAATAATTTTATAAAATTCAATGATGCAGATAAAACTTCTAGTAACGCTATGTCTTCGATAGCTAGAAATGCTGACACACTACTAACGTCGCTTGTACTTCGGTAATCGCTAAACAACATGTTCGCCTGCGCATTTACTTTCATTTTTTATGGCCGAAAAAAATGGCGGAGTTTCATAAAACACGTGTATTAGCATAATTTTGTAGTTAATCTTGAAACTTAATGTGTTTTTTATGTTCCAAATGCATTCGTCCTTTTGCTTTGTTTCGAAATATTTTGTCCATTTACAAACAAATAATGAAACATTTCAGGCGTATTTCATTACTGCTAAATTGTCATGGATCGAGCAACTTAATAATAGGAGGGATAAATCTACATAGCAGTTGTTGTTTTCATTCAATATAAGTAAAATATTGGTATTTACTTATCTAGGCTAGGGTTGTCTAAAAAAACTATGGCTATTTGTATTTTTTTTATATCACTAAGTTGACAAATAAGCATACGGTCAACGTAAGCATCACAAGGATATCACTAGTTGCCGACCTTGTGAGTTAAAAATATTATGTCACAATAATTTTACTACCTCATCACCCTTCAAACCGGAACAGCAATGCGAACACTACTTTTAAGCGGCAGGAATAAGTAAGAGTGAAGTACCAATGACTTTTTGTATGAGGTCTATCTCATCTAAAAACTTCTGAAATACTAATGCAAATATATTTAGTATTAATATTGGTTATATGAACAGTGCAAAGCTTCATTCAAGTACGGCAACAGATCGGAGTCAATATTAAACAATATTTAAGAGTGAGGTCGTATGGTGCCGGCAGAGTTAATTAGTAGCTTCTCGATTACCAGATATATCCCGATATAAGAGGTATATCGGAGTACCTAGTCTAACAGATAGTATATTGATTCGGAACAGCTTTGCCCGAATTCGACAGAACAAGGAAGTGTCCACACGCCTCCTCTAAATAGGTAGCTCATACCTAAATGTGGAATAATTGATACCTAAATCGCGCCTGTGTCCAATCGGGGTAGGCAGATACTTTAGATCTCCAATTGCTCCGATCAGGGTATACATTTATTTATTAATTCCTCGCATTAATTCTTTTATACACGCTTGTTTATTCTTAGGGTTCTGACCGGACCCTTCTTTGATACCTCTAGCTTATATACCTGTTTAAGGTATGTTCGTCTTGGTCGTCCTATACTAAGTCTTCGAATCATTTCCGCTCTATATATTTGTGCAGTCATTCTAATTTTATCCATCCGTTTTACATTCCGAGACTATCTGAACATTCCTGTTTCTATTGTTATCACAATATCATCTTTTACATCACTTTTGCAGATATCAGTATTAGACAAATCGTATTTTGAAGTATAACTAGATCAATTGTCTCCTAAATTACGATACAAGTTTCTATTAAATTCCGCCAAAACTGAAGATTTTCTTTAGTCACCCAACTCGTTTCAGCCCAGTACATCTTCTCAGAAAAGGCATAATTGCCCAAAAATTCCGGCAGAAGCAGTAACTCGATTATCGGAACGGTATTCCTCCGGACAAAGCGATCCGATGGAAGGTTCGTTTAAAGAAGTAATTACACGAACGGCAAGTTTAGCCGATCTTGCGTCTATGTTGCCGGTAAATCGGGAAATTAGACGTGAGATGATCCGTCTTAATACTATTAACAATACAAATAAGATTCTAGGGACGATTATTCTACGATAAATATTCCACATATTGATCTAATAATACTCCCTTTACTTTTTTTCATCAAAAACGAATGTTTTCATTAAATATAACAGGAGTGATTGTTTCACATATATTTCCTCTTCTTGTAAGTATTAAATAGTAAAAATAAAAACTATTTATTTTTTAATAGATATAAAACAGAAGTTTAGAGATAAAATGAAATGGCAGTTGTAAACGCTGGGCTATTTTTAAAAGATACTCGTAAAAGATTCTGCAATCATAATAATATTTTAATACTCAGGCGTTCTCCACTGATACCATAAATGCTGCTGAATGCGCTAGAATACTGCTACCATCCCCACCCTGTTACATTTTAGATACCACCAATAGACGGTCTTACAACAAAAAAAAGGTACAAGTAAAGGTGCCTGCCGGTACCCCCACAGTAAAGTACTCGCTTCAAAGCAAAATATCGAATAAAATTATTCAAGTAACATATATATGTACAATATTGATAGACGATTTTAATTTGGAGTATGACAACATTGCTATGTTGTAATATAAAATTGGTAAATATCTAAGTAACTAGAATTGGGTGATAAAACGGTGACATCGGATGGTGTTAAAAACTTCTAATAAGTCAATTTTCGTTAACTACCAACAACATTATCAGTATGCGAGTCGCGCAGCGCCCTGCCGAGGCGATAACGCAAATTCGTTTCGCCGAACATCTCGTTAATAGAGTTTCACTAATTTATAAGAACGTTAAGCCCCAGCCCACGGCACTGGTCCGGCGTAAAACTGTCCGCGGTAGACGTAAAAAGGATTTCATGTTTGCTCGCTACATATTTGATGGGACTCAATCTTTCGCTGAGAGGTGAGGCTTTAATTTTGAATGGACTTTGAATTGCATGATTGTTTTGGACCATGTTGAGTTTTATTTTGTTCTTGACTTTGTTATAAATTGGAGTATCACTACTATTTATCTTTAAAAAATATAATATTAGGTTAGATGTTGAGTTGTTTGCTTGATTCAACATTTATACAAATTTATTTTAGCAAGTCAAAATAGATTTGATGTAAATAACTTGGAATTTTCGATTGATTTAGGTTTTGTTCGGATCACTAGTAACGCCACCTATTGATAGCAGACACAAGTTAAAAAGTTCGTCATGCCGCCGTCGCAATAGAGCAGCCAAGAATATTTTCTTATTACATATTTGTTTTTAATTATATTGTATGTCGTAGTGTATTGTATCATTTGGCATGTAAAGTTAAGTGTAGTAAGTATACAATTCATAATTATAATTTAGAAAATACATTTTTTTACTTACTTTGCTACGGTTCTTGCTCTGCAATATTTACCAACACATTATAAAGTCTTTTTGCGGCATGTTACTCAAAACGAGTAAAACACTAAAAACGTAAAAAAATATATAACACGAGAATGACTGACTGACTAAGATATTAATACAAGGCCTAATCTATAAGAGTTAGAATCTTGTAATTTTGCATAATTCTTTATAACGTAGACAAGCCTTAAGAAAGGGTTTTTAAAAATTCACCCCCTAAATAGGTAAAACGTGCCAAGTTAATATGAAAATTTTGTATTTTTGAAGTTATTCGACAGGTGTAAATTTTTTTTTAAATTTAACGGAATAAAAGACTGTTGCAAAGTTAGTCTGAAAGTTTTACAACTTAACGCGCTTGCAACCGCAGGGCGATTCTAGTAGTATATTTAAGCTTAAATATTATTAATAAATTTGACTATTTCATAGAAAACTTTATATTTATTTCTACCATAGAAACTTTCTACCCTTTTTTACACCCTTTGGAAGTGAATTTCATATTGAATTCAATAAAATGTTTTTAATAACATTAATTACAAGTTTTATAAAAACCGTTGCTAAATATATTTTTTTCTCCTTGACTTGCAACCCCATATTTATTTCCTTTAAGCTATTTTTTCAAAATCCTTTCTCAAAATGCGTCTGCATTTTAAATTAAAGCATCTTTCCAAATTTCACCTTTCTACAATTAGCAGTATCGGCAGCGCGAGCGTCTATGTGACAATGGGAATGTCTTTAACAATATTTTCTATTAATTTCTGCGATTACTATTCATAATAAAACTACTTTTTTAATACCTTAAAAAAAACGATGAATGCTTTATAATTATTATTTTTATTTTCATTTTATTTGAGTATAATTGTCATCATTATCATCATCATCATATCATCCATAAGATGTCCACTGTTAGACACAGGCCTCCCCAAGTAATCTCCAATAGGACCGGGTGTATAGAATAGTCATATTTTTATTAAATTGTAGTAATGAATTGAAGTACTGTTTTTTGTATACATTTCCTAAAAAAATTATATAGTAAACATCAGATTTAATTTTCTCGAATTCTCTTTTTGTGATATTGATCTCGGACGAACTATATCGAAATTAGAAAAAAATATTTTTTCTATGTATAAAAAATAGACGATCGCGTTGTTTAAGATCTTAAGCGAGTAAAATATTTTCTAAGCCTCTCTGCAATTCGTTAGAAAGTTTTCACCAATAAAAACATAGGTGTTGTCAGTAGCACATTTATTTATTGAGCCATCCCATATAATACAATCTCGTCATCAAACATCTGATTTGTGCCAAGCCATAAAAATAAAGGGAAAAATAACAAGGAAGACGCTCAAAGTCATCCCAGTCTTGTTTAATGAATCGGACGTTGCCGGCACAATAGGGACACGGATAAAGAATTCTTTTTGCCCGGCCTCACGTGGATTATGACAACCCCCCTTAATTAAGGTCTTATGTGATTTAGTACACCATGAGATGCACCTGCTTCCATGGCTATGATGCTGCAAGTATAATAGGCTGAAAAATAAGGAACAGGGCCAGTGATCTAAAATACAAACCATCCCCTGCTTTCCTTAGACTCTAGTTTTCCACAACAGCTGTGAATACAATGTATTTGTGGTGTGAAAAATAGTCTACTAATACTAATACTATTTAGAATGCGAAAAAACCTTATTCGATGTAATAAAAAAAGTATATTTCACTTTCTACCTTTTACGCGTTCACTACTCATATTTGAAGTATTAATAGGCCCGAAGGCGCCGATAGTGTATTCCATTACAAGACAAATATTTACATGATGAATAGTGTTTGTTCCTTGAAAAGGTGTTCAATACGCATTTAAGTTACATATTTGTGAATCCTCCGGAGTCTGATGTTTGTAACCCAAGTGCTTTAGGCTTACTCTTGATTTATCTAGGAGTCAGGAGGTATATGTCAGATGTGATGTTGTGTGAAATAATATTATAAAAAAACTACTTTTTTAAAAGTTTAAAATAGTTAAAGAATCCGCGATTTGCCGTTAAAATAATGGTTATGTGGTGGTTATAGCTTATACTATGGTAAAGCAACTAGATACTCGTACAATATGCACACTTCTTCGAGTGCATTGATTGAGAAAGACCTTACATAAAAACTTCAGTAGTTACATTTTAATTTGTACTTCACATTCAGTTTACGCACCCAGAAGCAGTATAGAAGTAACACAAAACAAATCTTGACAGTCACTGTATAAAAATCACATAAATTATATTTTTTTAAATCGAACTTAGATCATGTTTTTAACGTAATAACCGTCTTTATCATCATCATCACATCAGCCATATGTCGTGTACTACTGGACTTAGGCCTTCCAGGATTGTAAAATTGGATTTTTAATCATTGTAGCGTATTTTTACAAACGAGAATATTGCTGATCAATCCGGCCCTATTGAATATAAGCAACCTTTTTTTTATTATTTGACTTACGTTTGGTTACGAATCATTTTGTTTAAACAAAGATCTTACAGCAAGGTACATATATAAGTTTATAACCTTTTAGATGTGAGCACAACATGCAGAAGTAATATAAATAAGAAACAAGCATTGAAAAAAACTCAAAAATTCAATGCATTAAAGGAAGAATTATATTTAATCGACAGGCCTGATGGCGCAGATGGTAGCGATCCTATCTTGTGCGCCAAGGGTCTTAAGTTTGATTCCCACCCAGAGCAAATACTTATATGATGACATTTGTGTTTGTTCTGTCTCTGGTTATTAAATATATGTATTTAGTAGTAGTATATTTGTGATTCGTCTGTGGTCTGGCGTCCGTAACATAAGTGCTTTAAGCGACTTACCACGTGGCAAGGTCAATGTATGAGATGTTGTGAATTTAATTAATTGTAAGTTAAGCTATTTGGGGTAATTGTACCGCTATATGTCAGTTCTAGAACCCCTGTCTCTGAAGATACCTGGTACAGACAGTGATTCTATACTATTCTGCTATCGGGATATCTGCCAGGCTAATGGGATAGCTGTGGTGTGAAAGGGGTAAATCGTCTTTTGTTAGTTTTAATTGTAGTGTTATTAATAACATTTGAAGAACATTAGAGATTTCTGTGAAAATATCTTTTATATAACTTCATTTTTAACTACTGAGCCTAGAAATACTATTATATGCTACCACTATTATATTATTTTGTCAAAGATTGTGTTCACTTGTTCTAATGGGCATCGTCTTATTCCAACGAAATCCAAAAATCGTATTTTGCACGAAATTTCCTGCTATCGTAACTTATTAACAGCAAATCATGTTTCGTAAACAAGGTATTTTTAAGCGAATTTTAAACAAGAAAATTAAACTTAGCCAAGTTTTAGCATGCACCCTTAGTAAGTGTCGGCCACGACATCAGTTTCACAAAATTACTGTCTCAGAGTTAGATTAAAATAATTATGTCTCCGTAAAGCGCGGCGTGATGGTAAATATTCATAATTTATTTAGAAACATAAGGGCCCGGATCCAGCCCCGTTTAGTTGGCTTTAGTGATGCGCAAAGTTCAATCGAGTCAAAATGTATGTGAAGTCGTTTTTTTATATTATGAAGTCAGCAAACAACAAGCATACGGTACCTTAACGATAAACTCGACCACAGCCTCTAGATAGTAGCGTCATCACAAAGATATCATTAGCGTGTCGCCAATCTTGTGAACTGTCACATTTATCTAATAACTTCACTGCTTCTTTCACCCTTCAAACTGGAAGACAGCGGTGCGAACACTACTATTTGGCGGTAAAAATAGGTGAGAGTGAGGTACCAATGCAGACGAATCTTGTAAGTCTACCTCTAGTAAAACTCGATTGCCAACGTTTTATTTTTAATTGATGTTTTATCGGTAAGTGGCCGAATATAAAAAAGGTTCGGTGATTTTCGGCCTAAAAAAAATCTGACACATAATTCTCCGGCAAATGACAGTCCTGTTTATAATATCTTGGGAAGGTCTATGTTTGGTGGATATACTACGTCTCATATGTTCATGAATTTATTGGAACCGATAATTCACCGATAACTCCATGCCCATGGCGAGTTCTTGATTGTAATTTATAATAAACATGTATTTATTTGTAAGCTATATAATAACAACAGATTCAATTTAAAAGATAATAATTTTGTTATCATTATAACCGAATCGTTATATATATTCATTAATTTTAGAATAATGCAGTAAAAAAATTTTAATTTTTGTTTTTGCTACAAGAAGTCGTTTCCCACCACTAGCCAACCCTGGCGTCGTAACATCGTCTCAGCCACTTTATGTTACGAAAATTTCATTTTAGGGGGCTTATTCTCCCCTATAATGGGGACTAATTCACATTATGCGACATTACGCTACAGAGTTTAGTGAAGAATTCGAATTAACTCGGATTACCTATTAATTAACCTAAATGTATTTGAGGTGCATAGTTACACCTGGGGACAAGTACACCAAGAAAAACCGTTAATACTATACTACTTTTGATAATTTTTTATACAATACAAAACCTTAATAAATATAGTCTATACTTAGCGACACTTTAATATAAAGTTGTTCGTAAATTTGGCTATTACATTTTATAAAATATTTTTTTTAATTACCCGTCTTATGACCTCAGTCGATTAAATTTATTGTAATACGAGCGTCAGACAACAGTGGAATCACAAATGTAATACTTAAATACATATATCTATTTACCACCTTGACATATAATAAACATAAACATCATCATATGGATGGATAAATATTTGTCCCGGGTTAGGATTTACCCCACGACCTTTAGCGCTCATGATAGGATCACTACTATCTTCATATCACTTACTCTTTAATATTTCGATATACTTACATCTATATCAAAAAGTAATTACTTATAAGCTGCTGGACATAGGCCTCCCGAATAAATGTATATGTATCCGATCAGTTGCCAAACATCCCACGCTGAAGGCTGAGCTCAGTGATCTCCATTTCCAACTTTTACAACCAATGATATCAAGTCTGCGCGGTATCCGGCATGCCCATCGGAGGTACATGTAGCTCATCAGCAACCAGAATGTCGCCTGTCAAAACAAAAGTATGCGCTAGTATGCGTTAAACTATCTCTAAGATCCATAAACATTAACTATATCGTCCATAATATATGTTGATCTAATCTTTTATTTAGCAAGTTTTGTATCAAAAATACTGGCACTTCTAACGAGCTTTATACATTCTAGCATGTGTCAGAACTGTTTGAACTGAACTGCTCGATATCATTGCAGATATAAGAGTCTACGGTAAACCTTTCCTGTGATACATTTTTTTGACGGGCCCGATGGCGCACATGGGTTTGATTCCCGCTCGAGCAAATATTTATTTGATGATATTTATGTGTTTGTTCTGGGTATAGGTGTTTAATATATGTATTAAAGTAGTATATTTGTGATCCCGGTGTTGTCTGACGTTCGAAACACATGGACTTTAAGTGACTAACCGCGGAGTCAGGTCAATGTATAAGTTGTTGTGGATGGTGAGTTTATTACTATTATTATTAAACATTGTTTCCGGACAACTTTGGTGCTTCTTTAGACCTCCTCACTCCTGATTCGATCACCTGAAAGGTCACCCAGCTATATTTTAACTACGGCGCAGAAGGCTATAGGCAATTATCTAAGTATTTTAATTAAAACGTCTATGGCGTTTATAAGGAAGACATAATAATTTTCGATAAAACGATACATAAGTTTATACTTTAAAAAATCTATAATATTGTATACAGCTCTCATAAAACTTTCCTTCCAAACCTTCCTAACTATCTTCTATTAAAAAGCAGTAATATAGTAAAATAAACTTTCAACTTACCTAGCTCAAGTTAAAAAAATTAAAGCAAACTACAATTATGCACTCTACATTTGCGACGCGTTCAAGCTCCGCACTCCAATTAAGGTAGCGCGCTGGATTTAAGTTAAGAATCTGTTTAATTTATTCGTTAATGGAAATCTGTAACATAGCTTTTATTTATCGCACTAGTTAAGTGATTCGAGAACGGAGCAATAAAACATTCTTTGGGGCGGGATTTTTTAAATTTTGCGAGATTAAGCGCGAGTTTAGTAGTAGGGGTAGATGTGAACGTTTTGTTTGTCCGAACAACTGTGTCTGTATGTACAATGTTTGTGACTTTGTATCATTAAGGAATTTTATTTGTAAATACTACCTAAATTATCAATTATATTGAATACCAACCGTGAGGTACCGACAGAGAAGAACAGTACCTTCCCCTGTACCAGGTGTCTTAAGAGGTGACTAAGGTACCGACAGATTACATCTATCCAAAACAGTGCAGCTCATATGCACAAGGCGAGGATGGGCAGCAGCATCCCCGTCGCGAAACACGCTTGCTCAGCGGCAATTATGGGTAATATACCCCCTTTCTTGGGGAGGCCTATGTTCAGCAGTAGACTTTCAATGGCTGGTATGTTAGCTAACCCGATAGACATTACACTGTTTTAATTACACAAGTGGGATCAAACTGCATATTACAAGCAAAAATAATAAAACATGTTCTGTAATTTAGAATTTAATACCTGACAAAAACACCGTGAAACGATATATAGCATATCCTCATCATTATAGTCGTAGAATGTCCACCGTAAGGAAGGATAGTGTTAATTTTTTCTATGACTAACACGCTGAACAGGCGTAAGAGAGAAACTATTCTCTGCCGATATAACTCTGCTGGTACCACACGGCCTTGGTGACATAAATATAGACTAAATACTTTGCATACACAAATCAAAACTGTTTTAACTCATAATAATACATTTATTCACAAATTTTAACAAAATGTTTAATTTTTGTAGAAAGATTTCAACAGACAACTTGTTCTTAAAAGTTTTCTTTCCGATTAAGTAAGCAAGTTATGGACCCTAATGCGATCATTTACGTTACTTTCGACAGGTTTATATAAATTAGTTTTAAGTTGTTGTGGTTTTCATTTAGGTATGCGATTTGTTTACCATCCTATTAAAAAGTATATGAAATGGTACACTCACATTTTCAAGCATAAGATGTGCCATCGTTGCTTTATTACCATTATACAAATGCAACACATGTTATGATTTGTTGTATCCGTCATTTAAGGAGCAAATGACTCTTTAGAAGACCTATGTCTAGTAGTGACAGGACACAAAGCCTTTCTTGTCATTATGATGATAATGATGTATATTTATTTAACGAGGCACCATAACTTTTGTGTATACATTTTTCGGATTTTTGTTAACCCAGCAAAAACGTAAGAACTGAATTTATTATAAAAAGTCACTTCACAACAACACTAGACGACCAGCAGTTCATAAGGATCAGATCATCATTATCATCATACTAATGAAAAGATAACCTAAAGATATGGTTTCCATAATGATATATCGTCATTAGCGCATTCTTTAACTCTTGAAATCTACAATGCACCTACATCCATCAACAAAATGTATCGGTAACATAATTTTTGCAGGTAGATAGCATGTTGATAGTTGATAGCCCTATTGCGACTCTTGTCTTAATAATTTTAATATATAAAAAGTAAGCTTGGATAGGTTATTAGTTTTAGCATAAGATTATTGAAGTAAGGCAATGATTTGTTTACTGTAATCTGACCTTAGAGATTCCGTGAGCGATTCTGATCCCTGCACTAAGGCCGCCTATCATCTGACAATGTTTTCTAATGATATGTGATCAAACAAAATCGCTATCCGCTAGTATATTCTTACGGTGTTGCTAATCCCTACTATTCCCTACCAATATTATAAATGCGAAAGTAACTCTGTCTGTCTGTCTGTTTGTTACGCTTTCCCGCTTTCACCTCTCAACCGATTTTGATGAAATTTGGCATAGACAATCTTTAAACGTTGAGAAAAGACATAGGCTATTTTTTTATTCGAAATAAGAGTTGTAAGAGGTCGAAAGGGGGATGAAAAGTTGTATGGAAGTATCGCTATTTATAGAGCTAGAAACATAAAATTCATTTTTCAGGTCATTGATTCAATATAAACATTACATTCAAAGTTTATATAAGTTGAGGTAAAGATAGAGGTATGGTACCCAAAAAAACTATTCCACGCGGACGAAGTCGCGGGCACCGCTAGTTTTAAATATGTTATAACACCATGAAGCATTTATTGTGTCATTATATTTGTATACACGCTTACACAGAATAAACTTGCTTTTAATAGCTTTAGAACGAGGTTTATGTGTCTTTTTTATTTAATCGGCTCTTCCAACGACCGTATCCTGTTTATGATCTATTTATTGATTTACAAATTGTGTCATTATTTCTTTTACAATCAGTTGCTTACAAATATGCAACTAATTGTAAAGATTCTTTTTGACCTACATAAATTCAAATAACTATAATATAAATTTCAATGAGTTTAATATCATTTGAAATCCTGTAGTTTAAAGTAGACTTTTCATGTTTAATAAAGGTCTCACTCCGGTTTATAGCGGTTTCATATGCTTTATAAAAAGATGTGTAATTAATGACAGTTTTCAGTTATGCTGAAATATTTTATAATCCACACAGCATCTGACACGGTAAGATGTCTCTGAGATAATTCGCTTGAATCACTTGCATTATAAACATCTGACAACAGAGAAATACACATAACTAAATACATGTCTACCGCCCAGATACAGGACAATCACAAATATTCATCGTATATATGTCTGTCTCGGGTACGAACCCGAACCCTTAGACGTAACCCTTGACGCACATGATAGGATCACTATAAAATAGCATGTTTTAAATTTTTTTAAGACGAGATTTCAGGCATTTTTCTCATGTACGTCGGAAAATATCAAGTCATGCTCGCTGCCACTTTCGACAATGACGACCTGTATAGCGCAGTAGTAAAGAGCACTGGTTTAGATGCTATAGACTACGCCTACCTTAAAAAACATATTTGTTCTGTTTCTGGGTGTCTGTTTGGTGTCATTGAATTCTATAGCATATTTTAAACTATTGAATTAGTACTATACAAATGTACATGGCATATATATTACTGATGATCAGAAATAAAAGCTATTTTCTGCTTACCTTTTTTCACAAGAGCTGTAAATGTGCAATGTGTTTGTGCTATTTTTATTGCGATGTTTTGATAAGAAAAATAAAGTTTTTATTTTCCTTATCACAACATTTTTTATTATTGTTGTTATCAAGCTATATCTCTTTTAATTATAAATCATGCTCCCACTCGTTACTTCGTCTACGTTAACATCAAATTATATAGCATTTTTCGAGAACGATTACTTTTGGATATACAGTCATCTGTCGGTTCTGGTATCTTAGTCTTCTTTTACGGCACCTGGTTCTTTTTCTGTGGGGAAGATACTATTCTACTCTACCAGGGCTAAACAGAAATATTAACGTATTAAGAGTATAAACATAAAAAATTAAAAGTAAGTTTTCAAGTATCATTGGTTTCGTTTGTATCTGACGCTCGAAAGTTGTTTTGAGCTATATACACATCCACAGGTCTGCAAACTTTCAATGAAGCTTCGTACTTTTCAAGAACTATTGGAATTTTACAGTTCAGTGGGGTAACGAAATTTATACTGTCCTAAGTTTTCATTTGGAAAAGTTTCCTTATTCTTACAAGTTGCACCACTATTTTAAATCTTATCTGAAGGTTAGCCGTTCTTAAATCAAGCTTTGCACTGTATAAAGGCAGAATATGAGCACTAAATTTATCTGTACTGGTGTTGCAGAAGTTATGAAGTGAAAATTCATAGTAAACTAATAAATATTAATTTTAGTTTCAGATCATGCGATACAGACTGAAAAGTCTGGACCAGGTTCTTGGGAATCGCGTTTTTAACATGGATTGTTAGATAATTCCATATTTTGGTAATAAAACTACGTTTTAAACTCTATAAAACGCAGTTCATTTTGGCTTTTTATATTTTTTTCTTCTACGTTTACAGTTATTCTGCGGCTACCGACATAAATGTTATATTATGATTATGATAGTAATCATAATATAAGTAATAAGTATTAAGTAACTTTAAAAACTAAAAACAAATAACAAAATCGAGTCAGACTCAGACTGATTTCAAGCCTTTAATAAGTAGTTTTATTACGAATAGTGAACATGTAAAAATAAGAAATGTTACAAATTTTGATTTATAACAAAGAAAAAAAACCTTATTCTTATACTTTAGAAACTAAAATAAACCATATACCAATAACTAAATATCAATAACCTTTTAAAACTAAAATAAACCTTACTATTAGTACGGCATCTAGTATATTGGAACTCGATACGATAATAGTAAACAAGCGGCAGTTTTTTTTATTAGATCCTAATAAAAATAAGCGTACAGTCCGCGAGATAGTAAGTGTCACCCCAGACTATAGACGCTTGTAATATCACAAGGATATCACTAACGCGTTGTCAACCTTGTAGCTTGAAGATATTATGTCACATTACCTAGTAATTTCAATGCCTCTCTCATCCTTCAAATCGGAACAACAATGCAAACACTACTATTTGGCGGTATAAATAAGTGAAAGTGAGGTACCAATGCAGACGACCTTTGTATGAGGTGTACCACATGTTTGAAGTTGAGCTACCATTGCAACGGTTAGTATATTGATGAGTGAACCAATTAACACTTTCAAATTTATTTCTTAGGCGGACACGTTATAGCGTAGGTGTTACATTTCCAGTCCATTTATTTAAATATATATTTAAAGTAATCATGATTAAAATCCTTGGAATTCCCCTCCTGGACATAGGCTTACCCAGGATAGGAGGAAAACAAGCGTGTTAGCAATCGCAGAGCGCAGCTTTCGCGTCATGGATGCTGAAGCCCATCCCCACCTTCTGCATTTGAGTTACACTGTTTCGAATGAATATACCCCCATCTGCCGGTTCGGGTAACTTAGTCGCCTGGTACGACATCTAGTACAGAAAGAGGTACTTTCCACTCTGCCGGTATTTCTAGGGAAATTTAACGTAATACACTAAAGAAAACGATATAACTTAAAAGTGAGCCAGGAGAATCCAGTAAAAGTTGTCACTCTTTAAACAATATCATAAAAATGCTTTAAATAATATAATAGCATCAAAGTTCTACTATTACAAAGCAAATGTTTTGAAAACAATTTTAAGATATATCTCCCACCCACATAGAACTAATGCGGGAGTATAAATTTTCTCAGTGGGCGGTCACGGAGACCGCAGAGGCGTCTTGATGCGATTTCCGGACCACTTTTAGCGGCGTTTCCTGCACTATATAAATCCAAGTTAGAGCGGTCGTAAGGACAGACCCGCGCCCGATGCCATGTCCAGTTTCTAACTACATTTGAACATAGAATTTTAACTGACAAATAGTAAGGAATAAACTCGAAACATTTTTCCTTTTCAGAATACTTTACTAGCTATATGCTTTTTAGACAAGAGACAAGCTAAAATCGACCTTCACCCATCTGATTAAGAAATGTTTATGATATTAAGATTATTAGTTTAACGTGTTTAATTAAATAAACAAATACATGATCATTCGTTTAATGAGAATCTTAAACATATTCGTGAAATTTCTATGAAGTAAAAATAAAAGTATTTCAAGTTGATACTGAAATAAAATTGTATGTACATATTGACTATACTCGTAAATGCATCCTTGACCTTATAAATCTAGCCTGCTAGTATAAATTACTTGAGTGGGCGGTTAGTGAGACCGCGAAGCCGATTTGATGCTATTTTCAGACCATTTATAGCTTTATTTTCTGCAGTATATACCCACTTACATATTAACAAAAGTAGTCGGAGTTAATTGATATAGATTTTGCATATATTTATTTGCACCGCCTGCAATCATAAGTAATTTCAAATTATTTACAGTGGAAACTTCCCTGATAGCATATTTATATTGATTTTTTTAACCGTGCACAGAGGATTGTTTGTATATAAACTCAACATATATGTTATTCAAGTAATCCAAATTACTCTTTACTTACTATGTATCATCCAAAATAAATAATTAAAACAGTTATATTTCTAATGACCTTGACGTCGGAAATATAAGAGTCTAGTAACAATTAGAAAATAGGCCGTCCGGAAATTCGTCTGCCAGCATCAGGCCGGTCTCAAAACTGCGTTTAGGTCGTCTGCTTTAGAAGAGTGAGAGAGACAGTGAAATTAATGGGTAATGTGACTTTACCTCTCCAAGTCAGGCTTGTGATGTCTATGTATAGACTACCATGATGCTTTGGTACTATCATACAGACCGTATTCGTTTTTGTTAAGTTAGTCACTGAAATGCTAGTTCATTACGCGACCCATCAGAAAAAAGGGATCTTAAAAGTAGTTAGTGTGAATGGAAACCATGCCGGTGTCAATGCTAACAAAAATTTACCTTAAAGCTACTGGTTTGATTTACAAACTCCGCGCAGTTTTAACTTTAACATAAACTGTAATACCATAGTAATAACACCATATATACTTACTTCAATATAACAAAAAAATTGTAAATAATTTTAATTAGTAAGTCAGCTTCACTGTTTGAGACTCTATTGTAAATTAAATGACACAATATAAATTCAAATCAGATTACATTTAAAGAGTTCATTTATGAGGTTATGCACAGTCTAACTGAAGAAGAGAGTGAGAACTTCTTAAGGAAGTTCGTCTGAATAAGTATTAACAGTGGCTATTTTTATAAGTCAGAAATATAATAGTCATATTATTTAAATTAATAGGTAATCCTTATAAACGCGAGCGTTTGTAATTATTTTATGTACATTTGGGTGGATACATTAATGAGGGAATGTTTGTTACTCTTTACGCCGAAAAGGCTAAACAAATCTAGATGAAAATCGAGACAGAGGTTATTGTACGCCTAGCCTACGCCTACACATAAGCTAATTTTTATTCCGAAAACATTTTTCCGACACAACTTATTGCATAGTTTAACTGTCAGAGAGCGGCTTTATCCCGGAATAACAAGAAAATTGTTATTCCAAAAAGTAGAACCAGCGGACCAAGTCACGTGAGAAAAGCTAGTGTAAAATATTATCTAATAGAAGGTTATTGACGTTAGCAGCGGTGATACGCTATTTATTTATAAATTTAACTGATAGATTTATTCCCAATCAGCTTTTTGGTGGCCTCTAAATCGCGAACGCACCCCACGGGAACTATTCCCAAGGGTTAAGCAACCGACATGCTTGATTTTAACCAATCCGGTTGATTGATGAAATCGTAACATATAGATAGACGTACGTATTTAAAACAATAGTATGAATGCAATTTTTCAGTTAGTGCATTAAAAAATAACTCTGAGTCTTATAAAAATAACAAACGTTAGGAAGACTGCAGTTTTTCTAATGTCAGCTAAATTTTATTTCGCATAAGAAAAGATGTAGCTTCAAGTCCTACTTCGAGCCTGAGGCAAAGTGCTTTTTTTCTACAGGATATTTAATTTACGGACTGACACTAAAGTTATGTCATGAACATGCTAGTTACAATCTTAACACAATTATTTATTAGCTATTGATCAAAGCTCCTGCTACGTTTTACATAGTTGGAGAGACGTACAGGTAGACCTCTTACAAAACTCGTCTGCATTGGAACCTCACACTCACCTTGTTCTACGATCAAATAGGAGTGTTCGTATTGCTGTGTTTCGGTTTGAAAGGAGAGACAAGTATTGATATTACTAGCTTCAGTGACATAATATCTTCAAGCACAAGGTTAACAACGCGTTAGTGATATTACGAGCGTCTAAAAGCTGCGATAACGCTTACTATCACGCGGACTATATACTAATTTGACGACTTGGTCAAATTAAAATAAAAAATCATTGTCATGTTCCAACATCCTGGTATACCACGACAGATTCACGCAGTTCCCAGCACTGAAGTCAAGCATATGGGTTTGTTCTTTTGTTATTTAAGTAGGTCCTCTAAATAGACGGTGCGGTCGCCGCGTGCTCACAACAGCCGTATTTTGCTTGTGCCCACCCAACTTTACCTTTTTAGACCTGGAGACTGGGGTTTAATCTCGAACTTCACTAATTCGTTATTAAAAAGTAAAACATGTTTTAAACTCGTCTAAAAACCATGTTTAAAACAAATATTAATAAAACGTGCTATTTTAACTGTGTGAAAGTTCCTATTATTGAAATTTCGAACTATTCACCGATTGCCTACTAATAATAATACTACTCTTTTAATAGCTATAAAACGCAGTTAATTTCGTTATTCACATTTTTTTGTTCGACGACTCGGACACTTTTCAGCAGCTTCTTACGAGAATTATTATAGTTTTATTTTAAATTTTGATTTCAATTCTGTTAGCAATTTTAAATGCTTGATATTTTTGCACTAAAAATATGTTTCTCTTAAAATAAAGTAGCAACTTAAGTTCTCCTCAAATATTAGTAGTCTAAGCAGTGCAAGTAAATGCAGCCACTTTATCCCAAACATACAGATACATTTAGGTTTTGTTGTTACTTCCGAATATACTTCTTATATACATAAAAAAAAACTATTTCATGAAACTGGACATGTAGAAAGGATGGATAAAATTAGAATGTATAGGATGGTGAAATTAACTAAGGCAAACATACCTTAACCATGTGCTTAACCGGTATTAAAAAATTGCTAGGTGAGAAAATCTAAGAATAATAATCGAACGTGTTTGAAAGGACTAATAGCAAGTGAGAGAGGTATCCCAAAATTGTAACAAGTGGAGATACATGGTCTCTGCCTACCATGGTGGGACACAAGCGTGATGTATATAATAGAAAACTACTATTTTCATGATAATACATATTAAGTTGCCCTGTGTCTTTCTAATCACAAATACTTTATATATTTGTGTTTAAACAAGATTTTGCGTTTCTACTAGCATTATTAAAACTGCGCTGTGCTTTTTAATTCAACATAATCCCTACTAGTATTATAAATACGAAAGTAACTCTGTCTGTCTATTGCGCTTTCCCGCTTAAACCGCATAATCGATTTTTATGAAATTTGGTACAGACAATGTTTAGATCCCGTGAAAGAACATAAGCTATTTTTTAAGTCGAAATAAGGATTGTAAGGGGTTAAAAGGGGGGATGAAAAGTTGTATGGAAGTATCTTTATTTTTAGAGCTAGAAACTTGAAACTTATTTTTCAGGCCTTGATGATATAGATAAATAAACATGACATTCAAAGTTTATATAAGTTAAGTTAAAGAATGATGGTATTTCACGCGGACAAGGTCGCGGGCACAGCTAGTACTAAATTCTTTCGACACTACGTCAATCAAGTGTAAAGTAAGAGAATCAATTTTTTAACATCCTCTGATTATAATGGGAAGGTCGCAGTCTACTCTTATTAAGAAGGGCGCGGAACGATACGGGACACTGTTGTAGTCTAATGGTCCATTGCATATTTCATAATATTTAATTGGCATAATACCTTGTACACTGACCTGGCTCCTAGATAAGTAGCTTAAAGCACTTCTGTCGGATATCAGACAACAGAGAAATTACAAATATAATATATTTGTGATGGGTTGTTATATTCATATTTAACAACCCATCACAAATATTCACATTTAGATGCGGATCGAACCTATACCTTAAGGATTCTAAAAATATAGAGTCCCTATTTTATATCCCAAATATGCCATAATACAGGGTATTGATCATATAACGTTAAATTTTAAATCTACTGCCTATTTTTATCATAACTTTTGTTGCTCGATTTATCCATTTAATTAAATCGCTTGGTATTTAAAATAGATAGACAAATATTATAGTTGCATTTGAACGCATGCCTTTGATTTTTGTTCGAAAACATGGTGATGTTTTATACCTACGTTGTAAACAAACACTAGTAGCTCCAAAGAAAAAAAATATACATATGAATAAAATAAATAAATAAATATATAAATCGTAGTGCCTGTTCATTATATCCATTTAAGGTTTTTCAAAATAGCATGTATAACATTTAACTATGACTTTTTATTTTTTTGTCTGTGTGTTAGAGATAACATTTAAAACAGCTGGATCGATCTTAACACAACTTTCACTGGCAGATAGCTTATTTTATTATGAATAGCGTAGGCTACTTATATTATTTATTATTCTCCTGAGTACGGGGACAATGCGAGTGATACCGAGAGGCGCTGTTAGTTAATAAATACAATCCAGCTGCAGTACGATAGCACACCGTTCCCGGTCCTTTGCATTTACCCTTTATTCCAATAGTTCGATTTACCTGTCTCCCGATGGTTTTACTTCCCTCTAATACAGCGGCCGATCTAAATTCATATAACCGGGAAAACAGTTGTCCGGAATATGCAGGTACAGTCCTCCCCAAAAACTCCGCCATGGCCGCCTCTGTTCGTTTGAGACACAATTGCGCGTGTTTGCATTTTTATCTACTTGTTTTCGTGGGGTGAATATGAATGCAGCCTTTGTTTGGACGCCGGAGGTAAATATTAATATTGCGTCGGAATTGTCATTGCTCAATATTTTTGTAGACTGAACGCGCTACTTGCTTTGATGGTTTGAAGACTACCATACATTCTGACAACATATTTTCTTTCACTTACGGACTATTATGTTTTTTTGCACTGTTTTTTAAGTACAAAGATAATGGACTGGACACATAAAGAGAATTCAAGATATATTCAGTGTCGTACCTAAAGCATAATTTAGCTATAGTTACTGAAAGCAATTACTCCTTTCGTCATCAGTTAACATATTTTCCGTGTTGTACCAGCAGAGAAAAACAGTAATTTAATCTGTTCCAGGTGCTAGGGGCTAAAACAGCGTAGTTTAGATGCAATAGGCCTAGGAAAGACAGCAGCATTCCCGTCGTGAAACTATACTCTGCGATTGCCACTGCGCATGCCAAGTTCGGCAATTATGAGTATCACGCCTGTGTCCAGGAGTGGGCGCACTGCGACTTACATTATGATAGTGATGACAATCACTACGCTAACTCACATTTAATCCTTTTAGACGGCTAAAAATATTAAATAGATCGTTCTATTTAATCTTTCTCAATTTATGATTGACCTGTATGTACTATTGTTCCTGGAAAGTCACCAAGTCTCATACAAATAGATCGTTAATAACAGATTTCACTACTATCAAACATAATTTAACTTACCTACTAAACTAAATATCTTAATAATATCTGTTTTAGAGGACATAAGGGGATTGTGAGATAAACAACATGGATATAAAACGCATTTTCGCAAATAAATACAGAAAGATAACAAACATTCAATTCTAAGTCTTCAAAAGCCATCGAGGTGCCAACCTTGTACAAGGAATACTTTATAGCGTATTTCTATCAAAACCCACCCTAAAGAAGTTCTTCGACTTAATTCTTTCACTAATTCTTAACACTTGTAAACTGAATAGATTCTACTATTTCTCTTTCGTACTTGCAAAACCTGGTATGTGAAAACTAGAAAACAGATGTTATGTGAGGTTAACACACGATAGTGCAGAATAATTAAGTATTTCTTTTTATCGGTCCCGGAATCTTAGTCGCCTCTCACGACTCCTGGAAAAGAAGGTGAGACTACTTTCTTCTGATACCCCACGGCTAAATAAAATAAGAAAGTAATTTTACTTATCCAGTAGCTTGGTGACATTTTAATCCGTTTAGACTTTACCTACGACCAAACACAGAGTGTGTTACTTAGGTTCTTAATAATTATTAACAATTTAGCTTATAATTAAGCTTAATATACTCTTAACTTAGTAATCTTCTTTAGGGTAACACTGACAATCTGTTCTTTAACACGACTTTAACAGATTTTAGACCCTGAATAATTATTAGAAGTCACGTAATATGCGAACCCAAATAATTTCATACGGTCTTGTCTCTGATAATAATAATAATGTCTGGCTGAAAAGCCGTAGCTTATTACCGCACAGTTACATGTGTGCTACGCTGCATTTATCGTAACGGTACTTCCGTTGCCTCTTACTGGCATCTGGTACAAAGAGAGGTGTTCGTATAAAGTGTAGCTCAGATACATAGGGCGGGTATGGAAAGCGGTGTCCCCGTCATGAAAGCTCCGATCTGCGATTGCCAACACGCTTTAATTATAGGCGGAGTTCCCCCTTTGTCAGGAAGGCCTACGTCCAGGAGTAGATGATCATGTATTTATTGAGTTGAAATTACCTGATTCAGATAATTATCATCGAAGATGAACACTGGCAGAACACATATGTACTAACTTTTCGAACAAAGCTTAGTAAAAAATGGCATGTGAATAACTCGAGGCTCTAAGGAAGTACGAAGTCTATATTTGATCCCTGAAAAGTTTCCAGAGGTGTTGATATAAAGTGCAGTTTACGCAGACAAAGTTATGCACAGAATGCATGCAATGTCAATGTTATTATAGTAATCACCGTTTGTAAGTCAAGCGAAGAGACCACATCTTAAAGCAACAGTATTCTCCTTTAATTTGCATTGTTTATCGAGCTCAAACTTTCTTGGGTCGGATTAAATAGATACGTTACAACTAAGCAACAAGTTTAACCTAAACTTAATGTCTTGGTCAAACATTATGTCAGTGTCCGAAACCACGCTAGCAAATAGAAACGCGCTATTACCAAGAACTTTCGCGTCCTTTGTTTAAAGAATTGGTTTAAATGTTGGACAAACAATGTCAAATGTTTGCGGCCCAAATGTTGTTTGTTGACTTGAATATTTAATCGCGCTATTAATTTTCTTGTTTGGTCACTCCGGTCATTGAAGTTATTAGCAAGTCATTTGTCATAAATATTATTGAAGTATAATAACTCTTCAAAGTATTCTATTAACTTGTTGCATGTCGCAAAATTGTAACTGGGTAAAGTGAAACAGAAGACAAAAAGTTTGATTAAAACACGCCGTTTTTTACTTGGTAAATATATATAAAATATACATCAGAACATTTTAGAAACTAGCTAAACTTTAGCTTTGTTTATTTTCCAAGGAGTTCATATGGGAAATAGGTGTCACCAATTTTTTTAATTATCTAGCAATAAGACTACTTTTTGTCAGCTCTAAAACGCGGTTCATTGTACTAATTTTCATTTTTTTGATGTTTTGGTTATCTTTTACCAACCGCTTTCATATGTTCGATTTTGAATTTTCGCGTCCCTATTCTGGCAGTAGGTGTTGACGGTGACGCAGTGCTGTTATGTCACCTTGGTTGTTGTTTTTATTTTCCCACAACATCGCATACACTGACCTGGTTTTGTTGTAAGTCGCTTAAAGCACATGTGTTACAGATGCCAGACAACAGAGGAATCACAAATATACTACTTAAATACATATATTTAACCCCCAGATACAGAACAAACACAAATATCATCATATAAATATTTGCTCTGGGTGGGAATCACTGGAATGGAAAATACTAAAACACATATAAATAACACTAACATATAGCAAAAATACAAATATTCATCAAATACATATTTGTCCTGGGTGGGGATTAAGCCCACGACCCCTGGCGCATAAGATCTGATGATCACTACCATATGCTGTAGTGATTGTATCTTGTGCGCCATAGGATGAGGTCATCCAGAACCAATATGTATAAGATAAATAGTTGCATTTGTTCTGTATCTTAGTGTTAATAATATATATTTTAATGTGCTATTTGTGATATCTCTGTTGTCTGATGTCCGTAGCACAAGTGATTTTAGCGACATATTTCGGAGTCAGGTCAACCAATGAGATATAGTTTGAATTTATTTGATTGTTTTTTAATTGAAAATATAGACTAAATTTCCACAGAGTTTATGTGAGTTGGGAGGTTGTTTTTTTTCCGTGATGGAGAACAACTAGCGCAATCCATCAGATTATACATTCTGCCGAGATCGCGAACTTAATGGGTATCGCTAGCATCCGGAAACACTCCTCGGTTCCATGCGAGCGATTATGGGGGGTAGGTTGGAAATAAATTTTTACATTACTGTTTCATTTTATAAAATTGTGTGATTGTAACGCTCGAAAAATAACTTGACTTTTACATTTTATTTCAATGTTTTCTTCACGGTGTTTACTTCATTAATACGATATCTCTTCTTTATATGCAAAAATGTGTTACGTTGTTTGTGCAGGATGAACTTCTAAAGTACTGAGCAAATTTTTATTGCGCTTTGCGTGCAGTTTGATCGAACTTGAGAGATGTGATAGTTAAGTTGCAATATTTTTTTACGACAAACATTACAATGCCTGTCTTGTTAGCTAATTTATATATATTTTTATTATAAGCAAAACAATATTGTTTAAATTGAAACTACTGGTATATAGAAAAGCCTAAGTAATATAATTATTATGTATGTATTTATTTAGGTTTATTACAACATCGGTGATAATTTTAACACGAGTATACTGAGCTGTAAAAAATTATACGCTCCATTATATCACCATCGTATCTAGGCAAATATTCAGAGGCATAATATGAAAGACAGATTCTGTTCCGTAGTATGAAATAGCATACATAAGTAAAGTAGACACCAAAGTCATATATTTGTGGCCTACATATTCACGGAAACGCTATTCATCGCAGACAGCATAAAATATTAATTCACCATGCTGTCGAGTATAACTTTTATAATACGGCAAGCATTAAAGTCCCTCTTTACCATATAATAACGTTATCCCAGTAAAACATCCTCATTTGGAAACACTATACAGCAATCCGCAGAGTTCGTGCCGTCCATAAAATTCTAGTATTCCAGTAATTAGCACGTAGAAAGGAAGGAGTATCCCACTCTATTATGAGCGATCTGTCTGGGGTCCAAAGCTGATGCAGCGCAGACGTGACTTGAATTTTTTGACCTATCCGTTTGTTTTCATCGAGCTTTCATTTTTTATTGCTTCTGCAAATGCCACCGCTGCGAAATATTTTGCTAGTCTGGCTTAATGGTTCTTAATAAGAATTCTACATTTACTTAAGGGTTAAAATAAATACTTCATTTTTATTTGAAGGATTTTTAGAAGAAGGTAGTACCTCATCTTAGTGGTTTAATATTCGATAGATAGTTTCGAAAAGCTTTACTAACATTTAAAGATAATATTTAAATTCATTCCAATTAGTAATTAAGAAGTTAAACTAAATCTGTCGATTTTGGATCATATTTTGCTTTCATTTCCAGTAGTCCAACCAAATTCAGGCCTTTCTTGAATATTACGCAAACAAGAAAATATAATTATAATAATTTTTAGGGTATGCTAAAAAATAAAATTGAAAATACCTAACGATTTAATACGTTCGATTAAAGCCCAAAAGGTTTTTTTAAGAAACAACATCCAAAAAAAAATTCAGGAAGCTTTTGGATGGCAAGATAAAACAAAATTTTAATTGAATAGGTTGATCTGTCTGTTATAATTTATACTATTTATATTTTTTTTTTCGATATTTTGACAGCTTTACAATAATTGTACACTCTATGCATATTTGGCATTGTGTAATAGCGAGCCTCGATGTCGTCGCCTCACTACTAACAGCTAGCGCGCTATAATCTTTGAAAGGCGCAATAAAAGCGGAGATGTTCGCGTCTGAGCGAGGTTTAATCACCCCGGCAAGTCACGTCCGCCATGCAAGTAATCATAATATCATAAAACTTTTGCACTTCACCAAAAATCTCCGGGATCTTGAACCATGTCTCGGAACTCGGGTAATCAGATCTTAATGAAAAGTGCGCTGTGACGGCGACTTTACCCAAATTTTAGGGGTCACGTAAAATATTAAAGCGGCAAGATGGAGTGGCCAGAGATTCATTGCTCTTCCCTGTTTTTATTATTCGTAAATAAGACGCCCCAGTCGTTTGTACGTTCATAACGGGAGCCGCAGTAAAACCTGAACGACGGTCTACCTCATTATTGTTAGTTTACATCCAATGTATCCACACGCCTATATGATACACTTTGGTTGGTAACGCTGTATAACATGGAACTTGGCTTTAACTTTGTTATATGGTCAAATCTAAGATAAGAATTATCATCATCATTCATATCAGCTATTGGAAGTTCACTGCTGGATATAGGACTCCCCAAGAAATTTATTATATATTGCGATTTTACCAAATATGCCTCGTGGGCAAGTGTATAGGCAACGCAGAGAGCAGCTTTCACGACGGGGATGCTGCTGCCCATCCCAGCCCTGTGCATTTAAGCTACATTTTTTTAATGACTATACCGCCATCTATCGGGTTGGTTACCTTAGTCGCCTCTTACGACACCTGGTTTAGGGGGAGGTACAAATCTATTTTGTCAACTTAACGGCAAGTATAGGTCTATCCAATAAGAATGTATACATTTTTTGCATTCATAGATTTTACTGAGTATATATACTATAAACAAAAACTATAAATCAGTTTGTATATTTTGGAAACTGTGGTGCTAAAATTACATTTTTTTATTTTACTCATTCTCGGTATCAAACAAAACAGATAAATTCAAAAGGAAAAAGATTAACAGAAGCGCTGCCGGAAAAATAGAATATTCCTAAAACAAAAATATGTTTCCCGAATACCGAGGTGTTAGAAGGACTACCAAAACGAAATTTAATTCGGTATATCACCCGTAAAATTCGCGTTAAGCATGGTGTGAAAAGTAACAGGTAACCGAAGAAAGGTGTGAAGAAAACGCTCGGCGAAAACATGTCGAATATTTGAGAGAAGCGAGGCTAGTGATGGAACAACACATGACGATAAAATATCATATATTTTGGGTTCAATATTTATTCGACTGAATAAAGACCCTCATTAGGTACAAATTTAGAAAAAATATAATAATTCTATTATAATTTCTAAACATTTGTGCTACTAATCTGTATACAACATACAATTTAAATTCAACCTTGGCTCGGGTGGCTGTCGTCGGGGATTGAAGTTAAGTTTGCAAAGGAGAACAGAGTGAGCCCTATCGCTCGATAAGGCAGGGACTGCACGCGTTTGCCGGTAAACGCAGAGTACTGCTCATCGAAAGACGTGTATGTTAAGTGGCAATGATCATGGAGTGCCAGTGAAAGGGCGAAAGAGGGACGAGATGAGAATTGTTATTTTAACAAGCAGGTCTTCTAAAACGTGACGCGGTCTGTACTGGACTGTGTAAACGTTGTTCTATATGACGTACGTCGTGGTTTTTACAATTAATGGATTGGAATGTTTAACTGTCCCGACGTCGATACTAAGATTCTTTTATGAACTTGCGTATCGTCGGCAACTTGAAATTGCGATGCAAAATTATATTGCTAACTTTAAGGTAAAAAAAAAAGTTCAGGCAAAACATCGACAAAATATTAATCTCAATATCCCTCCCCACACCACCATTTGGCAGCGGCGAAGTGACTGAACTCTTTTGTTATTTACGCCGGTGTAAAATTGAACCAAACATTTTCGAATCATCCCTTATTATGATATTATTTGATATTCGAGTCGACTCTTGCTTGTTCAAATAACTCAACCAGAAAATGGGTTTCGCTTTATTTGTTTATCTAGTTTTACAGCTTTATGCATCACGGAGTTGACTTTCCATTTGGGAGAGCATTATAAAAGACTCACTTATCATTGACCGCTGCAGAACGAAATTTTGTTACAATATCATTCCAATTCTGAGCTTTTCATTTGAAGATATATTTATTTATTGACAATAGATTTTAGAAACGTAACGGTAATGGCGTCGTATATTATTATAATTTGATAATGTTGGATTTAAAGCGAAGTCGGTAACATTGTAATATTTGTTTATAATATTATAATTCATATTAATTTTGCTCCTGTCAATAAAACCTTGCCTATGTATGTTTCAAATAAAATTACAAAACAACAGAATCAAAAAACAACAAAACATTGTTAAAAATATCACATTAATGAAAATATAAATTATATTTAACAAAATTATTGCAATATTGATTTTATAAAATATATTTACAAATAATTAATGATGTTTCTATGTGTGAAAGGCAAAATTAGAATGAAATTATATACAGCTACATTTATAAAAAATGTTTTGTAAAAACAGTGTTTTAATTATTGTCTGTTTCTTGATCGCTCTATTTCTTCTAATTGATCGATTTAAATAGAACTTTCACCGATTTTTATTTGCTAATTTAGTAAGAAATAGCTTTAAAGCTGAACTATTTTAGGAACTTATAAGAATTACGATTCTATGAAAAAAAGATCTTCTTTACCAGAAGAAAATACGTTTCAAATAGGTTAATTTTACATATATAAAATACTACCGGCATTGACGTATTGACGCAGTAAGAGGTAGGAGGTAGAAATAATAAATATATAATATGCAACATATTCGTTCAGATCATCATCGTTATAGAAACCGTAGAACGTCCAAAGCTATTATTTGCCCATAATTACTACGCTGGGCAGGTGTGGTGGCAATCACAGAGCTTACGTGACGAGAATGCCACTGCCCATGCCTACTTTATTGCATTTTAGCTACGCTTCCGGTAACTCATTCGCATCCTACGAACCTTGGTACAGGGGAAAGTTCTATCCTACTCTGCCGATACCCACCATTAAATGTATAACTACATCAACTATCTGCACACAACACTACAACAAAAATCATAGAGTACTTATAAAATATTTTATAAAAAAGGTACATAATAGTTCTGTAAACAAACTAAATGGCGATATAGATAAACTACGGTAATCAATAATATTTATATAAAAACCTCGTTTAAGTGGGGGTTTTTATTGGTAACCCAGCCTGTTTGTAACCCGAGTAGGTAACTCTTTACCTAAACCTGTTAATCCATATTGAAACCGCCGCAGGCTATTTGGGGCATAAAAAACCTGTTTTTCACAATAATGCTGATAAAATCCTGCCGATATAACTTTTTATAAGCACCATCCCTAAGCGTATTACCCTTTGTTCTTACCAAACAAAACCAATATTTGATTTAAATAAAAATACCTTTTGGACAATAAACCGCCTTGGATATTTTATTGTTTGATTTAGTCAATAGCGAATAGAGCTGCGTATAAAATAACTATTATTTATTTTAGGTTTGCTTCTAATGTTTTTCTTTTTCGGTCGTTTTATGTATTACTAGCTATACCCGCAACTTTGCCCACGTGGGATAGTTTTTTGGGCACCATACCTATTTACTTTAACTTATATTAACTTTAAATGTTTGTTGGTTTCTATCGAATCAATGGCCTGAAAAGTAAGTTTCAAGTTTCTAGCTCTAATAATAGCGATACTTTCATACAACTTTTCATTCCCCTTTTCGATCCATTGCAACCCTAAAAAATAACCTATCTTCTTTCTCAGGGTCTAGAGATTGTCTGTGCCAAATTTCATCAAAATCGTTTGCGAGGTATAAGCGGGAATGCGCAACAGACAGACAGACAGAGTTACTTTCGCATTTTTAATATTAGTGGGGATATACTCAGTGTTTTTTAATCAGCATTCCTTTCACTAAGCTTCGCTCTGCGATTGCCACCACGCATGCCGCCCCCACCAGCAGTGTATTTTATGATGGTGATGACATATTCAAATTTTTTAATTGCAGGTAATTTGTATAACATTCTAAAACTAGGTAGCCGAACATCATGATATCCTCGACGGACGGCGGTCAACCACTAAAAGATTTCAGCGCTATTTTCCCCTCGGACCTCTGACCTCTGAAATAAACTCATCGCGTCGGTATACCCAAACCGTTATGCTATAGGAGCAGATCATCAAAAGCTGAGACTATCATTTTCTTAGAAACCGTCAACAAGCCTAAGACTCCTCTGGTGTTGAAGGTTAGTTGGACTCGTTTGCTCGTTTTATCACCATAATATATATAAAAATGTTTTCGTCTAAACAGCTAATAGAATATCACAGTATTCTTTCAGATACTAGAAATTGCCATTATAACTAGTATGAGCGAAACCATTAACGTCAGTTCTATTGTATATTGCGATTGAATGTAATCTGAATATATAAAAGCAAAAAAACAACACATATAGCAAAAAATATTTGTTAATAAAAAAGATTAAATTTTTGCATAGAACCTCTATGCAAAAATTTAAACTTTTTTATTTTTTGGGACGTAGGTGCTTTTAAGATAGGATTTTGCAAAATTGAAAAGGGGGTAAAAAGGGTGCTAAAGTTTGGATGACTCATATTAAATGGCAATATAAAAGTTTTCAAATTAGAGGCAATCATTTATTATTTCAAAATTTAATTTCCCATTTTCTAACAAACTTATTGATAGTTAGAAAAATGACTAAAGGGTGAAATAGGAGGTGTGAACTTATATGGAAAATCTCTTATTTTAAAAATTATCTAATTCAAACTTATATTCTTCTATATAAATTTATACATGAAATATTTTTTTTTTATAATATATATACGTGCCGTGAGGTACCGGCAGAATAGAATAGTACCTCCTACTGCACTAGGTATCGTAAGAGACGACTAAGGTACCAGACCAACAGACGGCGGTATATCCATCCAAAACAGTGCTGTTCAAATGCACAGGGTGGGGCAGCAGCAACCCCGTCGCGATAGCTGCGCTCTGCGATTGCCAACACGCATGCCCCGCGTGGCAATTATGGGCAAAAGTCCTCCTTTCTTTGAGGCTATATCCAGCAGTGAATCTTTCCCCTGATTTAATTGGAAAAAGAGGTTACAAATTTATGTAAAACTTTGTCAGTTTTAATGCAGCGTTTACCATGATGGCTATCTCTCGGACTAGATAATTAGTAATTGACCAGTTTGTACGGTATCGACAGGAATCTTTTAGTTTATATGTAAAAACATTGTCCTCCCTTAATCTTCCAAGGTAACGGCCGCTAATATAATACATACAATTAACTACAAATTATATGTCTCATTATATATCAAAATAAGTAATCTCCGAGATTTGTTAATGCATTACAACACATATCGAAGAGACCTAAATTTATCCACAATATTGTAGCATTTTCAATATACGAGTAGATACTACGAGGCAGGTGAATATGCGCTACGTTTACGCTTCTACGAAAGGCTACGAGCTATTTTCGTAGTATTTTATTGATAAAGCTTTCGTGTTTTACATATCAGACCTTCAAATAGTATTTTAAAACGCAATTTCTAGTAAATTAATGTTTCAAAGCAAAATGTATATGGCCTGTAAATAGTATTTACTGGATCATTAAAATCTACTTCTTCAAAACGTAAAAGCTATTAGAAGATGTTGTACCAATTCAAAATGTATATTCGTTTTACATATCACTTATATATATTATTACATAGTATAGACTATATTTTTATACTAAATAAACAATTTAGAATACAATTGATTGAGAAGGCAAAGTCGCATTTTAAAATTAAGACAAAGCAAATTCTGGCTTTCTTACAATTCAACGAAGGCAAGGTGTAGAAAGAAAGACAAACAAAACATGATAATAATTTAATAAAATCATAGTATACAATTTTTGTAGTGGAATAAACCACGAGATGTGGTATAGAGTTGTTTGGCACTTGTATCCTAATTATCAATATATTTTTTTATATATGGCATAATATAGATAAAATTTGCAGAATTAGTAATGCGTGATGCATCCCGCTTGCATGCTCTACTTTTACGATGTGTTACGATTCGGCTCCAAATTTATAAATAATTTTAATCACGCATAATAAATTATGCGTAACATATTTTTAACAACTTTTAAAATACCATATTTTTCGGTACTTATGACAAACAGAATTAGTTATTTAACTAATTATGCCTTTAAAAAGAAAAGATAAAATTGAAGTCTTTGAAATACTAAACATAAATCAAACTTATAGCACTATACTTTAAAAAGAGTGTAATTCTTTATCAAATGGGAAAAAATTAAATGTTTTTTTCCTATTTATAATTTTGAGTAGTGAAGAGTGGAGTAGCACCATTAATATAATAGGCAATACGCAACATTCAGATGTATGCAATCCCTTTTAAAATGTATGCTGTACATGTCGAGATACCGAGCCGAACATTTTAATTACCATAGAGCCTTTAAAATAAAATGAGCATTTACACATAATATTCAGCTGACATTCTCTCAAATCGAATCTACCAAGTATTCACCTTATTAATCCACATCAATATAACTTCATCAACAATTCAATAAAATGCAAAGTGAGCCATTAAAAGAAACTCACACAGACGTGATGAACAGCTGACAATTGTGTCTCACGTATTCAATTATAGCTGTACGTGATAGTGGATAGCTGATATTAAAATTACGAAGCATAAATACAGTCGGAGCGTAGTGGACCCGCGATTGTGGCGCCAACTGCCTCACTGCTGGATATATATACTTTCATCTTGTTTAAAATTGTGCTTTAACTTTGTTAATTACTCAAACATTGTTATCTATAGTCAATAAAATAAAAATATAAAAATATAATCATTTTGAAGGTTTTAATTGTAATTTTCAACAACTATATCTTTAGTTAATCTTGACCGAAACATTAGATTTTGTTTTCACATGAATATAGATTCTGAGGAAATCAGTCTATACCATTTTAATTAACCATAGCATTATATACAAGATTATACTTACTACAGCACAATAATATTATGCTGGGGCGCCGATTTCACGACTAGCGCCATCTTTTACCACAGGAATAAACATGTATATTGCTTAATATTAGCCTCATAGTGCCATAACTATTATAAAATATGTTTAACCGATGGACAATGCTGTCAGCGAACTGCGCAGTAATTAGACTAAACTCGCCTTGCACACGAGGCCACAGGTTCGATTTTCGGTTCTTGGATATATACATATAACGTTACTTTTTGAAGCACTTTATTTATTTGAAGCTCTCATTTATACCACATATTCATAAAATCGATGTTTATTAAATATTTAATCTTATTCAAACGGTTAAAGGATTGGTCGCCCACGCCAAATTACTATAAGGATTCTAACTCAATACACTATATAGCTAACACTTTTGAAACTATAAACCCTGTTAGCAAAACAATGTTGACTCTTATAGGTGACTCACGGGTATTAAATAAGTAAGTGACTCATAAGGGAATTTCTCCGAATTTGAGATATCGTTAATATGTTAATCGAGATTTGCTCACCATAGCCTGATTAGCACTAGTAAATCTTTTAGACTAGATAGATGACTTGACTATTAAAATGTTATAGGTGATCTATTTTACTTTCAATTATCAAAACAATGTTGAAGTCAGTTGCCAAAAAGGGATCGAAAAATCAATAGTTCAAATGTTAAACTAAAGCCGTTAGTTTTATTATCTGCGTAAAATAAATCAAATAAAAAGTGCTGTAGCATTCCCATAACTAAATGAGAGATTAAAATCTCCCAATAAATCAGGCTGAAATGACTCGCAAATGGCCAACATTAAGACAAAAGCATAAAGCCATTTATCGAACATTCTATCGAAAGGGCACATAATTCTTAATATTAAAATAATATTGTTACAACGCTGCAATGAAAAAGCGTTCTTATGTAACGCAAACGATTTCTACTCAGAAAACAATTTAAACTGAATTATATCTCTATGCAAGCAATAAGTCCGGGCCTTACATTCCGTATAATGGTATGACACGACAAACAGCTTTAAGTGTGTAAAATATGGAACCGAGCGACAGCCAAGCTCGGCCAGACTAGACTTTATTGTGTATCCTGGGGGCACCGGATGGTGGGTCTTAGCCCATATTCCCTTTTGCAAATATTTTATGTGCACGCGGAATGTGTAAGGGATTCGGGGTAGGGAAGCTGATGCAATATGCAGTTACTAGAAATTACCGACGCGAATAACGCTATATTCACGTCGGTTATTTTGGTTTTATATGTTACTTTTCAATGTTCCAGAGTTGCCTCCTCGGACTTAATCAATATTTCTATCTATTTAGGATTTGTAGAGTAAGCATGTAGTTATATTTACTAAATAAGTACTTATTAAACGCTTTTTTAAGACAATACTAGACTTGTTCATCATCGTCATAGCAACCGTAGAATGTCCACTGCTGAACATAGACTTCTTCAAGGAAGAGGAAATATCGCCCATATTTGCCCATTGTGTGGTACTAGAATATATAGGAGGTTATACCTATTTCATAATAGTGTAAAGAGAAAAAGTCACTGCCTTGGTAGAGTAGATAAGAATAAACAAGCCACCCGATGCGATCAACTAAGACTTACTCGTCAATTACAACATTCTTCTTCGAAGTATCAATGCACCTGCCTATCTTGCATTTGATCTACACTATTTTGAGTGAATATACCGCCATCTGTCGGTTTCGATACCTCATTCACATTTTAAGTTACCAGGTATAGAGAGTGGTTCTATTCTACTCTGCCCATGGCAACCCCAATGTGACCATAGCACAAAAGCTCAACTGATAGTTCAAAGTTCCGATTTTTAATGATGCAAGCAAATTTTTTAATGATGAATACACTTATTTACTAATAAAACATCTAGGTACATATGAAATTCCTACTAATATCATAATATTAATAAAATTTCAAGTGCTTTAAGCGATTTACCACGGAGTCGAGTCTATATGTGACATGTTGTTAATTAAAATTATTAATATTTATTGATTTCGTTTGTTACGAATGTTTGTCAGAATGTACGGATGTATATATGTTAGTTAATCTTTTATGCAAATACTATTGAATGGATTTAGATGAAACTTTACAATAATATCGTTTTTACTTCAGGATAATATATATTTTATCATTGGCTATAATTTATAAAGATTCAGACTTCAAACGCCGATTTTTTTTTGTACATTTACATATAAACAAAGTTGAAGTGTTGAGGTGTATAATACCAGCCTTTTAGAATATTCATGTAAAAGTTTGAACGGTACTTATGAAATAAGCTTTTAAATGTTTTATTGGTCCGTTAGAGGTCAACTCTGAAACAGCTGGATCTTTTTTAATGGGAATTTCAATGGCAGATAGCTATCTGCCAGTGAGGACATAACTATGTTAACTAACTTAGGCTACTTTAATATTATTTGCTGGCACGTGTACTACTTAGATGAAACCGCAGGGCACTGCTTGTACATTCACTGGCAATCTCCGTAGTCACTATATACTAGGCCAGCAAATTGAGGGCAATACTAATCCCAAAAAAGCCAATGTATACAACGTGTTTATACATACCATACCATCTATCAAATGAAATATACAAACGAATATCCAATCATATACAAATCACTGATCCAATACTATGCCAAGACAACTATTTCCCATAATTAATCCTGCGGCCTCGGACTATGCAGCCGAGGAATTTACCACTGCCACGCACAATCGACTGCAAATGACATAATCTAAACCTATCTATTATTGGGAAAACTTGGCAATCTGGCACTAAATGTAAATGAGTAGGTTAGTTACAAAAGAAGAAGCCGAAAATTATTTAACATTCAAAATTACCGCTATGTATTTGACAATATATTACTAACACTATATATTTAATAACGAAATACTTGTATCTATCTGAATTGGATTCTGATCTATTTCTTTCTTTTCTTTTCTTCTATATATGTACATACAATTAAACGTCTTGAATTGGGCATATGAAAGTATGCTTAATAATAAACTTAAAAATAATAATAACTTAATATCATTATATCAATAAGAGTTCCTTAATTTTTTTTTTGTTTGTCTGTCTGTTTTAGTTAAACTCTGAAACTCCTGCAGAGATTTTAACGGGACTTTCATTAATAGATGGCGGATATTATAAGGATCAACTTGTATAATATATTATTTTTGAAAATTCGCATTTAAAACCACGCGCCGCTAGAACAAATCATAAATGAAGACTTAAGATTTTTATTTTTTTTAATTAAGACCAAAAGGAGTCAAGTCTGGTTGTTAGTAATAAATAAATAAATGATTACACCAATACACTTTGAATTAATATATCCACATCAAATTGATTGTAGTGATTAATCTTCAACTCCCAGCATCCTTATGCATTTATTCAGAAAAGATGAATTCTATTATCTGAATATATTCTGAGTGGGAAATAAATGAAAAAGTCCTCTAGGGCGAACTCTACCATGTAGGCAATGAGAGCGTAACATTGACAATACCTTTACAATGGAGCAAGTACAAGGTTGCTTATTAATAAGCGGCCTTGCATATTTACAGCTATGGCACTGAAAATGGCGTTAGAAAAGTCTAGCTATAGATTAGTCAAAAAAAACTTATTTAAATAAAATTTATACAAAATGGATATGCCTTAATATGTTTCCAAGGTAAGTCGCTTAAAGCACTTATGTTAAGGATATCAGGCAACAGAGGAATCAATATAATACTATAATAAACTTAAATACAAATATTCAACACCTAGTATTTTTTTTACAACATACATTAATAAAGTAGCTCGATAATGAGCGGCACTGCTTATATTCTACAGTGGCGCTGAAATTTATGGCAGGTTCAAACTCGATCAAAAATGCCAAATTTTTAAATAATTAACAAAGGAATTATTTGTTTATCCATTAACGCTTATGCGTATAGACATATAAGTTATCAAACTCAAGCGTATGCTCGTTACGTAATTTTATTATCTTTGGTTGGTAACAATCCAAAATTCATACTGACGAAAGCTTCTAGCTGTAGGAAAGTTATTGGCTATCAATTATTTCGGAAATAAACTTTTATTCTCTCACTATTATTATTATTATTAACTTTTATTTTTAATAATTTTTGTTATGATTTACTGAGTAGTAAAATACATCAATTGAGGATTCAGCAGATACATGGCAGACCTTCGATTTCAATACTGCTATAGTTACATGCTATTTGAAGTTATTAGTTTCAGTACTTAATTAGGTTTTAAGAATGTTTATTTCTAGACCGATAAAACCTGACATACTATTAAGTGGATTTATGGTTTACCACATAATGGTACTTCTTCCAGAAATTATCTCAATCTAATTTAGTGCTCGAACTAGGCTAGAACCTAGGCCCATATATAAGCCCTATAATTGCGATGTGCCAGATAAGATAGGTCAAACGCGTCGGGTGACGAAACCGCACGCTCCGTAATGGACGCCCAAGAGAATTGGCATATGGACGTAAGCCGGGCTCTCCGGCGCTTGATGACGTCATTGATGCTTGAGCCCGCCTACGTTGTAGGAAATGTAATCGATAAGGACCTTGAATCGGTTGCCTGTCTAGCTTAGTCTGTAGATTGACTCATCTTGGCAAACCGTTATAACCGAATTTATGATTTATTTATGTTTTATTAGAAGTAGAAACAAATAAGATACAGATATTCTAAATATATATATATATTGATATTGACTAGACATCGGACTACATCATCATCATCATACCAGCCATTGAAAGTCCACTGTTGGACATAGGCCTTCCGAAGAAAGCGGGTATATTGCTAATAATTGCCGCGCTGGGCAAGCGTGTTGGCAATCGCAGCGAAAGGCGAAAGCTGCTGCCCACCCCCGACCTGTAAGTTTGAGCACATTTTTTGCATGGATATACCACCATCTGTCGGTTCTGGTACCTTAGTCGCCTCTCGTCGACACCTGGTACAGGAGGAGGTACTATTCTACTCTGTCAGTACCTCACGAGTACATCATACTAGTTTTCTATCGTACATATAATAATATGTCTCTTAAAGTAATTTTAATGTAGTTACGTAACTTGTGTACATACACTGTGTGCAGTTGATCTGACTTGAGAGATAGGACAGTTTATATCTTAATTTATAGTCGCAATAGTTTATTTTTATTTAATATATTATTATATATGACAATAGTTTTTATGGCAGAACAACGTATCAGCTAGTATTTATATAAAATCACAGTTTCAATTTGAGTAATCAGATATTGTGTTTCTCCGTATGTGTGGTTAAATGAAGTGCGCTGGTTAAATGTAGACTACGACAGACAACCGACATAGTAGAATGGTACCCCCCCTGTAACAGATGCCGTAATAGGCGAATAAGATATCAAAACTGACGGATGGCGGTATATCCATCCGCAGCAGTATAGCTCAAATGCACAGGGCGGGGATGGACAGTAGCATTCCCTTTGCAAAAGCTACGCTGTACGATTAACAACACGTTTGCCCAGTGCTGCAATTATGGGCAAAATTTTCCCTTTCTTGGGGGTGCCTATGTCCAGCAGTGGACTTGCAATAGCGATCAGATCAGGAATAAAAAGGTCCGTAAAAGAATGACAGTTGGAAGTGCAAGTAGGGATTTGGAATGAAGACCGCACACCGACAAGCGCAACGGGACCCTCAAGGAGGGTCGATCACACAGACGAGCTCATTTAAATTGCTGGACTAGATCCACATATAATGGATAGGCTGCATACAACCGGTATTAATTGATATCACTATGATTAATGTCACTCGGACTGGTCTATATGCTGCAGTCGGCGTCTTACGGCTGATATGATAATGATTCATGTATAGATATAATATGACGCAAATTGTAGAGATCCTATCTTGTCCAAATGCTGTAGCTTCAATACCCACCCAGGACAAATATTTGTTTGTTGTGTGCCTGGGTTTGGAATATATGTATTTATGTATTATATTTGTGTTTTAATCTACTACTCATCTCGGAGTCCGATCAATTTGTGAGATGTGTGAATTTATTTATTTTTTTATTAAAATTATTAAATGTATAAATAATGCTTTAAATGTTTATAAAATATATTATTGTTACTACTTTAATTAGGTATCGTTATTTATTAGCCTTATTTATTTGAAACCAAAGCATATTTAAAACTGAACGAATACAATTAAAAAAATAGAACGTATTTCATCGCTACAAAATTAGAATGAAAAATTGATTCTGAAACTTAACAAACTATTTATAACTAGCTGAATATAAACTGGTGCTGGTGACGTTGACATTATTTATACCCGGCAGCAAACCTTATGCCTAAATCAAACCGCTATTTCTGCCTTCGAGTGCGGCTGAGTTCAGGAAGCATCGGTCTAAGGCAAGTGGAAAAAAAATATCTTTTTTTGAGCCTATGTCTAGCAATGGACATTTTTCAGCTAAAATTTTCATGTTAGCCTGCGCTTATAAGATATTAGAATATTTCCATGGAAAATCCATGGTGACAGTATTTTATTCTTTTTGGCTCGAATACATAGCTAATTGGTTAGTAACACTAATGTTTCCACCACGCAAAGGTCCAAAGTAAAAATCTCCGCTTAACACTTAAAAAATTAAATCGATTCTATTTTGTTTTTATATACATATACAGAATTTATCTAAAATCTTCTTTACTGAATCCTGTAAATATTTAAAGATTCATTAAAACATATATTTATGTATAAAAATGAATTGCTGTCTCGCTAAAACTTATATGGCTAATTTTGACCTTAAAACATTTATGAAATCAGGGAAATTTTAAATAATAAATAGAAGAAAATACTAACAACCGACAATGAGATTTTACAATTCAAGCTGTACCTTGACGTATAACGTTACTGTCTTTAGGCTTTTTAAAAATTAAAATAATACATTTCCATGTAAAATATTCGTAGTTACATAAATTTGTCTGTTATAGTATGAGATTATAGTATGAGACTACAACAAATATATTTATGTAGGTGATATAGAGTGCACCGGGTCATGTTATCATTATAAAATTACTTTTAATTTATATTTTACCATATGTATTTACAAATTTAAAAAGTTGTCAAAGTCAAAGTATAACAAAATCATATAGTCATTACAATCAAATCACGTTAAAATTTGTAAATAACATTTTCAATTTGACCGAGATAATTTGCTTAAAGTATTTGTGTTACGATTAGCAGACAACAGAATTTTAACGGAGCATACATAAATGTTCGTCAATAAATATTTGTCCTGAGCGGCGACCGAACCTAAGACCCTTTGCGCGTAAGACCTTCATTTACCTTTTAGATACATACATACATCACGCCTGTGTCTCACTGGGGAAGGCAGAGACTATGGATTTCCACTTGCTACGATCTTGGAATACCTGTCTCACTTTCTTACTCTCATTAGTCCTTTCAATCACGCTTGGTTATTCTTGGCACTTCTGATCTGGCCCTTCTTTAACTCCTCTTCTACCTAGTTAAGGTATGTATGCCTAGGTCAGGTTCTATACCAACTTTTTCATTTAGTTTCGCTTTACATGTTTAGGTTTTACTGTCATGTATTTTTATCAACTTAGAAAGCAAGTAGGTTTTATTATATGTCCTTCGCTCGTATATTTTACCTCTTATAAACAACACATTATAAGTCTGAAATGAAGATTAATCCATGACATTCCAACGTAATTGTTCTAGGAGTCTCAAAAGAACATTTCGTGCAATAAATAAAGTGCAACTAGTTTTATTTGCAAGAATAGAAGTCAACGGTCCCGGAGGCCAGACATTGTGGCGCTCTTAGACGACTACCCGCTAGAGATTATCCTATAATTTGTCTAACTTACCCTTTGTTCTCGATTGTACGAAAATATTCAGCGCATGAACCGAACTGTGAAGCAGTTTGTTACAAAATACTTTAGCACCGACCTCGGGGCTCGTCGCTTCCAAAGATTTATTTTAAAGTTAGTGGACATAGGACATAGATAACAAGGAAATCCTTTTTATTTATATTTTTCGTCTATTAAGAAGTTTTTTTTAAAAAAATACCCTGCAATACGAATGGAGCCGAAGATGCATTACTGTTAAAAAGATACAAGTTTCTAGGGATCATTATTACAACACTATAATACTAAACTGATGAGCCTGATGGTAGTGGGTTCGATCCATATCCAAGACATATATTTATATGATGAATATGTGCGTTTGTTCTATAGTAAGGTGTGTTTAAAAGTATTGTATTTGTGTCACATATCTCAGAGTTAGGTCAATACATATATTGATAGATTTTAAGTGTGCCTTGAACTAATCCTAAGCTCAAAAATTAATCAAAAGGCCTCATTTTTTATCTAAGTTCTCAGTCCACCGGTGATCATACCAACGCTTTCTGAGTCCGCAAAGTATTGAAGACTCGAGCAGACGCCGTATTTAGGTGACTTATAAGCGAAAAACACAAAGAGTACTTGATATCGCTGCTAGAAATTTATTCAATACAATCTATACTGTTTTAAAAAATACGATGGTGTGACTTTTGTGTCAGTTACCTTTCATACATGTGTGGTATATATGGATAGAGTTCAGCTTGAAGTACACCATTTCAAAGTTTGCTGTACTCATCTATCAAATAACGCCATTGTAAATACTTTTGTCTCAAATCGAATTGAAGTAGTAACGGTCCGGAAACACTAAGTACGCTCTAACCACGAAAACGATACAATTCGACGCACGAATTCGATTTATAGATACTACGCTCGTACACAGCACACCTAAACATTATGTGCACATATCTACACATAATGCGCGTGTAAAAAGATACGACTATCGTAAAAGCCCCACTGAAAATAATTTGAGCGATGTTAGTCGTTTTCCGCGAGACGTTCTGTGGTAGGTCTCGCATAAAAGTTGAACATCAGACAACCTAATGGATTAGAAAAATTGCCCTGACTCGTAAAGACCGCCTCGAACATCGCCGAGGCCTACAGAAACAATAAAGTGTGTAATCTGTACTGTTGTCCGTACCGAGTGATATATTAATATAGTCGCCTTATTCGGAGTGGAATAATTCAGTGCGAGTGTGTAGTCATTGTTGGGTATTCGGACGTTTGTCTGCCAATTACAAATTGACGTCTTGAAGGCTCGCCGATATTAACTGCCGGTTTGGTTGATGAATTCGTTATTACTTTTGATGACTGATTAGACAGGTATAGGCAGCAGGAATTTAGCTGCTGGTTCTGAAATAGTTCTCTTGAGACTTCTATCGTCTTTACTATGTAAATAATAGATAGATAAATTTGCCAATTAAGGATGTCTGGTTCAATTAAGGATTGCTCGCAGAACCATTTAGCACTAGGTTGATACTTGTATGAAAATATATTGGAATTTTACTTGAAAACACTCCCATTTAGATGTTGAACTCTATTCCTTAATGGTTTGTCTCTTAACTATTTTATGCATTAAATGATATCATTTTTGAAATCAGAAATATCAATGACATCATACATATTATTTTCTGTCCTTATAACTTAAGTATCGAAAAAAAGCAATAGAACTTCGTGTTCAATAAACTGTATTTGTTCATATATTATATCAATTCTTCACTTGACTGATTGTAATCATACATCAATAATAATAGTCCTAATTTTTGACTAAGAAATGTTGCAAAAGTTGGGAAGAAACAGTTGGATTTAAAAAATCTAAAAAAGATATTGAATTATTAGTAGAAGAGACAATATAATAAAATATGTCTTAGATATTAGACACATTTTTATTTTGTGTTAATTGATATTATTCAATTTTAATAATATAAACAGTTGACTGATTCTAAAGTTCTCAAATCGATGCTGATAACAATTTAATAAGACAACACCTTACAAGGCCACTGAAAATACGTACGTATATAAGAAACGCATAGTATAAAACCACTAAAAATATCGTATAGACTTCGAAGGACTTCGAAGTCCAAAACAAGAAAGCAAGTCTATAAAAAATAAAACATTAAAACTGAATTGAGAATCGGATTAAAAACGCAATGAAATGTTAAATTATTTTAAAATAATTCGAATTTACTAATGTCGTATATTCTGTGGTGGCTTGCTATGCTGAGCTCATGGTTTCAATGCAAATCTCATCAGTAAATAAAAAATAAATATGTTAAATGACTACAACATTAAGCCGATTTATATTTATTTATAGATTTAGGGGCATTAATTCTTATGCTGTCTGAATGAACGAGGTTTTGCACTCTTTTTTAGCCAAACGCAGACTACTGCATACAGTCTGAAAACGTTACTTTTTGATCTAGGTCATTCCCCGGCAAATGCGTCCTAGTCGATTTATTTCCACTTTTACTGCAATGGCAATGCTCCAAATTTGCAATCTACCCTCGTGTAAAGCGAAACACGGTTTTCAAAAAGCACTACCTTGTTTGGGGAAGCAACGGGCTTATTTATTATTTTTTGTTTGATAATCCTTTTTAGGGAGCCGAAAGTACACAAAAAGCTTGCCCACTCTTTCTCGCTAAGCAAATGTACAGAGCGATATATCAAACTTTCCAAAAACATTATTCGATATCCGAGATACAATTTTAGGTGTTAGATAAAACTGAATTACGAGATTGCCCGGCGAGGGCTTAATCTGAGATTTTCCTTAACAATATACACAATAAAATTAAACACAATGTTATTAATGTCTAAAATAGAACTCTCATGCATTAATTATGGTCTAGACGTGTGTGTACTCACCAATCTTGTTCCTTAATCCATGTTACACAAAATGATACCAAAACAATATTTTACCCACTCAGAGCATATTTTACGAAGTTGCACTAAGCTTTTGCTCGCAATAAAATATATAACTATAATAAAACCGTTGTAAAAGACAAATGGTGCAGTCTAGAATATTTTCGGTTATAAAATTCAATACTGTTCAATATATTCCCAAAATTTAATACTGCTGCCATAGAATAGGAATAACATCATCAGAAGTGTCACCTTTATGTAAAAATTCGAAAACATTAGTTACATGTGAATAATCACAAGCAAAGACATAATCTAAAATATATCAAAATGTTACTGACTGGCTGACTGGTCAGAAATAGGATCACAAACAGGTAATAGCGCTGGTTAAGAAGAATTCAAATCTTGTCTTCTTTTATAATGGAGACGAGTTATGAAACAATTTTACCAAGTTTCCAGAAGAAACAAGTTCGCGTCTATTAAGTCACATATATTGTTCGTGCTCGTGAACACGTCGAATATCGATGCAAGTACACGTTACTTTACACGCAATTAGGTTTTTTTATTATATATGACTCATCACCACTATATATAGCCATTGGAAGTCCACTGCTAGACATTGGCCTTCTCATGAAAGGAGGTTTTTTGCCCATATTTGCCGCGCTGGGCAAGCGCGTCAAGCGCGTTGGTAATCGCAGAGCGCAGCTTTCGTGACGGGGATGCTGCTTCCCATCCCCACCTTATGCATTTGAGCTATACTGTCTCGTATGGATGTACCGCCACCTGTCGGTACCTTAGTCATCTCGACAACACCTGTAAATAAGGGAGGTACTATTCTACTCTGCCGGTACCCTCACAGCTAGTATATGACTAGCTCGAAATTTAAAAGTTGTATACTATAAATATGTAGCGAAATCTTAATAAAGAAACGGTTGTCAGCTATATAGTTGTATACTACAAGTGTATCTGTATTACAGTTCTTGGCACGTCTGCAGAGAAAATAAAGAAATGTTCACGCAAGGCGTGCGTTAGCGGCCGATTTATGTAAGGCCTATATGGGATTTGGATAAAATAGAACAAAGAAACCTGCGCAACATCGCTTGTCAAAACAATATATAACCTTGAACTGTAAATTGGAACTGTATCAAAAACCAAAAACTTACTGTGGTATTTTGTTTATTAAGAAGTTTCTGTGTACAGTAACCGATATAGTATAATTGTCGCAACAATAAACATCCGAAACGTCATTCCGAAATCTTTCACGGTATCTGTTTGTGTTTGAAATAGTGATACATTTAGTTAATTTTAATTAAAGCCTTAAATTATTACATATAAAAGCTGAGTAAATGATACTGCTAACTATTTATACCAAAGATTTTTTGTGTGGAAATTATCTATAAGTACCCATTTCACAAATCGCGATGAAAAAGCCCATTGCCATTCATTCTCATTTTAACTTACTCACAAATATATTATGTAAAAAATGAATTAACACGCTTAATTTAAAATCAGTCAGCTGATTATATTATTAAAATGCGTATAATATCAATGACAGTAACACAAAATAAAAAGGTGTGTCTCCCAATAATTCTATATCTTTTTCTAGATTCTTTAAATCCAACTGTTTATTCCCTGTATTTGCAACATATCTTAGTCAAAAATTTGGACTTATATTATTTATGTATGATTACAATCAGTCACGTAACGAATTGATATAATAAATGAACAAATATAGTTTATTGAAGACGAAGTTCTATTAGTTTTAGATATTTGATAGATCAGAACAGCAAACTTTGAAAAGATGTACTTCAAGTTGAACTCTATCCATATACACCGCTCTTGTATGAAAGGTAACTGATGTGTCAGTTACCATCGTATTTTTTAAATAGTATAGTTTGTTTTGAATAAATTTCACACTATTATCAATGTTCTAGCAGCGATATCAAATATTCTTCGTGAGTTCCGCTTATGAGGAACCTAAATACGGCGTCCGCTCGAGTCTTCAATACTTTGCAGACCTAAAAAGCGCTGGGTTGATAACCCATGGCTAAATACTCAGATAAAAAAAGACACGAGGCCTTATGATTAATTATCGAGCTTAGGATTAGTTCAAGGCTATTATTGGTTTCTAATGTAAATTCACTTAACATCTATTAATATATCAATATATTATGTATTGACCTGACTCTGAGATAAGTAACACAAATACAATACTTAAATACATATTTTACTTCTGACTTCAGAACACACATAAACATTCATCATAAAAATCTATGTCCTGGATGTGGATCGAACCCAGTACCGTCGGGCCCATCAGTTTAATATTATAGTGTTGGAATAATGATCTCTAGAAACTTGAACTAGATAGTAAAGATCTACGGTTGAGGTAACTTATTTATTTATTAAAAGTACGTTTATTATGAAATAATTCCAAGAAAAAGGAAAAACAAAATTTTATCCTTATCACCGGCGGTAGCCGTAGAATATCAACTGCTGGACATAGGCCATCCCAAAAAAGGGGAAATATACCTATAGGATACATGACTTCTGCTGCTCATCCTCGCTGAGCTGTATTTGGGCTACGCTGTTTCGGGTGCCAGCTTACGATACTCTGAGCACAGGGGAAGTGCAACTGGTGCAACTGGTTCGGTTAACCACGGACCTTTATCATCATTATAGTCAGTCAATCAGTCAGTCAATAATAAATAAACACGTACACGTAGGTAATACGCTACATTTTAATAAAAACACAAATTACATTTATGACTTATTTGCATTTAACAGAGTCTTAAATCCGAAGAAAGAATATCGAATGAAAACCCCTATTTATCACACACAAACATTTATTAAGTCAAAATATTTACAAATAACAACGCTGTATCATAAGAAAGGGCGTCGAGCGGTCACCGCAGAAACTATCTCCGAGCTCCGAGGAGGGAGCTCATCGAGCAAAACTAATGACATTTTATTTCCCCAGAGGAATGCATTAATTTCATTTGTAAGCACATTGGAGGCGGAACGACCATTCTTCTCCACTTTGCGGTGAGTGGACTTCCTATGAGATGGGAAAACCTATTAGCCGGGGACCCTCAATTATGATGCGAGGATCTAACGAATTTAATATTTCAATCTATCTCAAATTAATTCAACTGGTATTTCAGATGCTAGAGCATTCATTAATTTTAGAATGTATATTGCATTGCACTGGACATTAAAGTTATTTGTTTTTTCTTAGTAGGTATATTTGGTGTGTACATTATGTCTAAGTATATTATTGTTGTTTTTATGGATTACGGAGGCGGACTTATTACAAGTATTAAATTTGCTTTTTTACCGCCAAAAAACAGTGTTTGCATTGCTTTTTTCCGGTCGAAAGGGTAATAAAGTGAAATTACATAAATGTGACGGAGTATCTTCAGTGCAGAAGGTTAATGATATGCTAGTGATATCTTTGTGATAACACAAGCGTCTATAAGCTGCGGTCAAATTTACCATCATGCAGACCGAATAATGCTTATTTGCTGACTTCACAATATAAAAAATAATATTTGTATGTTCATAGGAATAATTTTTTCTAACATTAAAATGCCTTTAATATATTTTTATACCGTAATCTGTCATTAATGTTTCTGTGTTGATCTGATTTTGAGATTAACCGGAACAAACTGATACGAAATATATATTTTTAATTATTACCATATTTTGACTATAGGTATACTATTATTTAACGTTACAATTTTTTTTTGTACAAATATAAAGACATTTTGCAAAAGCGAACTTTGATGCATTCTGAATTTATGAGATAAGATGCATAGTAGAATTATAGTTTTTTCTAATGAATCAGCAAATTATGCGACCTTGATAATCCATTACAATGGAGATAATTGGGGTGGAATAGTTGATTAAATATCAAAATCTCAAATTCCTAAATATTAAAATTTTGATGATAGAACTGTGGTTAGAATAGAAAATAGCAAGCAAGAAATTTTTATTTTTTAATATATCTAGGGAGATCTTTGCCTGTAACTACGAGTAAGTAAAGGATTTTATGTTACACGAAAAAGTTATTCTTCAACGTGTATTACACATTTTTCAACTATTTCAAGCCAAAGTAAGGTCATAGATAACTTTTGGTCCCGGAAATGTTGTGATGCGATACGAAATAAAGTGCACGCTGGTGAATACGTAGTTGAAACGCTAGTAATTCTATAAAAACAATAGTTTACAAAGATGAAGAAGGTAGCAGGCAAAATCGTAGCGTTGCTGATAGCCATACACAACCATGACAATTGGTAATGACCGCAATAGACAATAAGAAAGTAATTTCAAAATTAAGTTAAACTTTTATAACAGTATTAGCATTGCTATGCCCTGGTTTGAAGGGTGAGAGAGGCGGTAAAATTACTGGGTAATGTGACAATATTTTCAAGTCATATAGTTGGCAACGCAATAGTGATATTATTGTCATAATACTAGCGTTTATAGCGTTTATAGGCTGCTAACTACCAAGAGGACCGTATCGTTTGCTTGTTTGTTTCGATTTGTCACAGAAAAAATAATTTAAAAAGTAGAACCACGGGTTTGCTAAGAAGAACTTTAACAGCAAACAAAGTAAAGAAATGATTTTTTTATTCGAACTTGTCTTAATTAGCTTGTTACCTGTTTAATGGTTGTTAATCAAATCGACACCTGCTAAGAAAAACAATGTAGATTTAAACCGGTCCGGGCGACTTTGCAATTAAATAAATTGGGTCAAAAATACAATGTTGGTGTTTTCACTTTACATCTCTCAAATATCATGATTTTTTGTGGGTTATTACGATCGTCTCTATTTGATTGCACAACAAAACTGTGTCTTTAAAAAGCACTATTTTTTCCTATTAAATAACTGCTGAGTACATGAGTAACATTAGTGTTTATCATATCAGCCGTTGGAAGTCACTGCTGACGAAAGGGGGACTTTTGCCCATAATTGCCGCGCTGGGCAAGCGTAGTAGCAATCACAGAGAGCAGCTGTCGCCGGCACCTCACGGTACTTTGCCGGTAAGCCCCTGCAGTGTTGTGTTGAAAAAAAATTAATTCCGTAATGAATATGTACATATTTTTGTATAAATGTCAACATAACGAATTCAACTCTTAAAAGATTTAATGTAATTGCGTATCTAAGTTGAAATAACCTTATATATATTACAGTCGCACGTCGTGTACATTGTACCTGTCCCAACATCAAAATATTTTAGGAATTTTGCCTAGGACGACCTAGGCAAACATACATTTACCAGGTACAATAGGTATTAAGAAGGGCCAAATTAGAAGTTCCGAGAATAAACGAAATAAAGGAAGTGAGAATGGTATGCCAAGATCGTTGAATAGACTGCCTACCTCGATGGAATACAGGCGTAATGTATGAATGTATGAGTCCTTATTGAGGTGCAAAATCGAAAATTGCAAGTGCAATTCAAAAATGAAAAATGCTGAAAATCTTTTACCCTTATTATGTTTCAATACTGTATGTTTTCAACATGTGTACTGTCAATGATTATGTGCCTCGAATACGCACGTCGTCAAATAGGGCGCCCATTGGGACCAGCCCAGCAGCATCGACGTTCCTCTCACAGCCGCTTTCGCGTTCCGACAGTTCACTTCTTGAATTATAGACCAGAAGTCGACCTTACACTTGCCAAAGACCCGCCCCGCGGTGTCACCACGCTGAATAAGTAATTTTTACCGTCTGCGCAGTTTTACAAACAAATTAACGACTTAATGCTGTTATTTTAATAAAAGTTCCCTGTTAAGTTTGCCTCGAGTTCCATTTTTACGAGTCCCGCCAACGCTCCTGCGGAAATGTTTATGCTTTCAAATATACAGTGTTACGCAATCGGGAAATATAATCTTCTTAATTAGCACGGTGCATAGTTAACTCGAAAAGTGTGAGCGTAAACGAATCGCATGTCGGCCGAGCTGTGCTCCCTCGCTTAAAACTGCTTATTCTTATTTATTGCTTGGAGTTATTATAGTCTTGCAGTGGTTATTACACCGTTGCAGTTTCGGGCATAGGAAGTACATTTTATGGCGTTGTAAACCATGGACGTCTTAGCATAATTGCTGGGTTCCATTAAATTAGTTTAGCCATCAATTATGTCTTTATGCAAATATTGTTACGCGACGAGAATCCTATTGCATTAAATTCCAATTACGTAGTTGTGTGTGTACTCAACTCGTTACACCTATTCAATTAGCATAAGGGTGCGTTTTGGACGCGGCCAGTTCCTTGAGATCTTAGTATATGCTATTTTGTTTAATCCCTAAGTAAATCAATACCAAATGTCTCTGTATCTATTTATATTTTTCAATATTTTTTTTTTATTTTACGACTTACAGCAACTGAGAAACTTTTAAAACAATTCCAGCAATCTCTTTAGTATTAACGTTTGGCGAACATGCATTACCCAATGTTAAAATTCTTTCTTTGACGATCGATGGACTGGTACATGACTATGTAAGTATTTAATAAAGTGGTTCAATGTATTCATTAGTTCTAATCTTTATTTTAGTTTCTGTAAATAATTAATAAAATCTGAATATTTAGTCAAAATAAATATTCTCCTAGTTTGCCTCTTGTACTCTGGTGGTCAAGATCCGATTGCAGGTATAGAGAATTTCTAAAGTGTTTTACCATTCTTTGAACTGCTAATTATTTACTTAATAGTTTATAAACTCATATTTTATGTAAGATATACACAACAAGAAATAAATGGTAATGAAAAATAATGATGCTCCGTGTATGTACTCGTAAATAAAAATAAAGCATATAATTGAGTTTGTTTTTAAGACATTTAAATCACTTAAGAAGGTGGACTGCGCATAGTGAATAATTTGCTGGTATGATATTTAGTTATGATAAAAAGGTGAAAAAATTATATGTAATTTGCTGGGTAGACGGTATTTCATTCGCTAGATTAAGTTTTTTTTATTAGAGAATGTTGTCAAACAAGCATACAGTCCACGTGATATCGTCACCGCAGCATATAGACACTCGTAATATCACAAGAATATCACTAATGCGTAGACAACCTGTGACTTGAGGATATTATGCCACATTACACTGCATTGTATACTGGTTTTTTACTGATGAAATAGGTGTCAATTGTCCTTTTTCATCAAGAATCTCTTCGATAAAATAGAATTTTCAGAATCATCATCATCAACTGAGCCGTGAAACGTCCACTGTTGGACATAGGCCTCTCCAAGGAGGTATTTATCTCATAATGGCCTCGCTGGGCACGCGTAGTAGTAATCGCAGTGCGTAGCTTCGCTACGGGGACGCTGCTGCCCATCCCTGCCCTGTGGGTTTCGATATCTCTGTCGACTTTAACGACACCTGTTATTTTTACTAATACTGCTCTGCCGGTACCTTACGGCATGCATTTTAAAAGCGGTTAAATAAGGAAAGTGACAGAGTATTTAATATAGAAACGCATACAAGTGCATACGCGACTAAAACTGGATGCGTTTTCAAACACCGGCACATTCTATTTTTAAACACTGGTCGCGTGTGAGTGAACACAATTATAAACAAATACTATAGTAAAAAATTTCCCTCGGAAATCCGAAAGAGTAAAAATCATCCCAAGCAAGTGCAATAATTGAGCGAGCGGCGTCAATGTTTAATCCCGCCGAAGCTCGCCGTTTATCAATCGAAAAAACAACATATTTCAATATGCTCTGATTAATATCCGCCAGTACGCCGGCCGAGGCAAACACGGAATTTATGTACTGCGACCGAACGGTTTATTTCATTTTGCTTTTTAAGACTTTTGCCACACCGGGCGCGGGCTAGTTAACTGTTCAAAATAGTGTGCGAGAATTTGATATTTTTCTCCGAAGACACACAAAACTAGTCTCTCGTATCTAACGTAACGTTTTTGAAGAAAAATAAAGCTATTTTAATATTTTCTTTAAAACCAAATAATTGACGAGCATCATCCTAGTCATTAACAAAACTTCCTATATTATTAGCCTTTAAATGTAATACGTACAAACACAGAGGCGTAAGAATGTTTTTTTTTCAGAATTGCGAAGAAAAACACATTTTACGGCCGTATAATTTCAATAATTATACATTTATCCAATAAAAAAGCAAGTGATATAGAGTACCTTTGCAGTAGGTACGCTAAAGTATCCACTTTTGATTTTTTCAGAATATAATGTAATCACACGGAAATACGTATCGCTTGTATTTTTTTTTAGATTTTCTATATATCAGAGCCATCAGTTTGATGATTTCGGAGTATCGACGAATCAATCTTACTCGTAAGTGACATGGAAAATAGTCGAGCCTTTTTTCCTACAATAAATCCCAAATGAGATGAGAACCATCCATCTATACAAAAAAATACCAGTGAAATATGCAATATTCATGACTTCATGTAATAACTGAAACATGTTTAGCGTTTATTTTTAAAAGGTGTTAATTATGGTTAATTTTTATAGAGTAAAGGTGAAAAAATTGCGTTCTTTTATTGGACTTCTAATTTAAAATATCAAATAACCTATATATATTTGTATTTATTTTTTAAATTAAGAGATTTCTATTTAAGAGTTTTATTAAATAAAACTATAAGTACTGAAAAAAACATGTTCAAGAAAGTAGTAAGATGTTTTGTTCGTAATCTTTAGAAAATAATAATTGTAGCACGACATATTTTATATTTTCTAATAATTAAATATTGTGTCGTAAGGCACCGGCTAAGTAGAATAGTATCTCGCTTCGTGCCAGATGTGGCAAGAAGCGACTGAGGTACCAGAACCGATTGAAGGCGATATATTCATCCGAAACAGTGTAGCTCAAATGCACAAGTTGGGAATGGGCAGCAGCATCCCCGTCGCGAAAGCTGTGCTTTAAAAGCGAAAACGATTGCCAACTCGCCTGCCCTGCGTGGCTGTTATGGGCAACATTCCGCCTTTCTTATGTGATCTTGATATCTCGACATAAGGTTTTGCAGTAAAAGAAAATGTTATCAGAGTTGGTTTATTAAACAAATACTAATAAATAAACACTATCAAATTAACTTACTAATTATATTATATACTATTAAATAACGTAATTGCCACCAAGTTATTACGCATAAACTAGATATATTATGTTTTTATGATTTCTAGAACGATATTAATATCTGACATTTCATTTACACTTCAAAAACTACTTTAATAAACGTGAATATGTTATGTCTAAATTTTTTATCAATATAACACTTTCCTAAATACGGAACAATTATTTAAAACTTGTGTATCACTCCTCCTTTATGCCCAATTCAATCGCAAATATACAAAAATCACCTTTCTAGTACTACTACTACTAATACTACTCTTTATATATTTATCATTTCTATAAATACTCAGTAATTATTAAAAAAGTGTATACTGTCCATGTCTAAAAATTTAATAAATTTCTTCGTACGAATTCCAGATAAATCAATTTCAATTTAATATTACTCAACAAAACAGCATAATCTATCATTACAGCATAATTATATCATAAAAGAAGAATCTTTCTGACTGACATATCAACGCAGTATCTATTTTATAAGAATTACAAACTTAAATTTGGCAAAACATGAAAGCCAGAAAACACGTGTAAAATATTTTTTCGAAAATCATTCCTTCAGGGATTAAAAGGGGGTACAAAGTCAGTATGACTGTAAACACGGGTAAAACCGCGGGGCACTACTTGTCTATGTATATAAAAGGCAAAGCGCTGACTGACTGACATATCAACGCAGGGCCTAAACTATAAGGGTTGGTGCTTGAAATTTTGTGCTGAGGGGTTCCTTTTATAACGGAGAAGAGTACTAAGAATGGATTGAAATGGGAGTTTAAAGTTAATGTGGCACTCTGTGGTTCGAATGAAAGTCAGTATAAAGATTCTTCATTGAAAATCATAAAACAAGCAAAAATTTCTTTCAAAAGTCATCCCTTATGGGGATAAAAAACGGGTTTAAAATTAGTATAAAAGTTGAAGCAAGCAAGAAAGCACTTATATAGCCATCACAGAAATATCAGTATTTTAAAATTTCGATCACGAACGATTTATGTTTTATTTGATGGCAAAAATTGTCTTCTTCGGTGGCTGAAACCAGATAGAAGAGTTTTTACTCTGTATTAACCCTTTGCGGTACCAGTTTTCAATAGTTGCTTATCATAATCATCATCGTATGTGAGTAGCACTGTGTCGGATGGATATACCGTCATCTGGTACCTTAGTCGCCTCTTACGAAACCTGTACAGAGGGAGGTACTATTCTACTCTGCTGGTACTGCATGTCTACTTTGCTAATCATAAGGCAGTAAAACGTCTGAATATTAGAAAATATATTGTATCATGTCTGCATGATCAACAATACCTTCACCCGGTGTACATGGCGATCAAACGTTTTGTTTCATTTTGCGTTTTAAATTACGAGTGTTTGGCGCGCCGATGGGCCGCCGTCGCTTCCATCTGTTGCGGGACCAATTAACATTAGGTCTCCTCTTTAAGGTTCTGTGTTTGGGTGCCGAAGCCCTGTTATTAAATCTAAAGTACTACAGTATACACTGGGCGTTAAACGCGTACATGTTGAGGCCGATTTCAACATTTATTTTTTATTTATTTAACTTTATTGCACAAAATGTTACAAAATGTACAAATGGCGGACTTAATGCCAGATGGCATTATCTCCCAGTCAACAATTACATAAAACTGAAAATATATATATATAGTGGTGCAGGCAATATATATACAAAATAAATAAACGTGGCATACATATTTGTATAAATAAACGCGTATTTTCTATGTGCTTATTAAGACTTAAGATTTGAATGTAATACATAGTTAGGCCAAAAAGAAATAAATTCCTCGCTTCAAGTGTATGTTAACAAATTTCTCTAAAAACACACCATTAAAGTTTGCTTAGATATAGGCTTTACTTTGTGATTTTTATGTAATATGAATAGTTTTATGCGGCCTGTGTGGCGCTAGAGCGCGATCATGCGGTTTTAGTCAGATTGTCCTCATCTTGTAGGTGGGCGTTTGTCCTAGATATACGTACACCATTATTAATTAAGATAGTCAACACCTTCAAGAAACGACTTCCAACTGATACTGGGGTGGAAACAACGTGGGCATTACACCATTACGCCACTTGTTGAATTATAATAATAGTCAAGTATCAAGTCAACCACAACGAGAAAATAAACAAACGTAGGCGTAGACGTATGATGACGTCAAGATTATAGTGTCTTTATAAAAATTGAATTTGCCAGGTTGGTAAGACACATTTTTATTAAATGTTAATAAACTCTATATAGCATATCAGGCATAAGACGTCCACTGCTGGACATAAGCCTCTCCAAGTGATCTGTAATAAAACCGGTTGTATGCGACCTATATCTAGCGCGATCCTACGGTTTAAATCAGGTTGTCTTTCCATCTTATGGGTAGACGCCCTACGCTACGCTTGCCGTTACGTGGTCCCCATTCCAGAACCATACGACTCCACCGGCCATTGTTTCTTCGTACCAAGTGCCCTACCAACTTATTAAGTCTTTTAGTATAGTTTTTCTTTATTAAAATAATACAAAGAAATGGCAATAACTGCTTAATAGGCATTCCTGTGTGAGGCACATACATTTTTCGTATATCGAATACAATCAATTAACAAAACAATTAATCATCATTCTAACCGAGCATTAAGGAATCCTCGCAGCCCACAACCGTCTCGCGCTTGCCTAATTTTTCCAACCGTAATTTTAATGCCCCATAAATCAGGAGTTATGAACTGTGACTCGAACGGCAATTTAAATGTCCCTGGGTGTATGACTGGCTTAACAAGTACTTCTACTTAATGTTTTATATCAACTGATAAAAAGGAAGAGAACGTATCTTTTATAAAACGATTTTTTTCCATCATGTACTTCTGTACAAGAACTATACTCCTTTAATATATATATAGAGATAATGACGAACTTACTTGAGACAGAATACTTGTAAATTACATAAGCAGTTATATTTAATTTATTTATACCGCAAAGACACTATTAATTTGATTCCACTCGTTCACTTGTTTTTTTTTTATCTCAGATACTTGCAAATATACTTCTAAATGATTCAGAGTATGCTATGAATCGTCTGCTTCCCAAATGAGATTTCAAAGAACTCTCCCGAATAACTGCAGCATTAATATTTGGAATAGATGAAAAATATTTGTGGAATAGTTAAGCTGAGCGTTGTAGCAGCGATTTTCATTAAACATTAAGGCGGGGAATGCAGGTCCCGCGTCTGAAGCAAGATTTATGGAGCGGTCCGTGCGCGAATATTGAAAATGTGGAACACTCAGTGACCACTAAATGCATCCTAAATTGACTTGTAACGGGGATATGAAAACGGCGAGCTAAACTTCTTGTAACTTGTATAAACAAGTTTACGGTTTTTAGCATTATCTCGGCGACTAACGTTCAAATAATAGCAATGTTCTGTGTAGACGGGGAAAGTGAACATCTACTAGGATTTGTTGTCAGAAAAAGTAATTCTCGTTGTACTTGACTATTATTATAATTCAACAAGTGGCGTAATGGTGGAATGCACATGTTGTACCCACTCCAGTATCAGTTGGAGGTCGTTTCTTGAAGGTGTTGACTAGTACGTATATCTAGAATTAATAGTGCAGTTCTACAGGCAATCTAACTCAGCTGGGGAGCTTTTGAACAAGTTTAAAACGTGGTTACTTACTTACTATTGGCCTAATTAACCTACTCAAAAAAGCCCAACAAGCTGCTAAGAGGGTAATGTCCGGATTCACTTCGCGCGAACTCAGAAAAGAATATCTGTAAAAAAATGTTACATATATGCCCGGTGGATTATGAAGTTAAACTGGCAGAGGGCAGTGCAATTAGCTCGCAAAGCCGATGGACGATAAAGCCGAAGGTTCTTCAATGGCGACCACGTACCGACAAGCGTAGCGTGGGGCGCCTACCTCCAAGATGAAAACAATCTGACTAAAACTGCGGGTTTGCGCTCCAGCGCCACACAGGCCACATAAAACTAGTCATATTACATAGAAATCACTAGAAGAGGCTTCAAAGTCTAGCTGTGAACGTCTTATGCTGATATGAGGATGAAGATAAATATTAACTGCTGTAATATTAATTAATAATATATGGTTTTCATGATTTTCTTACAAAACATGTTAATCCAATTTAATATTACTAAATCAAAGTTTAAATGTATATATAAACATATGTATTATTATATGTAAATATTTTTAAATATGATATCCTCAAAAGTTTAACCTTTAAATCAATTTTTGGTAATTTTAGAGTGATTTGCATGAACACTAACGAAAACGATGTAATTCCAGTCATAACACAAATTAATTAATCACCGTATATTTTAATTCATTATTAAATAAAAGTCCATCAATCAAGGGAAAATGTATATCGGATGTCAATTTGACCTGAATTAATAATTCGTTTAAGGAAAGACCCACGAAATTGGACGATTAGGAAGATGCTATTAGAATTTATAAAATATTACGTCGGAAAATGAAAAGCAAAAGGTCGCAAATTAACCTGCTTTTTAATAAGACCCTAACAATTTTCACTATAAGGAGCGACCTCAATTTCACAAAAGTGCTGCTCTTAAAGTTGAGTGTTTCTTTTGCTGTTACTTAAATATTTGATACTAATTATATTATTATTGGATTATAACATATTTTATTATTCACGGCATAGGAAGCCTATCTAAGGTATAAAACCAGTCTATTTGAAAATTGTAAAGGCCTGTATCCAACAATGGACACAGACCTTGCCAACGATAGTACGTGAAATGATAGTATCTTATTCAATTCTAGTTTAGCTTTTTGTAACCATTGGAATACATATGAAACAATTTAAGAATTTTTTTATCTTCGTTGGTTTAATCATTTGACGAGGCATGATTGGAAATTATTGCTATATCGCGTTTTGCGTGAGAAAATAAAGCAATGTAACACTCTCTGTTTTCGAAGACTTTTGAGCGAGCACCAAAGAGTAAGTAAGTGGCCCTTTTGCCGAGGGCCTTCGCCCATAGTGTTCGGTATCGCATCATTAATCTCGGTGCAAACACGCCGTCAGGGACGGACTCGCGAGGCCTGGTAGGTAACAACGATAAAAATAGTAATCAATAAGTTTTGTGCTATATTATGACTAGTAGTTTTGCGATATTTGGCCGTAGGTAGAGGTAGAGTTGAATAATACCTCCCCCTGTACCAGTTGTCGTAAGAAATGACTGCGGAACAGACAGATGGCGGTTTATCCATTCAGTACCTATTTTTTAAGATTCATATCCTATTTTCAGCAGTAAACTTCTAATGGCTAATATGATGATTATTATATAATTTTTAAGAGGAATTCAAAGAATAGCTTTGTTACGAGCAATTCATTACAACTTCAGAGCATTTTTTACAATTGTATGGTTCAAAATTAGGATATTATGATGTTTAAAAACTTTTTGTTAGTCCCTAGGCTAGAATCAGACCATGGCTCATTCATTCATATAATTTTGTTACAGATGATTAGATTTACAAACCTGTTTCTGAAACATCAATTGTAAACTATCAAGTAGAGTAGGTATAAATGAATAAAATTTTATAACATGTTTTTTTTAAAGTCGGCATACAAGTATATGGTCCACGTAACTGCAAGAAACACGGCAGCTTATAGACGCTTATATAATAGAAGAATATTATAAGCACGTCGCCAACCTTGTGACTTGAATATATGAATAAATAAATAAATTCAAAAAACATCTCATACATACATTGATCTGACTTTAAAATAGTCGTCTAAAGCTCTTGTATTACGGACATCAGACATCAGAAGAATCACAAATATAAATACCTTAATAAAAATATTAAACACCCAAAAATAAAACAAATACAAATATCATCATATAAATATTTGTCCTGGGTGGAAATTGAACCCACGACCTTTGTTTCACAAGGTAAGATCACTACCATCTGCGTCATTGTGTCAGTTAATATATTATATATTACAGTTAATATAATATATCCTTTGACTTGATTCGGTTTGAAGTAATGAGGATGATTCCGAGTAATCTCGGCAACTTCGCTCCCTCTAACACCCTTCCAACTAAAACACAGTAATGGAACACTGCCGTAATGGGCAATAAAGGTTGCAGACCAGACGACACTGGTTCATATCAGTGTCGTCTGGATGAATGAGGTCGGTGCATACTTGAGGATGACCTCATGGTCATCCTCAAGTATTCACCGTTTGCTGATATAACTCTATATTATTTTTAATCAAATAAATTAATACAACATCTCATCCATGGAACCGACTCAAATAATATAAAACATCCTTATATAAAACACCCATCTGCTATTACAGTTTTTTTGTACATAAAAAGAAACTTGCTATTAATTTATGCACATGGCGCAATCACTCTTTAACTACGAAGTATTATATATATTTTATATGATTCAGATAACAGCAATTAAAAAAAATCGTCATTAAACATATTCGAAAGAAAATATGAAAATTAACTATTTACCTTAATTTAAACGAATCGAAGTATCAAATGGCCAAATGCGAAATATATTTCATTTTAAATTCCCTTAATCCGTCTGTGTGAGCCCACGCTGCTGCCGTATCGAGCGGTGCAGTGGCAACGTTACGGAAAACTACCCGAATACCTACATGTTAAACGCTTTACAATATTCCATAGCGATGAATAAATGTTACAATTTATACGGATACATTTCACACCTTCTTGGTTTGATTTTGATTTTTTTTTAAATATATTTAAGTTCAAGACACTAGGGGACAAACATCGAATCAAGTCAAAGGACAGTAATTACATTTACTACGATTGCAGTTATTGTTAATTTGAACTTTTTAAAATTCTTTTAAGTATCGTTTTTAGTGACGATTAAATATAGATTTAATGTTATAGAGACAGTGACGTCACAATATACCCATCATAGAAATATCGATGGCTACTCTATAGCGTTAATGTTCACCATCAATTCAATTGGTTTTTTTTACGTCCATTTAAACTATTTAAAGTAATCTAGCATGTGTACCTTATTGTGTGGTTGTGATGTATTCTAGACAAATGCTGCGAAAAAAATTTAAATAAATGATAAATAGACTATTTGTCACAAAGTTTCGCCATAATGTTGTATATATATGTAAAGTATAGTATACATATAATTTAAAAAAAGCACGTAATTTCTAAAAAAATACATGCAGGTTATTTCTGGTTTTAAACCTCATCTACCGAAACCAACAAGTAGGTTGTGGAAAAAGGAAATGTATGTATTTTAGTTAAGAAAGGTTATAGTTTATTTCATATGAAATATTTGAATAATTCTTTTTAGAAACTTTTAGTCAGTTTACTTCCAATTTTCAAATATGCTGATACATAAATGTTAAATTCTATTAATAAAATCACATTTCTTGATATGACTACAAAACAAAATGTGCTGAATCTTATGCTATCTTAGTAGCGTGGTAATCAAACATGGCCGCCTCTCCGCGGAGTCCTTACAATGAACGTAAAAGTCAATATCTATTTTTCACAAAACAGTTACGTATTTATTTGTACATTTCTGTAACAGTGGAGTTTCCATTTAGTCCGCTACGTCACGTACCTACGTGACAAACGGTTCGTCTTAGGGATCGCCAAATATCGTTTAGTACGTGCGAGAAGAAAACCGACCCGCTGGGTAAATAAAATAAATCAAATGTATAAGTAACAGGCTGCTCCACAACTAAAATTTCGACGAACTAAACGGTTTAATGTCATGTTACAGGAGTCTCACAGCATAAAAAATACAATCTCAAAAGTCATTTTAAATTCTGGGAAATATTATATGAAGTTGACCAAAATAGTACATTAAACTAGAAAATTTACCGAATGCTGAGGTTCAGGAGCTCACATTACGAGGAAGCCAAAAATTATTATAATAGTAAAATTTATCTATTTTCAGTTTACATACAGGTATTAATATTTAATCGAATTTATTTTGATTTAAATATATAACACATGCATATTCCGCATGAGGTACCAGCAGAGTAGAATAGTACCTTCCTCTGTACCAGGTGTCGTAAGAGGCGACTAAGGTACCAGAGCCGACAGACAGCGGTCTATCCATCCGAGAAAGAGTACCTCAAATGCATAAGGTAGAGATGGGCAGCATTATCGTCGCGAAAGGTGCGCTCAGCGAAAATTGCCACCACGCTTGCCCAGCGCGACATTTATAGGCAAAATTCCCCCATTCTTAAGAAGGCCTATGTCCAGCAAAGGACAGCAGTTAACAGCTGTAATAACGACGACGATGATGATAACACGTGTTTAGATTTCAGCGTACAAGCTGATAAAGTGGGACTGATTTATTGGAATATTTTATTCGTTGTCAAGCGCGTTACCCAAAAAATATCTCAATGCTCCAAGAAATGTAGTGACACGGCTGCATGGCCGACAAGGCATCCAGCCTCCGGGCAGTCGCCATGAATACCTAATACAAGGCAGGACGCGAATTCTTTCGTTTATTATTCAATCATTCGTTCGGCGCGAGTCGGTTTAATTTCATGGTGGGTGGGCACGGCCCGGTCTCGCAGTGTGGAGGCGATCTCCAATACTGAATTATGCTATTAATTACATCTAAACCGTAACGGCTGTTAGTTCAGACCTAAATTTAGAGATATCGCACTGAGGTGAAAACTTACGACGTGGATAGATGTTCGATAGCTTTGAATTACGTCAAGTAATTTAGATTTCTTTGGGTACCTGAACAATGAACATAAGATAGATTTATCTATACAAAGGAATCTTATCTGTTTCACTCAATATCTTGCTTACAAAAATAATGTGTGATGTTGTAGAGCTTTCATACTAATTTTTTCACTCTCCTCCTTAAGGGATGGTTTTGGATTTCTCACGTGTTTCATGACTTTCAATGAAAAACCTCCATACTGAATTAAATTATATTTATAACAGAACTTCAAAAACAATAGTTTCATACTAACTTGGCACCCTCGTTTTATGTGCATAGGGGTATAGGGGAACATTTTTGAAACTCTTTTGTTAGTGGTACATTATAGAACCACTGTGCAAAATCAAATATTTCTAACCCTTATAGTTTACACTACGTTGATATGTCAGTCATCCAGTCAGTCAGTCAGCTTCAGTTTTTATATAATATATAGATTAATATCATAGCAGCCGTGGTACAACCACTGCTGTACATAGAGCTCCTGAAAGGGAAACTAACTGCTACACTGAGCAGGCATGGTGACAATTGCAGAACATAACTTTGTGACAGGAATGCCGCTGCCCGTCCCCGCATTGAATTTAAAACTACTAGGTACTTGGATACTATTTTACTCTGCCGATACCCCAGCAAATATCTTATAGCTTTATAGATACATTGATTTTCTTATGGAATATTCGTATCTATTAATGATTTTTAGATCAATATTTTTATATTATTCTTATATTCTTTTAAGATATATATTATCTTATATCTTATCTCATATTTTTTTATTCTTATAAACAAAAAAAAATATAGATAGCAATACAAAAGAAATGCTTCTTTACATATAAGTGTCATTCAATTAATAAGGGATAATTATAGTGTGTTTTAAAACTTCTCCAAATTATTGAAAATACGTCAAAGTAAGAACAAAAACGGAAGCGCTTTCCATACAATCCTGACCATCGCCGCAGAACACAGTGAAAAAGACAATTCTTATTCTAAAAGGCGAGCCTGGTGAGGATGTGGAACGAGTGCGTGCCCGTTTTGATTGAAACCACCAGCGAAGCGACACGCCGCGCCGCACCGCGCCGGAGCCGACCCCGAATTGAAAACGCAAATTTACTGACACATCTATTAACGTTAATGTAAGATAGATACGAGAAAATGGGAGCAGAAAAAAGTGTACAACAGTACAATAATAAAACATAATATTCTACCTCCACAACACCAAATGCCCTCTTGGCACCTCAAGACTCACATATGTATTTGATGTTGTCACATATTGTGTTTTATACACAAAATAAAAACAAATATTCATTACATAATTGTTTGCCATGGTTAGATATCGAACCCAAGACCTATGGCGCACAAGATCACAGCCATCTGTGCCATAAGCCTGTTTGTTATTATAAAATGCTACTAAATTTCTCATTATTGAAAAAATCTATGTTGATTTTCATTTCAGTCAACGCAAATGATAAGGTAACAACCTTCATACCGAAGATATTGCAAGTCCTGGTGTCTCGTAGAATCATTTTTACAACTATCAAAGGGAGAATAGCATCAATATTCAGGGAAGAAGGCGTCCTTGCTGCGAATGTGCGTGCGAAAGTACATACTTAGGGGCCGAATGTATTCGGCTCTAAATAAAACATGCACAGAAATGTCTCATGAAACACGCTTGTTTCACTTTACAGGAACGTGTCGTTACAATTTGATGACTCTTCAAAATACATTTGGTGCAGGGATACTGTAATGCAATGCAAATGCGTTCGGCGCTGTTTCACTGGTTTTGAAGGATTTGACAATACCATTGTTAAGGCAGAGTTTTATTTTTAACTTACTGTCCGGACAGAGGTTCTGTTTGAATATTGAATTCGATTTACTATAATAAATAAAAGAAGATTATCAATCTCAACGATGCATCTATTACCTAACAATATAGACAAACCACGGTCAGTTATATCAATTGTTCTTTTAAAAAGGTTTCTTTACTTTACAAAAGTTATTATTAATCCTCAGGCCAATTTTTTTTTTTTTACTTAAATAACCTTAGAAAAATAATTTAAAAATTGCTCTAGATGTATTCGCGTGATGCTGTGACCAAAATGGTAATCGATTTTAATTTATACTTTTAACAATTGTACCGATTAAAAATTTTTACCCATCTACTGCCTTTGCTACAATGTAAAACATCGTCTCACGTCTCGGGTTAAAGACCCAACATCGTGGTGACATCGGGTACTGGACGCTCACATTCACACACGATTCAAATAAAAAAGTCCGCCATCACTCAAGTATGCGCCACCGTTCGCTCTCTTGCCTAGAAATTTGCTCCCTGTACGCGTAATCATAGTATGGATACACTTTTACCAAATCCCTAAGAGGGGGATCTTCAACTTTTCGCTTTATATGCAGACAACTTCGATTGTAGTAAATATTTGTAAAATATTTTTATATCCTAAGATATAAAACCGAATTAAATTTTTATTTAAGGCTTGTCCATACTAAGACAATCATGTTTCAGAGGTACAAGGTTAGGATCGAGATGTGACCCCGGTTTCTACACAGTCCTTGCAAATGGACAGGAAAAAGACGCGGAGGGAATGCGTGGGTGCTTTTAATTTAATATCGACTGACAGCGTATTGGAATCGAAAGTTTGCCAAAGACGTGCCCTGGCGCTTAATCCAAGCTCGCGTTAATATTTATCGGTGTTTTTGGAGGCGCACTCGTAAATATGAGGTATTAATGTACCTGTGGATTTCGAGCCTTTTTGTCTTTAAAAATCATGGTCTCCGAATTCTAGATGTCGGTTATCAAATACTTACATGAAATATTTTTTTTAATGGTTAGAAGTACACTTCTACACTATTATATAAATAGGTAAGTTTTGTATCTTATAAATCTCAAAAAATACTGTGCTGTTTTCTAAATTTTATTTACTATTATAAAGCTTCATAATAAAGACGTATATATTCTTAAAAACTATACTTAACAACCTTCATCATGGAAAATTACAATATCAACGAATAACGTAAATGCCCACATTTTCATGGGAAAAGGAACTGTCGCGAATAAAACTGCGAAGAGTTGCTAGTAATCTCAGCAAGAGAAAGTTTATTGGTTATGATCATTCTTATTTTTATGTATTTTTATTTATATAGTTTATACTATTAATAAAACTACTCTTTTTACGGTTTTAAATCGCAATTTATTTAAACTTTTACATTCTTGAACGATGTTTTGGTTAACCTTCGCCAAGTGAATAAATCTCACATTTTAAAGTCGTTAAAAAAATAGTTTTATTATGAGTAGTGAGAACGTAAATATTCGAAAATATTATGAATAGTCCCTGTGCAGGTTTATGCAACATTTTGAAAAGTCAAAGGAGATAAAGTGTACTTATTTTTCAGAATATTTGAGATTATTTTTCCTCAGACGCCTTTAATTTTGCTGGAAAACATCCCGGCAGTCTATAAACCGTTAACGTCAAGAAGCTGCCGTTCGTCTAGTTCAGTAATTGGACCACGTAGGGCAGTGTAACTTCGTACAGAATTTTCCCTCAAGGCGCCGGTTTTGCCGCGAAAAATAACGCACGCATTTAAAACAATAAAAACACATTCGTGCTGAGGAGGCGGCCTGAGTGAATTTAGAGGAAGCGGGACACGTCGAGAAATCGCGCTGAGCACATCCAAATGGGTAAGTCTGCTTTTGGATATGGTATTTTCATTATTTTTGTCTTATCTCAGTATTAGCAGTATATATATATTGGGAATAAAGGCACATAAAAAGCATTCTTTTTGGTTTACTAAATATGATACAATTTTTAAGATTAATTTTACAAAACATTTGAAGGCTAAGTGTTTGACCACAACGCTAACAGATATAATAAACATATCGCACTTTTCGATGCGAACTTTTCGAAGACTACATTATTAAAATATTCTCCGCAATTTTAGAAATATCTCAATTTACTTGCAAATTTAAAAGTAATGAGTTTTTTTTTATTATGAAGTCAGCAAACAAGCATACGATAAGATTGACGGTAAAAGTGACCGCAGCCACAAAGATATCACTAGCCGAGAACTGGAGATACAATGTTACATTTACCCAATAATTTCACTGCCTCAACTGGATCACAGCAATGCAAACAATCCAATTAAACAGGTGACAGTGAAGTACCAATGCAGACGACCATGGTCTCCAAGGTCTACTCTAATGTCTAATTCCTTCCGAAAGAATGCAATCGACAGTGCTGTTTAGTATTTATTGCAATCCTTATTATCATTTGAGTTATTGCAATCCTTATTTAGCGGCGCCATATAGATTTACAGAATATCTAAACAATTAAAAAATTTTAACAATAAGTTTTCTCCCTTGAATAAGAGAATTGAAGTTGAGAAACGTCAAAAACACAAATCTCATGCATTTATCTACAAGTGTAAACGAAACGTATATATTTTCAAAATTATAAATAAAAATAAAGCGCTTCGCTAACTAGTTTTACTGCCATCGTTCTGAAGGCACGGCGAAAATATGGATAGTTCCCAACTCCGAAACTTCCGATGAACACACGACGCCAATAACAGCAGAATGGAGCCATCTCGATTCCTCTTTCTAATAATAATCGTCGTACCTATCTACCAATTTCGTACCTCCACCCGGTGTCAGTAGGGCAAATTTCATTTGGAACGGCCAACAGTGGCCTCCAAACTTCGCCCTAACTCTGAAACACGTGTTAACGCGCGTCTTTGAAAAACTGGATAAGGACCTTATTTATATGGGTGTAGCGTACCCCGCGACAAAAGAACATGATGATATTATGCCGGGTGCCACTAATGCGATGTACATAATGGCATTTGTCAGATGCGAATTATTCTCTCTTCCACGCCTATAGCGGTTGTTTGTCGAATTGTGGATCTTTGAAGTAGTATAGGAGGTTATTTTCTGTAACAGCCAGATATAGCTTAAGGTAAAACTAAACTAAACAACTCAATATCTCAAATTATTTACCCAAGACATTTCTCTAAGTTCTCTAATTGGTGCAAACAACTAACTAATATAAAAAATAAATGTTTCTATTTCCTTACATAGTTGTTTAAATCTACAATGTGATTTTAGTGAATATTTAATATAATGTCACAATATTATCTCATGTTTTTTAAATAATTATTAATTTAATAAATAAAAATAATAGAAACCCGACTCACCACGGTTTTTCTGCAATGGTACTTATCTGCCCTTTATTAGCGTTAAATTTTAATTAGCGTTAAATATTTTTTCTCACCCGTAGTGATGAACTCTGTTGCCCAAACGACCTGGAGTGGCTAAGACTGGTCGCCAAAGGCAAGCCAGCAAGCTGAAGCTGAGGAAGCGAGCGTGGGTGCCTAAGTTTCGTTACGCAAGGGCATAAGGATTACATTTCGGGTAGCGCCAGAGAAGAGCAAAACGAAAGCAAGCGTGCATGCATGCTACTTGGGTGAACACTACTGTGACGCTCAATTTAGCTGCCTCATTTGCTCATGCAGTTTTATAAGTTGTTTTCGGATTTATATTTTTTGGATTATTGAAATCGTAATGATATTTCACCATTATTATTGATTCGAAAAAAAATTGCTCGATATTTTCAAATTCGGTATTCTGAAAGACATTATTAAAATATTAGGATTATGAAATGTCGGTTTCTTATAGTCGTAGGAATTATAATATAAATATTACTGTTTTTCTGAACTCTTATAACCAGAATTTTGAAATTCGTCATTTTATTTATTTATTACTTCATCATTTTCAGTTAACTTATTATGAATACTTTTTTGTTTCTTAGTGTGATAAAAAATAAAGAGCTATGATTCAACGATGCTTCAAATTATAATTATTGTAAAATTATAGCTATTTATTATATATATAAATTTATAGCTATTGCAAATACCCAGTCTACTTATCCACTAGCTATATTGAGTGTATCCCAAAAGCATAATGACAATAACTTATGAAAATCGATACAGTTTGCGTAGGTTATTTGTTAGATTAATAATTTGTTAAATTTAAATAATAATAAAAAAAATCACATCATACTTGATGTTAATAACTAAAGCTTATTTGGTTTTTTCTCTCAAAAACACGGTAAATATGTCCTGCATAGATGTATGATTCCGTAGAAATGTCTATTCGGGAACACAATTCAAACTAACAAAATATCGGAGCGCAAATATGGTATGTTTTAGTAGAGAAACTGAAATAAATTTGCCCCTCATAAAATGGTGTTGTCCTCGGAAATAGTCAAACTTTCTTTTTATAAGATAGATAGATATATATATATATATATATATATATATATATATATATATATATATATACCTATAGCCTAACTGTGAAGTTCACGTCCGCTCCACTTTATTACGCTTATATTTATATGTCTTGAAATTGATCAGCAAATCTAACGATAGTAAAAAAGACGATATAAAATAACGACTATGAATATGGGGTTGGACTGTGAAAAGTATTTATTTGATCGCTAGAACAATTAATTTTACAAAAAAGTTTTTTTTAATAAGGACCTACTCTAATGTGCCGTAAGGTGGAATAGTACTTCCCCCTTTTGCCAGATGTCGTAAAAGGCAACTAAAGTACCAGAACTGACAGATGGTGGTATATCCATCTGAAACAGTGTAGCTCAAATACAGAAGGCGGGGAGGGGCAGCAGCATCCCCGTCGCGAAAGCTGCGCTATGCGATTACCAACACGCATGCCCCACGCAGCAATTATGTGCAAAACTTCCCCTTTCTTGGGGAGGCCTATACTGAAGGTACTTCTTTAATGACTACATCATATAGTCACCTATAGTCACCTTAAGTATCTGATATTAAAATATTTATTAAAATGTTATCTTATTAAACCGAATTTTAATACTTTTTATATAAATTTTTACTTTGTATAACAAAATTTAAGTCGTGTTTTGTGATAGAAGTAAGTTTTTTGTAGGTAGTTCTCGAAATTACCGCGCCGATTCTATAATTTTTTCACTAGGTACAAACTCAAGAGTCTATGTGTCAAAGAATTATACATTTCTGTGGTATTAGAATCCATTAAAGGTGTATGGTGTAAGCTGGAGAATGCGACCAATGAGGTGATATTTTACTACTTATACAAGAGGCATAGTTTTTCTTTACTTTTTCTTTGTAGATGAAGGCTTAAACACCGAAACTATATCTTAACACTTGCCCTAGACAAGTAAGGCTCAGACCATATGAAAAAGAAAAGTAATTTTCTAACTTCCTTTTATTAGTCTTTCTGTATTCCAAGACAGAATGATATTTACTTAACGATTGTTTTTCTGTGAGACACATATGATATATTATACACATATATTATATTTTTATATTGGTAGATTTTAACACAAATATCACAGCATATCGAGAATGAGCAACTTCCGTCTCTATTTTATAAGCATTGGATTTAAAGTAAGTAAGATACCTTAAATTCATTGGTCATCTGTACTCTAATTATTTACAACATTCCGGTGTAAATCCCCAAAATAATCATAACACAAGAACGCACCTGACTTAACAAACCGAACCTTCTCCTAACCGGTACCCATTAACATAACCGAAACCGATGTAAGCGATACAAATATCGGCGAGGTATCGAATCCCAATCCGCTAGGGTTCAGCCACAGAGCAACTTAACCCAAAATTAAATCAAAGAGGGGCTTAGCCAATCAGACCGAGTGCTATCATTGAATCGGCAAAGGAACACTAAAATTACTTCTTGATGCGGAGAAACGAAGATTCATCGTAAAAGTGGTGGGTGGGGGTTCGAATCAGGGGGTCGGGGGTCGAGAGTCGGGGTCGTCTGAACGGTTTTCCATGTACTGTAGCCGTCCACGGCGCGATTACGCCGCACGTAGGCGACCGGACGGCCGGCACCTAATGCTGTGTTTTAAACATGAAAAAGCGTTCCGGTAATGCCGTAAATGTTAACTCCGGGATTTATTCTACATTGTATTTTAACGGACACTGTCTTGCACTGTCTGATAGTTTCGATTGTGAGCTAATGTACTGATAAATTTAAAAGGATGTTGACACACTGAATAAAATACTTATAAACATTTCGCATGCATCAGTCTACAAAAATGTCGATACTAATAATAAACCGTCAAACAAATTGTATTTTACTATAATTAATTTCTATCCTACCGCTATCAGTTGAAGATTTCATTTTCGTGCGGCAGTCACACTCAAAATGTGCACTTTCTGTAAAAAAACGGATAACTTAATAAGTCAGAAAGTCGCAATGTTTCTATCCTAAAAGAATGGTAAAATCGTCCATTTCAATACAAATAAGCTAGGGTTAACTTATGATGCTACTTATGTTTTATTAGCACCAGCTGTACGTATGTTACTTTACCTGAAACATAGTTTGTTACAAAAATGGAACCTTTTTAGTTAATTATTACATATTAAAAGTATTTAAACGAGCAAATTCAAGTGTCTTCTCTCCCTTTCTCTATATTCCTCCCTCTTACTCAAGTGTCTTCTCTCCCTTTCTCTATATTCCTCCCTCTTACTCTTCTCTGTCATCTTAATTCACTAATAATTCTAACTCTTTATCTTTATCGTTATTATGTAACTCTCTTAACACTGTTCTTTTGACACTTTTCTAATAATTTTAGTGTAAATCTATTATTTAACACCAATTTTCAATTTCAAAGCAGTAAATTATAATTTTCTTTAAAGAAAAATCCAAGCATCAAGTCAAATCAAACCAAAATAATAAAAGACATATCATCATAATTTTTGCCCTAGGACTTCCACTGCTGTTCATGACACTCCCAAAGAAAAGGGGTTCATGGTCCATAATTGCCACGCTAGGCAGTCGTGGCAGTAATTTCCGAGGGTAAATTCGCAGCAAGGATGTTACTGCCTATCGCCGCAGAGCAACGCTGATTCAAAAGGATATACCGCCATCTGTCGTTTCCGGTATCTCAGTCACATCTAAGTATCCACATCCTGTACTTATTCGGTAAAAATAACTTGGTGTATAATAACACAAAATAAAGCACATTCCGTACCATACAAAACTAAGTTTTTACAGACTCGACAATACAAGTATTTCCATAACATACTCAAATTCTAAACAAGAAAACGTACAACGACGATGTTATTATACAAATTATCCCCACCTCCATAATTAACCGACTCCACCTACAAAAAGACAAAGGCCCAATTTGGGCGCGTGGCGGTGCCACCTGGGTCGTGTCTCTTTTACTTTATCCCGAAGATTAAGTCCCCGTATACGTCGCACCGCAGGCATAGTATACATAAATATGGTGTGTGAACTCCATTGTTAGCTTTTATCAAAGTTTTACAAATATCAAAATAAAAAAATACTAGGGGATCTTCAACCCGAAATAACAAGTGCTAACTAAAATTAAATACTATATCCCTTTACAGGGAAAAACATAAAAAATAGGCAAGATGTACTGATGGAAAGATTCTAAAGGCCCATTGACGTCACATAGTTATTTAACTAATTCAAGTTCACTACAAACTCTTATTTTTATGAAGTTAGGTACGTTGTGTTGTGCCGGCAGGTAGAATAATACCTCCCCCTATATCAGGTGTCGTAAGAGGCGACTAAGGTACTAGAACCACAAGTGGTGGTATATCCATCTTAAACAGTTTAGCTTAAATATAACAGGGTGGTGATGGGCATCAGCATTTTCGTCACGAAGTTGCACTCAGCGTGCCACCACACTTTCCTAGCGCGGCAATTATGGGCAAATTCACTCTCTCTTGGGGAGACCATAGGTCTGGACATATCCAGCAGTGATTACATCCGAATACATGTATTGTTTACGTCTGATACATTAGTAAGGTCTATCATTAGCCAATTCAAAATAATTATTTAAATACAGATTTATATTTAACAACCTTTCTCCAACTATTTTTTAATTATCTTCTTTGTCCAAAAGCAAAGCATATAAATTTTCACTATAAACTCACCCATCAGCGACCGATACATTTCATCAAACGTACCTAAAGTTTACCTACTGCGTCCACGTTTATTTGTATACCCCCGCAGTGAAGTGAGTCATTTCGTTCCTGTTTACTAGATTAGGGGATTTTTTTTACACCGCACAGCTTTCTGCGGGGACCCCCCGCCTGCTCAGACGTGTCATAGTCAGTATACACCTTATGGTGCCTCTAAGGCCAAGATTTTTATGTCGCATTAAATGAAAAGGGATTTATGTGTACACTTTTGGTAATGAAACAGAGTTAAGAAGTATGGGGAATGGATGTTGGGTAATTTTGTTAGTGGAAAGGCGTTTCGTTTTATTATGAGTTATGGGACTTATGGGGTAATACAGAGGTAATTTACTTGATTGACGGGGTTAGTTATGGTGTCTCAAATTACATAAGGTTGTATTGCGAATAAACAAATAATAAAAGAACTACGTTAATACTATTTTAATGTGTATTTTACCTAGCTTTCTGCTTGTGCCTTTTCCGCGTGATTTTCTTATCTGTTATTAAAAAGAACATACATATGTCATACTAAATGTATAACAAAACAAATCTATAACCATGGTAACTATATTAATTTCTATGATAAAAACTATTGTTTATTGGATAACATAACTATCCTTTTAATTAGCAGCATGCAGAAAATCATATATATACCTTTGTGAAAATTAAACACTGTCAAGAGGACTGTATATTTTCCATTACAAAAAATAGCTCAAATGTTAGTCCAGACAATATCTTTTTTGCAAAATTCATCAATTTATAGCATTAAAGTTTAACAGAAATCCATACCAACTTATAAACTTTGGCGTCTACAGTTTTATTATACAGTACCGAATCTACCTGTCATGAATTCTTAGCAACTCCATACCACATTTTTGGTTTATCCTTCAATTATTAATTTCCTTTTTTTGGACGTTAAAATATGGGAAATTTTACAATTTACTAACGGTTTCACTCTTGTTAAATTCTAATTTTTGTACAAACTTTGCACATTTTTTATATCCCTTAAGAGATGATTTTTGAAAAAATATTTTGATCGTGTTTCACCACTTTCAATGAAGATATTTTTTCCCAAATTCCGTTTGAATAACTTTAAAAACAGCCAAGTTGCATACTAACTTTGCAAGCCTTTTTTCCCCTCAGTGGGTGAATTTTCAAAAATCCTTTCTTAATGCACAAGTTACAAAAGGAACCCCGGTGTCTAATATTAAGTTTTAGCCCGTTGATGTCAATCAGTCAGTCAGCTTCCACTTTTATATATAGTTTATAAATAGATTAATCGATTTTTTTCAACGATTTTAATTACATAAACTAGTAATAACATAAATAATGCTTAAAACCTTTACATCAATATTAATATACTAAGAAAGGACACTATCTAGTAAAGAATCTATCTAATAAAGAAAATATTTATAGAACATCTTTCACAAAATATTTCGATTTGCGAGCAATATTTCTACTTACCAATAATTATAAAAGTACTCGCAGGATATACTCTGTTCTAAGAAATAACAATTCCACCGGGATGATCGGTAGATCTCCCAAAATTTACCTTTCAGGGTACAAAGGGCAGAGAAACAGTCGTAAACCCGAATTCAAGGTCATACGCTCGGCAACCTTCAATATTAAATTTCACCAAATCTGTTTTCAGTTTCTATCACACGTCGTACTTACGTTTTATGGTTGTGCTTTCACATAATGAGTTGCTAGTAATTTTTCGCAATAATTTATTTGAACACATAACATCATCTCTTTCAATACGTCATATCATGCGGACTGGCCCGATGGCGCACGGTACGGTTACGGTTAATCGGGGCAAAAATTTGTCTAATCATCATTTGAGTTTATTCTATATCTGGGTATATATATATATATATATATATAAGATCGGTCAAAGTATAAGATGATATCTGAATTAAATAACATTATGTCTAAAATGTTGATAATCAACATAGTAAGTAAACCACTGATATCTAAGATATTTCTAAATAGCGTCCTTTTTAGGGCCTAGATTATTTTTTTTACCCATATCCGCAAAGAATTGGCCAGCGTTTTTAAATACTTCCGCCTATTTCAATACTTAAGTCACCTTGAAATGATGAAACAAATTATTATAGTCTGAAAATAAGTATTTTTTTCATTAAGACAAGTTACACACCATGCTGATCTCAGCTAAATAAATAAATGTTAACACGTCTCGTATTCAATAAGAATGAAGAAACAATACGTCAATTAAAAAGAATTACAATTCTGTTGAATTCTAATTTTGTATTATACCACTTACAGTATAACCAATATCTCTCCCTACAATAACGGATCCAGAATGACGCAATAAGTCAAAACGTCCAATAGATCCCCCAAAATTTACCTTGGCCGCACGAGAGGTAAGGCAAGTCGTAAAACTGCGCAAGGTCACTCGCAACCAAGACCCGCAGAATTGAAAGTTATTTTATTTCCTTCTTGTGTTTCCCCTTTTTTTACGAGCCGGTAATTCATGAGTCTAATATAATAAAACTAATTATCATAGAGACGAGACACCATACAGTATGCTATTTATATGACGTTTAACAAGAGGTTTGAGGCTCAGATTATGATAGCAATACAACCAGTACTAGGTGACGTAAAATGCAACCGAGGTAGCGGAACCGACAGATGGCGTTATATTCACCCAAAAAAACACAACAGGGCGGGGATAGGCAGCAGTCACGACGTAAAAAATTTTGCTTTACTATTGCTACCTCGCCTGATCAGCGCAGAAATTATGGGGAAGATTCTTCAGTGATCGTTCTTATATTGCTATAATAAAGATTATGACATAAGAGGTTTTATAACAAGACTAGCGGCCGGCCGCGTTTTTTTTTTACAATACATAGGAAAATTTTATATTGAATTCGTTATTAGGTAACACATTTTTCATACATACTTTCCGATGCCGTTCCCGAAACCGTTCCCTAACCTTACAATTACAAATTTGTCTAATGGTTTCAGGGATTCATCATTGTTTTTTACGCTTTTTGCTTCCACTAAAATGTTTCATGCCATGTTTTATAATAATGTTGCAACTCCTATTTTTCCACTTTATGGGGAAAAAAATTAATATAAAGAACTGTCATAGGTTAATTTATTTAAGAGTACAATATGTGAAATTAATAATTGAAAAATTCATAACTGCATTTTCATGAATATAAATAATTAGTTTTCAAACAGTTCGAGTAAATTGGAAACTTTACTATAAACACTGTAAAATTTTCATACAAACCTCCTTGCCACCCCTTTTTATCAATTCCTTAATTCCTAACCTTTAGGATACATAAGAGACTAGTAATTGCAGTTTGTCTGATTATGTGATGAGTGAATGAACTTTTGCTTTTATATGTTATAATAAAACTGAGTGAAGCACTCAATGATGTTGAAATCCATACAAATTTTAAAATGCAAGAACCCGTCTTTTTGCATCGATTTGGCAATTAGACAGGTCAACGTTGATCTAATCTGATCATCAAAATATAATGAAAATTGACATTTATATATTTAGAAAAGGCACCCAGTTTTTGTTCCGGGTAAAACAAGAGTTCAATACAACATTTCATGTCCAGTCAGGCAGAATGCTGCCGCTATGTAGTATTGCCAATATTTTGTTAATAAAGAAGAAATTGAGAAATTGAGTCGTATTGTCAAAATAAAAGTTTCCCATTAATTTCATATTAAATATATCCGTATAATTAATAAACAGGGAAAATCGAAAAAGTTATTTATAACAAGGACAACACAAGGAATATTTCAGTTAATTTCCATATACATTGCAGCCAAAACATGACTGGAATTGGCCGCAAATATCTCGAATCGACACGTCTTCCTCAGTTTCAAGCATGCAATGCCCATCTCAATTACTATCGCTCCCACCCCCCTCCCCCCTGCGACTGGCATAGGCGCCGTGATGCAAACAAATCAGCTCAATAAATAGAGAATCCTCAGAACAATGCAGTGTCAACACAAGATGGAATATAAAAGCGCGAGAGAAGTGACGACCGCTCGCCTTTGCCCTTTACACTTGACGATTTATAATTTGGGAATAAAATATTGGAAGACATGATATTGAGTTACGTTAAATACGAAATGAAAACTGAGCCAACGGTTACGTGTTTATTTTTCGGATCACTAATGTAATAACAAAAAATTATATTTCATACTTTTCGTAATTTAACAAAGTTCTTTAAGCAAGGTCTTTTTTATTTGTTTATTAACATAATTATACGGGTTATCCTAATGATACAATTATATTTTTTTTTAATTTACAAATAATAACGTGGTAATGTTTAATTTTACGAAGTATTATTTAGTCAAATGTATAGTTTGGCACAGCATACTCTTCTCCAAAATATTAGTATTATTATAGAATGAATGACCTTAATATTTGCGGAAATGCCCGGCAGCGGGCTGGGTCTCGCTTGCTCCGCTCGCTTGGCTCGCGCTCTGTCGAGGTCGTAGTTCTAACTATTGTAGCAATAGTAGAACTCGAGAGTCTATTTAATCCATAAGAAACTATTGTACCAAATTTACGTTTTAGGTAAATAGTATAAAGTTTTAATTTGAGCAATCAACTTTTTTGAACATTATCATAAAATAAAACGTTTACTTAATGTTATTTAATTTATCAAAGGAAAATATTGACAAATTTTAAATCTATAAGTTTCGTTGGAAAATTAAATTTGAGTCAATCACTTTTCAGTTGCACAAAGTGAGTTTTTATATAAATTTTTAAATAAAAATCTTAACATAGATTGATATTTTTTATCAGTCTGAAATACTCTTATACAGTTGATTTATTAATGAAACATATTCCATAAATATTCCTTTTTCTCAAAATCTAATACTTGTGACTTCATTCCGACGGTCTGTAAAAAAGCAAGCTTCTGAATTTACGCAATATAAAGATCATATGAGCCGTATGTTCTAAAGTTACGAAGAAGTATTTTATCCTAGCATTATAAAATAGACCTATAATCATGAATTAGATACGAAGGCTGACCTAATTTAGTGCACATAAAATTGAAATAACATTTTTGTACTGATCCCCGGCTGTGATAGAGAATCAGTCTAATATTCCTTAGAACGCAGTGGTTTAAGTTTAAAAAACAATAACAACATTAATTTTATTTATTACTATTCCTTTTCCTTTACGAAATCGTATCGTAGCCCCTAACAGCACCTCAGATCAGCGTGCCCCAAATCCAATCAGCTATTGAATTAACCCGGTCCGTGTGACAGGAATACGGATTTGGTCCTCACGTCAAATGTTTATCTTTCATCTGGCACAGCGTTAATGTAAGTGCGAGTACAACGTGTAATGGCCCGGACCCTCGGGGCTGGATGTGCCTCGTAATCAGGGATTACCCGGAACGCCCCGATTTGCTGGTGTGATGACAATTTGCGGGTCTTCTTTAAGACTGTTGAGGGTGGTATACTTTTTTGTCTCGCGTATATTGGTGATCAAAGCCAGCTTTAATGGCATATAAGTAGTAGTAGTAGTGGCATACAAGTATCAATACTGCAAAATCAGATCTTTAACACGAGACCTAGGGTTTAACGGAAAAGTAAGTTATGTCACAGATTAGCATACGTTTTAATCTATGAATTAAATAATTATTTTAAAATAATAAGTTGTTTAATGTTTAACAGACTACTTGTCAATCAAAGAGAATTTGATAAAACTGAGTTATAAAATTTAAGTGTTATATTTAACTCCACTTGAAATATTAAATACGTTAATTTCGCTTTTATCATTGTCTAGTAAAAATAATTCATCGAATTTATTTATTAAAAAAAATATGCAGACATTCACTAATATTTTATTTGAAACAATCGAAAACACTTACCTAACATGCTTTTCTAGTAAAGCACAACATTTACAAATTCAATAACCTAGCTAGCAAGAGCGTAGCTAGTTAATGTGTGCTTTTTTAATCGCAGTAAAAGAGATCAAATAAAAAAGAAGGCATGCGATATGTATTTAGCCAAGTATGATTGCCATTTGAAGAAGAATCGAATTTATAACGTATCTTTTTTATACCATACACCGATTTAATCAGTTTCGCATAGCTAACCAAAACGGAATTGTATTGCTGCGGCGGCGGGTGGAGACATTTACTGCATTGCATTCGTTCGAAACAAAATTTTTGTTTTCTTTGTGTTATATAATTTAAATATATGCATATCTTTTGCACCGTAGTGCCACTTTATAACATAATATAAATCTTGATGTTGATACTCAAGATGTGAACTCAAGTTTAGAGGGCATTAAAATATTTTAGTATGATAATTTCATTAAAAATACTTTCTTATGATACCCAATTTACCTTAGCGCGCCTTCTACTACGGAACCCAGCCTTCTGAGCTGCAAAGCTCAAGCATAATGCAATGCATTGTCCGAACTATATCTGAAATGTAATAAGGGTGCTTTTGAAAGCAAAACATACATATTTTCCGGGGTTCGGCCAAACAACGACCTCTGGCGAACAATATTTTGCTGGCTTCCATGATATCAGTTTATTCAAATGCTCCATGTCCGACCCGAGCTCAAAGAATCAACCTGCATACCATTATACATATTGAAATTCTTCCACCCTAAACATGTACGGTATATTATTCCATGAATAATTTTATAGCGTACAGATGGGCGGTGTATTTTATTTATTTATTGGCTACCCCACAAACAAAAACAAGACAAATCCGATTTATTGAGTAAAGATTTTGACTTACTGAATAAACACTGGTTTCTATGACGCACCGCGATTACCTCGCTGACGTATATAAATGTTACGATTTCTAAATAGGTACTTTTAGAACAAACCGTTAGATAAATGTGAATTAATTAATCATATGTAACTATGCTGTATATGGACACACCAAACTGCCCATTATCTTTATCTCTGTCATAATACCATTCAAAGATTGCTTAGAAGAGATCGCTCAAAGTGATAAGGCCGCCAATTGTACGATTTAAAACTAATTATACTATGTAAATGTATGTGTTCAATTAAGAATATATTATAATGGAGTAATTTATTTAAAATCAATAAATACTAATGAATCGATGTTTTTGTTATACTTCTTTATATTCTTCATCTTAACTTGAAGGCAAAGTAAAACTGTTCCTTTAAGCACTGTATACAACGTGTATGTAACATAATTTTGTACTCTACAATGTTTGTGTGCTATTTAATGGACAATACATTATTATTTTTTTGTCATTTGCAGACAGGCATATCTTCAATGAATTTATCACCTTTCACTTCGCTGACTATAGTTCTTTAAATATTGCTGAATCAGGATGGAAGTTGTTAAACTGATGTGTTTATAAATAAATAATTGTTTTTATCGTAATTTTAAGTTGTTTTATATATTAGGTTCAATTGGTGAAAGCTTAGTAATTTAAGAGAAGAAACAATTTTAAAGAAATTATAATACCGAAATCCCTAATAAAAACATCGTGCTACTACATTGACATCTTACATTCTTATCAAGCTATATTTAAAGGTAGGTAAATATATATTGCTAATTTGTTTAGTAACAATAGCGCCAAGGAATGGTTTTGCGTTTTCCTTTTTGGATCAACTGGTTGAAGAGAAATTATGTTGACAGATTGTGCAAATTATACTTGCACGTACAAACAGTAAACGCAATATACATCTAAAATATATTATATTAAAAAAATTCTATTCAATACCAATACATCAGTCTTTGGTGTCCACAGCTTGTATAATTTTTATAAATAACCTTCAATTTCTTTGTGGCATGTTACTAATTTAAATTAACATCTTCTCACTTCACTGTTTACAATCAGGCGTATAGAAAAATCACCACCGTTATATTTAACATCTTGTTCCGATCAGGAAATAAAATTAAAGACATAAATAAAATTGTCTTTTTATAATTCCAAGATTAGCTTTTTACTGAATGCATATAACACAGTATGTATGTATTTTTAACAAAAAAGGCCGTTTGTCTATGAAATGACTAGACCGATTTTATCGCGTTAAAATTATTCCCGTTTTACGAGTAAAAACTAATGCTACAAGGAGTAACTTAGGCTACTTTTATTATTTATTGTCCTCTCGGGAACGGAGACTACGCAGATGCAACTGCGGGGCGCTAGTCAGTTACAAGATTCTATGTGATGAAGGTTATTTTATTTGGATGTACGATATTTTGTTGTCAAATTTCACATCACATTGGAGCTGAATTCTAGAATTCTATAAACACTTAAATATAATATTTATACTAAAAGCTATAACACTGTAAATTAAAGTCACCCCACGGCTCTTTTTATCTAGTTGTAATTATTGCCGCATACATTTTCACTATTAAATGGAAAATAATAATTACCATTAAAATAAAACATGACCTAACAAATCTTGCCAATTTGACTGCTTTAACTGATGGGCTGGTAGTGTAAAAGTTAAATATTTTATTATTACTAAATCTACTCTTTAAACGGGGTTTATTTAAAATTTTACATTTTTTTTTTCACCATTCCGATTACCTTGCGGGCGATAAACTCGTCAACTCTGTTAGTGGACGAAATGTCGAACAAAAATGTAAAAATTTAAATAAACCTCGTTTTTAAACCAATTAAGAGTAGCGAACGCGTAAATATCAGAAAATATTATGTTACTGCAGTTAGTCTCTCTTTATAACGACATAACCTTGGGCTCTCCTAGCCCTATACAAACGACACTCGGAATAAGCATCACTTTAGAGTATATTTATTGCGCGACTGGCAAATGGTTTTCTTGGCACATTTATGGAGATTAATTTGACTAACTATTGTTTGTGAAAATTGCCAAATAAAAATATCGCAGTCTTCGCTGCACTTTAATAAGATTTAGTCGTATGGGCCGGAAGAAGTTGTCGTTTGGCATGCGAACCAAACTTGGCACCAGATTGAGTGCCCATCTCACTTTTTGTAAGCGCTCAATATACGCATTTTGTATAAACAATTCTCTACATTATTTATGGAATTGATTAATGTTAAAGGGCGCGATGGCGCTTTCCGTAGAGTTCCCATCTGGGGCCTCAAAGGTCGTGAGTTTGATCCCTACACAGGAAAAATATTTATATGCAGAATATTTATGTTTGTTTTATGTGTTAAATATGAACAAAGAACACAAAATTTTAAGCGTCTTACCCCGAAGCAGGTCAATGTATGAGATGACGTAAATTTGCTTTTATATATGAATTATCTTACTTAAATATCAAATATTCAGAAATAGCCTTAATATGAGTCTGAATAGGGACGCAAAGGCTGTTGTTATTCAGATATAATTGTATTATTCTCAACATACATCATGCCTGTGTCCCATCAGGCAGAGACTATGGATCTCTACTTGCTACGATCTTGGCTGTGTTCTTTCTTCACTCTCATTAGTCTTTTCATACACGTATGTTTATTTTAGGTACTTCTTTCCTGGCCCGTCTTTAATTCCTCTTCTACTTGGTTAAGGTATGTTTTCTTAGTTCGTCTTTTACCAACTATTTCATTCACTTCCATTATGTATATTTGTACAATCGTTCTACTTTTGTCCATTCTTTTTATATGTGCAAACCATCTCAACTCTCCTTTCTCGATTATTATCACGGTCATTGTTCACACCACATCGATCACTTATCAATATCCTAATCATTTTTATAAATACTTCTCTTATAATACCAGGACTCCATAATTTCAAGCCTGACAGACCAAGAAATGGAGTATATCTTTAACGTATACCTAAACAATAATTTAATAATTCACGCCAGCCCGAACACTCCTTCGGGAAATCCTGTTCATCATGATATATCAGAGGCCGCCAACCTAAGGGACCTCTGATTATAGCGGCGGCCACATCAAAGCCGCGACCGCCGGCACACTTCAAAAGCAAAATTTTATTGCTAACATTTACATTTTTATTGGCCTGATAGGACACCGCCTGCGTTTGCCCTGAAACGTAAGTGATTTTGAATTTTCTGATGTGTATTTTATTATCTGATTTTATGTGTGTTCAATATGACTACAGATTACCATAAGGAATGCATTACGGTGGCGACCCATTGCGGTTGTATAAATACATAAAAATAAGTACAGCACCTATCCTTAATATTATAATAATAGCAACGCTCCGCGATTCACCCGCATCGTACCAGTTCCCGTCCCAATAATAAATAATAAAAATAGCTTAAAATAATTGAGGACATACATAGCTATCCGCCCATGGAATTCCCGTTAAAGTCGTTCCAAACGTTTCGGAGTACTCCAAATAGACAGAAAAAGAAAAGCTTAAAAAGCTTTTTACATGTACCGTACATACATTTATGAGGTTTTTTAAAAATATTTTATTCTGGTATTACAAGCAGACACTCCAACTTTGTTTATAGAGATGTAGAAATATGTGTGTTCCTTTAGTATAGACCTCAAACACAACACGATGATGAGCAAATTTGCAAATGGAACTTGGCAGGCGTTTGGAGCGGAAATAACACTTATCGTTATATTTTGGACAAACATTTAGAAATTGTAACCTATGTGTTATTCTATAGTTTTATTAATATCTATTTAGTCGTTTTGGCATAAAAGAGTAACAAAAATACATCTATACATTCTTAAAAATTTCGGTGTTTACAATATTAGTAGAATTGTCAGTCAGTGTTATTTTTATGCATTTATACCTAGACTGGCTTGTAAATAGCTGGGACGTTAAAGAAAGCTACTTCCCATCCTAGAAAAAATGTTAAGGTAGCGGTAAATTGGAATTTAGACGGAAAGCTTTGTTCGCGTGGAAATTATGACGTTAATATATCGGCTTGATCAATATGTTATCAAAGTAGGTTACAATTCTGGGTGACAGAGGTGTGAAACTAAATAGCGTCAAGTCGACGTTTAACGCTCTTGAATCCTTATTAATTAAAATATCAAAATAATTTCTCCTTGCTATCAAGCCTTCTTGAGAAAACAATCTCCTTTTAAATACACGGTTGTTATAAGATACAGTTGTTAGCCTATCTTAAAAGAACTGAGCATATCCCGGTACGACAGTTAAAGAATTACATGCAACAATGAATGCCATCATTCTTTTTAACTCAATCTTACTGCTAAAAAGTCTAATGTCTAAAAGAGCAGCAAATCTATCACACGTTGCGTGCGGCCTAAATCCAGCGTTAATGCATAAATATTTTTAACATACCGCACTGGTTGTTTTCAGTTTAATTGTATCTTCAAAACTTTAAATATATAAATTCACACAATATTTCATATTTGGTCGACTTCGAGATAAGTAGTACTTTATTTACGAACACCAGACAACAGAGGTCTCACAAATATAATACTGGAATACGTTGAATACGTACCACTCAGGCACAGAGCGAACACATATATTCATCATATAAATATTTGTCTTGGGTAGGGATCAAACCAACAACCCTCTGCGCATAAGACAGGATCACTGCCATATGCGCCATCGGGCCTTACTTAAAACGAAGTAAATTAGCTAGAGAAAAGTTATCTTTGAAAATTAGAAACGTTTTACCCAAGGACTGTCACTTCCAAAGATTGTGTAAATTGCAAATCTTATACAAATAAGATCAAACAGCTTCAAGATCGTTTCGCTTTTCCTTACCAAATATCATACGGCATGAATCTTGTATAGGTGTTACTATAAGCTAGACTTTTCTACCCGCAGTTTATTTAGGAAAAGTTTCGTATGAAAACAAAAATAGCTCAGTAAAAAAAAATCTTCATGTTAAACCATTAGGTAAGACGAGTATTGTTTGAGCTATCAAGGCATGTTTGGACGATTCGTGATTGATTCTGCTGTAATTTCCATACGCGTGCTCTGCTCATATTAGCCACTTTATACACCCACCAGGGTAAAATGATCCGCCTTGTCCCCCTTCGCTTTTATGGCTGGGACTGGCTCAGGGGCGGGCAATACGTTTTCGGAGGTCACAGTTATTTGGCCCCAGTTTCTAGGACTACACAATTGTATAGCGGCGCGACCTCGCGGCGCCTGCCGAGTCACGCACATATATTTTTTTGAAAGCCTTAAAATGTACTGCTGACTGTTTCAATGATATATTGGGGTAACCCAGATTTTTTTAAAATTCCACATGATTAATGAAAATCTATGCTAATATTGAAAATAGAAAAGTAATTTTGTCACACTGAAATGAATCCTAGAATACTTTATTTTTTCTTATCAAAATACATGATTTACTTTTCGATATTTTCTACTTATTCCACTACTAGCGGCCCGCCCCGGCTTTGCATGGGTACATACACCCATATTCTTTGGGTTGGGTTTAAAAAAAAATTATAAAGGAATTTTGAACTTTTTTTTATTCATATTTTTTATTTATATTTTTTGTATTTTTTTTAATTTTATTCAAATATCATATTTTCTACAAAACAAAACACCATAAGTGTTAGTGAGTCAGAGCTTCCCTGTAAACGATATTTCAAGTGGTTTTATTTTATGGCAGCAAAATAAATTGATTTTCAGGAGCTCCGACACGTGATAGGCCAACAGTTGGCCATGAGTGAAACATTCTTTTCGTAGGTCGATCCCTAATAATTCGAAGGTTTGGCCTTGGGACTTGTTAATAGTTAACGCGAAAGATATTTGACCGGAAACTGAAGTCATTTAAAAAGGATTGGCAGATCATTCAGATATTAGTCATGGTATCGATCGATTTGTAATTTTTTATTTGGCTGGAGACTTTTTTAATAATGAGATTGTTTATTTCGCTGACAGTATCATTCCTGGGTGACACTATTGCGTCTCCCTTCACTACTATCCTTTGCGTGTAAATTCTCGATGTCAGGTTATAAAGTACTATTAAATTTTCTAAATTATGTACTATTTGGCCTACAGACTCATCTTGCAGGATGTCACTAGAACTTAAATTTGGAGTGGGAAAAATTCCTTCTCCCAGTTTTATCAGTTGTTGTGGGAAATTACTATCTGAGATTCCATGAAGATGAGCTCTCATATTCGTCCGTAATTTTAAATTTATATGGAAGTCCATAAGTGAGACGATATCAAACATGATTTGATGATATCTGCTCGCGTACCTCTGTTAATGACAGGAAAAGTCGGTCGGCAAATACAAAAGTAATCCCGCCCGAGGGCAGAGGAGTTTCTAAGATCTTTTAATGTTCTGTCCACGGCCTCTATATGCGCTCTGTGACTCAAAGTGCATTCATCCCACATAATCAATGAGGCGTCTTGTAATATTTATTTACCAAGAGGGCCGTTTTTACGGATTGAACATAACGATTGTTGCTCAAGATTTACGGATAGCGGAAGTTTAAAAGTAGAATGAGCCGTTTTTCCATCCCATTTTACATTTAAGAGAGTTGCGGCAATTCCTGACAAAGTAATTGCAATCGCTATCTTCCCTGATACTCTTATCTTAGCTAGTATTAAATTTGCAAGAAAAGTCTTGCCAGGGCCAATTGACGCATCCAAAAAATTTCCTTTGTTATTATTCACGTTATCGACTGTAGAGTGTCAAATGCATATTTTTGATCTGGGACTAATTTTGGCAGGTTTTCATTGACAAAAGCGCTTAAATTATTTGTATTATAGTGATGTGCCATTGTATCTGTAGTATTATTGTTTGTACAAACTGAAACCGGCAATCCAAAATCACTTAAGCTTTTATCATTTAATTGCAAAAGTTTATTTTCTATTTGAATAAAACTTTAATTATAAACGTCTTCTCTGTATGGCAAGGCGAAGTCTTGATTTTGCTGTCTGATTCTATGTATAATATCTTGATATAAATCATCTTTGAAACGGTCCCATAATTTCTATGGTTCCGATGGCTGACAAAATAAAAGCATGACCACAAATAAGTCTCTTAGTTGTACTGGACATTGCGAAAGTGATGCTTCTCTTAGAGCATTTTCTTAGTGGTCATCATTTTCTAGCAAACCTCTGTCACGGCAAGTTGCCTGATAGGTTTCTTTGAGAGCTCCATTAACGGTTTTATAGTCTCAAATGAGGTTGGACCACGTACGTGATGTAGCAACATCTTAAGATAATAGCACTCTGATTGAGAAGACCTACACCATTGATTCTTCCTAAAGCGGCATCTTTTTTTATACTTGGATGGCCAACTACGTCCTCACCACGCCTCCTTCTTATGAATTTATTGCTGGCCCATGTGTAGTATTGCGAGACTTCGTGGTATAAAAGTGTCTTTGCGAATTCGTCGTCATTACAGAGCTCAAAGAACACCAGCAAAGTAGTTTTATGTGGGTTATGAGCCACTTGTTTAGCCGTTTCTGGGGTAAAATACACCCTTTGGCCGTTTTCTAACGCTAACTAAAAGCTAACTGTAAGACTGTAGGATGCCGCACATGGATCGGAAATTCAAATATTCGCCACACAGCCTCGGATGTCCTTATGTACCGGCCATTCACGTAGGTTTCCACTTCATTATTTGGGTTCCTGGCGCTAAAAGTAGCTTGGTCAGATCCTTTATTTATATATTTACAAACATATTTGATGGCTTGAACTGAGTGGCAGTACTCCAAGTTTATGTGAGCGTTAAACGTCCCACATAATAGTGGAGAATAAGGAACAATCCATCTATTATTATTTATATTGAAAGTACTTCCTCTGATATTTAGCGTAGCGCTTTGTCCTCCATTTTCAGCGTCACGACGACGATATACCGGATACCCGTCCTCTCCGGTTTGGGTATCATTGACGAAACGTCGTGGGTACTTTTTTGTACAGATACCGTTTTTCATTGGATCATTTTGTTAGTTGGGCAGTTCCGCAAGTATGTCACTATCAATTTCGTCTGGCTGTATTTTTCGTTTTAGCCAAAACAGCAAATGATAGTGTGATAAACCACGCTTCTGCTACTCCACACTTGCCATGTAACATTTGACTATTTGACTTTCCCGAATATTTTGTCTTTGGTGAATAATTTTATAAATTTCATCTTTACATGGAATACCTTGAAATTATGTCATGACGATCGAAAGATCGTTGACCAGATAATAGTTTCGCTTTAATTTCAGGCCATTCGGGCTCATGTGAAAGTGACAAATAAGTCTGGTCTTCCATAGTTTCAGATATAAGTCATCGCATCTTGGATTTTTTTGTGTAAATAACGCGGAGAACCTGTGAATGACGATGGCAGGATTACGCGTAGCGTCTCTGAGATCAATACTCGTATATTCCTCAGCCCGCAGTCTCTGTTGATTACGAAATATGTAATTCAATCTTTCTGATATCATTTTCGCCATCATATTGACAATATGTTGATTAAATAAGTCCCTGTAATAATGTAGTAGATTAAAACAGTTAGCTCTAAACATTAACCTAAATGCGTCGAGTTTTAACCTAAACGAGTCTTGTTACGCGCTGTACCTTGCTGAGGAATGGTCAAGTAATAACCTTCATCACCCATTACGAATATTAAGGGATACTGTAGTGGATCATACGATCGGTGTAACTCAGAGACCCTTTTAAGTTGGCCATCTCTACCGTGCAGCACTATATCTCTGGGGCCTTCTTCTTCGTCAACTAAGAGAACGGCTACCTCGTTTACAGCTGGAGCATTGTATCTACCCGGATGTGATGTCTGCGGTGGATGGTCGTAGTGAATAATTAGCTTTAAATTATCCGAAGAGTTACTTTCTAAGTTTTGTTTAAAACTTCGTAAGTATACATTGTAGTTATTCAGTGCGGTCTGTAGTTCATTAATTAATTCGATTTTTAGCGTTGGAGCTATGTTTGACCACAACGACAGCTGATCTGCATTTGAAATGATATATATCTTCAGATATTGAGGATTTAGACCTGATGGTGGTAAAAGTCCTACCTATAAGGTGATATACTTGGCCCTCTATTTTAGAAGTCGACATATAATTTTTTTCTCGAATCTCTTTCGCGCCAAACGAAGTCATTTGAAAAAGGCTATTGTACCTACGTATGTTTACTAAAAAACGTCCAGATAATGAATGATCATTTGTTAAAAGATTTTTTATTGGCTGTGGCGGCTCCAGAACGTTGAGGAGACTGGAAAAGTTCCAGAAGCACAGCACAAACCATTAGGTTCATCGGCCCATTTTTAGCAGAGCACTTAGAGCAGATCTTATTCATGGCTTCGATTTGTACGGAAGACTGTTGAGCATTATCAATCTGTGGATCGTATCTGTAAGCCGATCTGTCACTGTAAACTAAAACTCGATGCTAAAACTCGATTACAGATTCCAGTCGTTGACATCTGTTGTCTCTCTCGCTGATCTCCATGGGGTTGGAAACGCTCGATACTCGACTCTCGTGCGCGTACTTGGGATGTTCTCAAATTTTGTTCAGCAAGCCGCTGCGAACGCTCGATACTCGACTCTCGCGCGCGTACTTGGGATG
>JACJUM010003174.1:11855736-11956408 GCA_020976665.1 Heortia vitessoides | reverse complement strand
CGACTCTCGCGCGCGTACTTGAGAGATTCTCAAATATTGTTCAGCAAACCGCTGCGAACGCTCGATACTTGACTCTCTAACACGCGATTGCGACGCGTATTCTCTCCGACTTGCAAAGCGATTTTCAGAAAAATTTAAAGAAGATTCCTCATTACGCCCTATTTTTATTGCCCTCGCCTGGGAACTAACTATATCTTTTTGACATTTTTGGTCATTATACAATAAATAAATATATAATAAAGTGCCGGCACGTTATTTTATTACATTGACTCCCCCCGCCCCCCCTCCCCCGAACCCCAGTGACGCTTACATGGAGCCTACATTGCATGCTGGCTAGCTGAGCGCGGTGAGCGGCAACCACGCGACTTTTTTCTAATACTTGCATTTTTAAACTCGTGATTTCTTCCGAATGAAATGTCCGAATTGAATAATTCAAAAAGTTATAAAAAGTTACGGAACCCGTCTTGAATATACAGTAATTTTGATAATGATTAATATCAAGGTACAAATAAAGAGCCTTTTCAATCGGCGGCATATAAATTAGATTTTTAGAATAAAAAACCGCTTACTGTGACATAACTATAATATTTAGACATATGCTGTCGCGACACTTTTTGTAGATAATGATGAGTTCTGCAAAGTCGTACTAAATGATTTTGTTCTATCATCAATAGTTTTCGCAGCGCACGCGACGTAAGGAATTTTTCACGTCATTTTTTACAGCTTTGGTTACATTATTGGAGTTTTAGTAAGGATCTAATTTTTTTTATTATAAATTTATTATAACAAACAATTCTCGTATATATGAAGTTAACGGTGCAAAACGTCTCCCTCTTTTTTCAGTACGCTGCATACAGATTTTTATTCTTTGTGTAAAATCTATTAATAAATTAAGCCTTAAATCTTAATGACGAAAATGTGCGATATAGATTTTCGGTATATAATCTTTTGATAAAGAAATAAAATTTATAGATGAAGATGGTCTCAAAAAGTAGGTACTAAAACAGAATTACGACTTTGGCCGAGTTTAATACATTACGGAAACTAAATCCGTTAAGTAAGTAATATAAAATTTTTCTACAGCAAAAGATTTAAAATTAAGTCAGTTATATAAAATTCTTCAACAGTAAAAGATTTGAAAAGTAAATTTTATTTGCTATCAATATGTCTGTCGGTTGAAATTAATAGATAATATAATAGAAAATTTCGTATAAAAGTTATATTGTTATGAGTACAGTTGTAAAATTACATTTTTATTTGTTGTTTGTGATCTTTGATACACCTGGACTTTGATAGGCAGTGAAATTACTGGGTAATGTGACATAGTCAAAACATCTTCAAGTTAGCAGTAGTTATCTCACAAGGTTGGCTACGCGCTAATCCTTGTATTATATACCACGTAACGAACGTAATCTCCGTTCTTCTAATACTCTCTCGCTCATAACTCCTTCTCATCACTCTAGTTTTCTGACAAACTCTTTTACAGTGACAGCAATACGACTCTGGAACGAGCTTCCGTTGAATATTAAATAATACCCAAACAAATTTATCCTGAAACGCTGTCTCCGTACTTTATTTACTGATGCTGCTTCTCTGACTTTATAACCCTATTTCTGATGTGCGTTATTTTATGTATATATTATATGCATTTATTGCGTTTATTTATACGTTTATTTATTTTGTATATATATTGCCTGCAACACTATATATATATATATATATATATATTCTGTTTTGTGTAATGGTTGACTGGGAGATAATGCCATCTGGCATTAAGTCCGCCATTTGTACATTTTGTAACATTTTGTGCAATAAAGTTAAATAAATAAAAAATAAATAAATAAATAAATACCAGTGTCTATAAGCTCTAGTAGCACTTGTCATCATGTGGATTATACGCTTGTTTACTATATATCACACGGAAGTAATATAGTTCACATACCGACGTTGCTAGAAATATAATTACTTAAAAATTGTATTATGAGGTACCGAACATATAGTCTAGTAGCCTAAATAATTTAAATTGCCTTACCAACTTGATGAAATAAGTTTTATTAATTCTATAAATATAGAAAGGTACCTATGAAAGTAAAAATGAAGACGAAAATGACGGTTATTAAAAAGGATGATAGTATGACAAATTGCGAAATTGTAATCGATGATATGAAAGTTGAACAAGTGAAAGAGTTTGTGTATCTGGAAAGTGATGTTTACGAGAGAACTGAAAGCTGGAAATAGTGTCAATAGAGCCTTACATGCTTTTATGGGCATCCAAAATGTGTCCGTAAGGGCTGTTCATGGAGGTGTGTTGGTTCCAACACTGTCATATTGTGGTGAATATTGGGTATAGCAGAAGAAGCACGCGAGTAGAATAAATGCTGTTGAAATGAGAGCCCTTGAAGTATGTATGGTGTGAGTTTGAGAGACAGATTAAATAATAGTTTAATAAGAGATCAATGTGCTGTATAAAATTATGTTGTGCCAACAATAGACAAAGGAATGTTCAATTGGTTTGGGCATATAGAAAGGACAAATAGGTACCTAGAACGGAAGTGAATAGATGGCGACTGAGACGAACATATCTTAACCACGTAGAAGAGGAATTGAAGAAGGGTCAGGTCAGAAGTACCAAGAATAAAAGATCGTGTATGAATAGAATAATGCGAGCAAGGGAAGGGAGAGAGGCTTGCCAAGATGTTAGCAAATGGAGATCTATATATCATATCATAGTCTCTGCCTACCCCGATGGGACACAGGCGTGATGGATGTAGGTATGAATAAATAAAAAATTCATAAAAATATATACTTTAAGCATCGACACCTGAAATGATGCAAGAGATGGTAATGATTTAAAATTGAATAAAAGTAAGATAAAAGTGATGGTTATTGAAAAGGAGGAAAATTAAATGAAAGTGTGAAATTGGGAACGATCACATGAAAGTTGAACAAGTGAAAGAGTTTTTTTATTTGGTAGATATTGAATGGAGAGGGAGACACGAAAATAATATCAATAGAGCCAGTCAATGGAGTTTTTATGAGAGATGGAAAGTATGTAGCAAATATTGAATAGAGAGTAAAACATATAAGTAATATACCTACATGTTTTATGGATTATATTGTTTCTAAAAAGTCAAGACTCGTGAAAATTTAATTTAATATATAAAAATCCTCTAAGTTGAAGTGGCAGTGGGCTGACATAGTTATTATAAGCGATCACCGATGGACGATGACGGATGACGATCTGACTTAAACCGCAGGATCAGGCCAGGACTCAGGCCACATAAACCGGTCCTGTTACAGAACACTTGGGGAAGCATCTGTCCAGTAGTGGACGTCCTACGGCTGACATGGTGTAATCTCCTTTAAACATTAATATGAATAAATAAAAAGCTGTTATTTTCACATAACAAACAGACCCATTAATTTTAAATATTTGTATGAATGAATTTACCCAATCAATTTTATTATTTTTTTCTATACTATAACTCAGCAACTCGACTCAGCGTTTCCCCTATAAGTGGGCACAAACGTACCCACTTATATCGTATTCATATTCTATAGCAAAAACGGAAATTCTGAAGCTTGCAAACAAAAATGTGGCCCTCTTACTTTGAGTAATCAAGTTGATACACAGTGGTACGTGCCAGCATGGCCCGCCTAACGACTGCCGGCCAATTAAAACGAAAACAGACAGCCCTGTGTATGATTTATCACCGAGAAGAACCCACAGACAGGCAGTTTCACGCAGCGTTTAAACATTGAAGTATGTTAAGTTCATAGGAATGGCATCATTACCGAAATTAATAATTACCTCATTATCTTAATATTTAATTTTTTTAATGATTCATACCTGATATATTGTTATTGTGATATCAAATTATATAAGATATATATGCTTGTATTATGATATAAACATATTTTTTTGTAATTTTCTGTAGTTTACGTTTGAAATGCAAATGCATTTTCACGTGTAACGTCAATAATATCCCTATATTTAAAAATATTATATAATAAAAATTACCGTGATATGACTGGTTTACTTGTAATAATCAGTATCAGATTAGGTACAATATAAAAAAACCATTCGAAAATTATAATAACAAATTTATTGCCTGATAAGTAGCTTAAAACACTTGTGTTACGATAAATGACATTATCTCATACGATTATGACGAAAATTATTACTTATATAATACAGAAAACATATATGTATTGTATCAGTCCCGATGGTGCAGTGATCCTATCTTCTGCAATGAGGAAATTTTGGTAGCTAGTTGGGCTACTTTGAATTGGCTGATAAAGCCAATTGGAGACCAACATTTTGTTGCCATATTTCATCGGTGGTAAATTACAGTTTTCGAATATTTTGACTTCAGAAACTAAGGTAAATCGGATTAGAATATATTTCACTGGTTTCCAAACGCTGCCCAACCGCGTAGGATTCGCCAATTGACCTCTTCCTTGAAGTTAGAGTTTAACTAACTGGAGTAATATGTACGAGTCAACAACTTCAAGAAGCAAGTTCTCAACTTATACTGGAGTGAGTGCAACAGAGGAATTACACATAATTTTGATCTTCTTTCTGTTATGAGACATATCTATTGAAAAACTCGATTAAGAATCGTACTCAAAAAATTCAATCGGTTCTGCCATGACAACAATATCGTCGGCAAATTAACAAGTGTTAAAAATTTATTTCATTATAATATTAGTGAAACCGTAAATAGTAGTGTAATTTAATGAAATCTTTGACTTAATCGTTGATAAAAAAAAGAAAATAAAGTAGCAATCCCACTGCATCTCTGTGGCGGGTCTAATAACAGGCGCGGGGGTGACAGGGAACTGCCAACAGATATTGTCGTCAATTTGTTCAGGGGCAAGATGCTAGTCGCTGTCTGCTTAGGATTCGGCCGGCGCGCGACCCGACGGCTTATGAACATACTACCAATAAGAACAACAAAGTTGAGATGTCAGCCGATTAGCCGCAAGTCACGTTATCATCCCTTTTTTCGCCCAAGTAAATATATTTTCTTCGCAAATACGCCCAGCAAATACGGGCACCGCACCACATTTTCGTTAAGCAATATCCTTAGTTGTCACTGTTTTCTTTATTATTTATTCCACGCCTGGTGCGGCTTAGTGAGACGATACCTTTATAATAGGTCGATATACTTTGAAAACTTTAATCCGAATTTGCCAACAATGCCCGAAAAAATGAATAAACGGTCCTGTTTTTTATACGGTCGTATTTGACTAATAATGTCTATCAGGCTTTTCAAGTTGGCTAAACAACCTTGGAGTATTTAGCTACGAGTCCATATTATTGCAGCAATGCTTACAATGTTATTCGTCGAGATGATATAGACTAATTTGTTTGATGGTTTCCTCGGCCTTCATTACTTCCTGAAATGAATAATTCTTTTAAGGAACCGATGGAGACACGACTCAAGTTTAATCAAACGACAGTTAAATGGTTACAACGTCTCAAAGACGCTTATAAGAATGAATATTAAGTAAATGGTTTGTTCGTTTAATTTTGTATGGCTTGAATATTTTAAAACAATTTGATAATGAAGGTTTTGATAAATAATTTTAATAATTAAGAATGAAAATTTTATTCACATGGTAAATTCAAACCTAGGAATTCGAGTTACCGTCTGCGTGCTTTCGATCTTAAGGTAAGACCTAGACCAAAGAACTTCAGAAATGAACTAGACTTGTCCGTCATTGTGTTAAACATCGTTATCCAGTCTGACTTTAAAAAAAATCGATGTAAAAATAAACTTATTTAAATATTTTTTTTATTTCTAATTAATCATTTTACTTTTCTACCTTGGGAAACAGTGACAACGAAGGTATAATAAACATTCAGACTCATGTATATTTTGTACTGATTCAACATTAGAATCGTTGTGATCTTATACTCTGCTGCAGAGGTTATTAAAATCTTATCATTGATGACGTTTCTTTGTTGCTAATTCGTTTAGATGTAATAATCATTATGCCGATTTATATGAGGAATTCTAAAGCCTTTAAAGTACATAATTAATGTAAGTTACTTGCCCATATATTCTTGATTAGAGTTCAATCAAAGGCATTTGTTTAAGACTGTGTGACCTTAAATATGTACGCGACATGCATAAAAGTGTTAACGAATGTTGTTCATAGTAAGTGGCCTATATCCTAGTAAATGTGAAACAAACAAAATTTTCACATTATCATGAAAATGTCATAAGTTCACTTGTTGGATTAGAATACGGGATCGGGATTGTTAGGGAACGTTTAAAAACAAATTTTATACAGTAATTTTTAATTGTCTAATGTCTTCTTGCCTTAGTTTTCAGAACATTCAACTACTCTAAACTTATAAGCAACTCTTCATCTCCACTACAGATAGACGCAATAAAAAACCGACTGTATCGGAAATAAAAACAATCTAGCAAGTTTTATTAGATGACGTCATCAAACTTTCCGCGACACTCGTTGCATCTTTCTTAATGCATAGTTTGTCTAACTCATCATCCAAATTATCGCACAGCAACACCGCCATTTGAATACCAAACATGGCCGTGCATTTGGTATTCTGCAGTGGGGCTGGGACCGGGCGTTAGTAGACAGGGGGTGTGGGCACGGTAAATCGAATGGTTCAGTATTTCAAATGCATATAATGAGAAATAACTTGCAAAAATTAGTTTTTTTGTTTTAGTCATGAATTTATTTTATTTACGTAGATATCTGATATCTAACGTGTAACTCTATCATCGGCGAAAATAAGCGATGTTTTATGATCTACCACACTACATGGATAAATAAATAAATTAAAATTAAAATTTAAAATTCGTAAATTCGATCCCCAGTTTTTCGATATGTTTCTCTGAGTCTGGATGTTGAATATGTATATTTAGGTATAATATTATTATATTATTTTTTCGCATTCCAGGACTTTAAGCGTTTTATCAAGGTATGAGAATGAAAGATGTGGGAATTTATTATTTAAAATAGACTCTACCAAAAGCGAGATGCCATACTGACGATTCAATATACACGGTACCCTGGCTTATTGGTGCGAGCGCGTGAGCGGAAACTGCAAGTCGTGTGTCGCGACGCCGAATTCTCATCAAATCACCCTGCGACATTGTCGCGAAATCCCGAGCGGATCAGTTGACATTAGAGCCAAATTGAAGCTTTAACTTATTATATCATACCGTATCATAAACAAAGGGGGTAAGGATACATGCGGCCGGAATATGGCGCAAGAGTATCTTATTGGCTTGTGCGATAATTTATAGGATCAAAAGTGTTAATAGTGTTCGGATATTTACCTCTGATATAGTTTCTTTATTGCCAAAGTAAAACTTAAAACCATACATAACAAGCATACTTCATGCTTTGGTGATATGAACATTTTAAATAATTTTTTTGTCGGTATCATACCAGCCACTGGAAGTCCTCTGCTGGACATAGTTCTTCCCAAGAAAAGGGTATTTTTTCCCATAATTGCCGCGCTGGGCAAGCGTGTTCGCAATTGCAGTGCGCTGCTTTCGCGATCGGCATGCAGCTGCCCATCCCAGCCCAGTGCATTTGAGCTACTCTGTAGCGGATGGATATACGGCCATCTATCTGTTCTGGTATCTCAGTCGCTTCATACGACACCTGGTAAAGGGGGAGGGTACAATTGTACTCTGCCGATACCTCGTGGCTTGGCATTAACCTCATGGTATGCAATGAAAGTATTAATCTTCTGGTAAGAATGTGATTATGTAAATTTAAGACAGCGTCACACACATTGTTTTGCCCTCAAATTAGAAATATCGTATAAATACCCAACCAAGATGTTTCTGTCAGTGTGGAAACTGAAACCACGACTCTTACGTCTAAGTTGTTGCTCCTAATCACTGTTTGTACGACTCGACAATATAATAATGTATGTATGAATTTGGTCATGGCTCATACGGATAATTATCTGCTATTAATTTTATCTGAGACTAATTTTAAAATTCAATAGTACCCGCATTTTCTTATAGTCTATAATTATGTTATGTTTTACTTGGTTTTCTTTAACTGTCTTTATTTTCATATAATCATATAATTTCATTGAAATGTTGAAAAAATCTTTACTGAGGATAATTCTATCAAACTAAGAATTAATATTTTCTATCACTTATATTATCTACACAAAACTTTTTGCTCGATTCAAATTAAACCAAACAAATGAAATCATATTTAATTTTGTATTAACCACATCTTTGACATCTTTAAAAAAAACCTACAAGTGCTAATTAAAAAAAAATCAGATGAAGCCATTAAAGTATCTCAGCTTTATAAGGTGCCGTCTAAACGGGTACATGCATAAATGAAATCCCACCAGTAGCAAACGAAGAACCAAATAATAATAACACAACTAAGATACAGAATCACTTTACCCCGAAGTGAAGATATATCGCGAGCTTTGATCCTCTCGAAATAACACTTAATACCCAGCAGTTGTTCCTAACTCTATTTCGTTGTAAGAAACAATCGTCACTTTATAAGTCACGTAAAGCTTTAACAGAGAAAAGTCGTAGCGACACCTGTTCAGTGGCACGTTTAAATTATCTCGAAGAGCAAAAAGTGACTAGATGGGAAACAATGAGATCCTTCGGAGGCGGCGTTGCTCTCGCGAATCATTAATTTTAATTCGTTCCCCTGAAGACGGCTTCTCTAATGAATTATTGGGAATCGCGAAGCATCTCCCCCCAGACTTTCCACGCTTTTTCTTCGGGACTTAGCATAATGTGAAAAAATGTCGTGTGACCCTGCTGCATACTAATTGCTTGTTGTGCCCAGAAACTCCCGTCCACCGGAACACCCGCAGCCATGACAAGATTAACAACTTTATTCCTGATCGATCACATTAAACCGCCTTTTTATAAGCATCAGTTTCAGCTTTTCCCTAATCTTTCAACTTTGCAAGTCGCCGCGAATTATTATCACAGGCAAATAATGAGAATAAACGGAAAAAGGTAGATTTCTTACTATGTACTAAATATAAAGAGATTTAATGGATTCTCAATCCTATTCCGACTGACGCTACCCTAGATGGACATCAGGAATGGCAACCGCATACCAATTTGTAATTTTATAACTTATTCCTGAGTAATTTTCTTAGAAGTGATAATGTTGGATCTCCGTGAAATTTTTCATGAATCGTCCCACAGGGTCCCGTCGGTGTACGTGTGAGCGCCGTCATGCGTGTCCGCGAGCCGAGGGCAAGAAAACTTGTATTTTTTAAACTTTTGCCTTCCCGTAAGCCGGGGCAGGAAAGTTACAATTGTATTCCCCCTCCGCCCCCTTCAATATGTGACCTGCTTATTTATTGGAGAGGCGTCGGCGGAGTTCTCAGACAATATGTCGCGAACTACCCGAGCAAACGCACGAGGAACGAGAGACTTAAACAAAACACAATTTAACCCGTCGGAGAAAGTGAACTTTGATTTATACTTGCTCTTAGTTGGTCTTCACTAGCGGAAAAGGATATTATACCCACTTTTGAACAATACAAATATTATTTCTTCTCTTTTAGTACTTTGTCCCTTCCCTTGTAGATGAAATATTGTAAATAATCTCTCAAATCTCTCAATCTTATAAATTCATTTCTCCATTAAAAGAAAGATAGCGATACAATGTTTTCAATAATATACTAATCTTTTATTGTTTTATGATAATAAATTGTACAGTGAACAACTTAATAAACGTACGCATATGCGTCACAATAATATTTTCAATCGGAAACTATGTATTCGTATGATAAGAAATTTTATTATATATACATATAATTAATATCATTAAATTTCTTATCATAGCATGGACCTTCTCAATTAAATCATCGATATAACAATACCAAAGCAGCTTTAGAACCTCCACTGCTGGACATTGGCTTTTCAAGACAAGGGGATTTTTCGAATAATTGACGCGCTGGGCAGGCATGACGGCAATCGCTGAATTACGAGAACGCGGCTGCCCATCCTCACCCCGTTGTATATGAGCTGATACGCTTTGAGCTATGCATACAATTTTTTCTTTAGAAAATGAAACAAATATTGGTACTATACATACATATATTTTACATTTTAACTATCCTTATTGTTATTTACATTTGATACTGCTTCTATCCTTTAGCTGCTGAGGTGGTGCTATGGGGTTCCCATCCCCATATCACAAATTGCAAATAGAAACATAAAATACAAAGATGTAAAAAGCTAAGTAAACTGCAAAATCGTAATTCGGTGTTTATGACGGTGGTGGTGTTCTTGTCTCGTGCGACAAAAGTTGCGAGTTCAATACACATCTTTCATGTTTGGATAAATTTTTATGCGATGACCCTGTATTTATTCGGTATTTCCTCTTTTGTCTGAAAGCACGTACACTCTGCTTAAAACTACTTATTTCGGAGTGCAATGAATTTATTTAACAAATAAATCTCGAATACTGAATTACTTTAGAGGGTAAAGTATGATATTTAAAATCCCCTAGGAATGTTACGTTCATCACCTTGCACATGATCATTGCACCGATCACCATCTGTATAGTTGATGACAACTATCTTTGAAACTAAAAAGCGCACACCGCGCACAGTACGGATTAAAAGGAAATTCCCATCGCGATCGCCTGAAATGGAGATTGAGCTCCCTGCTACTCTCATGACTACTGGTCTTTAAAAACTGCTGTAAAAATAGTTTCTCAATGGGTCAGCGACTCACGTGTGAAAATCTCAGTATTGCAGGAGTCATAAGGTACAGTAAGTATTTGTTATTGAGCGGACTGTTTGTAACCATCACCGTGTTTATTTTCATAATTTCATGAGAGGAGTCTCACGAAATATAGCACCCAAAAAGAGTTAAACGTTATTTGAAGCCTACAGTTACAGTTTAGTTTCGAAATTGTATTCCGTAAAACACACCGATTGGATAAATCGAGCAGTTCCTTTATAAAAATCCTATCGATACTCATCATAATTCCGTACCGATGTGTTATTTCAGACACGTATCCCAATTATTGTAAATACGAGACTAAGTTTGTTATAACGCTTTATCTACTCACTCAACTAACATTCTTGAAATTTTGCATACGTTTAGTTGGGGGTACGGAGGCAGACCTATTAGGATAAAAAATGAACAATTTCCATGGGTTTTACGATAATTGATCATTGTAGTACTACAAAAAATCATAAGATAGCACTGTTTAATTTTATATCATGCTATATAATTAGGATAACCCAATCCAATTCAATATCACGCAGGCAAGTTCGCAGATAAAAGTCAATTTCTTATAATTATGTGTGTAGATATATCTCTCACGGCATTTTAGAGATATATTGTCTTATTTTAAAATATTTATCTATAATATATGTATGTATTAAACTGATTCCTTTGCAACGACTCTAAATAAATTGTATTGAACAAAAAAATATATTCATTTAGAAGTAGATTTTCCTGACTTGTTCCGACAGCTGGGATAATACATTTCTGCAGCAGTGCAAAGATGTTGTGCCACTTTTCCCTGGGCATATTAGCGAGGCGTTTGACATGTCCCGTTGCATGCAGCCTGCTCAGTATTCAAACCTCGGCCGTCATTAGAGCGAGTGTACGAAACCCCAACTACGCGGAATAACGATGACTCTATTCACTCCGACTTCTAAGACCTATACTTTTAGATTACCTACTTTCTTTGCAATTTTAAATTGGCTTTATTTCCGGGGTCTGAAACGTTGGCCACTTTATCAAGATTGAAATGTTGGGAAGTTTTTCTATTTATACTAAAATATGCTATGCAATAACAAAAGACGGAGAATTTATACGAACGACCAAGAATATATACGGATTACTGTTGTAATTGAACATCAGCGCCACCTATGATGTCCCATCCCTACTAATTGTAAAGAGTAATGTTGTGCCCCTCACTACTCTCTCTGCCATATTTTTTCTCTCAAGTGCGATCGGCAAATTATAATATCCTTAAATATCAATAAACTGTTATTTCATAATTAATGTTTCTACCTTTTATTTTAACAACAGGTTATGGGCCCAGCCCTTGACAGTAAAATTTAGAAATATTTCAGTTTATTCCGAAAAGTATCGCGAGTTAAAAAAAGTTTAAGGTTAGGTCGCCGGCTAGGTTTTATTTCAGCTTATTTCCATTCAGTTTCCGAAGCAATGTCGATGAACACCGTGCATATTGATAAACTGACCGGGAGGGACAATTACAATAGCTGGAAATTTGCCGTGAAGTCATATTTGGAGCACGAGGAATTGTGGTCATGTGTGGATCCAACCAGAGAGGAAACCGCTGATACGAAGAAAGATGTCAAGGCCAAGAGCAAAATCATTCTCCTCGTTGACCCCTGTAATTATCACCACATAGAAGATGCCCAGAGTGCAAAAGAGGTGTGGGTCAAACTTCAGTCTGCGTTCGAAGACTCCGGATTACAAAGGAGAGTGGCGCTTTTACGTGATCTCATTAATACAAATTTAGAAAATTGTACCGATATTGAGGAATACGTAAATAAAATCGTAACAACTTCGCATAAATTGAGAAACATTGGTTTCAAAGTGGATGACGAATGGCTAGGAACCCTAATGTTGGCGGGATTGCCCGACCAATATAAGCCGATGATTATGGGTTTGGAAAGCTCTGGTGTCAAAATTAGTGCAGATTCAATTAAAACTAAATTGTTACAAGAGGTAAAAAAGGAATCTGATACTACCGCATTGTACACAAAGCACAAGTTCCATCAAAAAAAGAATAACTACCCTCCGAATAATAAAAATAAACCCCGAGGTCCCCGTTGCTACAATTGTAACCGTCACGGACATTTGAGCAAAAATTGTTTCTTTAATAAAAAGGACTCTAATACTAATAAAAATTATGCTGCCGTTTTTTCAGCCTATTCTACCACAGAAGACTTGGACTGGTATGTGGATTCTGGTGCATCCATGCACATGACTCGAAGATCTGATTGGTTATATGAAATCAAGACACCTCCGTTACATAATATAAAGGTGGCCAATAATTCTTCAGTTACTGCACAGCAGATGGGAAATTTGGATCTCAGTCTCCGGTGTAATGACGGTAAAGTAAACACAGTTCAGGTGAGAGACATTTTATTCATTCCGGAACTCAGTACTAACTTGCTGTCTGTTAGTCAATTAGTGAAGAATGGCTGTCAAGTTACTTTTCACAATACTGGCTGTAATATTTATAATAAAGAGAAACAATTAGTAGCAACGGCAAGACTAACAAACAACATGTACAAACTGAATACTGTTGGAGGGGACGCCTATATTTCTGCCACCGATAGCTCTGAAACATTAGATGTTTGGCACCGTAGAATGGGTCACCTCAATTACGATGATGTTAAAAAACTAGAAAATTGTGTAGAAGGGGTAAAGATAACAAAAAGTGAGAATAAAACTTGTGTACCGTGTTTAGAAGGAAAGCAGACACGGCTACCTTTTAAAAATGAAGGTTCAAGATCAACTTCACAACTAGAGGTTATTTACTCAGATCTCTGTGGTCCAATGGAGTGCACATCAATGGGAGGGGCTAAATATATCATAACATTCATTGATGATTATTCAAGAAAAGTGTATGTATATTTTCTGAAAAGCAAATTGGACATAACAAAAGTTTTTCATGAATTTAGATGTGAAGTTGAAAATGAATTGGGAAAGAAAATAAAAGTAATACGCAGAGATAACGGCACCGAGTATTGCAATAAAGAATTTTCAAAATATCTTACAGACAGTGGCATCAAGCACCAAACAACCACACCCTACACTCCGCAGCAGAACGGCCTTAGTGAGAGAAAGAACAGAACACTCGTAGAACGTGGCAGGTGCATGCTTAGTGATGCCAATCTACCAAAGATCTATTGGGCTGAGGCTGTATCCACAGCCGCCTATATTTTGAACAGATCCCCATCTCGAGTACTCAATGACATGACACCAGAAGAGAAGTGGTCCGGAAAGAAACCTAATATTAGTCACATGAAAATATTTGGGTGTAAGGCCATGGTTCATGTACCGAAACAACAAAGACAGAAATGGGATGCCAAATCTACAGAAATGACATTTGTTGGCTACTGTCAAAATACAAAGGGCTACAGATTACTGGATAAGAAAAAAAAAACCATTGTGAAAAGCAGAGATGTTTTATTCATTGAAGATTCAAATTCAACTCAAACTATGACACAACATAAGTCTCAAACTGCTTCATTAACGTTGGAAAAAGATGCAAATGACAGGACTTACATTCCAAGCAGCAGTGAATTAACCGATGACAGCATTAATGAACAATGTTATTCTAATGTCACCCTGAGAAGGCGGGTGCCCAATCGTGTACTCTCTGATGATAAGAAATTTTACATAAATATGGCATGTCAGACTGTAAACCTGTCAAGACACCTATAGATCCTCAGGCAAAACTACATTCAACTGGCCAAGAAGAGGCAATATTAAAAAACATTCCTTATCAGGAAATAATTGGATGTCTGTTATATTTATCTCAAGGCACAAGACCAGACATTAACTATGTTGTAAATTACCTAAGTAAATATAATATTAAACCAGAAATGAAACATTGGGTAACATTGAAACGTGTATTGAGATATCTAAAAGGAACTGAAAACATTTGTTTGATGTTTAAGCAAGATGAAGATGAAGATATAGTTCACGCCTACTGTGACGCAGATTGGGCTAATTCTGAAGATGACAGACGCTCCTGTACTGGCTACACTTTTATCTTTCAGGGAGGATCCATATGTTGGAATTCAAAACGTCAACCCACTGTAGCACTCTCGACGACAGAGGCTGAATACATGTCCTTGTCGGCATGTACACAAGAAGCGATTTGGCTAAAACAGCTACAAGAAGAATTTTGGCCACATCTCAAGCAACGGGCTATAGTTGTTTATTGCGATAATCAAAGTTGCATTAAACTTTCAGGTACTGATGGATATAACTGCAGGACGAAACACATAGACGTCCGGCATCATTTTGTAAGGGACAAAATCAATGAAAAGAAGGTTGAGGTGCGCTATATCAATACTGAAGAGATGGTTGCCGATATCCTGACTAAAGCCACTCCGCAAGCCAAGCTGCACTACCTCAGCGGCAAGATGGGCCTGTGTTCAAGGGAGGATGTTGTAATTGAACATCAGCGCCACCTATGATGTCCCATCCCTACTAATTGTAAAGAGTAATGTTGTGCCCCTCACTACTCTCTCTGCCATATTTTTTCTCTCAAGTGCGATCGGCAAATTATAATATCCTTAAATATCAATAAACTGTTATTTCATAATTAATGTTTCTACCTTTTATTTTAACAACAATTACTAAGTATATTTACGGACGAACGGAAAAGTATAAACTATTTAACGGATAAAAATGTATGTTTCAGATAAGGGTCAATGCATTACCACTTAATCTCTTTCTAAAGGCTCTTTCGCACCGCTCACTTAAAACGCGCTTCATTTATGTCTCAGTTTATATTTATTACCTTACCAAAAACAGCTTACCGAAATAGATCAAGCCCCATACAGGGATACAATAATACGATCTACGTCACAGCGTCATCCTAGCTTGTAGACGCTTTGATGCTTTAGTTATGCTGCAAGAATATCACTAATCCCATAATTTCACTGTCATATCAATATACAAGCACAATTGTTTGGCGGTAGAAATAGCAGATAATGAGGTATCAATGAAATAAGATGTCTACCTACGTTTAATCAATATTGAACGTAGGACGTCCATTGCTCAAAGTGATCTCCTATTGGACCTTGCTTTTCCAGAGCTTGCTTCCAGCGCGATCCTGCGGTTTTAATCAGATCGTCAGATTTTCTGTCAACCTTGTGGGACGCTGCGTTAACCAGTACGTGGTCACCATTCCAGAAGCTTACGACTCCATCAATCATTGCTTCTGCGTACTAAATACCCTGCTCACTGCCACTTCAACTTGCTAATCTATCAGGCTATACTTTGGTTCTATTGTAGATCTCCTCATTCCTCCGATCACGCAAAGAACTCTGAAACTCGTTGGGCTATTTGGGGTTGGCTTAGAAGGCCAATACTAAGATATCACGTTTCGCTACCATGTATCATCGCAAAGATTAATCAAAGACTTTTGACTTGAAACACTATGGTGTATCAGTAAGGTGTAAGGTGATCAGCTTTCTGAATGCTGCTTAGTCGAGTTGGGTTCGATGATTGACCTCTTTCTTAAGGTTGGACTTACCAAAATAAACTATTTGTCTTTAAACTATTGCTCTTTCGTACGTAAACCTTACGTACGAATTAACAACTTCAAACCGCGGTCTCTCAACTAAGACTGGGGTGGGTACAACATAGGTAGCATTAAATGTTACTTTAGTCTTCCCAATGTTCACTGTCCACCTGATGTAATATTGGTATATCGGTAAAAAAAATCTTAAATTCAATTAATATATCAATATTAAGTTTGGTATCACAGAGTGTTTCTTTAATAATTAGAGACCCACACTCAGCTAATACGAGCCTGTCGTTGATCTCGTCCACCGACACAAAGTTCTCCAAGCAATCCAAGCGATCTAAGAGCTTGAGCTGAACGCTCTCGGAATTTCGAATATGGGCGTGAGTATTTCGGACTTCATCAGGAAGGATTTTTCTTGTTTAACCTTGCTATTCAATGTGCCTCTTACTATTCTATGATCGCTATCGGTTTTAAGCCTGTGGGTTACAGAGACATAACTGAGTATTAGTTCTTTGTTCGTTAAGATGAAGTCTATCTCATTCCTCGTAGAACCATATTCAAGTTGTCCCACTCTCAGTTCTTCACTTGTGTTTTTGTCTAACCTTGCGCTAAGGCGTTAAACTGTGTGAAGCGGGTCTAGGATATCCGTCTGATATGCGGCCCGACTTATGTCCTTATACATATTCTCCACTTTATCTGAATACAATGAGGTCAGAGTGTATACATGAAAAGCATATAGAGTATACCTTTAGCAAATATCTCTCGGGTATTCTGAGTATTAGATTTACTTATCCTACTACCCTATAATGGGGATGAGGAATCCGACACTACCTTGAGACGTTTGGTCTTCCTCCCAGTAGTAGAAAAGGTTACCAGACTTTAGGGTTATCGTGACCTCACACTCTACAACAACCCTAGGATATCCCAGTGCATCCTATTCAACAACTTCAAGTCAGCCAAAAATGAGAAGGTGGAAGAAACAAGATCATTCAAGGAGAGCGATTCTGAGTAAAACATGCAGATTGGGCATAACAATAGGATGCCAATAAAATTTTATATATTGTATAAATATTAACCTTATTATCAAATGTTAAATATTTTTTATAAGAATATGTGTAGCGTGATATGACTCTACGATCAAGTATTTATTTACTACCATATGTTAGTAACTGTAATGATCACCTATCAATCAAGCCCGCTATATTTGGTAACCAAAGAACCATAAGGGCCTCAACTTCTGCATTCTTTTAAGGAATGCTGAAATTTAAATACAGAATCCATTTTGTGTCCAAATGAGTTTTCGGAATAGGCAATTAGTTGTTAGCGCTGGCAGCCCTCGTTCGCTTTCATTACGCAATATAGTTGCCCGAATATCTGGGCCCCTCAGAGATATATCTTTAGGTCGCTTTTCCATTTTCTTCTAACAGTTCGCTTATGCGAAGGGTGGGAGCAACTCAGTTGTAAAATTTTAGTAGTGTTTCGCGGTTTGTTCACCTCTCCCGAGGAACAGATATTATTTTCAAAAACAAAACGCTGGACATGCGAAATTAATTCTCTTGTAATTTTTGAGCCAACAACGACGCTTTAAATTAATTTGCAGGGCAAAACGCATTCCTTTTTTTGTGTCAAAATATAATACGAAAATTTTAGATGGATTGTGTGCAATGTTAAAGTTGTTTCATGATATATTTAATTCAAATACGATAGATAACTCTTAACGGAAATAACTATTTGAAAGCTGATATAGTATTTTATAAAAATTATTGTAGAAAATGTAATAGAAGTAGTAATCCAATATGATAAACATTCCAAAAGACTAATTTATTGCTTTCCGGAAAATCAACAAACCGTTTAATTAAACAAAACATTTATATTTTAATCAACCGTTAAACTCCTAGCTTGGTAAGCTAAGAGAATTATCCACAATCAAAAGCAAACCAAATAAGCCCGGGACCTATTTATCCGAAAGCGGGAAACTGAGAACGCAACTCTTTAGAACGTGCAATTCCTTTCTTATTTCATAACGCAATCTTCCCGGGTTCTTATCTAATACGAACATATCTCGCCCCCGCTCTGGGAGAAAATCGTCCAATATAAAATCGGTTTAATTTGCGCTTTTCGCACTCAATGGGATGGAATAATATCGGGCAATTTGGTTACCGCCAGCATAAATATGGCGGGCCGCGCAGTAATTGTAACGCGGGCAATTCGCGCCTCGTAACGACTAGGCGGAGAAAACTTCGGCCGTTTGCCGGCGTGATGGCCGCTCTTCGCCCGCGCCTGCCCGCTCCGACCCGCACCGGCTCGCGCCTATCCGCCTTTACCCACATCTCTCTGTAGATGCCAGCTCTGTTTGTCATCGATGTACGCGTTTTCACAATTCGATGGGTGTGTCATATCCTATTCATACTATGACATCTTCCAACACAATCCTATATTTCAATAATTTATTCATTAGAATCCTAAAAATGTAAAAGATAATTAATTTTTCAGTGCTTATAAATTAATACTTTTCTCGATTTGAACTAATACGAATCATCATTTTAGTAATTTATATAAGATAACATCATCATTTCCGAATTTAACATTGTATTTTGAGTAAAAGAGATATGAATTGTATATATTTTCTAAAATTCACACGTGATATTAAAACTACTATTTTTGGCTACCTTGTAACAACCATTCTCAATATTGAAAATCAACACCCTATAAAAAAATTAAAAGTCTTATAAGCTACTGAATAGACTTAGACTAGATCTAACTGAAAAATAGTTTTATGGTGCATTGTAAACCTAGATAAACCTTATTACCAAGAGGTATATTGCTGCGACATTTCATAGATAAAAAAGCAACTGCTACTCGCAAATGTTGCCATTCTATGTGTACATTTGTAAATCAATATGAAATAGTGCAAATTAATGACCCGCAAAACTTCTCCTCCGAGATATGAGATTTACTTGGCTGAAACGTTATTATTAAAAAATGGGTGCACCATTATGCAGCTAAAGAGGTATTACCGGCTCACCGCTCAAAACAGATTCCTGCACAAAACTAATTACGGAGGATCTCCTCTGCTCTTTTGCCCGGCGTAATAGAATAACGAATGTCATTTTCTTTCGGCTGACCCTTCCGCGGTTCGCGCGGGGAATGCAAAATTCCCGAAATTAGAGTGAATCAACCTGGTTGTAATTAAAGTTGGGTGCCGCCCGGGAACGCCGCCCGCCATCTTTCTTGGCCAGCCTACGAATTAAGCACCGAATTGCTTCAGTAATTCGAAGTATATATTCCGCTCTCAGTTAAATGTAAATCACTTTTACTGTCCTGATTTTCGCCACTTAGCTCCCTAATCCTCTAATATCTCGTTACTTTTCTTTTCGATGTAAATTCAGAATCGAGCCGGGGGATTTATTTGGCTAAGATTGCTTCTAGTCCGTTATCAGAAAACATGTTTTCAAATTACGTCGGAAATACTTTCAATATCTTTTACTAAAACAATGAAATTGGCCTAGAACATTTGTAATGGGATTTTTTTGTCATCACTAATTCCGTGTATCGGTGAAACATCGGAATAACTATCTAAAAAAACGATTTAGTGGTTTCTTTGATATTAAATATTAAAAATCGTAATTGTAAGTATTTTAATTACTCTGAGAATGTTCGTATCTGTCTTATCTGTGTTTTTTTCTATGTAATATCATCATATCAGCTATAAGACGACATAGGCCTCCCCAAGTAATTTCCAATAGGACCGGTTGCATGTGTCCAGCGCGATCCGACGGTTTTAGTCAGATTGTCTGTCCATCATGCGGGTAGACGCCCTACGCTGCACTTGCCGGTACGTGGTCTCCATTCCTGAACCTTACGACGGCCATCGGCCATCGGTTCTGCGTACCAACTTACCACTGTTGACCACTGCCACTTTAACTTACTAATCTGTCGGGCAATGTCAGTAACTTTAGTTCTGTTACGAATATATTTAATATTATTAATTAATATCCATGGAATATACTGACGTTGTTGTTGTAATTGCCTAAGCTCTTGCCTGATTGACGAATAACTTAATGTAAATTAATTAATTCAAAGTTAACAAGAAAAGACAACGGATGTTGTTCGAAACCATACAGACAATTCAATTTATTTAAAATAGGCATTTAACAACATTTAATTCCGAATACATATTAAATAACTTCATAAATAATAATTTGACAAAAGTAAATGTTTAATATAATTAAAGCGTCGTTTTACTATTTAAAATGTTTGCAAAATATTGTTTCGGTTATAATTAAAATACGTTCATTAATTATTTACAAACAAATATAATTTTGCTAAACTTTATATTCAAAAGGAAAATTTGTTATTTATATATTGAACAAATATTTCGTCCATCACGGAAATAGACACTTGTAGGTTTTGACCGGAATTAGTTTACTTTGAAGGGCATCATAGCTAACTTAAAATATTACTTATTGCGATTTGTATTTATATGCTACTTTTTATGCCCAACAAGCACAATTCTCCAAGCAAGCTGTGTTAACTATCGCAAAGACATCACTAGCACTCCGCTAAACTTACTAATACATGATGTCTGCATGGTACCTCACTTGCACCTATTCTACCACCGAGTAACAGTGTTCGCATTGCTGTGTTTCGGTTTGAAATTACCGGGTAAATGTGAGATCGTATCTTCAGTTCACTGGGTTGGCGACACGCTAATAATATCTTTGTGATAACAGGAGCATGTATAATCTGCGGTCACGTTTACGATCAAGCGGAACATATGCATAACATAAGAAAAGAAATAACTTGCGGCTAGAGGATATTATATCACATCACTAAATCCAAAACTAAGTAACTTTCTGCTTACAGTCTGTTTATATACATATGAACAGACTGACTATGATAAGCTAAAATCTATATATTTTTATAATTAGATAGAATGATTAAAGAGAAAGGTTATGAACCTTGTATAATACATGCATAATATTGTAAAGAAAATACGAATAATGTTAAGTAGTCAATAAAAATCATTATTGCGATTACAATACAAACTCTGGCTGAACCCATTGAGATATATCAAAATAATGTACTACAGTATTGTACACCATAAAAAAGTCTACAAAAAAGGCGGCGATGGTATATGTCCATCTCTTATTTAACCCACAACAACCAATTTTTATCTTTCCCGTGCGAAGTCGGGACGGGCTGCTTGTACAATATATATTGGGGAAAAAAGTTGTTTCTAACACTCAAGTCTCCTAATAGGCAATAGTGTGTTGGGGGCGTAACTACCAACAACACAACTCGGCCGGACAGCGGCGACAATCAAAGGACGCAACAGTTAAACTAGCAACAGCCCTCGGCCGCTTCCGCCGCCGCCCAAACTCGACCAAACACTTCTCAATTGCTCTAGAGATGTTCAGTTGACTCTATGCTGCTAATCGAGCCATTAACTTAAGGATTTGCACATTAAAATGCAGTCTTTTTTGACCAGTAGTAAATAATCAAATCACATTAACTATTTTGATGATTTATTTGACGATTGTACTGGATAGTGTTGCTGTCTTATGCGCTACGGGTTGTGGGTTAGATTCCTACGCAGGATTTTTTTAGATGAAGGATATTCGTGTTTATTCTATGTCTAGGTGTCTAGTTATATATGTTTATATAAGAATTTTCAAGATGTTCCACTGACTGAACAGAAAATACAAAGAAACGATATTTCAAGTATTTAGCACACTTATATTGCTATTTCATTTTTTTTTAATTTATGATTCCAAATATTTATTTATATTATTTATTTTAAGATATCAAAATACACAAATGAATTTAAACGACAATCCGCCTTTAAATCAGGTGATGCTGTCCATCGGACTCCCTCTCCACTGCCATTCAAAACTTTTTAAATATAAAATAATTTAATGACGTTTTATTATGTTTTTTGATGTACCGTAACTCAATTGCTTTAAGGTACTGATTTAATGCCTTGTCAACATATAAGATGTTCAAATTTATTCTAAGCCACGTTCCATTAAAAATTAATCTTAGTTTGACCCCCAGAGGACAATGTTAATCAAGGGTCGACAGACAGATGTTAACGAGTCATCGTTCGTGGTACAAAAAAGTTATTTAAAAAAACTTTCATATTTTCCTCTCGTATTTGTTAACAAATCTCGAATCTTAGATGTAGTTGTGAGTGAGACTATTTCTGGTACTTCTCGAACTTGTAAAAAAAGTACATCAATACTTGCAAATGTTACTTAGACTTTAAAATTATTTACAAATATCGGTATGGGGTTTTTAAAATATGTGAGTGTTATAAACTATTCCCTGTTCCTACGCTGTAAGAAGAAAAACTATTTAGTTTTCTTATATTTTATGAACGGAAAAACAGCCAAGTAAGCGCTACACTTCTACTACTTCTTCTGAGATTAAGTATATGTATATATTGTAATTGCAAAAAAAGCTTTTTACGCTGATATCATCAACACAGGGCCTGAACCATTAGGTCAAAAAAAATTAGTATTACATAGCCTGCTTATCGAGAAAGGTTATATGCTATATACTATTACGCTAGGACTAATAACAGCTGTCCATAAATTATACTAGATTTGTTCTGTAAATCAACGCAGGTAAAACTGCGGGGCGCTGATAGTCTTAAATTAAGACGGTAATTATGTTACGGAGACATATTTTTCCTTTCACCGCCGTGCAGTATAGAACATATCGATATTATAAGCATCGATATATTCAGCATTGCATCACTAGTACGACTGGTAACAGTTTGCAGAACGGCTGATTGCTTTGATAATCGCCGGCTGAGACGTTACAAATGGCGCAAGAACACTGTCGCCGCAAGAACTTGGCTTGTTCAGCAGGACAACATTATTTGGGCATTCCCCCGACAAGTAACTGCAAATGTATGAATTTGTAAAGGTTACTTGTACTGTCTTGTAAACTTTATATTTAAACGATAGATATCATCATTGAAAGTAACGCAGGGAGCTCAACTGAAACCACTAATGGATTTCGATGTATAAAAATTCTAACGTATTCTATCAAATATTAAAATGCAATATTATCTTGCTTTGCCTTTTTTTTCTTTTCTAATTTGTTGTACTGTTTAGATGCTCCATAACAAAATCATCTATGTAAATTACTGTATCTCTGACCTGAACCTCCTTCAATACCTTTATAACCTGGTTAGGTTAAGGTACGTTCGCCAAGGTCATCCTATACAAGCCTTTTAAGCGAGATTGAGGTATGCAACGACCGTAGTAAGTGGAGATCCATAGTCTCTGCCTAGCCCAATGGGATATAGTTGTAAACACACGACTGTCTTGTGCTGTGCTTGCTCACGACTTTATCTGTATGTAATTGTAACTTTGGACAGCTTTTTATTTCACGTTTTTGCCACGTTTTAATCAATGCTCCACTCCTCACGTACGTAGCGTGATGCAATATAGCCTAAGTTACTACTTATTACGTAAGCTATCAAGCATAAGCCAGTGAAAATCCCGTCTAAATTGGTCCAGCCATTTCAGAAATTAGCCGGAACAAACAAACAGACAGACAAAAATTGTAAAAAAAAAACATTTTTTGGTATGTGTACCGTATATACATTGATATGCATGTAGAAAAAAGCGGTTATTTTAATATTGCAAACTGATACTCTAATTATATTTATATGTATGAATATAGATTAATTGAGATGTGTTTATGTACTTTACGCTTTTTTGTAGTGCATCTAAAGAGCATCTTAGATTCTCTATACTTAAATTCTCATACAATATAATAAGGTTCGATTTCATTTATTGAGTATATAATACTACAATATAGATTAACATTTAGTACTTTCATCAATTACCACTTTCATTTCAAATTAATTACCACCCTCACTATGCATAGTGGCAATCGCGTAGAGGATTTCATTGCCTCTCTCCACCTTTTTTGCCAGTTTCATAACATCACTTGCTACTTACGATAGCTACAAAAAGAGGTATTATTCTACTTTCTACTCTATTCTAATTGTGAAGCATATACATAAATTCACGCCTTCTTCCTTCCAGGGCACAGATCATTGATTTTCACTTACGTCTAATCCTACATACTCTCCTAGCTTTTTCAGCGATTCAGATCTTTAAGAACAAAATTATTGTCACAGCTTGTTTAGATTTTCATCAATCATATTTAAACACCATATTGAGCTTTCAATCAAAAACACTACATATGACTCCGAACTTTTGTTTGTGCATGTTCTATAATTAAATGAACAATCGAAAATGAAACTTAAGAAATCCCTTGTTTGCCTCGGGGCTTAAAAATCTTAAGCTACACTGCATATACCGCCATCTATCAAACACAAGCAGAGTAGAATGGAGTAGAATATTATTCTACTCTGCCGATACCACACGGCTATAGCATTAGTATTGACCTTATATTTCTTCCACTAAACTGAATCTAAGTTAATTTATACTATTAACCTGGGACTGTGAGGTAAAGGCAGAAATGTATGAACGCCAGATGAAGGTATACTCGTTTGACTTAATTACTATTGTAAAATTCCCGTAACTAATACCTCGAAGCTCCAGCGTGGCGCTTATAGGTAAAAATAATCAAAAATCTTGATTATTTGGCAGGAATATGTCCAGCCGTGGACTCAAATGTACTATAATTCACTAAACATCTTATACATTGACCTGACTCCGAAATAAATCGCTTAAAACACATCAGGCAACAGACTCACAAATATAATACTTTAATACATATATTTAACACTCAGACACAGATAAAATACAAATATTATCAAATAAATGTTTTTTCTGGGTGGGGATCGAACTCATGTCTCTTGGCGCATTAGATAGGATCGGGCCCGTAGTGGTAACAATATGTTCACTTAATCATTCGTAATTATATCAAAATCCAAATAAATAAATTGATCACCAAAATATATGATAATGATGGTCATGCAGAATGCAGAACATTAGAACCAACCAGTTAGATTCTACAAATTCATTTCTTTTACACTAACTAAGGCGTTATTTGTCTCTTCATCGGGCATCAAATAACATTAAGTTACTAAAGTCTAACATCGCGTAAAACAATAGACATATCTCGAAATCAAATAACAGTTTATGAATATACAATAACAAACTCGTGCCGAAGAAAATTGAAAGTTAGCTTTGCTGAGTTCCCACTAACGCTGTAACTGGCGTTCTTGGCAACTTCCACCTGGAGTTATACTTCGAAAAACTTATGCAGTTCCATTCAGTTTGCATTGAATTTCTTACGATTCATCGCTCTTTAATCTTCATGTTTTACAAACATACTTTACAAATATGAAAACCATTTAAATGTAAGATGTTTTGTATTTGTTTTTTGTAAAAAAAAAATTATGAACCATCCTGTCAGTATAACGAAACCACATTGACTTGCCAGTATTTTATATTCTTAAAAAAATCATCTGCTCTTTACGGGAAACCAAAACTAGGAAAAAAGTTGGTGAAACATATTTATATTATATTTGTATTTAGATTTATAATAAGCAATTTCTAATATTATTTTGTCCGTAAAAATATTTTGGTTTTAAACTTTCTCGACTTAAGATAGTGAGAATATTCTTTTAAGTATTTTATCGGTGAGACGTGAAATCAAAAGCTAGCAATCTTCAGCTGGTCCTGTTCCAACAGAAAAAGAAAAAATGTTTGGTTGACGATTTAAAAATGTCCGTGATAGGCCTTGAACACTTATATAATAAAGGCTTTGAACACTTCAACTACCTGTGCGTATTTCGCAAAAAAAAACATTTTGCTTGAATTTATTTCCAACTGACATTACATGCAAATACCAAAACGCTTCCATAAATAAGACCGCTATCAGTATACGTACTTACTTGGTATTTGAAGACATTTAGTTTTTTAACTATATTAAGCTAAATCTCTCAACGGATTTATAAAAGTAATAATAGTAATTAATATTTTAAAAACAGAATCTATAGTCGGGAATTGTTTTTGTAATCCACAATATGTTTGAAAAATCTATTGATCTTCCCACACTCTATGGAGTAGATGTGAAAAAATAATTTCCATCATACCTTGATGACGTTTGAATTTAATGGCAAAATAATTTAGAACTTGGTACCTGCGTTCAAAATGAATATCGTTAATTTACTACATTCAAAATGTTTCGTACAATGTTAACAATACAGAGGATAGATCATGAGCATAACACCAAAGGCATGGAACAGGAGCGTGGTGGTGCTGTTCTTAAAAAAAGGTGATAACACTTTGTTAAAGAACCACCCCATCCTGAGCCATGTGATAAGCAGTTTTCTAGGATCATTGCGAACCGTCTTGAATGCGGGTTTGATGACTTCCAACCTTCCGAACAAACCGGTTTCCGAAATGGTTACAGTACCTTAGAACACATTTACGCTGCGGCATGTTATACAGAAAACGGAAGAGTATGACAGGCTATTATGGTTGGCGTTTGTGGACTATGAGAAAGCCTTTGGTTGAGACGTGGGCTGTACTTGAATCTCTTCAGCGGTGCTATTGACTATCAGTACATCGAAGTGTTGAAGTGTTTGTATGACAACGCCACTATGTCGGTCCGAGTACAGGAGCAGAGTTCGAAAAGTATTCCTATTCCTCTCAAAAGGGGTGTTAGACAGGGAGACGTCATTTCTCCGAAATAGTTTAGATTTGGCAAGGATTTGGCATCAAAATTACGGGGATCAAGATTTGGTACGCAGAACCAATAGCCAACGGAGTCGTAAGCTTCTGGAATGGAAACCACGTACTGGCAAGCGCAGCGTAGGGCGTCCACCCGCAAGATGGACAGACGATCTGCCTAAAACCGCAAGATCGCGTTGGACACCGGCCACATACAACCGGTCCTTATGGAGAGATTACTTATGGAGGCCTCCAGCAGTGGACGTCTTATGGCTGATATTATGTTATGATAATAACATATATTTAACATCCAGACACAGAATAAACATAAACATGATCATATAAATATTTGCTCTGGTTGGGGACCGAACCCACGACTATTGTCATACATGATAGGATCAGTACCACCTGCGCCTTTGGGGCGCAGGTGGTACTGATCCTATTACACATCCTATTACACAGTGGTACATTGTATATAATAATAATATAACTTTATTCAACAACAAAAGGAAACTTAAACTAAAATACACTTTGATACTTTAGTACCTAAACTAGTTCTAGCCTGTTCTTATAGGCACCTATAATACATAGGAAGTAACATTTACTACAAGACTAGCTAATATAAAACAACAATACTAATATAAAAGCAACGTTAGCGCTGCAACTAGGACCATCTTCTCCTATTTACTGACGATTACATTCGGAAGCTGTACTTAACGCAACTGAATAAACGTCGCACATAAACACGAAAACTCCATCCCGTTGGTTCCTAGCGGGTCATTCAAGTTTCATTACCAATAGCCCGGACCCATAACTTATTCAGCCCGGGCCAGGTAACGCTTTAACATTCAATTTGCTACCTGAAGAAGCATTATGGTGCTATAAACTGCGCGAACGCAAATGTACTAGCGGGGACACGTGCTGCAAAATGCAAAATATCCATCGGGACACTGATGAATAAGGGTCCTGATTTAAAATGGCAATGCTCTCCAACTTAGCTCTTTCCGAATATGTGAATAGAAGAAACGGATTTGTTCAAAATTAATAAATGCATCTAACTAGTTAGTTCTAAGTAAGGATAACTTACTATTGTTCAAGAAACGTTTTTTTACAAAAACAAGTTGTTTTACAGGCCCGTTGGCGCATTCGGTAGTGTTGCTATCTTATGCGTCTTAGGTCGCCGGGACAATGACTTATATGATGATCATTTATTTTTGTTCTGTGTCTGGGTGTTTTATATGTATTTAAATATTATATGTGTATTACCTGATGTCTGATACTCGTAAAACAAGTGCTTTAAAACACTTATCTTGGAGTCAGGTGCTAGAGACGTTATGTGAATTTATTATTATGAGGTATATATTTTCCAAGGTATATTTTTCCTGGACAAGTTCTATAATTATAGACCAATAAAGCGGCTAAGAAAAAATCCAGAAACCTTATTAAAATATGCAATAGAAATACACTGATGGCTCAATATTTAAAATTAGATAAATTAATTTAAATTCTATGTTAATACTTTTTTATGTGTGTGATTATAGAATTTCTAAAGTACCGGAATATATAAATTATTTTCTAAAATATCGGAAGCACATGATAATTTATAGCATATATATCAGTATATAAATACATCTCTCAGGCACTGATGAGTGAGTAGAGTGAGTGGCCCATATAAAAAAACACTCTTTTTATTCCAAATGCTTCAATTGAAAGATACGGACAGATAAATTCGAACATGAAATATGAGAACTAAGAACTGCTAAAGTTCTTTCTAATTCGCATATTTGTAAATATAAACTGTGTAATATAATAAAGTGAACTCAGTTATATCTTCCTTCTTCTCCGGAGACGATAATCTTTTCCGTAGACGTCAGAGTTACCCAAAAATAGGTTAGACCCAAAAGAAGCATTTAAATTCAACCTTAATGATATTAACGGCGCGAAGCTTACTGAATTCGAAAAGCCCTAGATTAAATTCCTGGCCAAGATTGAGTAAAACAAAACGCTTTTCCTAAATTCCTTGAAGTGAACGAGGCTAGAAGATGTCCTCCCGCTTTTTTGTTGTCTGATATTTCTCATTACCCGGTTTCAAACAACTATTAGATATTATTACGTCAAATATCAAATGATTAAACTCAGGGCATAAATATTTCTAAACTCAGATTTTAAAAAATTCTCAGGAAAAAGGTTATTGCTTGAGTTTCCGCAGTAGCAGTCCAATTAAACGCTATTTATATAAGTATTAAAGAAACAAAATTTAGCTCACAACAAACCGTGTCAAATAGTAATAACTAAATTTACAAATTCCTGATCTCATCTTAGGAAGACGATTCATAACACCGATAATTTTATAAAAGAGTTTAAGAATTGTTTAAAGTACGTACACTGTGGCAGAATTTTTACTTCACTAACACAAAATGTGGTCCTGCAAAAAACCGGCAATGGATCTCGAGCGACGTGAAGCCACACAATGTTGGGGCTTTGGTTGTTTTTCGACGAAAAGACACATGTGCAGTTTAATAGCCCCAGGAGGATTCATAGAGAATTTTACTACACATTTGAGCAAACGTACTTACGTAGACTTTTTGTTGCAACTAATGCCATCTATGCATGGTGTTCTTGCTTTCTGTATTCAATTATTTTTTTGGTTTAGATATTGACAGAAAATAAAGTTTGATTTATATTTACTACGCAAATAACTGAAATGTCAAGTTAGTTTAATGACCTTTTGATTTTCTTTTTCGTTAGAATGATACATATATTAATTACGCATAAATTGACACGGGCACTTACAGTCTACGCAAATACTGCACCCCGCGAGTAAATATATTTAAAAAAATGTATAATAACAATATCAAGCTTTTTAAATTGCTTTGTTTAGTATTTCCTGATGAAAAAATTATGTCATTAATATTCTTCCCCTGTTCGTTCGTAACGGTTGCTATAAGTTAATATCTAGTTTTTTCGTTCATAGTAACCCACGTCGATATACTCTGCCCCCTTAAATTTTAGCACTACCAATTTCAACACGAGTGTTACGAGGTATATCGTGTTATTGGTATACTGAACACATAAGCACCATTTCTCATGTACACTGCTGATATTACAGAATATTTTTGCGACACGCTATCGTTTATTCAGATTGCTGTATAAAAGTGTAGTTTTGATCTTAGCTAGGTTCGGTAGTCAGTGGTACATATACCATTGTGGAATGGTTTATATTGATATATGTTGGTTTTCAGGGATCCCTAAATTAAATGTCCCACAACACAGCGTATATTAAACATATTTTATAATAACAATTTATATTATTCATTAACAATATATTATAGATTTTACTATTCTTGTTTAAGTCAATCGTTACATTACATTAGAACTACGCTGTTTCTGATGGATGCCTCTGTCAGTTCCGGTCTCCTTTTACGAAACTTTTTACAGGTTGAGGTACTATTCTACTCTGCCGGTACCTTTGGACTAATCATATAACTATCGTAATTGTATTTTTTAATGTATATATTTATTACAGATTTGTTTACCGAACGATCCTAAAATTTATAATGAAACTACTATTTTAACTGCTTTAGAACGCAGTTTGAAGACATAAAATTAGTTTTTTTATTTGTTTATATTGTATGAATTTACAGTTAACGCTGAAATTGGATAGTAAAATTCTTAGTCAAAATAAAACATTATTAAGTAAAGTTCTCTCTTCTACTATCTTGGATTCGGCTGAGTATTACAGAAAGCCACTAAAAATTCCCTACTAGCTTGTAGCTTATATGTAGAATTATTCGAGACTGAAACTGTTGTATCGTAAAGTAAACTTATCCACTAATACACTATTGAATCTAACAAGATTAAATGTACCCGTGTCGTGAACTTTATCGTAAATATAGACTTAACAAAGCCGCCTTCATTCTGCCGACCGTATAAGTACTTAACACCCACAGACTACCCACATATCACTTATGTAATAAAACCAAGAAAGTAGTTTCAAGGAAGCTCAAGACAGCTGTAGCAACCCCTTATTACATCCACAAATCCCTCTTATTACAACACAAACAAGTTATTCGTTTCAAATTGAAAACTTTCCACCCCGCTAGCCATACAGGGCCCGTGGACCATAAATTCCTGCCAATTTTGTTTTATTTCGCGATGCAGGCACGGTAATAAAAGTAAACTGAACGTGAGACAAGGCCTCGGGGCTGGGATTACGCGGGCATCGTAATGGGTCACTGCACCTAGTGATATCGGGTCTAAGCAACCATACCTGACTAACTGCATTTACGTTCTGTGGATTCGCTCTTAGGAAGTGTTTAAAGGATTTAGTAGGAGCAGTCTCACGTTTGCTCATTTTATTGCAGCTGTTATGTGTTAGGCGTATTTTTAATATTTGTAAACATATTCTAGTACAGTTTCTTACAGTACCGTTTAATGATTCATAAAGATTGTGAAGATAATGTAATGATCATAAATAGTATAAAATAAAACACGATTGATTATATTGGAATTCATCATGTTTATCATCATATGACGAGCGCGAAGGCGCAGTTGGCAGTGATCTTGTGCGCCTGAGGTCGAGGATTCGATCCAGGGTATATATTTTTATAATTAATATACATATCTGTTCTGTGTTTTATTAATATTTATAAGTATTATATTTGTATTTTTGTTTGTTATCCGATATCGTGACATAAGTGACGTGCTTTAAGCGACTTATCTCAAACTCGCCAGGTCAACGAATAAGATGTCGTGTAAGTTTAATTATTTATCATAGCAGCCTAAGAACGTGAGCACTTCCGGATAAATGGCTCCCAGGAAAAGGGGAAATTTCCCATAACTGCCACGCAGGGCCGGTGTGGGAATGCTGCTGCCTATATTTGCCTACACTGTTTAGGATGGATATACCGCAATCTATCGGTAGCGGTATGCAAGTGTCGTACCGGACGAAGTGCTATTCTATTCTGCTGGTTGCCCACAATATAATTAGGCACAAGATAATATACTTACGCTAGCTTTCCGCCAAGTTTTCCCGGGATTAGGAGTAAAGCTACTCTGGCAAACTGGCCGCTAAAACACTATAATACAAAAAAGTTTCAATCTCTCCGTGAAAAAATAATGCACGGGAAACGTGTGAAATAATTAATTTATGTAGCACAGAGAATACCTGTAGTCTGGAAAACTTATGTCAGACTACAATATTAATGCCGTGGTGTACCAACGGACTAATATAGTACCTCCCCATGTACCAGGTGTCGTAAGAGGTGAGGTACCGGAACCGACAGATGGCGGTATACCCATCCGTAACAACGCATCTTAAATACTGCAGGCTGGGGAATGGCAGCAGCATCCTCGTCGCAAAGTTGAGCTCTGCGATTTACCACGCATGTCCAGCGCGCTTATTATGGGCGTAATAATCCCCCTATTTTCGGGGGGCCTATGTACCGCAGTGGACGCTTTTGACAATATTATCTCTGTTATACATATACATATTCATAAGGCTCTATTCAGGTCTGAAAGAGTAACTAACATACATCCAAATAATAAAATTATATTGTTTATGTTATACATTTGTGTTATGGATATCAGACAACCCGCTGAAGAACACAAGTATTAACCACTTGCCCGCGACTTTGTTCGCAAAATCTTTACTTTTTATCTCACCCCTAAGAATCACACCGAAGAAGAATTATCGCCCCCTAACAGCTAAACTATGCAAAAAATCGTGCCGAGTCCATAGAGGAGAATAGAAACTAGATCTATTCTTGCAGATCAGTTCAGTCATTCCAGGGTGAGAGTGTAACAAAAATATATCTATATTCATAAACTTTCACGTTTATTATACAAGCAAGGATGTAAATTTTTGCCCTGGCTGAAATTGACGACTACCACAAGACAGAGGCGTTACTAAATGCACCATCAAGCCCGTAAGTATTGTAGATTGATCATTTAGAGTATCATTTGATAATTTCCAATCATAAAACGTGGTATCATAAACGATATGTCCTAATCAATGATAAGGACATTTCATTAAGCTATTGACCTTATAATATTTATCACAGACATTCCGTCGTTCTTCATTTAACGACACCTTGCTCTCGCCGCAAATACAAATCGAATACAACAGGGAGAGATTTTCCAAACTAAGCCTGTCTTAAAACTGAACGCACTTTCGCAAACATGTCCGTGGCTCGTAAAACTATACTCCGAGTTTACGGCCCGATACATAAAAATCTTTACCGCGGCGTAGTGGAATTTGACTAGAGCCTTGCCTAAGCGGATAAAAAATTCAATACCGTCGAGTGTAACGTCTGAACCACTGAGTGTTATGTGAAAGGTAAATATTCTAGCCCGACAAGACAGTTACGTCTTAAATACCGAATGAACTTTTTGAACACTTCAAGATGTTGCTGTATCTATACTAGAGGTAGAACCTCATGCAAAGGTCACCTGCGGTGGTTCCTCATTTTCACTTTTTTCTACCGCTAAAAAGCAGTGTTCGCATTGCTGCGTTTCATTTTAAAGGGAGAGAGAAACAGTAAAATTATTGGGTAATGTGCAAACATAATTATATATTCAATCAGATGGACAATCACAAGGTTGTTAATGCGCTTGTGATATCCTTGTGATGATACGATTGTCTATAGGCTGCGGTGACGCTTATTATCACGCAAACCGTATGCTTGATTATTGACTTAATCATGTAAATATAAAATATAATTACATCAACAATTTAATTTAAATTTCTACTATTTCTAAATCTTACTAGTCTATTGACACCGTGTGCAACATACAAGATATGGTGTACAACAATATGGTCCAACAATATTTTTAATTCGCTTGAACCGCTAAAGGTTTACCTCCTCATGAACTAAAATGAAAGTAAATACTTCTATTATGCAATTAAGAAAAAGAAGTTCTCCTAATATGTGTAACGTGACCACACAGCAAAAATTAAAAAGTAATAAAACGTGAAAGTTATATAAATGTATAAAATGGAACATTATATTATATTTCATACGATGAATCGTTCCTGTCGTGTACAGACTGTTAAATAGAATATTAGTTCCCGTTAAGCAATCACGCACCAAACTAGTAGAAGTCATCGGATAGTTTTTCTAACTTTTACAACTACAATTGTCGTGCGAAGCCAGGACGGACAGTAGTGTATTTAATTAGATAACTAGGGGAGCAAATAAAATTCAATCAAGTCGCATTCCAAAATTAATGTATCATAAATAAAGAGTGAGTATATTGTTTTAATTATTTTTTATTAAAATATCAGCATAAAACAAATCCAGTTTAACTCAAGATCCAAGAGACCATTGAAGTATGATTAAAGCAAATAAAAGTGAAATGGGCGAAATAGAAAAATCACTCATAACAATAAAATTATGATTGAATAACGGAATATTGTTAAGGTTCAAATTAAGGCTATTTAAAAGCGTGTTGTTGCCAAACATAGTATAGGGTATTATAGATTTAGTTTTTTATAATATTCTACCCTTGAATCTAACTTATAACTTGTGTCTTGCTAAAGCTACAATATAGAAATTGCACTTATAACAAAAAAATATTATCGAAATACGGAATATTGCTAAGATTCAAATTGAGGCTATTTAAAACCTATTTGTAGCCTAAAATTTACATAAGGGGTTTTACAGATTGAGATTTTTTATAATATTCTACCTAGAATCTAACTTGTAATTTTTATCTTGCTAAGACTAGCAACGGATTCATTTAAATGAAGTAAAAGTCTAATTTTAATGAAATTATTCATTACATTTTCAACGATTCAGCTTGCTTTGTATACACACAAGCAGGTGCGCTCGCCTGGAGCTCCTCCAATCTCATCTATTCTATTGTTGGCAATAACAACAAGAGGCCACATGTGTGATCTTTACTCCTCGCTCATTGTTCCTCTGGCCTCGCCGAAACGTGTCTTGTAAGCACAAGTCCCGATGCAACGATGCTTGTTTGTTTCATTTTTATTTCCTATACAAAGATTTTATTGTAAAACGAAGACAGCGAACCGATCAGAACTAAAGGCCTTAATGAAGTTTATCCACCGGTAGACACAACCTTTAAGAAGTGCCAGGTGAAAGCAAGGTCTTTTTATAGCGACTAAAATAAAATCGCCACGCGTGAGTAAAGAACTCGAAGATGCAACCACAACAGCTGCATCTGTCAATCTAAAAGAGACCCTCTCTTTGTCTCACAAGGTTGACAGTCAAAACGAGAACAGTATCCTTGTGAACAAAACAATGCCTGGTTTACGGATAGGATTGCAAACAGTAGCTGTGTCCAACGGTTATGATCCGTACTTTCAGCTACACGCCAAATTTGGTCCGCTCATAAAAATAAAAAGCAAAGTAGTCTGGTATAACACATGCTGTGAACTTTATTCCTGTCGGCAGATCTACAAGAAGTGGCTGGTATTAATTTTGTTGGAGCACTTCTAAGGAAGCGTAAAGTTTCTTAACATGTTCTATATGAATACACTATTTGGTAGTAAATTTATCAGCGGAAAAGTTACGACATCAATAGAAAAGCGAAATAGCAACTGGAACAATAAACTGGGGGATACTTTAACATAACGTGAAGGCCAATTAATTTCTGCTGAGGCTCTGGTTTATATTTTGCCGGATAAATAAGGAGATTTGCGGCGTCGCCGTCGCGCGCCCGCCCATAAAATGGCTTGGCCGTATCGTAACTGGGCGCGACCTTATGACCAATTCCAGAACAAATATTTCTCGAATTTGTTCCAACACCTTCAATTACTATATTTGCTAAAAAATTAAGAGAAAAGCTGAAAATACTCATCTGTGCTCTTGGCGTTAAGAATTATAATATTTACAATTCCCAATTTGGTTAAATATTTTAAGATCCAAAACTTCATGAAAGTAACACATCCGAAACATAGTTTATATGGCAAAATTCTTTTAAATAATTCAAATTATACCGAGAAATAAATGAAAGGTTCGCATCCCCAGCTACACCCTCAAATAACTAATTTAAGCCTCAAAAACCCCATACTTACAAAACTAATTTGTCTAAATAACAGTGCATAAAAGTGCAGTGTAGCGAGTCATTGCTGCATTTTATACCCAGGGAGGTAGCTATGAGGTCGGCGATGACTAAATAATGACCGGGATAACGCAGTTTTATTGCAGGCTCCGTGTTGCGAATATATAAATGAACCCTCCGGGGAGTGTTAAAGACGCTACCGAAGAACTCTGAGGAAACAAGTCGGGCTCAGAGAAACGACGCAGTAAAACCAACCATCCGCCGAGACGTAATTTTGTGCTCTTTGCTACACAAAAAATAATAGGTATTGTATAAACAGCGGTGTTTGTAAGCCCGGGGTTGAAGGGCATCTTAAGGGAAAGTCTGTGCGATTGTTGAAATATTTATACAGGATAATTCAACGGTTGATTGGTATTGGGGAAGGTTAACACAAATTTACGTTTTGGACGATTAAAGAGAGATATATATAACTTAATTGTCTTGACGTGACTCGGCCTGGAATTTGTAACGTAACCTCAACTATCAGCCTAAGGTTTCAACATAGCTATCTTTCAATGTTTCATGTAAAGGTTTCTCGATGCTAAATTATCTGAAATAAATTGAACTTTTCATTTTTAGGACTTAAATAAATGTTCATTTCAATTATACACGTGTTTTCAATAACAGTAGTTTAGTTACATTTTAAGCTTACCACAATTTTTATATCATCTATGTTGTCGTACTCTTTCTCTACCTTTTATTATCCTACAGACTGTCCACGTTTATTTGGATACAACGCATTTTAAATATGTTTACTTATATACTCTTAGTTTCAGCGTCAATCAGACAAGTATACTGAAAATCAAATTATGTTGGATGTGTGTACCCGTACATTTTATGACCATGCAAATACCCAGTCTATAAAAGTAAGCTAAATTGATGAGACAATGATAAATGACGATCGTTAATAGGCATAATACAACATTTGGCACCTCAACTGCTTTCTTAGGACCACACTCGTGCTAGGCGTGTTTTTCGAACACATCCATATGATTAAACGATAATGTGTTGAAAGCAAACAACGTGTTCGCATCTTAGCATATTTAGGCGAACATTAAGCTGAGTACGAGTGGGAATTAGTTTATTTTATGCATTTAATAATGGAGGCGTCGGGCGCCAGTTCAAATTGTGATTCCACTGCGTTAAATTATTAAAACTTTAATTGTATTCCGACGCCCGACTCTATAGCCGTAAAGAACGGAGCGAGGCGGTCTGTTGATACACTATTAATGCAATTGTTCGAAAACAACGCGAGGTAATAAAATTTTGCCTTCAGGTGAAATATTCCGCCCTACTTCGCAACCATGGCCATAATTTTTCGCATTGCGGATTTCAAGAAGACGTATTTCATTACTTTGTTTTACGTCCCTTATAACTAATGTAGACTTGCGAATAAAAATTTAGAGACGTTGTTTTGTTCGCAGTAATAAACAAAATGACAGTTTTAACGATTTTGTAAATATAGATAGCAAATCAAAATAAGGTAATTTGAACTATGTTCCGCATATAAAAGGTGCCGGCAGAGTAGAATAGTGCCTCCCTCAGTACCAGGTGTCGCAAGAGGCGACTAAGATACCAGAACCGACAGAAGGCGGTATATCCATCCGAGACAGTGTATCCCAAATGCATAGGGTGGGGATGGGCACCAGCATCTCCGTCGCGAAAGCTGCGCTCTGCGGTTGCCAACACGCTTGCCTAGCGCGGCAATTATGGGCACAACTCCTCCTTTCTTGGGGGGACTATGTCCAACAAAGGCTGTTCTAATGGCTGTAATGATGATAATAAAATAATTTAAAAAAATAATTATCACTCATTCATCATTTACCCCATCTTATTTATTCTGTATAAAAATAATTACAAAAACATATGTTTTTATATTTTTTTAAAACTTATAAGTAATTATGTTAGTAGATATGCGTTCTATCCCACAGGATGTCAACAAAATCGATAATTATTTTATATTGTGACTCCACTGCTCTTTTAGAAACAATACTACATATAGTGGCTCCGCTGACATTAATGTCTTTCTAGTGTTTAATTTAAAATACAATAAAAATAAAACAAAACATTTTAAAGATGTTTTCGGTAAATCTTAGATATATAAATCTGTTCGTCTGAGTACTGTTGTTACTTAGTATTAAAGCATTTTTTGAGTTCCACTAAAACTTATTATTGTTCGAAATTCTCCACAAAAAATATGCGATCATAGTTTTTATATCAGGGGAAACTGTGGATATGTGAATAAGTTACTCAGATGTAATGTACGGTTCAAAATTTTTATTTTCATATCATTTAAAAAAACATCAATACAATTAGTACGATTATTCAGTAATTTCTTAAATAAAAACAATTAATTCACCCTACATTTTAATTTTATATTTTATTCTTTTTATCTTTTTATTAAAATTCAAGAGTAATTTTTTTTATGTACGGTTATGTTAAATGTGTTGTATAAATTTTGACAAGTGTATGTCAATTTGTTAGACAGTTAAGTGCACTTCAAGTAACTATTATATTTTCCCCTTTAATTCAAATCTAATAAACCATAGAAATACCTAAAGAACGATCATTGTATCTGAATGGATGCATACAATTTAAACATAAAATAACTAAAACCTTTATCTTAATGTCACTTGTTACGGAGCCCTAAGAAGGGTAGAGAGCATGGAGTACCATCGGGGTCGGCCGGCGGAATCTGGAACGCAAATGGCAAATGTGCTCCAGCATCATCGTTTGCCTGCAGATTCACTGCAACTTTTCGGATTGTCTTCGCTCGAGACATTTCTCTATTCTCGTTTGTGAATACTGTTTTGGAACTGTAGTCTTTCAACGTTGTTTATTATATTCGTATGAGTACAATATGTGGAGTGGTTTGGAAAATGTTAGCATTTTATGGTCACTTTGTGTTGATAATTAAGTCATGATACTTGTTCATAATGATATGGTGGTAAAATAATAGAAACACGTTCTTTTTAAATATACAACTTTATTGTTGTCGAAAATTTATCTTATTTATCTCGCAGCAAAAAGCTGCCGTCTACATTGACGATGTATATTAATATCTACTTATTTACAAAATATTAAACATTAAATAACTTTGTTATGATACAATACGTCCAATAAAATTATGACTGGAATATAATTACAATATACATCTTTAATACCATTTCGATAATTAATTATCACACTCATAGAATGTACAGAAAATGTGATCAATACTTTGGTAAAAAATAATGTCAACTAAAAATAATTTAAACCGATTAACTATATATATCGCATGGTAGTATAATATCTTTGGACATATAAAATTTTGTGCTCTCTATTTAATCATTCATAATTTTATATTTTTAGGTATAACCTATCGAAGTTTAGACATTTCATCACACCGATATCTTACATAACTTAAAAATATAAGTTATATAAATCGAGTTATAAAATAGTTTTATAACATCGAAATCCTAAATACGTAATGTCATAGGGTAATTTATTCTAGTCCATAGTTTACGTACAAACAAACAACTGCAGTCGATATATAAATTATTGCACGTCGTTATAAATTCCAATTTCGATTTCAGTTCATTCGTTTTATCACATCGATGTTAGAGATATTCATATTCTATGTCATATTACCTGGACAAAAAATATATTTAGAAATGTCAAATTGTGTGATTATTTTTTTGTATTAGTAGCCGTGGTTTTATTTTTAATGGGCATTGAAGCTCTGAGAAGAGAACGTAAAGTCTGACAGGATCACCGTGAATAATTTTCATTCGTGATTCTTTTGTAATCACTACTTATTAAAAAAATCATTGAGTTGCACTAAAAGTGATCTTCTAGTTTGTTAGGTTAATGCTAAGATTTATTTTCAAACTAACATTTTAGTTCCTTCGTTCTTTTCGTACAGTAATCTCAAATCTTACACCCCTCGTGGTAGAAATTTGTCCTAAATTTCTACGTCGCTCTCTCATTCGCAGTACCACGTGGTCCGACGGACTTTTTTGTCTCCAGCCCGGCGGACCTCACCAGGGACTCCTCTCAGGGAATTATCTGCAACGAACAAAATACACCCACTAATGAGAACTGCGCTGAATAATAAATAACTAAGTTAGCTACGAGTAGCTTAGCTCACAGAACAAGAAATAAGGACTCGCAATAGAACGTTCGTTACACCAAGCGAATTAAGAATAAACTGGGAATTTTCTCTGTGTATGTCCTGAATTCGTAGTGATCTCGGGTCCGTGACCTGGAAATACTTATGAAGTTATAGAGTCATTTTCAAGGATTGCATGTTTATTTTTAATGCAAATTTTTAGCTTTTATCTGCATTGTAGGTCTTGCAACGGTGAAAAATCGCAACTATAAAAATTGACAAAATTAATAAACGTGATTTATAACATAATAAATCAGCTAATAAAAGGCGAGATTTTAATTACCCTGGGGTACCGACGTGGTCGAATAGTACCTGAACCAAGTGTCTTAAATAGAAATGGCGATATGCAACCAAAACATCGTGGCTCAAACGAAACACCGAGGGGATAGGTGGCAGAATTCCTGTTAAAACGCGTGCCCAGTGCGGCAATTATGGCCAAAATTCCTCCTTTCTTGGAGAGATTTATGGTGTGGCAGTGGACGTTCTACTGTGATGATTATGATGTCATTGCTAATATAGACAATACTATAAATAAGAATTTGGTTGTACTATTTCAACACTTTACTGGTTAGTACATATATCAATAGTAATATCTTTATATATAAAAAAATGTCACTGCAAAATAAACTTCTAGACTAATGAACAATTTCTTTTTCGCATACAGTGTATAGTTAAACATATATATGTATACAATTTGATCCAACTTGAGAGATAGGATAGTTTATATCTCAATTAATAACAAGGCAAATAACAAGGCAACGTATGTGGATTGGCTAGTCCAACTTTCTATTTATGTCACGTAAAAATGAAAGCCATCCGGACTGACAAAACTTAATATGAGCAAAATACATTTATATTTTGTAACAGCCCTTTAGAATTAACTACAATTGCGAACTACAACAACTACAGTAACAATGTACTAAAATTATGAGAATTATAGTATTTATATAAAATTTAAAAAAATGAAGTGAACATTGAAGTGATGCCAGGTGGACTATGCCTACCCAAGAGAATTTAAATATCTACAGATGCCAGAGTTAGCCTGATTGAATAGAATTTGACAGTAATTTGCCAGTACAGGTTGACCGACTGTAATAAAAGGGATTGTCAAAGACACAGGCAATAAACACAGAACCGAGAAGAATACCTAAAATGTCTTGTTGCACTGTAGAGCTTTTCCGCAAAAATCTAATTTAGAAAGTCGAATTCATCAAATTAATTAATGTCGCATATTTTCACATTAAGAGTTTTTCATCATCATCTCAGCCGCTGCCTTCCTTAGAAAGGGGGAGTTATTCCCATTATTCGCACTGGGCAAGTGCGTTGGCAATTGCAGAGCGAAACTTTCGCAACGGGGATGCTGCTTCCCATCGTCGCCGCCATCTGTCAGTTCTGGTACCTCAATCGCATCTTATGACACCTGGTATAGAGAAGGTACTACTACACTATCTTTACCACACGGTGATGGTTTTTACATTTTTGTAATTATTCGTATACTTGCATAGATCAAGACCACTATAAACAGTCTAATTATGCCAATCACAGCATTGTAAAAAGGCAAGCAAACATTTGCAATTAAAAAAAAAATATTGTTTATAAATGTTATCAAAAACAAGAAACGATAAATTCCCGTTTCGTATTTTATTTGTATTAAAAAGAAAAGAAATCGTTTGTATATTTTTTTACAACAATTTATTAACACAAATAAGAGCAATCCAATTGAATAAAACGGTTTTTCCAAGTAGCTATAATATATATTTAACTAATAAACTCTCAGTGAAATGGTGACTTCATAAGTCTACTCGGTTTTAGAAGGTCCAAGGAAAAAGGCCTATTCAAGAACCAACACATAACAAAACAAATACAACATAAGCGAAGTATGAAGACCCATTACCACAAAATTAGTTTACAGGATTGTGTCATGGAAAAGGAAAATCTGTTCCAACCAAACCGTCGCCCACATAAGGCAGAACATAAGCCAAAAACCTCGTTTTAAATTATTTTGGAAGCGTGCCTAAGTTTACTGACCTACTAAGCAACTCATTGGTGCAACTTCACGACTACGTAACCATTTAGACCTGGAGAAAGATTGGCGTTATGTATTTATTGTACATAAAGATCGGACAGGTGATGAAAAAGCGTGTGAAATGGGAAAATCCTGATCAGTAATAACAAAATTTTAAAAGTATGTGATCGTAATGAAATCACATATAAATGAACCAAAAGGATTGGACAATGTATCAAATCTAGATCACGTGATCAATGCAATCGCCGTGTTGTAACGACTTCTTTTTCTCTTTAGTATCAATCAAAACGGAGATTTTTGGTAGTATGGACTTGATACCAAAATATAATCAACAGTTGAATATTATTTCTTATCCACGGTATGATATGACGCTGTTCATTTCCTTTGATTATGTTTTATGTACTTCAATGTATACGAAAATAATATTTACATTTATCATCATTTTGTTCGGCTTCGTTCATCTCCTCCTGATCCATTGACACCATGGAGATCCGTTTCTTTCGTTGTTGTAATAAAAGTTCTGGAAAATAACAATAATCTTATTTAGCAAATATTCTAGCAATTACATTAAAACGTGAAATCATACACAACATTTTTGGTCATTACTGGTACTCATTATTGGGTACCTTGTTATTCTCTAAACCGTCAGATACCGGTAGAGGTAGGTAAATCCGGTATCGTAAGAGAGGACTGAGGTACTAAAATAGATAGATAGCGTTTCATCCGAGATAGGATAGCTTTAATGCAACTGGTAGAAGACTGTTTATTTTGAATTACCCTGCTAGCTAGACAATTATAAGCTAATGTTCCCAAAAAAATAAACCAAACTTCGCGTTGAATAAAAATTAAATATGCCAATATATAACAGTGAACCGTTGTCTGATATGACGATGTAACACTCTACCCTTTGTTAAGCTTTTAGGAGGACAAGTCTTAGTTTAATAGTATTTTATTTTAATCTACTTAAATTCACGTACAACATAGGAGGCTTCTAATGTCACACATTAACTATTACAAGTATAGGAAAATTAAAAGTGTGCTAATTTACAAAACAAATAAAGTATTATCAAAAATGACATAAAGATTTAAACCTTTACTGTGATACGCAAGCAATCTATTTACGGGGCCAATGCTGGAAACTTCAATACATGCAAATATTCCTAGCGACTGTAACTTCAGAATTGCCATGTGGTACGTATCTTGCTTATAAGTGACGTTTAAAGTGCAGAAAGTAATATCGCACTGTTACTGCATATTTTTAACTCGCTGCGAAAGCATCCAGTGTCGAGATGGAAGTGCTTTTAAAGCGTGATAACGGACGTATACTGCTTACGGTTGTCATGACAACGGGAGTATAATAAAGTTGTGAAAAATTAAATTAAGACCATAAATGATATATAAAAAATTGCTCAGAGATGTTATCATCATCATATCTGATATCATACATTCGAAAGTAGTTCGTTTGTTACGCTTGTATTCCTTAGCCGATTTTGATTCTGCCTTGTGCATAACTTAAGCCCTGGAGTAAAGTGGTAATAGTATTGTCAAAATATTTACACCGGGAAAACAAATGATGCAAAGTCATCGGTGGAAAACTAGCATAAGTAACGAGATCGCTATAAATAGGTAAACGACCTTCCTTGTTCTTTGATTAAATTAGCCTGTCTGGAAATGGAAGAAGCCTTTACTTAGTTACTCGGTAGGATTCATAAATGATAATGTAAAAGTGTTGGAAACTTTTTAAAATCTGAAGGCGGAGACGCATGGCATTGAGGCTAGAAGACATAAATATAAATGAAGTACAGCAAAGTAGGCGATATAGTGAGATTGTTAACTAATTTTATACCACTTGTTTTTAAGCCTTAGATGTTTACGCATAAGTTGGTATCATCCGATGGCTAATATAATGATACCAAACGTGTTTCGCAATCGCGAAGCTTTGCAACGGCAGGCATTCCCGGATGTTACGGGTGTACACAGACAGTTACGAATGGCTATACCGCCATCTATTGGTTCTGGTACCTTAGTCACCTCTTACGATAACTGATACTGTGGGAGGCACTATTCTACTCTAGCTACTACTACTCTATGGCACGGCACGGCACTATCTTGTGCACCAAGAGTCGTAGGTCCGATCCCCACACAGGAGAAAGAATTACACGATAGCAATTTGTGATTTTCGTAACACAAGTGCATTAGTTATACTTATCTCGGTGTCAAGGTCAGGTCAGTAGGTCAGTCAGGCAATGCATGATGTGTTGTATTATGTTTATATTTAAATTGTCCAAATTCAGAAAGTTGTTGATACCATTTGTTATTCATCTATGAGTCATGATATTTGAAACATATCTTATATATCACATTACTTCTATACTAAGACCTACCACTATAATAAGACCCTTCAACTTTTACCTGCCCACCTTCGGCGTAGTTCAACAGAAATTAATTAAACGTTGACGAACTAAATAATTCACCTTCGGTCACCGGATTATATGATTCATTTAGACAGACCCTGTTATTGTTTCTGGGTATAACACCCATAACAATAATTCTTTGGTCGAGCGGTGTCGATCGCCATTGTGGCGTGGTTTATCAACAATAGCGTAGCTCGTTCGCTACACAAATTTACAAATACAGATGGACCGTCCAATATAAAAAATATCTGACAAATCGTACATACACACAAGCTCATTGCTATCCTTATAAAATAGCGAATACAGACAGATCAACGACCACTTGCATAAATATATGTGTGTGGTTGTGTTGATGGGACATCTCCACCCATTTATATTTTGGCACTGTCTACTAGCTCAGGACGAATATGACATGACCCACTTTGAAACCTTTACAAACCATTTTGCTGTCAGAATAACCAATTCGAATTGAATTGCCTGTTGCTTTGGTTCGTTTTTTCAGTTTCCCTCTTTAAAAAGATACCATACAGTTTCTCAATGATCGTGGTTCTGATGTTGGTAACGTTATTTTTTTATTGAATATATATATATATATATATATATAACGACGTCGTATATATATATATATATATATATATATATACGAGTATATATATTAAACAGGTACACACATCGTCAAAATCCATGTACATTCAATAATAGAAATTTAGCTATATTTACGGTAATGATAGTAGCCCTTATGGTATAGAACAATAATAATCCTTTCAAATAAAAATAAAACAAAATCAATTCATAATTCTCTATGATATCAAATCTCCTATTTTTTTAAGTCGGTTAAAAAAAATTATACAGATCATAAACTAAACAACAACAAATCTAATACCATAAACAAAAGAAGTTTTTCATTGTACTTCATTTAACTATCTTGTCTTTAAAATCTCCATTATGTCTCAAGGCCTGTCTTTGGCTCATATATACATAGTAACACCTACATGCGTTATAAGAAATATTTTATAATTCAACTTGTTGTTTGCGGAGCATATGTAGGTTTCAATTAATCGTATGTGATGACCTCCGCGCGTTATGGTTCGAATGCCAAGCCTAAGTTTCCAATGTAGCTTAACTTTTTATTAGGCAGAGCACGTTGTAATAACACGCCAACTACATACAGTTTGGCTTCATGTTCACTTATATTATAAACTAACGACACGCTGCGGTTTTACCTGTATTTCCCTAAATAAAATACTATAAAAGTAGCTTCAGTTACTTCTATTATAACCAGCTAACTGCCAGTAAAAAAATATTGAAATAGGTCCAGGCATTTGAAAGTCAGCCGGACAAGCAGACAGACAAAAAATTTAAAATATATTTTTTTAATGTTAATACCGTACATACTTATTGGCATTTGGTGCAAGGCTATTTTTACATGTTTTTTCTAAATTTAAAATTTTCAGATTTATTAATGTGCCTAGTACTTACAAGACACCGAATTTATAAATTGGAAAATTTTATAAAATGAGTTTCCAAACAATTAAGAAGTACCAAGTATTCCCAGTACCTGTTCTACCCAGATTTCCAGAGAGCTGGCTGGTATACAGCCAATTATAAAAACCCCGGAAATGTACCTTCTATATTGATAAGAATTTCGTGTACTGTATCTGCAATGGCATGTGTGCTGAAATTTACATTATTGTGCTACCTATATAATTATACATAATAAAAGATGAATAATTAATTTAAAAGGTAATACTCCATAATATTAAGAATAAGGATTTTTTTTTATTATTTTTACAAGATATTGGTATGTTAAATTACTTTGTAACAATAAAATATGTACCTGTCATTATCATAACTTGAGAGTATATAAATATAATATATAAGTGCCCGCCTATGAAACTGTAGGTAAATTAATGTAAAGAGAGGGGTACTTTCTTATACAAGAGACGTTTTTTAACTTAATAGAAGAGACCCACACAGTGTCAAAATTATTTTTGCAAGTCCAAGATATGTTGTATTTGTTTTTTCAATCTTCTGTCCAAATTTAGAGCCATTCTTATGGAGTCCACTACTCTTCTCCACATGCGGCTTAAACTTCTGTGTGTGACGCTGCCCTTGGGCTGCTGCACTCCACTACCACTTTAACCACACGATGTCCAATTATGCAAGAGAATGCTCCTTTTAACTCAGGTTCACTTCACTGCTTCCAAACTCTTAGAGAGAGACCATGATCTCCCAAGATTAGCCAAAAGTCAATGGCATTGCAGCAAAGAATAGAAACAATTCAGGGTAACAAGGAGATCCGTACAGGATCTAACTTGTCTTTATTCCTTTTTTAAAACCCGGGGTAATCTTTTACAGACCATGGGGCATCCCGCCTCTATTATAGACAGCGCAGTATATTTATTCATTCATTTTTATGACTAAGTCGACAAACAAATAATCATACGGTCCGCGTGATAGTAAGCGTCACTGTAGTCGTATCATCAATAGAGTGTTGTCTAATAACTTGATATTATGTCATATTTCCTAGTAATCTCACTGCCTCTCTAACCCTTCAAACCGGAACACAGCAATGCAAACACTACTGCTTGACTGTAGAAATAGGTGAAAGTGAGGAAACAAAGTTGATGACCTTTGTATGAGGTCAACCTCTAGTTAAGTACTGCGGATTGCCCGCTATTTGATATACCACGCCAAACCCCCCCCCCCCCCCACGGGCAATACCTACTACAAGAATGAGAATAGAACTTTTTAAAAATCACCACCTCAAAGGCACATGGGACACTATGTGAGCTACAAAACAGCCAACTCACCAATTCTAACAGTGTCAGTTGAAAGCAGATTTATACCCAACGAAGGATTCATTCAATGAATGTTCCCCAGACATTGAGAATACACGTAATCGTGTATTACTTTGCATGTGTTACAAATTACAGATAACTACTTTGTCATGAGGTACCGGCAGAGTGGAATAGTACCTGCTCCGTACCGGGTGTCGTAAGGAGCGACTAAGCTACCAGAACCGACAGATGGTGGTATATCATCCGAGACAGTGTTGCTCAAATGTATATGATGAGGATGGGCAGCAGCATCCTCGTCGCGAAAGTTGCGCGCGCGCGGCATGGGAAACATTACCCCTCTCTAAGGAAGGCATATGACCAGCAGTGGACTTCCAATGGCTGTAATGATGGTTATGATAATGATGAAATTGTGGAAGTCAAGGATGTTAAAGACAGTGGAATGGAATGGTTATGGTCTTGTCAGACTTTGGTCACCCATTAATCAGTCATCTACACGAAAATAATAAGATATGAAATATATATAAGATGCCTAATAGAATCCCAAATAGAATTTAGTTAGAATAGAATAACGTAAAAGATAAACTTATTGCTAAGGTTTATCACTGCAGGAAAGATTATATTAATGATAAAACTGCTTCGAGTTAAATTTAAATTGATTGTATCAGTCATTTGTATAAAATTGTAATTAGCAACTCTTGTTGTTTTGAAATTGCCTATGATGGGCGTATTTAAATAAACATACACTTGACTTTGACTATAGTGAGTTCAATGAAAGGTAATACTTAGTTATATTTGTTTAGTTATTCAAAAACAAAGCAATACGCTTCTGAGTATACGCAGTATCACTATCGGTACTTATCAGTGCCTGCGACCTCGACGTGCGCCGATAAATATACCCAGCCTTTATTTTTAGACACATTGGTATCCTCAAGACGATTGCTTCTAATGATATGTACCATGTATGACCGCTTATTCATAAGGTTAGGGACTTGTATTACGCAGAATAATTTTCGATAAATGGCATCTAAAATAAACAATAGGAAATTTTGCAATTACAAAAATCCAATGTATTCATTACTTTTTCTTTTATAGCTCTTATTGTGATAAACTCTAGTATATTTTGAATTCCGATTCTTTGCTAATTAGGAAAAATTAATAATATAACAAAAACAAAGCTTGGTCCCAGTTGAAGGACGAATCACATTTACACAGCTAGTTATCGAATAACGCTAAGCAAAGCTTATTGTGTTATTTTAGGAAACTGCGATTGTCGCCAAACAACGCCGAACGCCCAAGTAACAAAGAAACGCGTTACCAGTAAGATTTAAATGGCAGTTTACGCTTATCGACGTAATCTCAGCGAGGAATGTGGCATTGTAACAGCGAGAGTTCGGAACGATCGCACTTTCTTCGTAGCGCTCCCTTGTGTTACTCCAATCTAATTTTATTAGTAAACAAATGTTAAGCAGAAAACATCATTTTATAAAAAAAAGAACAGAAGACTTAACTTACAAAGCGCGCATAAACGTATTTCATAACAATAAATACATCAGCGCCCGACAAAAATAGCAAACAAAAGACGTTAGAGCACGTTTGCATTCATGTACTTTGAGAGAAAAGGCGTCGAGGTCCTGGGCACAAATTTCATATATACAGATGGTTCAAACAACACCCGACATCGAATCTAATCTCAACCATACACACGAACGATACTACCCCAACTAACGTGGTCTCCCCAGATCGTTATATGCGTGTACACTCGCCTTGTACAGATCGATGTATCTGTAACTATTTGATTTCCGTCCTGGGCGTTCCCACTGATGCAACTCAGTGCACATGCAAGTCGCAAGTGTCCAATAAAAAAGTACCTAAGTCATCGACCCCGCGTGCGTCAGCGGCTGACAAGTGCCGCGCTCCTTCCGTCACGTCCCGCCCGGGAACAGATGAGGATCAATTAAAAAGTTTCTCCACATTAACTATGCGGGAATTAGTTCGGTCGGCCCGCGTCACAGATGGAGTCAACTAGTTTCTTTATGGGTAGCCCCTTTAAGTGAATTCCCAAACGAAACCCTCTACAAAGTACTCGACCCAAATGGACGTAAGATGCATCTAACTTGTGATAACCAAACCTGGGAACCGCCGGGAGTCATTTACTATATGGCTGGTACTAAACTTGGAGCGGAACTTGACATTCTGTAATATCACAACTTCGTAATATGTATTCCAAACAAACAAGCACACAATGTGATTTGACATAATTTCCTGTGACTTGGTGTTACAGCGCTGGCGAATTGCATAACGATCTATTCTCTACACCTCTAGAATGTTTACCGTAGAATATATTATTTGCAGTTGCAACTTCTACGATCTACAATAGCGAAGTATGAGACACCTACCAATATTTACGAGCAGTCGTAAACACATCACGACAAGACCGAAGAAAATAAATTTTGAAAGTAAAATTTCAATCCAAGACAGTGAGGTTGCGGTACAAAGAGATCGAGCTACAATCGGTATTCTATGCGCTCGCATTGAAACTTGTGACTATGTTGCACAAACATAGCACATGAATACTTGGAAGTACAGTCGTGGACTTAATATACGTAGAAGTATCTAATATTTTATTATCAGTGGCAATAAAATACCTATATTACCGTATTATAGTATCGTTGGATATATTTTTTTGATAAAATACCTACCAGTCTTGATGATTAGCAGACTTGCTTAACCTATTACAATCTAGTTACTATCCAAATGCTATCGAATCAAGGAAGTACCACAGACTATAGCATGTAGTTTTAAATTTTTCCCTGATTTAAAAAGTATTAAGCACGCAATGTGCGTGCCTTGTGGCAGCTTAAAAAACAGGATGTTCGTAATCTGCACTTAGCCCCCCATCCTGCGAGACTCCCAATGTGCGATGTCGCCGCCGTAATGGCACATTCCACACGCCTCATTATTCCCTAAAGCTTTACGCATCGCATGTATTTGAGATCTGCATACTATTTTATTCATTTTATTACGCACCTTTCTTTTCATGATATCCGATATTGTGGATTTTTCACATAACTTGAATACATCTTTACAACAGCAAATTTACAATATGGCATTTCCATAGTTGTGGTGTTTTCATTTGGCATTTGCTTAACAATATTTTAACCAAGACCAAAGTCAATTTTAATTTAAGGTATCAGGATAAATATTTGCAAAATCAAACATGCAAAAAAAGAAATCAAAGAAATAAATATGTGTTCTACGATACAGATATTTTACTCGAAGAGATGTTTATTTACTTGTATACAAGAGGGCCTGTTTTGTGAGTTTCATTAAATAAATGAATATATGATCTGTCATATATTCGTCTTCATTACCTTTTTATTTCTAGTGGCAATAGTTTAAATTATTGACCTTAATATTGACAGGTCGATAAATATATTACACCTCACTCAAAGTATTTGCTATAATCACCAAATTAGGTCCCTGATAAGGTTTAACTAATTCTCTCTTTTCCAAGGCAGGTAGAGTCTTTACTCGATACCCGTAATACACCAAGCTACATTCTGTGTTCAAAATAATCAGTGTAATATGTGGCTAAAGGGCCTGATGGCGCAATCGGTGGTGTTCCTATTCGCCACATTTCCATCCAAGACTATGAATATTTATGTGATGAAGATTTGTATTTGTTCCGTGTCTGTGTCCTAACGGACATCACTTATCTTGGAGTCAGGTATAATGTTTGAGATGTTGTGTGAGTTTATTATTATTATAAAGATTAATAATGTAGACGATGAGTTCTTACCTTTCTTCTGCATCGCCTGCTCCCATAGCAAGGATGTGATCTCTTCAACCCACGCATTCCTCACCATAGGATCGCCGTTCTCCAATTTATAAGACTTGAGGGTCCTTTTCTTGTACCAGATTGTGAACTTGTGCTGGTCATGTTCCTTCGCTGTGATACCCAGGTCATCGACAGGGATGTGATCTTTATACACGAAGTATTCCACCCTCGGTTGCTGAAATTATATATAATTTGATAAAATTTGTGTTTTTATTATTGATACATTTCCTAATAGAAAGTATTTACAACCATCGCAAACTAAAATTTCTCCCAGAGAAAAGACATCAGCTTCAAATAAAATTTTATCTCATATTTAAGGACGAATATCTTTAGTAATATTAATTATTAATATGTTTTAAAATATTAGTATTTCCTGACTGATTTTGATTGCAGCTTTTTATTTAATTTATTCTTTCTTTCGATTATCTTTGATCATTTGCATTATTTGAAAACAAAATACATTGGCTTCAATTCATAAAAAACGCGTGCAAAACTGCAGATCACAGAGGAAAAAACATCTACTCATAATCGCAAAGCTGAAATACCTAATGACTCCTGAAGCGTAAACCATTACGTAGCATAATAGAGAATAATAACGCGTGTATCCACATGACGTTCTATGTTTCCTGTATCACCCGCCATCTGGACCCGACGATGCATGTCTAAATAGCTAACCACGGCATTGACAAGGGCACTGCCTCGATGGCTGGACAATGGACGCCATAAAAATGATTAGTGTAGCGACACCCGTATAGAACAGTTTTGAGAATAAGCTATAATAATATTATATGGGAGGTAAGAAAAATGTTCTGTTCGGTTTTTTATTTGTTGAAAGCAGACGCCCCATCACATTATTTAAAGCACAGAAAAAATATATAGTTATATTATTAATTGAACATTAGGAGATAGTTTAAATGTTATTATTAAAAAATATTAATTCGAATCTACTATTTATCTTTTACGTCAAATTTTCGTTTTAGATTATTAGTTGCCATACTTCTTTGAAGGTCTTACTGAATTTGGAGAACTTTTATACACTCAGGATGTGAAAATGGGTTGCCAACTATTTTTACACCCTTAAATTGTACAGAAAGTGCACAACAAATATGTAATTGTTGTGTCATTAAATAATAACCAAACAATTTACCCTTTTTTTATCAACCCCTATTTTTCAATAGCGATATCAATATGTCCATACCTAATTATTTATATGGCAGACCAACGCTTAATGAGTACATTTATATAGAGAGATAAACAGCTGTACAACAAGGTCATTGCTGAATTTTAAAATAATTTCATACATTCACGAGATTATATATTCCAATACGTTTACATATTGAATTTTATCACTAAGCAATAAACAAATAGCCTTTACTATAAATGGGCTGATATCATCCGATTGGATTCAATGCATTAGCTACAACAACAATATTAACAAAGGATCGAATAGTTATCAAACAAACCGCTGAAACTGGTAAATTAACGCCAAATGCCTTCAACTGCTACAAATAATTGTTTGCCATAACAGTTCTGCATAATACGTACTACTCTTGGATAATATTACAGAGTACTTTTTAATTTACTTAGCACTGGCCCCAATGCTGGCAGATCAAGGCCACTCTCCGCTGGCACCGACTAACCGATTCCATAAAAATTGTGTAGCAAGAACTTACAATCTTGTTTTACTTCAATGGTATTAAGTAGAATCGCGATTGGCCTTTAACATTTATTGACACAGCAATATTAAATAAAATGAAATATAAATAGCTATTGCATACCTACAGAATAATAAAAATGTTCAATTCATTTATTGAAAACTGTCCTCGAAAGCAAAGGCAAATACTTGATTCGTTTTAGAAAAAAGATACAACACATTGTACGTGCTTGTAAAATTTGAGGAAAGCGCTCGATTTTTCTGGAATATCAGATCATCAGATTTTGACTTGGCGCCAACGGGACCATTTCGGGGTTATACAGGTTTGTATAAAAACATAATTTTAAAAATCAGTCTAAAATTCTCGCATATATATCGAGTGTTATATACAAAAAAATAATTCGAATTGAGAAGGAAAAAATATACTTATCAAATAAGATTGTCTATAAAAAAATAGAAACGAATTTTTTTAATACGTATGTTTATCACGTAGATTTTAAATACTAAGACATTTGTCTATTATTGTACTTAATTAATGATCAGGAAGCCCGTTATTAAGATATTTCGGTGTGAATTTTATTCGGTGTAATTACTTTCGGGTCAGAAAAATATCTGTATGTCACGCTGTGTTTTATTTACTTGATTAATATGACTTTTTAGCGCTATTATTGCATTCTTATTTTATAACGTTAATAGCTTTCCGAAATTTGTACAGAATATACTTGAGTATTGGCATTTAATTATTTAGCGAAATTTCCGCTGAATAATTAAATGCCAATCTGTCCCAATTATATTTGCAAAGCATGTATAAATGAAATATAAAATATTTTAGTTTAGTAGCAAACCTATGAGGCGTCTTACCTGGTGTAGCTTTAGTATATCTATCGACCCAAACATACACAAAAATGTGTACGTTTGGGTTATTCTTGTTCAGAAACTTGAGAACAATTCAGTAAACACGTACAGAAGAGTCATAATTGTATATTATTAAGATATAAAACTAATATAACAAAAAGGAGTACGTATCATTACAGCCGTTCCGAATCTCAGGGTCAATTGCGCTGTACGTGAGTTACTTTAAAATAAAATTTCGAAATGAAACAGAGCTGGCTTATTATTAAGGACTTTCGCTACTTTCAATTTACTGAGACCTGATTTTTTTCAACATCAATGGGTTGCAGGTGTATGTATTGTGCACTAGGTGGCCGCTGCGCACATGCGATTTCAAACTTTCCCGAAAATAAAAAAGTTTCTTCCTAAGATACCATCAGAGAATTGGATTCTAACCGTTTACCCAATCCCAAAATTTCAGGATTATGATAACACATGGAACCAGTGGTTATTATATATCATTTTCTAACCGATAAAAGAACTGAATAATCATAAAATAATACACACATTAACAATTAATCCATGAAAATTACGATTCTTATACATATTGTAGTACCAAGTGTCATCCCGTTATAATTAGCTTATCAATATATTAAACAACGAATGAAGTCCATTTCTGGCACAATGAGAGGAAACTGTTGGCCAGTTGACTGAACGTCAGACTAAAGTGACCATAAATATACCTAATGCCAAAATAAATTAAAAGCAACTACTAAGTTCGGATAACAATTATCTTTAGTCCCAATCGATGATTTGATTTGCTATTTGCTTGAAAATACTGATTGAGAAATACGCGCAGACTTTTTGCAGCATTATTTGTAATCCTCTTGTAAAAACAATATTCTTTAAGTTTTTTTCTTTGCAATTTTTGATCTGAGGTCCATGTGTACGAAACTAACACTAAATATAAAAGTAAATGAACATTGAAAAAACCAAAACAAAATATCGGGAATAAACTATGTTAAACTATCGTTTATGCTTATTTTTTGTAATCATTGATATTAATTATGATAAAACTTTATTTCCAACGACATTGCAATTTACAAACTGGAGATGATAAAACAATGTATGATATAATGAGATTATAATGTGCGAATATGAATTTGAATTTTATTTCTCTGTCACTTAGTCATGGACATTTATATCATCAAACCAGCCGGTAAACGTCCACTTCTGGACATAGGCCTTCTCTGAGATATAAATGCTGCTACTCATTCCCGTTGTATTTGTACAAAATTGTTTCTGGTATACGGGATATACCTCAGTCGACTTTTACAACACCTGGTACAGAGTTGTACATATATAAATCAGAGATAGAAATATATTAAAGTATTGATGAACATATTATCATACCAAGTTTAAATTTTAAGCGTGTTATTTAATATTCATGAAATTGGTGCTCGACACTTCAAACAAAACATCATTCATGATTAATTTGCATGAAAGTTTCTCTACCAATTTGTATTATTAAAATTGGAGTTAAAAGTCAGTCCATTAAACTAATCGACATTAATTAAAATAGCACGCAACATCTCCCTTAATGCTTCGTTATCAACAACAGTAGGCAAAGCGTGCTAACAGAAGAATTGTTTTATTGTTGTTATATTTAATATTATTATTTTCATAATGATAACGATGAGTAACAGCTAATGACTCATTTTCATATCAGAAACATAAGTAGTTCTCATCGTGATAACGTATATTTTTTGTCGTATTGATATCATTAACAGTCATAACTTTCATAATCATGGTGGGTTTTTCATTGTTTTTATTTCGTATGTGTTTATTTTAAATGAGATAAATTTGGATTTATTTCTAGCGATCAGCAGGCCAGTTTCTTCTGTGCTGAGGATCACGTATTAGTTCTCTAACGACAAAGCATACACATAGCTTTTCAACGTCACTAGGTTACTGTGTGTGGCAAAACTTCTAGATTAGCCATCGGGTCAAGTTCAATGTCCGTTAGCAATGTTTTATGGTTATAAAAATTACAAATATATATTTTTTTATTTCTATACATAGTAAATATTGTATTTATTCAATGACTTTTAAAAATACTTTTTCTTTTAGCTAAAGCGGTATTTAAATACGATTTCTAATTTTGAGATTCAGAAATGGTAGTTAAAACTACAAACAATTCTCACGGTAAAGGAAGGAATATGATATCGTGTTCTGTTTCAAAACTTCCTCCATGCAACCTCTAAACTTTGCCAGCGTAACAGCTTTGTTTCGCGTAATAAAACTACGGAAATAAATATCAAAATAATATTAGTAGATACAAGAAATTGTTGCAAAATGTATAATAAAGGTATTTGATAAGCATTAATAATAATTATTTGGCGTTATAAGTTAAAGACGACACGTGACAGTTCAGTTACAATTTGACGATTAAAAATAATGTGAATTTGTCCAAATTAACTCTGTAATAAAATTGGAATATGCTGTAATATTACGAACAAAGCGATACAATTCTTACCTTTCTATAAACAGCTGTGATAAGCACCAACTTGTCAAAGAGGAACACCCTCATGAGCTGCCGCCTACGTCTCGCTGTGTCCATAGCATAGAACTCATTTTGTCTTAAAAATCGGCCCTGGTATAAAAGGTTGAGGTGAGGCTGCAGAAACAAAAAATAAGTATGCATTTAAATTGCACAAACCAAAGCATAATAAAACATAGCGATAATAGCGATTCTATTTTTTATATCTTTAAGAACTTAAATATTGCAAAATCTAGTATAGAAAGTATAATATATAGTCGGGCGTTTTATCTGTAATTGCCGCTCTATCAGTTGTCACTTTTCTAAGAAATGTCTGAAGCAAATAACCTCTTTCATAATCATGAACAAGTACTTGAATTTATTTTATTAATATCATAAAGTTAAGTTTTGTAGCAGATTTGTTATGCTAGCATAATTTTGCCGACTGCATCAGAATAATAATACAAGAGACTGTTCATATGTTTGTTTCTATTACATCTAACCTGTATGTTGGTGAAATTATAGAAAGCGACACAACAACAAGTGACCCGAGTAAATGTTCAACTTACCGGGCAGTCAGTGATGTTCTCGAGCGCCATGATCTCGTCGACCGCAGTCAGAATGCGTTCGACCACAGTCTTTGCTTGCTTCAAGCTTTCTAGAGGGGTTTCGTCGCTCTCCGGATCGCCGTTACTGCCTCCGGTTTCATCGCTGTCCACGCTTAATTTTGATATCCTGTTTTTATAAATAATTAACATTATTTAAATATAATAATATACGTGATTAGACTTTTACGTGGAATTTCAGAACTGTGATTAAGTAGCTGATGAATATTATAAAAAATTAAAGTCTTGGGCTATAGGCAACGCAAACTTTAAAGAGTCTAGCAGAAATATTACCATAGTTTATTATTGTTAACTTTTATCACAACTCTATATTTTGTTAACATAAAATCGAATATGCAAACTTACTTTCAATTAACATACTCTTGGTAGTTTATCATCAAATAAAATACATTTAGTGACATTAATACGGAAAAACCAACGTTTTATTTTTCCAAAACCAAAAGTCAACATATGTTTAAGTTTCTCTTAAAGAACTATTACTAATAAACTATTCTTACCTAGAGTCAGACTCGCACCTCTCGTTTTCATAACTTGTGTAGGTTTTAACCAAGTCTGCGAGGAACAGTTTGTATCTCGGAATCCTTTGAATCGGCTCCAACAGGTAACTTGAGAGATCTAATCTCTCGCCTAGTTCTAATTGTTTTTCCTAGAACAATTATCAGATATTAGCTACGTGGTATGTTATTATCGCAGTTAATTTAATTAACATTCTTTAAGTATATTATCGGATAGGCATTATTTCACTGCCAATTTACCAAATTACCTAAGCCATGGGGTACCGGCGGAGTAGAACAGTACCTTCCCATCTACCAGGTGTCCTGCGTACGAGGTAATTAAGGTACCGGAACCTACAGATGACGGTATATCCAAAACAGCGCATCACATTTAGGTAGCATTTTTTTTTCGGACGAACCTATTGCTGGACTACTCAGACGTCAATTCCAGCGCCACCGAAAAAGAGGGCAAGGCCTCTCATAGATGAGAGATCCGATGACCGTATCCATGCTGCGTGCCCCGCGGCCGCGACCGCGCGTTTAGCGCGTTCGCGCCCGCAAAGCTCGCGAGATCGGAGCGGGACCGCCGGCGCACCCGAGGGCACCCCTAGAGGCTCGACCTAGGCTCGGGCCGCCGGTACGAACTACAGGGTAAGGATGGTGAGTAGCATCCTTATTGCGAAATTGCCCTCTGCAAATGCTACCACGCCTGCCCAACGCGGCTATTACGGGAAACACTCCATCTATTTTAAGGAGGCTTATATCCAATAGCTGCCTCTATATGCTTGATTGGTACGATGATTTCACTACCGGTTGTACCGGCAGAATAAAATACTAGCTAACTCTGTTTCAAGTGTCGTGTCAGAGGCGACTGAAGTACTTGAACTGACCGATGGTGGTGGTATATCCATCCGAAACAGTGTAGCTCAAATGTAGAGTGTGGGGATGGGCAGCAGCAATCGCGTCACGAAAGCTGCGCTCTGCGATTGCCAGCACGGTAATTATGTGCAAAATTCCCACTTTCTTGTGGAGGGCTTCGTCCTGCAGTCGACATCCAATGGCGGTACTGATAATGATGATTAGCATTTAAAGTGGTTCTTTGTATGTGTGTGTTTATGTAATACGTTGCTTTTTTGTTACTTTTTTAAGAATTTCTGAAGCAAATAACCTCTTTCATAACCATTAACAAGTACTTGAATTTATTTTTATTAATATCAAGAACTTTCACTGGGGGTAAAATAACGACAAAAACATGCTGGGTAAGGCTCCGTGAATATCGAGTAGGCCACTTTACTCATTAACTAATTTGCAGAGGTTTGATATTGGGGAGTTTGATCGGAACACTGTTTTCCTAAGAGGTGGGTAGAGAGGAGTTACTTTATTCCGGGGTTGGCTTACTGGGGCATGTATATTAAATGTATTAAGTAACTGGGAACAATCGATTGTATGGATGAACATAATTACGCGGATAAAACTGCCGGGCGATGCTAATACTAAATAAATTTGAAAAGATCAATGTAATAATAATAATAAATTGTGGGAACGTATATTGACCTGACTCCGTGATAAGTCGTTTGTTACGCAACAGAATAATCACGATTATACTATTTAAATACATATATTTAACACCCAGACACACAACAAACACAAATATTATCATATAAAAATTTGTCCTGAATGGGGATCGAACCCACTACCCCGTACGCACAATATAGGATCGCTACCACCTGCGCCACAAGGTCCGTCATCATCAATACAAATTATTCAATAGCAGATTCTTGTTTTGAGTGTTTACCTCGTAATGCAAATCGCAATTCGTAATTAACACTGATCGGCGGTTATCACCGAAAACTAGGTTAGGTACAGGCGGTATTAAGCAAGCGCTATTGTTTATTGGCTAACACAGGCGCTGCGACAATGTTCCGCGTTTTGTCATTAATATCAATAAAATTTTAACGCCTTTCACCGATGTGCAATTCGGGTCACGTGATATGTGATCTCGGCTTAGGATTACTGGAGCAGAATGTATTGGAACAACTAGACTGAAAACTTAGGAGGTAATGGTGCGATAAGAAGAATACTTTCACCATACTAATAATATTATAATATCTATGTACAACAATATTAAGTATTTATATATATTAGCTATATATATAATACAAGTTTACCGCCCGCGGACCTGTGCGAAGATTTTATCGCAACCTTAAGTAACTCTTGTTATTCCGCCAAAAAAAAATGTTTGCTTTATGACAGGTAACCCCTACGCAAAAAGTTGAACTGATTCAATAGAAAAAATTAGACATCCATACTACGCGAACATGATTTAGTGATAAAAAATAGCCTATGTATATAAAGTAGCCTCCTAACTATCAATATTTTTTGTGCCAAATTTTATCCCCACTTGTTTGGTCATTCCGGCATTGAAAGGGTAATAAACGCACAAACATTAGCTAAGATAAGGCTTTATTATAATCTATAACAACGTAATTTAGACACAATGATACTCATTCTAAAAAATTAAAGAGACAGCTACTGATATTATACAAACACAATTTCAAAGGTTGTATTTATTATGACAATAATTGTGACTAAAAAAATAAATAAGTTTACTTTAATGTAAGACTTACTTGGATCCCTTCCTCAGATTGGTAACTAGTTAATTTACATTATCAGCCAATAACAAAAGCTATTTATTTTATCCCTATATTATTACGGGAAAGGGCATTACGCAAGTAAAACCGCAGGGCGGTGCTATTCATTTATAATACTAGTGCGCAACAGCAACAAAAAATAAATAAAAGTGTATTGTAACTGACATTAACCTCCAGTGCGAGTTTATTATGCTCGTATCCTTTTTAATTTTAATAACAACCGTCGTCGCGTATGAGCGCTCAGTCTCATGCCCATTAATTAACAGCTAACGGATTATTTGTTTTTGAATTTCAAAAAGAGAACCTCGAGTCGGTGTCAGTGGTACGCTCGTTGCTGGCCGGTAACGGTGTTGCCAACGGTCGGCTTAACACCGCATACCGCTCTTGCGAACTTATATAAATGAGGAAATAATACAACGTAGACCGACATGTTACAACTTACAATCCGTGAAACTGGCATACAATAATACAATTTAATTTTTTTTTTTAGATTTCAAAACATCGCTGATTAGAATGCACCTCGTTCAAGCATATCGTATAAAGTATTTAATGTGATTATAATTTATGAACATCTTATTACGACAATGATATTATTATAACCAGATAATAGCAATCACAACGGTTGGGCAATAATATTGAACAATAATAATTTGCATCTCAGCATATAGTTGCTTTGTGTATTCATTGACGTATGCTTAATGTGGATCAATTATTTACATATATTAAGTCTCTCGTAGCGTATTTCTTAAGAGAATATACACCTGACGGAAATAAAAGACTGTATCCATCAAAACATCAAAAATAAATTATATAATTCGGTTTTAATTTCGTAAATAATCTTTACGGATCTAATTAATTGTTTTAATTCAAGGAGACATGTTTATTTAGTTTTTAAAAGCTTCCTACATTTAAGTATTCATTTATTTTTAAAACAATGTTATCATATTAATTTAGTTGTGCGGTAATACAATTGAAGAGTGTCGAACCGTTATTGACCTATAAATGCATTTAGTCAAAAAATTGTTAATCCTAAATATTATTATTTTCACAATATATTGTTATCACACTCCGTGAATCTAAAGGCAAATCAATGCCCATAATCATAGACCAACTGAGGAAAAACTAAAATAATACATATACTATAATAATACATATAGTTTTATCTATTTAATTTCAAGGTTGACTGACTTATTTACTTATTACCTTAAACAGGTAATCTTTAGTATCTTAATGTAAAGATGCAGTAACACGATAGGTTTCATTAAGCCCGATCAGAAATCTATGACAATCACAATGTCTAGGATTCTCTCGATCAAAGTCTATAGTGATCCTTTGCGCCAAAGATCGTGAAGTTGTATCCCCACCCAGAGCGAATATTTTTACTATGATATTTGTGTTTGTTTTGTGTCTGGGTGTTAAATATATGTATTTAAGTGGTATATTTGTGATTCCTCTGTTGTCTGGCGTCCGTAACACAAGTGCTTTAAGCGACTTACCACGGAGTCAGGTCAATGTATGAGATGTTGTGGGAAATTTATTTATTACTAATGTTGTTTAAGACAAGATAGTTGTCTAATCACCCAGACGGATGCTCACGTCAAATCACCATTAATTAACGCCTAACGTCTATTAATATTAAAGTTTTAATGGCGGAATAGTCAATAGCACCATCGAAGACACATTATTCCAGTAGAATGGCCAATTAGGCAAATCCCGTGCGACCGCCTTGCCGCGGTCGTGCATTACGTCCTGTGCCTTTGTGCTGTGCGATATTGTGTCTACGTAATGCAACTATCAATTATGTTACTAGACGGACTGCACTTCGTGTGGAGTAATAACGTTTCAAATTGTATTTCGGAATAGGTGACCATTTCGAACATCGATTTCTCTACGCAAAGATTTAATATGTTTTGACGTTTGTCGGGCCCGATGGCGCAGATGGTAGACATCCTGTCTTGCGCACCAAAGGTCATGGGTTCGATCCCCACCCGGACAAATATTTATATGATGATATATATGTTTGTTCTGCACGTGGTGGTTAAATATAGGTATTTAAGTAGTATATTTGTGATTCTTCTGTTGTCTGGCGTCCGTTACACGATTGCTTTACCGACTTATCACGGAATTAGGTATATGTATGAGATGTGGGAATTTATTATTATTATTTAGGATATTAAACTAGAAACGACCCGCGGTTTCACCAGCATTAGGTTGCAGAACAAACCAAGTATCATTTACGCTCCGCTGTTCGCTTGCGGTCCTAGCGTGATGTTATATTGCCTATAAACTTTCTCGATAAGTGGGCTATGTAATACTGATTTTTTCTGACCTTATAGTTTATACATTGTGTTTATATGTCAGCCAACTTCTTTCATATATCAGTTTTAAGACATTTGTATTACATAAAAGACATATTGCCACTTAAAAATAAAATATGAATTATAGGTACAGTTTCCAGCCTGGAAGGCAATCTCTTCCAAACTAGTCCTAGGTAAAAAAAATAAATATAAATGAATATTTGACAAAATCACATACATTGATCCGGCCTTAAAGCAAATATAGACAAACAATTGTGTGAAAACTTTCAGATGTATCCCGAGAACAGCTTTCAAACAATTTTCAGAATTCCTTATGCTATTATTCCTAACTGCATTAAAAGAAAAATTATCATGATCATCATAGCAAAACCGATGCTCATCCCCGCCATTTTGCATTTGAGCTACACGAATTCGGGTGGATTTACCGCCATCAGACCACATAATGACCACACGAGGTAGACCTCATACAAAGACTGTCTGTGTTGCTATCTCACTCTCACCTAAGCTGTTTGACCGTATAATTAGGTATTTATACGGTCAAACAAGAGTGTTCCCTTGGTTGTGTTCGAGTTTGAAGGGTGGGAGATCTCCCTCACCCTTCAAACTGATACATTACCTAATGATACTACTATGTAATGTGACATAATCCTGGCAACGCGCTAATGATATCCGTGTGATAACACTATCACCGTATGCTTGTTTTTCAACTTAGTCACATATGAAAAAGTGCGTACGTCGAATATCGATTTCTATATGCAATAAACAAAATAAATGTGGTGACAATTTTTTTTGTGTTGTAGACACTTTTACCTCTTTTAACTTTTCCCTGACAGAGAATCATCCCTGCTAGGTAGATCGATTTGTTTGTAAGTAAACATTTTTTTATTTTAAATTGTTAATCATTAAATCAAGCTCAGTTCCACATACTTCAAAAACCCTTAAGCCACTTCCACATTAACAGCGTACGAACTGATTACAAATATAAATAATAATAATAATATTATTATTAATATTAAATTAATGGGTAATTACCAGCTAAATAAAATTACGATAATACCGCATTTACCAAAGTCATGTGTCATCGTATTACACTTCCGCAGGATTATCAGGATAGGTGGGAAATCTATTGTTGGGGAATAACCCACAGTAGATTTATGAAGGTTTTGTGTCATTGCGGTCCTATGCCCCTATTGAATAAAAAGCAACGGTGCTATTTTGATAGATTGAAAGCATGGAGTAGCCTCATTGCATTGGCTATTTTTTTCTATAAGAAAAATTTAACAAACTATACCAACTTTTTTCAAAGACAAATTCATATCTCAGTTTTATTTAACAATCTTCTCAACAAAACCTCCCCCTGTCCAATAACGAAAACCGTATGAAAATACATTAAAACAGAAACGACCAGGAACTTTATTTCATATTAAGTTGTGATGACTGTGCCAGTCAAAGTACGGTTATCTCGGGGAACATGATGCTAGTGTATCATGCACCGCAACTACGTTGTTTTGTTTGAATTTCCTTTTCCGATTCTCAAGTAGACCGAAAATGTTATCAAAACAAGCATGATATATATACATACATATAAATCTTATTAATCAGGGTCTTATTAATCCTTTATATACCAAGCCTTACTTTTAACTAGGTAGAAATATCTAACAACTAGCAATTTCACTGCCTCTCCCACCCTTCATATTGGAACACAGCAAACACTTCTGTTTGACGCTGCAACAGCGCTGTTGGCGGCAAAATAGTTAAGAGTGAGGTACCAACGCAGATTTCTTTTGTATGAGATTTACCTCTAATATATATATAGATTATAGGTATGAGAAATAACCTAAATTACCATATGTATCTAGCTATCTAACATATCAGAGTAAAACGGCACCAGACGATTCGCAAAATTAATCCATCGATCCAGGTCTTAAAGTAGAAGATGAGAGTTTAACATCCATCATCCCGAATTAAAAATATAAGTCTGTCTGCTCACGTTTTTATACAGGTTTTTATACGTTTAGTAGAAATTTGCAGGCCAAACCTTATCATTAGATGTTGACCAGTATTTTTTTTTGTAAAACAGTCGAATCCGTTAAATGGGAATCCACACGCGCGCGGGTGGAAACTGCTATACTGTTAAAGAGAGAAGTTACGTGACTTACCTGGAAAAAATGTTTATTTTCGTACACAAGTCTCGTGGCTCTCTTGTTATTCCTAGAGTACATAACATACATGTTGAACTTCGGTTCCTGAAACAAAAGAAATCGTACTAAAAAGTCTGTTAAACGAGCTTACTTATTGCAATAACAACTTACAATTGGCAGCGCGATTAATTGCCTAATCACTCTAACTAGTTCCCACCATTCCTTAATGCTATTTGCCTAGATTAGACAGTGTGAAGTAATCTGTCTTGCTTCATTTTTAATTTATCTATTTTGTAGCACCTCGAAATAGTTCCCGTAACAATCAATACATATTAACTAAAATGGTAGTGTCTGTTTGTTAAATTAAAATATCTGCTTTTTACTAAATGCATATGGATGAACCTATATGGTACAAATTATCTTTATTTTTTTGTTGCCTGTCTGTTTGTTTGAGGTAATCTTTAAATAGGCTAGACCGATTTTGGTGGCACTTAATCTATCAGATAGCTAATATAATATGAAGTAACTTAGGCTATATAACATTTCACTACGACTATTGGGAGCGGAGCATTAATCATAATGTGACAATAATGGGCGAAAAAATACGTTTTGAGCTTTCGTTGCGTGGGCTGCGTAAACGGTTAAAGTCGTGCAAAAATAATATAAGAGCAAAATCACTATTCCATGCGGACGAAGTCGCGGGCACAGCTAGTGTAAAATATGTCTTATGTAACTCGCTGATATTGTAACTATTAGTTAATGAAAGAGTATTTTAGTAATCAATTTAATTGTTTTTAATTTTATTTGTTACAGACGAACAAAAACATAATTTATCATATATCTTTCAACAAAGACTACATATCGGCCAAACCAATCAAATTAGATATCTAGTAACCGTGCAATAAGAAATTGTAACGCAATCACCAGGTAGGCCGACCGCGGCGTTTGCGGTGAGTTCTAGAAGTAGCTATCTAGAGCACACATTTAGTGAAAATCCGATACTTTCACGAAGTACAGCAGAACCGAGTAAAAATCCACGACAGGGCAATGTGGCGGTAAGTCGCGGGCAGTGAGAATCGTGCATTACTAATAACAGATCTAACTCGACTTAGCAGGGCTACCTGCGTACAGAGGAAAATACTGCGACGCTGCACAAATACTTGTTTATAAAAATTTCGTGCCACTTGTTTGTCCGGGATTATCTGCCAGGGAAGATCCCGTTAAAATTGGTCCAAATGTTTCAGAGGTTAACTGGAATAAACACGACGCGGGTAGATAATTTAAATTTTGAAAGATTTTTTGTGATGGTGTTTGTCCGGGATGAACTTCTAAACTTTTAAGTACTCGTGTCTTAAACCGATCACAGTTTGATCCAACTTGAGAGATGGAACAGTTCATACCTTAAGTTATATTCGCAATAGTTTTTTCTAATAAGTAAGATATCCATATATAAGTATTTTAAAAGTAAATCTTTGATATTTAATGTTAATGTGTAAGTCTAACGAGATATAGCAGCCTAGAATTATTCTTAATTTTTCCTAAAACGTTATATTTCTTCCAAAAAGACCCTGAATATCAAACACTTGAGCACAATTTTCTGTCATAATTACGTTTCAATTCTAGAATCATTTTTTTATTAAGTAGATATATAAATAACTAGCTGACCCGACAGTTATCCTCTCGGTTCGGTTTAGTAGTTCAGAAGATCATCCCGGACAAGCATCGTGACAAGTTTTTTATATATAAAGATAAAGCCAGCAAGCAGTATTCACGTAAAACACGTGATGATTTGTTCATTTATTAATTTTACTTAAAAAAAATAGTAAACAATATAGCACACTGCTTCTTTTTTCTGTTATTTTGATTTAAAAAATTACAATAATATTTATTTTAGTTGAACGTTTTTACCTATAACTTGTAATTTTAAAAATAATAGGGAAATTGTAATGTAGACTTCGAATAAATGTATTAATATATTATATAAATCGATCGACATATCCTATTCCGTATTTACTAATAAACCAACTTACAGTCGTAACATACAACTTTGTGAATATTACTTTTACTACTAAATATATTTTTCTACATATAAAGCAAGATAGAAATTACAACTCAAACAGAAAAAATATGAGAGGATAATAATAAATTATAGGTAATTAATAACTCGACAAGCCATTAGCGGAACTAGCCAATCAATTTATTATACTTATAGAAACAGAGATTATTTGAAATTGCAAACTCGGCCAATCAACTGCAAAATTGTACTCTAAATGCAGATTGATTTTGATTTCGAAACAACTCTATTGGAAATATCGGGCAACTCTATTCGCCTATTGAGCTAGACTAAATCGGTGCTATTTAAATTATTTATCTGTTCCTCATATTTATTTAAAACTCACATTTATTTTATAGGGACGAGCTTGATGATGCTATAGGTTTGGGTAGATCACCACCCAAGGACAAACATTTATATGAAGATATTTGTGTTTGTTCTGTGTCTGTGTATAAAAAAATATTTATTAAATTAATATATTTGTGATTTCTCTGTCATCTGATGTCTAAAACACAAGTGCTTTAAGCAACTCATTCGGAGTCAGGTTGAAATATAGTGCAAATATATAGAAAATATACGCAAGTGCACATAAAATACAAATATGCTTTTAAAATTTATATTTTTTTGTTTTAGCGTGGTCAATTAATTATTAAAGACTTGCAAGACTTCTTAACATAATGACCTCCCACTCTATCTATGCTAAGTATTCATCTAAATTCTGGCCCGAAAGAGGAACACCGATCAATTCAAACTTTCGCATTCATAATAATATTCGGATACCTGAGAAAACTAATTTACCTTTGTGTCATCTGGTCCACAACTGAACTCTAACTAACTGGTAACCCTACCACAGAGAACATTAAAACTAACAAGTCCGCAAGTCCGATCAAGTTTCCATCTATTCACAGTTCCATGAACCAGCGGCGGGAAGAGGTTCCACCATAATAGAGGACAGCGTGGAATCACGCGCTCCGCCGGCCCGTGACACAAATGTTTCAATTTTTTACCGCCATTCATTAGAAAGATTTATAGTACGAGTACGCTCCGGTAGTGGTTCTGCTGCGTTTAATCCGACAATTGCATTCGATCGTGGTCACGCTAAACGGGGACTTAAGTCTTCGAATTATTTTAATTGATTACTATGCGTTGTTGATTGTGATTAGCTGTAATCTAATTACATTATCTAAATACTTAATAACTATTTCGATGTATTTGTGCATACGCACGATTGACATTGGCTGATCAGATCTTTATATTTATACATAACCTATATACGTCTTGAAAATAATGATGTATTTTTCGTAAGAGACGACTAAGATACCAGAACTGTAGCTGGTGCTGGTGTGGATGAATATGGGCAGCAGTATCCCAGTTGCGAAAGCTGTGATCTGTAATTGCCGATATGCTTACCCAGCGCGGCAATTATGGGCGAAATTCACCCTTTCTTGGCCTGTGTTTAGCAGTGGACTTCTAATAATTGCAATGATAAAATTATAATGCGACGAAGTAATAGGCTTTTCTTTTATTCTAAATATTTTTCATAGAACGGCTACCAGAGATAAAGCAAGCTAAATCAAGATTATACTATATACAAAACATACATAGTCCGTTATTATTATCTACATATATAAAAGGAGAAGCTAGCTGACATATCAAAGCAGTGCCTAAACTGTAAGAGTTAGGCATTTTGCACAGTAGTTTATTTTACGATGTAAGCGAGCACAAAGAAAAGATTTTTGAAAATGTATCACAGGGAGCAAAACGGGTGCAAAGTTAGTATGAAACGGCTGTTTTTTGATTATTCAAACTAAATTTAATATGAAGGTCTTAGGTGAAAGTCTAGAAATAAGTGATGGTTTTTCGAAAATAATCCCTTAATGGGGTAAAAGGGGTGCGAAGTTAGTATAAGTGCTTACTGACTACTAGGCTTGTTCCTAAAATCGCGAGCGCTGCTGGTTATAGATGGAACCAATTGTATTCTTAGACAGTACACAGTTAGTCATACGAACTTAAAAACGATATGACCTACTAAAAACACGGAATTCAACCTCCAAAAGAAATTTTGCTCATAATTACCGCCATGGGTAGATGTCGCAATCGCAGAGGATAGCTTCGTGGTGGAAATACTGCAGCCCAACTCCGCCTTGTTACATTTTATGTTTTAGTAGATATATCGCAATTTGTCGGCTCCGGTACCTCAATCCCATCTTACGACACTTTATACAAAGGAAATACCTATTCCCCTCTGTCTGTTTCATTGTATTATCATTATAATTAAATATAAAATATATCGTGTTGCTACATATTATTACACAGTTCTACCTTGATATTGTATAATCTTGCTTTAAAAATAATTGCATGATGAAATTACTTACATATTGTCCAAAGCACTGTCCTAGTTTTCTGAGGTCAGTCTCGCATTCCCTCAAAGAAGGCAGGAATTCCTGTGAGTGGAACCTGTAGATGTCTTCCATGTTCGAGAAGATAACCCACTTCATGCCGCACAGCGGTAGTGGTAGATCTTCCCGGTGCATCTCAGGGAAGTAGTTTTCGATAACGTTCCTCAATCTCTCCACATACACGTTCTCCGTATGGATTAATTCGTTCACACGTTCTGTCAGTCGTCTGTGGAGAGAAACAATTCTGTACAAATCTATGAAATTGAGATACAAATGGAGTTAACGGAATTGCGTACGCGAACATTGGTATAAAGATGAGTGAAATAAAGTAAAATAGAATAAAAAATATTGTTGTAAAGAAAAGAATTCAGTTTAATATTATTACAATCTGATGCGAAATTAACAGGTTCCGCCTTATGTATTCTTGCCTTGGGTAAGTGACTAAAAATAATTATATATAAACGATTTTTCGCTTGACAGTTTTGTTAAAACTCTTTAATTGATTTCCAGATAGGTGAGCACGTTTATTTTTAATAGTTAACATTAAATTAAATTTTATTTAGTATACTATAACATCTATCTGCATCTAATTTACCACGATATTTGTAATGAGATCATATTCGGAAATGCAACATTTAATATATGTATATAGTTGTCGAAGAACCATTGTACGCGTTGCATACAAAACAGCATAAACGTGACGTCAATTGTAAGTAGACGTTTGTATGTATAAGGCATGTTTAGGAATGTCAAAAATATATAATTTTTAAATTATCATAATGCAACGAGTTACCAGGCTAATTAATAAAAATAATTGTTATATTTCTACCACGACTAATTTAAAATGAAAACAACAAAATTAGAATGTTTTAATGTTGTGGGGTCCTTCACCACCTAGTATGTTAGTGAATACAAAAGTAATACAACAAACTTCTAATTTTAAAGGTATTTTAAGTGACTTTGTATATCGATAGATTTCTTTTATATCTTTATATACATAACATGATATATTAGTGATAAATGACGTAGTAAAACCGTAATTAATAAAAATTAATTGCCATTTTGATAATAATCAGATAACTAGATCTCAAATAATGACGTAGAAATCAAACATTTAATCAAAAGATAAATTCATACATCAAAATGGTTTGTGGGATTCTTTTTATCGGTATCCGAGCATTCCGAGATAGTTGACGTTGAAGCAAATGCTTAATTATTATCTTGTTCATATTTTGGGGATATGGAATTTGTTCGTCTTTATCGCCATATTCACTGAACGTTATCACTTAAAATGTACCTCTGCAATTGGTATTTATTCTGTCTGTTTGATACACTTTTACGGATTATTTGACTTGAATACCTTGAACATTCGTCAATAGCATAAGATTCTGTTGATACTAAACACTCCTGTGGGACATAGAGTAAATTCAGCGCATTTCGACAACAATAACTCCTTTTTATGATGACAGCAGTTTTCCAACAAAATATTGTTTATCTGTTGCAACCGTAATCCGGTCGGTTTTTACGTATCTCCAGAAGTAGACATTTTAAATGTCTACATCTGGATATCTATTGTTGGAAATAGGTCACCCCAACGTAAGGGGATTTTTGCCCATAATTGCCGCGCTGAGCAAACGTGGTGGAAATCACTTTGCGACGAGGATGCTGCTGCCCCTCATCACCCTGTAATATTTAAGCTGCGCTATTTTGGATAGATATACCGCTATCTGTAGGATTTGGCAACTAAGTCGCCTCTTAGCGACACCTGGTACAGAGGGAGGCACCATACTCGAGTAAAAAGTCTTCTATTTGGTACCTCACGGCTAAAATGTCTTCTATTTGACATTATTATTAACAGTATTTTTCAAACCTTAAAACTATACTTTATACTTATTTATGGTAATATCTAAAACTATTGAACTACAATTATGAAAATTAATACAAACAAGATAAACTTGGCAAACTTTCCTACGGAGGTTTTAATTAAACTTATCAATTTTGGTTATCTTTCAGCAAAACTGTTAACAACGGATAGTTATTGTATGATTGGAATCCAAATGTTTGTTTACGTTAGATCGTATTGAGACACGAATTCGTATTGGGGAAGTTACACGATATTGTCATGTTAACCGCTGAAATAATACGAAATAGGATTGTTTATAAACTTCGATCGTTCAGTTTCCGTATTGAAAAACACGTTTAGAAAACATAAGGTGGCATCGCATATATACGCACCTATAAAGTGGGTCAAGAACTAAGATCGTGCGATAAATATATTAATCAGTTATAATGATATAAAAAGATAAAGAATATTTAAAGTAAAATATAATTTCCACTAACAATAAAATATAAATTGATAGTTTGTGAAAATTGATATTTAAAGAAACTACAAGAATATGGATGGCTGCTTGTAAATAAACTTACCCGTGTTATGTCTTCTAATATTTAGTGTTCACCACTTTTAATAAGACACTTTTTTAATTATATTTTTTAGATGTTAGACGATTATGTTACCCTTTCTGGCTACCTTTTTCAACTTATTAATTTAATAATAAGGTTAGATAAACTGCGATTGTAAGTGTTTTTATTTTTATATCTACATGTTTTTATTACATAATATATTTATTTTTATTACATAATATTATGATTATAATACATATGACTTCATAATGCGCTGTTACATTAGTGTGTGAACATGATCTTCAGAGCCACCAAAATTTCAACAATTTTTTCTTTGTTACTAATAAGCTGGAATCGATGTCTGGAGAACACGGACAAAGACTAGAACAGTCTGCATCGCCTATGTGGACAGATTTTTAAGAGACCAGCTCCAAAAAGACCACTCTGCGAATCATATGGCTTCCTGAGATACAACGCGGAAGACTGCGCTGAGATTTTCACCGAACGCCTGGAACGCCAGTTCACGTCCAATGCCTGCGACGACGTCCCCCAAACACGTCAAGACGGTAACCCGGTACCTTCGCGAGTTTCTCGCCGTCGTTCTGGCGGCAAATGAAGACCCCGTCGTCTTTACGCCCGGAGAGGTTCATAGAGTCCTGACAACGCTGAAGCCTAGAAAGGCTCCCTGCATCAATTGCATTGGCAACAATGCGCTTCGATATTTACTGCTGAGAAGCGTCTCCGCTGACACCCGACTGTTTAAAATATAAATAAACAAAACGGGTCTTTCCCACAGTCGTGGATAACTGCTGCCTGCGGTACCTAAGGTGTATGAGAAGCGATTGCTTCTGAACACACATAACACCGTGAGAGGAGCAGTTTGGGTTTCAGACCGAACTCTCCTTATTGTGCAACCAGCAAGAATAAACATCATATAACGGTGGCCTCTAATAAGAGGAAACACACCGCTAGAGTACTCTATAGAGAGAAATCGTTTGATAGTGTGGCATCAGCGTCTCTTTCTCTCTCTCTCGATAAACTAGCAACGTCGCCGACACCAAGCCAAATCACACGCGTGATAGCTTCATTCCTTAAAAACAGACTATTTCATATAAACATAGGCGCTTTATTCAGAGAGCAAAGCTGAAGCCGGTGTGCCTCAGAGAAGCTGCCTCTTGCCCGTGTTGCATTCATCTCGCTCTCTACGCAGATGACGCTGCATACTACGCTACCTCGATGAGTAAGCTCCAGGCAACCAAGAAATTACAGGACACCCTCGATCTTCTCATCATAGGCGCTTGTTGTTCACTCCCGCAACCACTTCGCATTCAGAGGTTAAAAGTCGAACAGACCCCCAAGGTAAAATACCTGGGTCGTCGTTTAGATCGACAGTCTCCTTTAAATGAGCTATAAAGTTAAAAGTGTGATATTCAAAATGCGGTCGACTGCGCATCTTCTACGTCTGGTATTCGCCTCCAAGCTTCCACTGACAATGAATCTTGGACTGTATAAAACGTATGTTCGATATCACCTCACATACGCAGTCCCGGCCTGGTACCCGCTCATCAGCCGTACAAATTAAGTTCGCCTCTAATCCCAGCAGTCTTGTGTGTTACGACACATCGTTGACGCCCCGCGCGTAGTGTGGAACACAACAATATACCGAAGACCTCGAGACTGGAAACATTGAAAGAGTTCGTCCGCAAACTGTCGCGTGGCATGTTCGATCGCGTCTACAACGCGCCGTTGTGCCGTTGCACCCTGGACCACCAGAAGCCAAAAAATATCAGCGTGAACTCACGGACATTCAACGGGGACAGCGCACCGATTACAATCCATAACTCCAAGACTGGATAACCCAGCCCATTCCATAGACAGCTCTTGCTTCGAGCAGTGGGCTCCCTAGTCAGGAAAATTAGTACTTCAAAAACTACCCTTCCCTCACCAAGGATGTTTTTCCGCGCCGAATTGGAATCGCGAACATAGTGATAATGCCGCACTGATTTCGCCTCCGCGCAATCAATTTTTTGCGCGTTGACTACTTGAACTGGATTTGTCCAATAGTATTAAGGTATACTATGTATTTCTTTAACAGAATATAATCCTTAATCAACAAAATTCAGATAGCATTTAATAACTCTTTATACACACATTTTTTACAGCTATAGAACTGATTTAATTTAACTTTTGAATTGATTATTGATTCTTCTTAAAATGGAAATGAACTTCGCATATTAAATCCGATACGTGCACGAAACCGGTTTTTGTTTGAAGATCGTTTTAATCCTGACCGTTGCATTAATGATGTCTCTAAGCATGACTCATGAGTGACCGATGTCAAACCAGTTATTTAACTCAAAACCGATTTCTTTTATTTTGACGTCTTTGCTCTGTCTGCTTGTAATTATATATTAAAATTACGTCCAATCATCTTTATGCTACCAACCTAACCAACGATCCAAATAAATTGCCACAACATCTCATAGATTCACCTGATTCCGCCATGAGTCGCTTAAAGCACTTGGGTTACGGATACCAGACAATCACAAACTAAAATACATATATTTAACACCTAGACACAATAAAGAACATTAATGTCATCACACAAATATTTGTGCTGGGTGGGGACAAATATTTGTATGATAACACAATTTGTTTGAATGTTTAGAGAAAGTATAACATAAGGATCACTACCATCTGCGCTAGTAATGACAGATTTTTAAATCATAAATAGTTCTGAGTTGCATAATTTTTCGATTTTTCTTTCGCTGGGAGATAACTATTTTTTTTGTCAGAAGTGACAAAATGAATATAACAGTATGACAAACTGAATCTGTAAAAATTACAAAGTTCAACATTGGAAAGAAAAGCAACTTTTCGATCTTAAAATCTATCGTAGAAATTTGGTAGAGACATTGATTTTTACATAGGCCAATTTTCCTGAGAGGAGTAAATTATATTATACCTATATAAGTTTAATTTTCATCCATTACATTATTACCATAAAAACCTTAGCCCATCCATAGTTGGACATGGTCCTAGCCAAGATATTTCAAGAAAAAGCCAATTCGATGCATGTGAATTAGAACCTGTGCGTACGCATATTGAAAATATTGCGTTCTTACTAAAAATAAATTTGAGCAATAAAGCCTGTACCTCCAATTTGGATTACCAACACTCCAGCAAACAAAAATAAATTAAATCAGTTTATAATTTATTTCAATCAATTCTAATTGATTCTATCCACTAGACTCACTAATGAGCGTAGTTATTTGATCATAGTATTTAAATGTGTTTATCAATATTAAAAATACATATCAATCAAATTCGATTAATATACATTTCCATTTAAAACCCCAATGGAATTGTCTGTTTGTTTATGTACCGACTGAAGAAAATGTTGCAACCGAAATACTATAGTCACAGACACATTTAGAAAACAATAAAGTAAATGTATAAATTTAGCGGTTCGTAAATACAGCTCAACCTTGGCATCTGTTCGCTCGCGCCTCAGAACCGCGTGGTAAAAACACGATCGCTTACATCACACTGTTTTACATGCACGTGAAACTAACTGATACCCTCGACTTTATCCGCGCAATCGGGTTTCTTTCACGCTTTCTATTTTTTTTTAATTGGACTTAATCAAACAAACATACGGTCCACAAGATTGTAAGCATCACCGCACAATGATATAATTAGTGCGTTGCAACCTTGATAAAATCATATATAATGCCAAAGATATTGTATATCTTTAAGTCATCAGGTTGAATTGGTGAGAGATACAGTGAAATTACTGGTTTATATGACAATAATACCTTTTAAATTCACCACCTCTCTCACCCTTCAAACTGGAACAGAGCGATGCGTACACCACTTTTTTACTGGAGTATCGGTAAGAGTAAGGTACAAATTCAAATCTACCTCTAATAGGTGTTTAATGTTTTTTTGGGTAAGCCCAAAACATAAGCATTCTAAATTCCTTCTTTTGTAAAATGCATATCGTGAAAAACCCGTTTACGTTGGTCTAACCGTTACTTAAATAGATAAACCAAAAAAAACAAAGAGGCGAACACTTTCACCTGCAGACGAATGTTTTAAAATTTTACTAATTAAATAAATATAGAACCAATTATCGTTATTCAAAAGCGACTATGGCGATAAAATGAACCCGACCCTAGAACATCGAACCGCAAAGAATTAAGACAAAATAAAGTACAATAGTAAAGTAGTCGACGAAGAAGTACAGAGTCCCATTTGCAATAAATAACCTGAGACATTTAAGCAATTAAGCAAAGTTAGGGACAGCGAAAAGAAGACATGCAATACCAAAATCGAACGATTCAATGAGTAATAATCAAAAATACACATATCTCATACATAGTCCTGACTCGGAGACAAATCTTAAAGCTAAACTAAACTTGTGTTCCTGACGTCAGATAACCAAGAAATCACAAATATTCAACACCTAAATATAGAAGAAACCCTATTCAGCATATATTTGTCCTGGGTAGAAATCGAATCCACTTCTTTTGGCGCACAAAATATCAACACTACCGAATGCGCCATTGCCCGTCAACTTACTTCAACAAACATGTAAACCTGCTGTTTAGAATAATGTATCAGTAGTACCAAGATGTTAATAACACTTGTATTTACGTATAAGCGAGGTTTCTCTTACCTAACGTAACGAGTTTAAGATGGCTTTGTATGGGAAACTCATTTACATGTCGCTTAATGTCAGTGAAAGGAATAAAGGAAAGATGCAAACGTTAAAGTTTGTCACTAATTGGCTGCAAATGTAACAAAACATATTTAGTATTTGTTAAGTCACGCTAGAGTCAGTGACTACAACAAACATGCTTAAAACGTTCCAAAACTTGTTGAAAGGAAAGTAGAGAATTATACGTTTAAAAGCATTACTTTTTTGTGCGTTAGTATTGAATATTTGAAAAGAATTCTAATGTACTGCTTTTTGTAAAACATTCAACAGATACTTCGTTTGCGTACATCTTAACTATTTTATTATAGAGAAATAAAAATTTTCATTTTATTATTTTTCTTGTTTATATTTAAGTCAAAAGCTACCCGACCGATTTTACAAATTCTTTCGCCATTACTAACTTAGCTATAAGCCTTTATTATAGCCATTACTAACTAGCAAACTACTTATTCACTAACATATGTTATATATGTAATATTAAAAAAAATTAGTATATAAAAAAAACTAAAAAATATATAAAATACATCAAACAAAAAAAATTATAAAGTGAAAATAATGAGTTTTTTGAAACTACATTTTATTTTTCACATTTTAGATGCGTACCTATTTAGGCTGGAGATTAGGTAGACGATATGCATGCGCAGGCTGCGTGGTCTCACGTGGTATTAAACAGAGGAACTTCTTTCATCCTGATACTTCTAACCAGGGTAATGAGATAATCTTATCGAAATATTTTATTGGCACCGATTTTTGATATGTGTACAAAGTTTCAGTTAAGTCTGTCCGTCGAAAGTGGGTCAAATTAAACTTCGAATGATTCGGTTACAAACATACACACACATACATACATACAACTGAATCAACTATAAAGCGTGTAAAAACAGAGATCCCTAACTAGAATGGAATAATATAAGACCAAATAAGTTCAATAACTACTCTACTGATGTAAACAATATGGAAAGTAATATTATATTAAAATAATATATGCCATATATTATACCCGTATTCTGGTGAAAACAAGAGATACGAGGGTAAAACCGGAGGGCGCTGCTCGTATCTAGGTATTTCTAACCCGTCGAATCATATTTAAACGAATATAAGTGAATAATTCTATCATTAAGTTTACAGAATTATACGTTTCTAATAACTTTAGCGTTTAGCAAAAATAGTTGCAGATTTATTAATTAAAAAGTTAACCTGAAGTCTATTTAGTGCCTTTAACTTCAATTTCCATCTTAAGCCGTGCTTTCTGCAACAGAGTATATCAAATTTAATGACAACGATTGTATCAATGCGAGTGACCAACAAACATACTTTCACATTATCTTATAACGGCGATAAGGAAGTTAACTGCCATTGTCATTATTTCTCAATGGCTACCACAAATTTCCGAATAAGTAATACTTAGAACGTAATTCCCTACATATGGCTATGATAATGATCCACTGTACTATATTTAGGGGACATTCCGACAGATACACATTAAAACAATGTCCAGAGTGTCCATTAACAAAAATGAGAAGATACAATTAGCAATCCCCAGACTGGCGGACACGTCAATGATGCAACCGATTTCAAAAGCAAGCTATTCGCCAGCCTGTCTGCCCACAGATTAAACATTTTAACAAATTGTTAATCAACTCGTCTTGTTTATTTACATTGTCTGACCGTTACAAATATAAATAAAAAATGCGAGAACATTGTATATTTTATACGCTCATACGTAACCTGCGAAATGGCAAACTTTAGTCAACCATTCTGCTTAGTGTAAACAGTTACATTTTTATATGCATAAAATGTATATTTAAAATTCTTATACATTTTATGAAGGTAAAAAGAGTATGAGGATGGATACACGAAAAAACACCTATTAGGTTATACATATATCTACTAAAGTCAAGTAAAAATTTAGCAAATTTTTTACTGAATAGAAGAAGTAAACTGCAAAACTGTCTTTGAAATCTATACTGAAAAATACTCTTCAACATACGGGTGTCGGTGTGAAAACGGAATGTAAACAACAATCTGCTAATGAGAATTGCCACTTTTTGTCACTCAGCCGGTATTTATGTTGGTGACTGGCCAGCCCACACCAGTTACACCTACATTACACAATTGTGAAACTAAGGAACTGATTTCTATGATCACTCGCCAATATTAATGTATTAAACACTACAAAACGATTACTGCTATTATCAACATCCTTTGAACATGATTGCTTGAATTGTTTGAAAACATATTCAACCTCACATGACGTGAAAACTAGAATGAGTAGACTAACTGACTTTCTAGATTTATTAGGGTATCAGGATTATCTTGATCATTTTATTTGTAAAAAAACTATCGGAGACGAATTAAAATTAGTGAATGACAGAGTAAAGAAACCGTTTTTGTTTTATTTTAAATACGTAGGTAGGTCATACCCGTAAGAATATTTGAACGTACTAAATTTCAAATATGATAACAACAAATGTTTTCCTTTCATTGTGTATACTCTAGTCATACGTAATACGAGTGTAGGTACTATGCATCTCACGCACGATAAATGCTTGGTCGATTACTAACATTGTACAAGAATTACAGATCTGTTTATGTATGTATTTTGATAATAAAATGCATTTCCGTTACTACTTTTATAGTTAATACTATTAAAACTAAATAACTTTAACTTATCGATGGTACACGCTCCGTGTCTTTGAAACACCTGTGTATCAAATATGGCAGATCAACTCTGTTCTATCCGAACCATATGAATAAACATCAAGGTGAAACTTCATTCGTACGACATGACAACCGCGTGTGCAATGCATTAGCTATTTCATTAAAACCGTTTGGATAGTAGACCCTGATTAAAAGGTCATTGTACCTATTGGAGTTACTTCAAAATCTGATAAGTATCCTTAAAAATACTTTTATAACTTCAATAATTCATTAATTTTATAGATGTCGCAGGCTATGATGTATGAAAGGACAAAGAAGTACTTACTAATCGTACTTATTTATCTGCACACTCAGAAAGTGAAGCGATAATATCGCTTATCATATCGTAGCACGGCTTATTGTTATCGCAAATATTTTTACATGATATCTAAAAAAATTAAACAACCTCACCTTCGATACTTTTCCTTTTTAGATTCCACTGGTATCAACGCCGGAGCCACGGATCTTGTTACGCACCACTCATTCACTGCACTAACAGTCAAGAATTCTGTATCAGGTGCATGACACACCTCGGAACCAAATTCGTCCGATGATACTGTGATACTATCGTATTTTTGGTACGGCACCAGATCGAATGATGATATAGATTTAATACTAACATTGTCATAATTACTACGTTCACCAGATTCACCTGAAGCAACAGACATATCGTCCTGTTCGTCACTGATTTCTTCATTTATTAGCGTATCTGTCGAGTGATCAGTAGACAAAGTATCGGTTCTACCGTCATCTTCATTATTAACTACATACTCCTCCCCTCTGTCCGACTTATCACTATCGTTCGAGTCTCCAGTGCTACTGCTACTACTGTTCTCTGAAGCCTCACTAACACTTTTTGTTTCATCCTCGTGATCAGATACCTCTGATCGTTTTAGTCGTAAAAGTTTTTCTAAATCACTTTGCCTAACTCCATATGACCAATGAGCCTCTCCTGAATGCAGACTGCTCACGTTAGATTTCCTTCTAATAACAGGTGGTTTTCTCGTCCGTCTATTAGCGACTGGTGAGGAATTCGGTGTCGTAAATGAGTACCGTCTCTCCGTGTGTCTTATCTCTTGCGGTACCGGCGATTTACTTTCTGAAGAAGAACAGCTATCATTAAATGGCTCCGGTGGTGGTGGCGCAGGCCTGTGGGGCACTAAACTCTCCCTACCAGACTTTCTATCGGAAACAAAACCAGAGGAACTAGACTCGTAACTGTTTTCCGAAGCGTTCGACAAAATTGAATTCACTGACACATTGGAATTCCTATCTTGAGATCTCGTCACTGGACATAAGTGTTGGAAATGCACTTGAATAGGATTCACTACACTCGTTAAACTTCCTAAGGATGGGTCTTTGGCTTTTTCCAGCGATTCGTTGGATGAATTGTAAGTATTCAAAGAAGACTTTTCAAAGCGGAGTATCATTTCTTTGACGCTCGCCCTCTCTCTCCTGATAACAACGTCGTCGTCCTCGACGTCATCGTCCAGGGCGGGCTGGAGTTCCTCGAGCTGAGGATGGAGTTCTTGCGTCATGTTAACAGTTTTTTGAGCCGAATAATACGCAAGTTTTGTCCTGTCACAGTAGAGGGACACATGTCAAGCGCACAGCAAGTGCGCATGACCGACGCGCGCGCTCGGCGATAACTAAACAAGTCGCACAGCGCGCGCGACGGTGACGAGGCCAAAGTCAGCAACACGACACGAGGCGTCACCGATACGAGAGCGACTTGCGTCAGCTACGACTTTGCGTAGATAATTTTCTCAGGCATTATTAGTCAAATAATGCTAAAATTATAGGTAGAAGTATAGTACATCTTTATAGAAGTGTGCTTTCACGTCACGGTCCAAGTCAATACTTACGCAAACAAAAAAGACTTACAAAATATATCATCGCTTCATAGGTCCTTTCAGTTACAAAATCTAGTATTGTAAAGACTACGGGGTGCTCGTTTTCGCATTCTTTTTTTTTACATTTTTTGCATCCAGCGTCAGTCGCTATATTCCTATGCTATTTAATCAAATTTAACAAATCTTTATTTCTATTTAAATTTATTTAAAACGATATTTTTTATATATGTATTATAATCAAATTATAGATATTTCCTTCTTATAACATCAGGCAATAGTAGTAAATTCCTGACAAAGTCCTAATAAAAAACCTAATAACCTAAAATATAAAAACCTTTTATTATATATATATATTTATTTTTTGTGTAGGATGTAACCAGAAGTGGCTATCCTTCTCTGTAAGAAAGTGGTATATTGCATAACTAGTTGAAAGTATATCACGTTGACATTTAACACGTTTGTTAACGACATTGAAGTCGTCGTAGATTGAAGGCATGAGCAGGATGCTAGAAGATTCTATTGAGTTTCTTAACAAGTGGGTTGCAGAATTCAGATGGATATAACCAATACAAAGCGTATTTCCTACTATCCCACCCCCAATATCAGTTAAGAATTCGCTGCTTAAAGTTTTTGATACGTATATATATCTACCTAGGACAAATAGTCAAAAGTAAGAACTTAAAGACTAGAGGTAGAGGTAACGAAATTTTGTCTGCATTGGTACCTCTCTGTCACCTATTTCTACCGCCAAATAGCAGTGTTGGCATTGCTGTGTTCCGATTAAAGGGTGATAGATGCAGTGAAATTACTTGGTATGTTACAATATCTTCAAGTCACAAGATAGGCAACGCGCTAGTGATATCAGAGATGTGATATTACGAGCGTTTATAACGCTGACTGTATATTTGTTAGACGACCTGGTCTGATAAATATATATGGTTTGTCACTGAATACAAATCCAACGCATCGTCAGCCATAACTTGAAAAAATACGGCCTATTTTAGAATTTTTCACATTTTTACAATATATATATGCTCAAATATGTATTGATTTTTCACAGAAACTAGAATTACTATACGTTATTTTAGTATTTCATTCTGATCTAGAATTTGTGTGCATATTCTAAATCACGTTGTTCAATGCCAGGCCTTAATTACTTGACCTAGTACTTAATATGTAATATAAATATTATGTTAAAGTATACACTCAAGTTTATAAACATTCATAAAGTAGTTTAGAGTTGTGATTGGTTTAATCTTTTGATTTTGCAGTGTTACAACAGCTATTATCCTTTTGAAAAATATAATAGGAAATAATAACTCAGTCGAAGTTGAATTTTGCTTACTGATAATATAAACAAATCTAATGAAACCTAACCCTAAATTTTTGGCGTAACATTGAGGTAAATTATGTTTTTCTGTTTAATAGCGAATAAATTTAATCTTAAACAATTGAAAATAAAGTTTTTAATATATCCCTGAAACATTTAACCGCCATTCTTTATAAGCGAATTTATCATGAATAACTATATTTTATATATAATAAATTAAGATGGTCTTCATTGTACAAAATAGCTTATCTAATAATGGTGAGCATGCTTTAAATTGAGACTATTATCGTAATATTGCGCAGTAATATTATATATGTACAGGTCGATAAAGTTAATTTATTGAGGAAAGAATACAGTAAGATTATCAGATATATTTTTTAATCTATTAAGAAATAACCCTTATATAATCTGTTTAATGACTCTTAATAAAAAAGTAAGTTACTAGCAACATATGTATTTAATAGATAACAGAAAACGCCATTTTAAACATCAAACACTTTAATAACGCACAATATATACCTCAATAAAATCAACAACATAAAGTATTCAAAATAAACTTTTGTTCTAACCGTGTGCACAATAATGTCTCATACAAAACTTAATCTAATTCTAGTTTTCTAAAGGACCCCTCAACTCCGAATAGGTCTGAGGTAGTCTTGGGTTTCCCAGGCCTCTTGGTCTCGTCCGATTTTACAGTCTCTTCCTTTAAGAACCATTCCCGGTAACTTTCAACTTTAGATTTCCAGTATTCTGTGAACATAAAATATGAACAACTTTTATGAAAATACCTTTAGCGTCTGTTTGTACAGGTCCTATATTTATTACTGACCTTTCAAATATGATTATATTTATGTATATCTGCTTAGTCTTCTATACTTTTTTTAATTAAATTTACTTTTTCACTTCATCATCATCATCATACCAGCCATTAAAAGTCCACTGCAGAACATAGGCCTCCCCAAGAAAGGGGGAATGTTGCCCATAATTAACGCGCTGGGCAAGCGTATTGGCAATAGCAGTGCGCAGCTTTCATGACGGGGATGCAGCTGCCCATCCCCGCCCTGTGCATTTAAGCTGCAATGTTTCGGATGAATATACCGCCATTTGTCGGTTCTGGTACCTTAGTCGACACCTGGTACAGGGGAAGGTACTTATTCTACTCTGCTGGTACGGCACGGAACACCTAATATACTTTTTTTTAATATCAAAACCTTCTATTCATCATGCCCGTATTGTTTAATTTTTTTATAATGATTAATATAATAACTTGACTTTTCCTGGCCAATTTGCAAACTTTCACGATGATCAGCCAAAAGGTGTCTGAGTTTGTTGACCCCATATATAGGTATGCATATTTTATGCACAGATTATGTAACACATTTGACTTTTAAAAAGGAACTATCTTCTATCGGAAATTATAGTATCATGTATTTGTATTTTAACACCAAGAATAAAAAAAATCTGTAATTTAAATTATAGTATGGGCTTTAGGGAAAATTATAGTGCCGTCACATTTGGTCACAATTATACATGCTTGCTACATGTTAAATATGTAGTATATATGTGTATATGAGAAATGTCGCCTACTATTGCCGCGACTTGCAAGCTTACTGCGGCTAAGCAAAGCAAATCTTCCCGGCAAGAATGTTGCTACCCATCGCCGTCTAGTTACATTTGGGTAGATATACCGCGGTCTGTCGATGACGGTACCACTGTTACTTCTTACGTCACAGGCCTCCTCAAGCATACCCCAATAGGACCGGTTGTATGCGGCCTGTGTCCAGCGGTTTTAGTCAGATCGTCTGTTCGTCTTGTGGGTGGACGCCCTACGTTGCGCTTGTTGGTACGTGGTCTCCATTTCAGACTCCGAGCCTTGCCCTCTCCATAGCACGTTGAGCTATTTTATGTTGGCTTAGAAGGCTAACGATAAGGGACACATTGATCGAAAACTGTGGACGTGAGACACTGAGGTATGTTGGATAGTAGAGGAGTTACTATTCTACTGTGCCGGTATCCCACAGCCTAATTACACATTGACAATAGATTAATCCGTTCAGACTCAACAGAAAAGCTCCTTCCTTATTTATGTTATTAGTCTTTATTAATATTTACCGGTCAATTCCTTGACAGAACCATCTTCGCCTCCGTATTCTGCGGGTAGCACGAACTTAGGTATTTCCTTGTACAAAGCTTCGTAATTCTGGTTATGAACTTGAAACTGTAAAACAAGAATATGTCTGAACAGACCTTTGTTGGCCTCGCTATCATTTTGGAAAGATATTTGTACAAGTCGTGGGCATGTTTTTGAACATATTTTTCTACGTGTTATAAGTTTCGTATTTATTTTTATGTTACTATTTACTTGACCTCTCTCTATATGACTTTAATTGTATACTTTAATGATAATATATTTATAAAATTCCCAAAGAAAAACTGAGCCTTCAAAATAGTTAATTAGTTTTATGTCCTACGAACATATATTTAATTCAATATATTCTTATCAACGTTTTTTGCTACTCAAGAAGAACAAATGGACGGCTGTTTGCAGATAACAAACGCAGAATGAAGAAAAGTCTAGATAAAATACCCGTTTTTTAAGTTTCTCCCCTAGGAAAGACTTGAGGATGGTGTAAGCCGCTTCAAAGCCAGTTGGTGTGTTTAGGATATGGTTGCTGCGCACACGCACCGGCAGAGCCTTCTCGAAACACGAGATAGCTTTTTTAGCCAGCGCTGGGGTCCACTGGCTGAACACACTCACTCCTACATCCTTTATGTCGACTATTACTTCCTGGAAACGGGAAATGTTAAGTGATCAATGTGAGAAAATTTTGATATGATCATCAGAAGTAATTTGAAAATCAAGTACGCTGGAGATATCCAGAAACATCTTAATAAGGTACTCCTACGAGTCTTCAGTCAGAAATCTCGTGCGTATCTTGGTTTTTTTTTCGGACGAACCTATTGCTGGACTACTCAGACGTCAATTCCAGCGCCACCGAAAAAAGATGGCGGGGCCTCTCATAGATGAGAGGTCCGATGAAAGCTTTCGCGACATCAAAGAACAACGCCGTCGTCCCTTGCGGTCGGCGTCGTTCGTTAAGGCGCGAAAGGACGTGTTCCGTGAGGCGGTGCAGTTGATGTACGCACGAGTGTCGGTTGCGAAAGCCGAACTGTTCGTCTGCCATAAGGCCGTTATCGTAGACGATCTTGGAGTATGTGGATTATATGTGGAGATTTCTATAAACTAAATGTGTATATAAATAATAACAGGCATGGAAGGACAATAAAAACATTACATCCTGATGTGATTTCCAAAATGACCGGTTGCGTGCGGCCTGCAACCAGTACGAGCCTGGCATGTACATCTCGCTCACTTGTGCGAGGTCTCAATACCAGTACCTTATGGCTTCATGGGACATAGAATCCGGGTACTATGCACCTTGCCGATTATCAGGTCAACTCGCTAGTCTGTTAGGCTATGTCGGAACATTAATTCTTCATCCTGATTCGATCGAGATACCAAAAGTGGGTATTTTATGTTGCTTATCACGTACTTAGGTCAATGTATGTGATGCTGAGACTATTTTTTATTATTATATTGATATAAAATAATATTTTTTCTACGAGAATTATAGGACGTAGGTTATACTAAAACAAATATCATAGGGATAATTTCTGAAAAATACATACCTCACCTGATACAGTAAAATTGTCATCTTCTAACATTAGTATTTCAGTGATCATTAGTGAAACTTTTATTATATCTGATAAATGGTATTTAGACGGATTGTAAATACCAAGCCTTATGATACTAGTTCTAGAGGAGTCTTCTTCTTTGGATTTTTTTAAAGGTAGAAATGTCCTGAAATTTTTCATTTACATTATGTCAATCAATGTACATATCTATTTACAAGTTTTTATCAATATATATTAACAAGGACTTATTCATGCTAAGCTCACCCTAATTTTAATATTTCCTGAATTTTGGGGTCGAGAGGATCCCTACTCGAAAAAAACTCAGGCACTAAACTTTTTAACGTGTAATACATGTCGAACTTTTCTTTACATCTTTCTAAACTGAATTTACTTCCTCGAAGAAATGCTATCAGCCACTGATCCGCTGGAAAAATAAAGTAAATTACCATATACATTTATTACAGATATATAAACAAATTAATAATAAGCTATAATTATTTCTCATAATCTTAAAGATTTTAAATATTTGCAAAAGCGCCACCTGTGGTTATTTTGTAGTATTAAATAGCCGCTTTAGAACAAATGGAAACAGCACCAATTTCTGCTTGCTGCTATGTTAAAAGTAATTCATAAAAGCAACTATAGATGGCAGTATTCGTACTAAAAACAACCTATAGTTTTCCTTATTTTACATACAAGTCAAGTGATTTCCACTTTAAATTTATCATTTTGTATCTACCTAACATAGTTTGTGTTTTCTACTAAAGGCTCAATAATCATATCTTCAACTTCTGTTATATCAATATTACGACATTAAGTAGGAATACCAGATTTATAAGGGGCTACGGGATATATTAAAAAAACCATACCGCTGAAAAAAAATATTTAAACGTTGTGTCTGTCAGTTAGGTAAGGTTATATTTATTAAAATTTCTGTGAAGGATGATAAAGCAACACCAAACTGAGAGAAAATTTTATAAATAGAAAAACTATTCTTTTCAATATTAAAATACAAATATGACCTAATTAATACCGAGTATTTCTTACAAAGATGACAAGCTTTAAAAATATATTCGACGTCCTCAGATTAAATATCTTCCCCCAAAAAATTTCTTTAAATTACTTTTTGATTTATTTATTATTGATAATTGTTGGGTTATTAATTTCTTGTTTATGTATGTACTTGTACTTACACGGTTGAATTGCGGCGAGGTGAGGTTGCTTGGCTAGCCATGTCCGCATAGCTTCAATATCAGCCCCTATCCTGCGGGGGTTCTCGTTTATTTCTTTCTCCGCTCTCTTGAGAAGAGCACCTGAGAGCGGTCTCACAGTCATCTTGGAAATTGTATAACTGGAAATTATGAGAACCATATGTTATTCTCATATTCATCTATACTAATATTATAAAGCTAAAGAGTTTGTTTACTTTTTTTGAACACACTAATCTCAGGAACCGCTGGGCCAATTTGTTAAATTATTTTGGATAGTCCATTTATCGAGGAAGGCTACTCTTCAAAGTTACTATTTTACGCGGACGAGGTCGTGGGCACTGCTAGTAAATTATAAAGACGTCAAAGGATGCGATCACTTATTTGCTCTTTAGTGTGTGTGGCTAACTTGCCGATGAAGCTTGAAAATATCAAAGCGTATTTTAAAGTCAGACTTTAGGAAGTCTACGAAATTAATCCCTTGTATCAGTTCTCATTATTTCGGTGGGCTGCAATAGTTTGTACAAATCAAGAAGACTAGATACAATAAATAGAGGACCATTGAGAGATATTAAGATTTAGGATGCATTTGCAAAACTAAACACGGTTCACAGCTAATATTCCCAAACCTATAAATAGGTTTTACATGACAATAGACATTGTATATATAAATTAACATTTATGTCAATTGTAATAACAGATACTTACTTCAGGGGTTTTTAATGAAAAATATACCGACTTGGAAAATAGTACACAGTAACACGTTTTGGACTCTATATATTTGCATTATGTAAAAAGGAAGCAAACATTATGTATGTAATGCTTAATATGTAAATGAAATTAATCAACATTTAGAATTAATCAAAAAATGTGATAAAAATAAACGGGAAAATTAAAAATATGAACAGTTTATAATTTTAGTGTTCTCAAATTAAACTTTTAAGAAAGAAAATTTTACGGCTTTAATACGCGGTTTATTAAACTTTTTCATTTTTCGTTTGATGCTTTAGTTACCTTGCGACAACTGTCTTTAAGATTGACAGTCAAAATCTTACCAAAATATTAATTCAATTATGAGTATTGAACGCGTAACTGTTAGAAAAAATATATTCTAAAATGATTGAAAAAATATATTCTATTTATCTATTTCAAAGTGAGTACATAGATGTGATTTGACATAGATTTGATAAAACCATATATATTTAACAATATTAATACCTGTGACTAATTTAACTGAATTTTGCTATCATAACGGTTATTATCTTATCGCACGTGCTTCAAGGCAGTTATTTTTGTCTAACTGGTAACACATTGTGGACATCGCACTTATGTACATTATACTTTTCCTCCTATATTATCTACCCTTTTATTGTTTTATAATGGCCACATTCAAATACGTACTAATTAATTACAAAATAAAATTTAAATTGAATACAAATTATATTTATATAGATATATTTTATTATTCATAGACATTATTGTAAAATGTGTAATGCACAACATTGTACACTGTAATAATATCACGCAATAATAGACTTGTTTATATCATAATACAAATGAACAGTGAGACATTAAGATGCCAGCAGCAGTGCAACATCATTTCTATCCAGAAACGGAAATCATATCCGCACCTACCAACAATGGCAGGAAATCGTGACGGGACCTGAGTTATTTTTGATGCCTAAACTTTATTTACAGTGTTTATATAAAAAGGCTCCAGATTTTAACATTACGTACTAGAAATTTCAACAATTTTCTTATGGATGAATATCGAACGGTTTTTGTGCGGCTCAATAGCTAGTTATAAAGGCGTACAAAAACTTTTCGATATTTTTTTGCCTATTCCATACTGTATTAAATAATACTTTAAATTTTATAGAATTGTAGTTATCTAACATGTTTTTATTTAACATGTTTTTATTTAACATGTTTTTATTTAACATGTTAGCCAATGTTCTAGAAATGGAACGAGTTTTTAAACTTAGAAATGATGCAAGACTACAGCATCTGGTATCAACAAGTCGTTGGATTGGAGTACTATGATTGAGATAAATGTTAAATGTTCGCTAATTACTTTTATGCCGGTTTGGAGGTAATGAATACTGCTAGGGACCTACGAGTACTTATTGAGAAGCAGTTAACGTTTATTAAATGTTGATTAAATTAACCAAAAAAGCTCCTATGTCTACATGAGTTAGACCTCATACAAAGGACGGATACATCAATTTCACCTATTTCATTGCATTTATTGCAGTCTTCGCATTGCTGTGTTCCGGTTCAAAGGTTGTGAGAGGCTGTGAAATCACTAAGATAATTATAAAATACTAGGATAGACAATATCTTCCGTCACAAGGTTGTCAACCCGCTCGGGATATCCGAGATCTGTAATTAAGAGTGTCCAACGCTGCAGTGACGTTTACTACCACGCAGACTGTATGCTTTTCTATAGACCTGGTCTAATAAAAAAAAGTGTATAATGATTATGTAATTATTGGAAATATCAAGCCGCTATAATGAGCTGTAGCATATTGTTCCGGATTCGTGTGGCGCCCTCGTTATGAGATTATTTTTTAATAGAGACTAATTTGTGGATCATTTAGCGTGCAAGTCGAGCATTACTTACAGTATGAACATATATACAAACAAATATACATAACGCCTCAAATATATCCTAATTAACTTTCTTGAAAGTCTGAGAAATGCGTAAGCTTTAATATATGTATTTAAAATACCACGGCTGTTATATAAATTGCCACGAATTACATTCAAAATTCAGATTAAGTTCCCCTCTATACCCCTCCCCGAGACCCTATTAACCGCCTCTCCCCTACCTTCCGAAAGACAGTTCTTGGTTCCAGTTTTCCGACTGTGTATATTCACAATATTTATAGTAGTCAGATTTCATTTTTTTTCCGTCCTATATATACATTTCAATCCTCCAACCACATTTAGATTAAATTAAAGAATTTATAATTCGATTTAATATCGTCTGATCACTTTAACGCACTTAGTTTTAGTTCTAACTACTGTTAGTTTGTAACATTTTCTGATCTACCAATAAATAAGATATAGTCTTGAATATAACGACAAACAGAATTCTGGCCTTTCACGCCTCCGTAACTCCACCGTTGCCGAGGCGATCTACAATCTATTTTGTCGATATCTTCAAGTCTACAAAACTTCATAAGGGGAAATACAACAGCTATTCAGACAGCTCATCGTATTATATCATTGTAGTGACTCATTAATGCCTTTGGCCTACACATGGTAAAATGACTAAGCAGACGCGTTTATATTGATGTTACTAACTGAATTACAACCTCTATCGAATTAATGGCAAAATCAACAATATCATAACTGCTTAGTAGGATTAGAAGATTATTGTTTCTTATGTTCATTGTATAACTTTAACAGCCATTGTAAGCGTTAATCGTGAATTTAATATTATATAGTATATATACATAATTTTAGTACAATATTTAATGTTGTAATTTAACTTTCATTCTAGTTCAATTTGTAATCTACATTCTATGGATTTTGCCCAAACAATTTTTATTTAAGGTTTATTATGAAACAAGCAGTGCCCTGCCGTTTTACTGGCGTTAAGTTGTAGAACAAAACTAGTCCAGTCATGCTATTTGCAAAGTATTTTACCCCTTTAAAGTAAGATTTTCGAAATATATTTTACTGGTGTTGCATGACCTTCAATAAAAAACCTTCAAAAGCCCCTTAGGGGTTGAATTTTCAAAAAGCCTTTCTTAGTGCCCCCTACGTTATAACCAATAAAAGAACCCATGTAAGAGAACAATTTCAAGTTCGATCTTTATAGTTTAGACTCTGTTTTTATGTCAGTCAGTCAATCTGCTTCTCCTTTGAAATAAATAGATGCCTGAAAGATGCTTTATATAGGTTATCTGTACTATTTATGATGTTACGGCACGTAGACGGTCATTATGATATTTTATGACATTGGCTGTCAATGACGTAACGGGCCACAGCTTAACCTAAACCTTGGATTTGAAGGCGAGATGTTTGCTTACCTGTAAGTTCTTTTATAGGGATCGCCCTGGAGGTATAAGATCATAAGCCGATCATAATCATCGAGCGTAGACTCAGAATTTTGAGTACGACGACCATATCAATAAATAATTCGTTCATAAGACAATTCGCGGTAATTTAGTCAGCACGTGCGGTTGCGGTTACCTTTTTTGAGAGTTAAAACTGAAGCCGGAAGACAACAAATATGAACATTAAATATTTTTTACAAAATCTTTGATTACACAAATTAAATTATGTAGTGATTTCGTATATTTATTTAATAAATTAGATTAATAAAGAGTAATCTAAATGTATTGTTTAATTAATAATAAGTAATGTAACAATACAAACAATCCTTTACTATTAAGACAAAGATTAAATCATCCACTCCATTCATTTCGATACTTTAAATGATATAGTTAGTTTATTTCTATGAAATACAGTATTGAACACTTGTTCTGCTTTGATTTTAAAGCAAAATAAGCATTTATTATCTGAAAGTATTCTTAGCGGTGTAATTTATGCACTTACGTTATTTATTATTCTTAACAATAGAACATATATCACTTATGTAGCACTGCACGGGGTCCTGACGTTATTAGTTCCTAACTCTTTCACATAATAGTCTGAATGAAATTAACTCTCGTAATGATCGCAGAAAAGCGACCTCGCTGCGAGGAATCAAACAACGTACTAATTGCTCCAAATGACATTGAGTGTAACTCAGAGTTTTATCACAAGAACAGTTTCCTTATGGCACGCGAATATCACCTTTATCGTACCTTCGGTTCAGTATCTATTCGACTGTGAAATTGTAAATCGACAAAAAACGCTGCACCTTCAACTTTAAATATAATATATTGTCTATTTATTGGGAGTATAAAACTTTTATAGTTGAAGAATAACGTAACTTTCCATCGATTTTAGTGCTATCTAAACAAGTGCTCGTATTATCTGAGTGATAAGGTTACGATCGTAGTAGATAATCTGCCTAAAGTCTAGTTATAAATATTAACTGTACGTTATAATAGAGGCAATCACCAAAAAACGTTACAGACTGACAAATGCCGTGCTACCTTCAAAATTGAGTACCTAAATGTTTTTGTAAAAAAATATTCTTGCGACTATTATCTATACATATAAATAAATTTGAAGTATCTGTTTGCAATTACATATCTTCTCGCTAGAGAAAAGCCTAGTATACAAGTCTTCTGCATTGGTACATACATCACCTTCACTCTCATTTATTCGTATCGACAAATAGCAGCGTTTGAATGTTGTGTTCCGGTTTGAAGGTTGTGAGAGACAGTGAAGTTACTGGGTTATTTGACATAATTTCTTCAACCCACAAGGTTGGCACCGCGCTAGTGATTTTCTTGTGATATAACGAGCGTCTATTGGCTCTGGTAACGCAGTAGGTAACGCGGACTGTATGCTATCCCGGACAAACACCGCCACATGTCATTTTTTATATAAACATATAAGAAAAATACCTAAAACTTCTTCTAAAATTGTCAACTGTCTGTGGCTAATGGCTGGTCTTAAACGGCTGGTCCAATTTTTACGAGACTCACTGATAGATACCTGATGTTATTTAAGGAGTTATCATCAGCCATTAGAAGACCACTGTTGGACATAGGTCTTCCCAAGAAACCGAGAATTTTGCCCATAATTTCCGCGCTAGGCAAGCGTGTTGGTAATTGCAGAGCGCAGCTTTCGGGATGAGGATGCTGCAGCCCATCCTCGCCTTGTGACTTTGAAATACACTGATGTAGATGAATATACTAACATCTGTCAGTTCTGGTACCTTAGGCGCCTCTTAATATACCTGGTACTGGGGGAGGATACAATATACTATTCTACTCTGCCGGTACCTCACGGCTAATTTATGATATATGATTAACGGAGAAACTTGGGCTGTTTTTTCTGAGATTAACACGGTTAAAACTACGGGCACAAGTAGTATATAATTAAATATTATGTTTTAAATAATTACAGATTGATGTAAACAACAGAACAAGGCCAAACTGTATCATCAGAATCTGTTGGCGTTCTGGCAACACAGTTAACTTACCGTTTGTATTGTTCAGGGGTTCTAAATTAGGTATGAGATTTCTTAGTATTAGTAATTCAAGATAATACATATCAAAAACTTTCAAATTTGCTAGAAAACGTTTAGTAAAGGTAAGTTCTGTATTAACTGATTTTAGAATAATATACAGAAATAGAAAGTAAAAATAAAAAGACCTTCCTGAACTTATCCTTTGGACCATCTAGCTATAAGTGCTATGTGATGTGAAGTGTGTGAACTAAAGTTACTTTCCATAAACGCAAGAATTTTTTATAACGGTCGAAAATAGTTTTTGACTTTATAGTAGGTAGTTTAGTTACAAACGCAGAAAAATATAAATCTTACCTCTTTTTATCCCTTTTAGGGCAGGTATATCATTGTTTTCTGAAACTATAGTACAGTCTATGTTACTCAGTTAATAAAGCTTTATCACAACAGCGATTGGAAGCCCAATGATGGACATAGGCATCCAAAAGAAAGAAGGAATATGCCCATATTTGCCGTGCTGGGCAATCGCAGAAGGGTTACCAATCGCAGAGTGCATGTACAGGGAGCATCCCTACCCACCCCCGCTCTGTGTATTTGAGCTACACTGCTTAGGATGGATATACCGCCATCTTTCGGTTCTGGTACCCTAATTGCTTCTTACGACACCTGGCATAGTTGGAGGTACTATTCTACTCTGCTGGTACTTTACGCTACATAATATAAAATATAGCTTATATAATGGTAATAGAAACATAATATCCATAGAATATTTTATTTAATTGTAACAATCAAACAGAAAATCCAACTTTTTCTCTTTGTAATAGTAGTTTAGTAAAGTTCAGTCGACCTTTATAATAATCGTTTAAATGTTCAAATTGGTAAACATTTAACTTGAGTGTTCTTAAAAGTAATTGGCAGACAATATACATTACATGACATTGATACATACTTATTTGTTTTGTTTGGCAAATTAATCAAATAAACAACGTGAAGGTGACTGACTGCACCGGTCCCGTCGTGATAACAATTATAATATCGATCAAGTCACTTTAATCTCTTTTGCCCGGTCATATTCTGTAGAAAACAAAACAAACAAATTGGTGCATTGTAAAATTTTATTGTAAAAAAAACAAAACATCATTTTTTGGTAACTTATGAAATCGATTTATTGTCTCCTAGGTTGGTTCTTTAGATTATTACCTAAACTAGGTTCCTCTTTATCTTTAGGAACGGTAACTAAAACTACCATTGGACGGAAAATGGTGTCTACGTATTCATTCACTCAAGGAGGACAAACAGTCAAACTTAGGATTCTCAATTTCTCAGAGGTTCTTTTGAATTGTGCGAAATTCAAGCCCTAAGCAGATAAAAAGGGGTAGCAATATTTGTGGAAAACTTCTACTGTTTTTATTGTAGCGTTTTCAAAATCCTACAATATATTTAAAATTTATTGAAATTTAAATGTCCTATTTACTTGAAAGTTCGTATGACAAATCTTTTATAATTATAGTTATCGATTACGAAAGTCTTTTTTATTCTGATTAATAATTGGGGTTGAAATTTATGTAAATCTTTGTCAGTTTTAGTGTAGCGATTCCAAAATAACAGCTAATCTCGGCTAAACAATTTTAAAATTGTTAGGACCACGTTTGTACGGCATCGATGGGATTAGAAAGTTTGTGTATGGAAGAAAGTGTGTGAACGAAAATAAAACACCTAGGGTAACGGGATAAAATTTTACAACTATTTATCTGAAGTCAGAGTTGGTCGCTAGTATTTTGAGATCACTAAAGCCCCTGGTGCAACAAATTAAAATTGAGAAGACAATGCCATGCTATCATAAAACCTTTGGAATACTTGTCTTTTGCACGAGTTGACTGCTAATTGTATGCCTAATATATTTATAAAACAAAACAAAATATATATTATGACGTTATAATTCATACATCTGACACAATCACTTCAAACATTAATATATAAATGACGTATCAAAAGGGGAAAACAACATAGCTCTAGTCGATATCTAGTTTCCTAAAGGAGCCGTCAACGTCCCCAAAGTTCATTGTGGAGGAGTTCTTGGGCCGTTTGGACTCATCTGTTCCCAGTTTCTCCTCTTCGGCCATCCACGGTCCGAATCCCACTACTTTCGACACCCAGTAGTCTGGAATGAAATGACGTAATTTCATGTCAATTACTAAACAAAATTGCGGTATTTATTCATATATAAATGAAAATTAAAATCATTTACGGAATTTTACCAAATAAAAAAGAACCTTGGATACCAAGAAATATGGTTGTTTTTATTCAATATCCTCTTTTATCTGTTCACTCTATACTGTTTTTAATGAGTAATTATTATTATTTCAATTTGTTTATTAAAATAATAAATTAGCAAATCAAATATTATTACCGTTTTACTAGGACTTTTTGTTGGAATACAAACCTGCAATATCAGCTATTGAGGGACCGTCACCTCCATATTCTGCTGGAACGATATCTTTTGGTATAAATTCCATCAAATCTTCCGCCGTTTTGTGAATCTTCAACTGGAATTATTCAAAAATGTGTGTCATCGTTTCAAATCTCTTTATTTGTTCTTGATTTTTACTAGAAAATCTTTTCATTTGTTTTTGATTGAAAATTCAATACTTACCCTTTGTTTTGCTTTTTCGTTTAAGAAACCTGATATAAGTGTAAATATAACTTCAATTCCAGTTGGCATGTTGACATGATGACTACCTTTTAACCGGAGCGGCATAGAATCCTGGAAATACCAAAGTACTAATCGTCACGCCATTGTCTAACACGCAAATGCGTGAAAGATGGGATTCTTTTATTCATATATATATCTGTTTATTCATTTTCATAACGCATATTTGTATGTTTAAAACTAATGCAGCAAATAGTTTGATATTTATCAAATTTCATATGCTGATTCATTACTTTGGAATACATATACACAATTATTCTTTTATTATTTTTCTTTAATTCATTAGATATTATCTAAAGAATTTAATGACATAAATATATACGAGTATAAGGTAATATAATATTTGAGTTCTTCAAAGGCCGTATAACTTTAACTTCTCTTCAGAGAGAAACAAAAAGTCACCTGGCTGACAGCAATCATTTTCTTGAGTAGGCTAGGATTGGCTTGCGTCAGATGGTTCATCGTGGTTCTTTCATAGTCGACCACTATCTTTGTGCCCATCACGGTCGCCACATCATCCTCTACAACGACGATCTAAAAAACAGTACAATCATAAGTCGAACACTCACATTTCCCACCCTCGGGTGGTTTTTAGACTTACGGAAGCAGTTTTTTATAGGTGTTTTGCAGCGTAAGTGCACACGTGTATATGGTTAAATAGAATTCCCACATTGTAGCAGCACGTAGGAAGCGTTTACGAACTCAAACGTCAGTGACTTCACCTCAATGACATTTGTTTTTGTTTATTTAAAACAGAAAACATGTTTTGTAAATTTTCTATAATCTGAGAAACTGCTAATTTGTCAGTAGTTTTCGTTCGTTTTCAACTGAACATTTATAGTATTTTGATGTACCAAATGATTGAGATATATATCTTCAACGTCAACCATTGTAAATGGATCGGGATGATTTGGGACTGATATCCCAAATATTGAAAAATCATATTTCAGACAATAGGAATCCCTTTTTTTCGTATAGTATGTTCGATTGAGAACTGATTTGTCAGCCAGCACACACAGAACCAACAAACTCACGTACTTTTAATTATAAACTATTTATTAAAGCTTTTCATGAAGGCGCACATTTCGATACCAGTATTCTGATAACTATTAAATATCTAAGAAGCTTTCTCTATCAATAACAGTCTTTATTATGTATTGCTAATTATATAAACTTACTTGCCTGTACTAAATAATAAAGGATGCACATGACGTCCGCGACGGTGTTGACCTGCGGATCATAAGCTCCAGGCCTTATCAGTATGACCCTGGGGTGAATACCGGTCTTGGGTGTAGGTAGTATAACGCAGGTTCTAAATTATGTAAATTACAATACACATAAATCATCAAACATTAAAGTAAAGTAATCTAATATAACATTTTCATACGAGAAAACGTGCTAACCCTTAGGGTCGCAAACGAGTAACGGAAATCGATACACATGATGTGTCTTAAATTACTATAGCAGAACATATGGCCTGGCTTGACCCGAACAGCATATGCATGCTATAATGTCGCTTTGGCGGATCGTCATAGCATTACATGGCGCCCTCCGACTAAAAAGTGACGAAGTTAAAGAACATGGGAGAGACATGTATTCAAATTGGGTATAATATAAATGTGTATGGATTCAAATGTAAAGTCAATTTTTTTTATAGATCTACAGATCTGTAATACAAGAGGATAACATTTATTTATATTTCCGTATGGTACGACAGTAAACAATTGACAATTCACTTAACAAGATTTTTTTTGGTCCCCAATATTTTTCTTCTTTCCTAAAAACATAAACAAATTCCATAAATGAACTATAGAGTTCAGATATAAGTACTAATGTAGCAATTTGATTACAAACGTGTAAAGATTCAATTTCAATCGGGGGCTTTGCACATACTCATTAGTAGAAAATATAATAATAAAATGCTTACCCCTTTTTCAAAAATTCCAAAAACGCTGGATCTGTCGGTCTTAAAGCTAACGTTATGTCTGATGCTGTTGTCTTCAAGGTGTAGTACAAATCAAGTTTCTTTTTCAGTTTCTCCAAACTGAACTTACAACCTCTAAGTAACGCTAACAACCACTGATCATCTAAAAAAAATGTTTGGTACATATACGGAGTTACACCAGTTAGGACAAATATACCACTATCCACTAACAGTATACTTCAAGTGCAACGCTCTGCGAATGCCACCATGTCCCCCTTCTATTCATTCCCTATTCTAAGGGAGGGCTGTACCCAGCAATGGATGTTCGACGGCTGCCATGATGATGACGGCTGATCATAATAAAAACTAAAATAAATTCCAGTCTACCCCTGGGAACAGAATCCTCTTGATTGTAATATAAACCTTATCTTCTAAGATAATAAGTTTAATTCTCAATCTAGAAATGATAAGGGTTCAATTCGTTTTTGAAGTAAGCTTGATGTCGTCAAGTATTCAAAACATTAGTTAATTATGAAACATACCCGTCCGCGCTTTCAAATGCGGCTGCTTGGAAATCCAATCCTTAATTTGCTGCAGATCTTCTTTAACAACGTTTGGGTTTTCGTTCAGTTCTTCTTTGGCTATCGTAGCCAATTCAGGTGAGAGTTGACGTATCATTGTCATTATTTAAATTTGCATGGAAGCTGTAACTGACCAATAATATTTTGTCATATATATGTAAAAACATAGATATTGCATAGACTACAAATAAAAGCGCTAACTATAAACTAATTATATATATATATATGATGTGACATGTATATATGTATGTATTTGATTCCCTACTGAAATAAATTCCTTGCTTCCTCTATATCTTCTCCTCATACAGAAGCGGTTAAGGGTAGGCTGCACAAAACCATTTTCTGAAGATATCTTTAATTTGATCAAAGTATGTGTATAAAAGCTTTCTCTTAATAATTCACTTTTGAATTTCTATTTTCAACAATCCAATATGCAACATACAATTATGCATATTGCAAAATTGTTAGAGTATATATTTAAATTAGATTGTTTTAATAAAGAAGCCATTATATTTAGAGCCCGCCTGACCACGGAAAAACGAGAATATAATGTATAGCATTCATAAATAAATTTTAAAACATCACAATATGCTACACTAAGCGTTTTAAATTGGAGAGAAACAAGAACGCATTCACTTATCATAAACGTCGATATACCTGTAATTGACATTACCCCTTTTCACATTTTTAGGAAAACTCTAGCTATACTCACTACACACTAAAATAAATGTAATATTATTTCACGTATTGACTTGAAACAAGTTGAAAATAGACGTCAATATTTTTACAAATATTTTTTATTTGTGTAAGTCGATCAAAAACAGTACACTCACCTATTGCGTTCGCAATCGTCGTATCGACTAACTGATAACACGCCGGCTGCCCTTATCTCATCTTGTATTATAATATTTGTTTTTAGTGCCCTGTAATCTAGATATTGATTTCGGATCCTATGTTTCTGTATAAAAGAATCTAGATCACAATTATAATACGGTACGGACCGTATTAATAAAATAAAGTGATCATATTTTACTGTCAGCCTTTGTTTCGTTGCAGGTCGTTGCCTATTTTTATTTTTTTTTCTTAATTAATTTAACAGTTGCAGTAATTAATTAAACTTCTTGACATGGATATAATCAAATACTGAACGAAACTACTTTACAAAAATTAATATAGTTTCACGTGTGTATGTGTATTTAAAAAAATAGAGAACATTAATTAACGGAGTAACAAATTATGCATAACAAAGGAAACGTACGCAACCGTTTGAGAGTAGCGTTATAATCACTGGAAACAGGAAATTTACTCAACACGTTTAACAAACGCTAATAATGATTTCACGTAGTGACACCGTCCTCTGTTTAAAATGCAAAATAGAGGTATGAAAATGATTATTTAAAAGAGCTTCAATATTTATTTGTTTTAAATCTGGAAGATAAAATCTGAGTAGATCTAAAAAATGTGCTTACTGTTGAAAAGCGACCTATAAGTTATTCCAAAATGTGTTAACTAGTTTAACACATAATATGCAACATTCTTCTGTAAATTTCAATATTGTAACAGATACGTAGTAAATTATTATTTTTTAAAGAAGTATCCTTAGCTACTTAGTCATTTAAAGTTGATAAAAATGTGCGCTTTGGTTTATAACGACGGATCTCAGCATAATAACGAGAAATCTAATTACGGAAAAAAATCCAGGACTCTACTAACGAAATCAGCTAAGTAAATAAATTTTCTAAAAATCTTGGTTATGTAACTTAAATCAAGAGCTTTATTTTCTAAACGCGTTTATTATTCAATGTCTTTATATGCTTAATACTGACATACAGAGATTAGAAAATTCAGTCAAACTCAAGCTGCCTGAAAGAGCCATCTACCCCAAAAAGATCTGCTGCCGTTTTTGGCTGGCCGGGCCTCAAAGCCTCGTCAGTACCAAATTGTGTATCTTCATCCAACCACTTGCTATACTCTTGTATCTTCTCAACCCAATAGTCTGTAATACAAATTTTATTTAGTTATACAATTTCCTTTCACCTGACTGATTCGACGATATTTTCATTAACGCAATTAAGATCTTTTAAAATAAATAATCTAAAATGTTATGTTAGCGTTTTATGAATCAACATCATTTTTAGCCATTCAACGTCTGCTAGACTGCTGTTCCCTGGGCAAGCGTGTTGGCAATAGCAGAGGGCAGCTTTCGCGATAGATATGATGCTGCCCGTCCCCGCCCTGTGCATTTGAGTTACACTGATTCGGGTTGATATACCGCCATTAATTGGTTCTGGTACCTTAGTCACCTCTTACGACACCTGATACAGAGGGATGTACTATTTTACCATGTCAGTACCTCACGACTACGTTACCTACCTACACTGCCGGTTCTATGAATATTAGTGTTTTATATTAGAATGACTTACAGTTTCGATCGTTAGCATAAGAAAATATATGAATACGAATATGTATTAGTATATGTATTACTAATATTAGTATATGTATTACTAATATTA